>CM077924.1:3714866-4314866 GCA_039797435.1 Crotalus adamanteus
AAGAGATGGATGAGGAGGAGGAGGAGGAGGAGAACTATGGGTCCTTGGTACTCTCTGATCTTGGTGGTTTTCCTGCAGACATTTCATTACCATACTAGGTAACATCACCAGTGCTAGAAGGGAGAGGGGTTTAATAGAAAGGAGGAGGAGGACGAGGAGAAGGAGGACTGGGGTGTCCTCGGTGCTCTCAGAGCTTGGTGCTTTTCTTGCAGACATTTCATTACCCAACTAGAAGGGAGGGAGGGAGGGATGGAGGAGGAAGAGGAGGAGGAGGAGGAGGAGGAGGAGGAGGAGGAGAACGGGGAGTATGGGGTCTTTAGTGCTCTCTCAGCTTGATTGTCTGCTTGCAGACATTATCTAACAAAAAAAATGCTAGAAAAAAAATGGGGTTTGCTCGCGGGGGTAGGCAACCTTGGCTTTTTTATGACTGGTGGACTTCAACTCCCAGAATTCCTGAGCCAGCCATGCTGAGGAAAAAGGGAGAGGTTTCCAAGCTGAGCCGTGCTGGCTCAGGAATTCTGGGAGTTGAAGTCCACGAGTCATAAAAGAGCCAAGGTTGCCTACCCCTGTGCTAGTGGCCACCGTCTGCTTTACCCTCCAGTCCAACAGCGAGCAAACCCTCCCCTCCCTTCTAGCACTGATGATGTTACCTAGTTTGGTAATGAAACATCTGCAAGAAAACCACCCAGCTCAGAGAGCACCCAGGATGCCCACAATTACCGTAGATTCTTCTCCAGGTCAGTCCACAAAAGCTACTCATTCGTACCAACGCACTCATCGCATGAACAACGCTTAATGTCGTGGTGGGAAAACGAAGGTCCCAATGAAAGCGACGTTCGTTATTGACCCAATTTCCAAAGTTTCTTTTGCGATCGCCTAGTGGTGACTTTTCCTCCCCAGAGGGGACAAAGTAGGGGGTTCTCTACAGCTGCTTTGGTGCTTTCTGCAAATGTGATGGGGACGTTGAATGAGGAGCTTTGGGGCCTTGCTTTGGGGCCCAAAACTTTATTCTTTGCCTTGCATCTATATTCTACTTTTGGGGCTTGCCGTTCCGCTGGGGGGGGGAGCTTTGCATTAGCTTGGGATAACTTCCGCTTTCTATTTTCCCTCTCCTGCCTCCATCCCCTTGAGCGAGGAAGGTGTCTCCCTTATCGGGGCGATGGTTACGGAGAAAGACCTGGAGATGCGCACCAACTGCGCCAGTTACCCGCGCATCGTTGCCACCTGTGAATTGGCTGGGTTTCAAATGACTCTGGGAGGGAGGAGGAATGTGGCTAACTGAACTATACCTTCGAAGCGGGATTTTTTTCCCCAGACCTCGCCTTGACTTCCTTACTGTCACTAACCCTTAATAAAAGTGTCCTTTTGAGACGATGCCTGTGTTGAAGGAAAAAATCTTCATCCTGGTTCGGTCCAAGCCGGGAATAAGCAACATGGCGACTGCTTTAGGAAGAAGGCTGCAGTTTATTGAAGAGGAGAGCCAGACAGAAAAATGGCTCTGGAAGAAAAGAGAGAGAGAGAGAGCACATGTAGGGAGTGGGGTTTTATATCCTTTGGGGCTCTTGAAGTTGTTTCCTGTTTCTTTGTATTTCCTGTGTCATGTATTTTGACCTGTGCCTCCTTGGCATCTGTGGGTTAATCCTATGATGTCCTGTCTTAGAGTTTGGGTGGGGTATGTAGATTTTAATTTGTCCAAAATGCTGTAGGGTTTCCTGCCTGAGCAGGGGGCTGGACTAGATGACCTCCAAGGTCCCTTCCAACTTTATTATTATCATTATTATTATTATTATTATTAGTCTTTGTCTTCCTAATCTTCTAGCTTCAACCTTCCTGAATGGTTTACATTTCTACAGAGCTGGTTTCTGCTTGGGGGGAGGGAGACTTGGGGCTATTAAGAAAAACTGGGCATGCTTTTCTGCCTCTTCAAGATCCTTCGAGGAAATATATTTTTCTGCCCTTTTAATATTTCCTTCTCTGGGGCAGGGGGGATGACTTCTCACACCTGTTTCAACAGTTCTGCTTTCTTGGGTGGTTAGTTGAGGTGGGTCCTTACAGGACAACTAAGAATATTAGGGAGAACAGAGATGTCCAGTTTTCGCCTCCCTTAAACTCCTGATAAAGAATCTAGAAGGTTTCATTCAAGGGAAATTATATTTATCACTACCAGTGCAAAGCCCGACACCATCATACGAGATACAGGTAGTCCTCAACTCATCACCGTTCATTTAGCAACCGTTCGAAGTTGCAACGGCATTTGTTTTTTGTTTTTTTTAAAAAAGCAATTTACGATCCGTCCTTGCACTTACAACCGTTGCGGCCTCCCCGGCGTCATGCGCTCCAAATTCTGGCCCTTGGCAACTGAGATGGAATTGTGACAGTTGCAGCATCTGGAGGTCACCTGATCTTCGTTTGTGACTTTCCCAGCCAGCTTCCCACAAGCAAAGTCATCGGAGGAAGCTGGGTTCGCTTAACGATTGCATGGATTCGCTTAACGGCCGTGGCAAAAAAAAAAGATCGTAAAATGGAGCACGGCTTGCTAAACCTTGCTTAGCCACAGAAATTCTTGTGTCAGCTGTTTATCAGGAGTTGAGGACTACGGGTGTTGTATCATCACTGCTGTCAACCACGACATCAAATTCATATCATTTATAGCGCTGGTTGGTTCGGATTCTTCCAAACCTTTTTGCAATTGTGGTTTCAGGCAGCTGTTCCCTTTCAGATCAATTATCTAATTCTTTTGCAAACGGAGAAAAAAAGCCATCACCTGAAAGGTCACCAAAGGAGCATTGTTATGTGTATGTGTGCGTGTTTTTTTTGTTATGTTCTGTATTCTTTCCTTTAAGAAACAGAAATGAAAAGAGGGCCTGCTTGTCTAAAAATTAAGCATGAAACCTCATGTAGTCTAAGAAATATGCCGTCAATAAAAAGGCTGCTGGTTTACTCACAGGCTTTTTTTTAATTAATAAGGGAGGGAAGAGGAAGAGGAGGAGGAGGAGGAGGAGGAGGACTGTGGGGTCTTTGGTGCTCTCTGAACTTAGTAGTTTTCTTGCAGACGTTTCATGACCCAACTAGGTAACATCATCAGTGAAGGGAGTGGGGTTTGTGGAGAGGAGGAGGAGGAGGAGGAGGAGGAGGAGGAGGAGGAGGAGAGGAGGAGGAGGAAGGGAAGGATTGTGGGGTCTTTGGTGCTCTCTGAACTTGGTAGTTTTCTTGCAGACGTTTCATGACCCAACTAGGTAACATCATCAGTGAAGGGAGTGGGGTTTGTGGAGAGGAGGAGGAGGAGGAGGAGGAGGAGGAGGAGAGGAGGAGGAGGAGGAGGAGGAAGGGAAGGATTGTGGGGTCTTTGGTGCTCTCTGAACTTAGTAGTTTTCTTGCAGACGTTTCATGACCCAACTAGGTAACATCATCAGTGAAGGGAGTGGGGTTTGTGGAGAGGAGGAGGAGGAGGAGGAGGAGGAGGAGGAGGAGAGGAGGAGGAGGAGGAGGAAGGGAAGGATTGTGGGGTCTTTGGTGCTCTCTGAACTTGGTAGTTTTTTTGCAGACGTTTCATGACCCAACTAGGTAACATCATCAGTACTAGAAGGGAGTGGGGTTTGGTGAGAGGAGGAGGAGGAGGAGGATTGTGGGGTCTTTGGTGCTCTCTGAACTTGGTAGTTTTCTTGCAGATGTTTCATGACCCAACTAGGTAACATCATCAGTATTAGAAGGGAGTAAGGTTTGCTGAGAGGAGGAGGAGGAGGAGGAGGAGGAGGAGGAATTCTCACATACCTAAAGGTAATTCAAGGAAAGCATGTTCCTTTAAGCCACACACACACACACACACACACACACACAGTCCCTTAAAAACAATTACCTACATTTGTTTGTTGAGCTAAATAAAGTATCAACTGTTTCCCAGAAGGACCTGGATTTCCAGGTGAACCACAATTGCCTTTCTGCCTCATTGAACCTGAATGTCAGGCTGGAATGCAGCAATGTCAAATGAAGAAACGTTTTGAGGAGTGTGCAGCTGCCAGTCGGAGCTGAGGCTCTCCACAAAATATACCAGGAGAGAGTAGAAGGAGGAGACAAAGAATTGGGGAAGACGAGAAAAGGGTCAGGATGTCAAAATCTAAGTTGACTGTTAATGGCATAAAGTAGCTGGGGTGTTCCCAGCAGTTAACAACAACAACAACAACAATAATGTACCAATAGTAATAGGCACCTTGGATGCAATCCCAAAACAACTAGAGCACCACTTGGACACCATCTCTTTGAGTTCATGGTGTCCTAACCCTAACCCTAAGTGGAATTTCCCTCCAATGGGATTTTCCCAGGTATTTTCCCAGGAAACATAGATAGGGCAGCCTAGAAAAGTCAGTGCCCTCCTAACCATACCCAAGCACTCTGAGTTTGTTGGAGATCTCCATTTTGCTCTATGAGTTCATGGTGACCTAACCCTAGCCCTAAGTGGAATTTCCCTCCAATGGGATTTTCCCAGGTATTTTCCCAGGAAACATAGATAGGGCAGGCTAGAAAGGTCAGTGCCCTCCTCACCATACCCAAGCACTCCGAATTTGTTGGCGATGTCCATTTTGCCCTCCGAGTTCATGGTGATGTAACCCTAACCCTAAGTGGAATTTTCCACCAATGGGATTTTCCCATGTATTTTACCAGGAAACATAGATAGGGCAGCCTAGAAAAGTCAGTGCCCTCCTAACCATACCCAAGCACTCCGAGTTTGTTGGTGATGTCCATTTTGCTCTCCGAGTTCATGGTGACCTAACCCTAACCCTAAGTGGAATTTTCCTCCGATGGGATTTTCCCATGTATTTTCCCAGGAAACATAGATAGGGCAGGCTAGAAAAGACAGTGCCCTCCTAACCATACCCAAGCACTCCGAGTTTGTTGGTGATGTCCATTTTGCCCTCCGAGTTCATGGCGACCTAACCCTAACCCTAATAGGGCTTCCTGGGTGAGCAGGGTGTTGGACTAGAAGACCTCCCACTTGCAAATTCAAACGGTCGCTAAATGAATGGCTTGCAAATTGAGGCCTGCCTGTATTGTATCGGTGCTACCTTTATTTTCTTTGGTCCATAGTTTTTCTATTTGCAAGTCTTTGTATTTTGAGATATTTTTTTTCTCCAGTTCTTTGTCTTCCCTTCTGCTATCTCCAAGTAAGGTAATGATTTAGTAGCTAACCAGCTTATGTAATGTGAGATGTAGGATGTAAGGACGGGAATGTCTCAGCAGCGTCTGTGTCCCTTTAAGAGCCAGCTGGGTCTGTGTCTCTTTAAGAGCCTTTTTATAAAAAGAAGGCCCTGCTGATCGTTCTCTCTCTTCCATTTCCTGCTGTAATTGTGGTTTGTAGGATCCTGCTGTATTAGCACGTGTGTATGTATATTGTTCCTGGTGTGTGATATTGTATAACCACCATATAATATAGACCGCTGTTTACTGTGTTTACTCCTGCACAATAAGACTGTGCATGCTCTGACATACTGCCATATCCCCTATCCAGACTTTTTTGTTGTTGTTGTTGTCTTCCTTAACAACGATGGTTAATTCTGCTTGTCTCCTAGGTAGGATTGCCTGCTAGGATTGCCCAGATGAGGCCCCTCAGTCTTTTACAGCCCTATTTCCCAATGCAGGCTTTAATTATTTCAGGAAAAGATCACGTTAATTAAATAAATGCCCCCTCCCCAGGAATGGAAAAGCGGGGTCTGCGCTCCGACAAGGGGAACAATCCAGCTGAGATAACTGTTACGGGTAAGAAGTGTGAAATTAGATCATTACATTCAGAGTTAAAATGGCGCGTTTTAGTTGGCAAGGAAAGAGAAGAATGATTGGAGAGAGGAGGAGAAGAAGGAGAAGGAAAAATAGAAGCAGGAGAAAGGGAAAGAGAAAGAGAAGAAAGAGAAGAAGGAAGAGAAGAAGGAGAAGGAAAAATAGAAGCAGGAGAAAGGGAAAGAGAAATAGAAGAAGGAGGAGGAGGAGGAGAAGGAGGAAAAATAGAGAAAGGGAAGGAGAAATAGGAGAAGGAGGAGGAGAAAGGAGGAGGAGGAAGAGGAGGAGGAAGAGAAAAGAGGAGGAGGAGGAGAAAGGAGAAAGAGAAGGAGAAAGAAAGGGAGGGAGGGAGAGAGAGAGAAATACAAGGAGAAGGAGGAAAAGAGGAGAAGGAAAAATAGAAGCAGGAGAAAGGGAAAGAGAAATAGAAGAAGGAGAAGGAGAGAGAAGGAGGAGGAGGAGGAGGAAAAATAGAGAAAGAAAGGGAAGGAGAAATAGGAGAAGGAGGAGGAGAAAGGAGGAGGAGGAAGAGAAAAGAGAAGGAGAAGGAGAAAGGAGAAAGAGAAGGAGAAAGGAGAAAGAGAAGGAGAAAGAAAGGGAGGGAGGGAGAGAGAGAAATACAAGGAGAAGGAGGAAAAGAGGAGAAGGAAAAATAGAAGCAGGAGAAAGGGAAAGAGAAATAGAAGAAGGAGAAGGAGAAAGGTGGAGGAGGAGGAGGAGGAGGAGGAGGAGGAGGAGGAGGAAAAATAAAGAAAGGGAAGGAGAAATAGGAGAAGGAGGAGGAGAAGAGGAGGAGGAGGAAGAGAAAAGAGGAGGAGGAGGAGAAAGGAGAAAGAGAAGGAGAAAGAAAGGGAGGGAGGGAGAGAGAGAGAGAAATACAAGGAGAAGGAGGAAAAGAGGAGAAGGAAAAATAGAAGCAGGAGAAAGGGAAAGAGAAATAGAAGAAGGAGAAGGAGAGAGAAGGAGGAGGAGGAGGAGGAGGAAAAATAGAGAAAGAAAGGGAAGGAGAAATAGGAGAAGGAGGAGGAGAAAGGAGGAGGAGGAAGAGAAAAGAGAAGGAGAAGGAGAAAGAGAAGGAGAAAGAAAGGGAGGGAGGGAGAGAGAGAAATACAAGGAGAAGGAGGAAAAGAGGAGAAGGAAAAATAGAAGCAGGAGAAAGGGAAAGAGAAATAGAAGAAGGAGAAGGAGAAAGGTGGAGGAGGAGGAGGAGGAGGAGGAGGAGAAGGAGGAGGAAAAATAGAGAAAGAAAGGGAAGGAGAAATAGGAGAAGGAGGAGGAGAAGAGGAGGAGGAGGAAGAGAAAAGAGAGGGAGAAGGAGAAAGGAGAAAGAGAAGGAGAAAGAAAGGGAGGGAGAGAGAGAGAGAGAGAATGTTAGTTCAATAACATAGAATAACAGAGCTGGAAGGGACCTTGAAGGTCTTCTAGTCCAACCCCCTGCTCATGCAGGACACCCTATAACATTCCAGACAAATGGCTGTCCAGTCTCTTCTTAAAAACCTCCAGCGATGGAGCACCCACAATTCTGGTGGCAAACAGTTCCACTGGCTAATTGTCCTGACTGTCAGGAAATTCCTCCTTAGTTCCAGGTTGCTTCTCTCGATTAGTTTCCATCCGTTCCTTCTTGTCCGGCCTTCAGGCGCTTTGGAACATGTCAACCCCCATGGCAGACCCTCAAATATTGGAAGACTGTTATCATGTCACCCACGGTCCTTCTTTTCATTAAACCAGACATAACCTATTTCCTGCAAAAACTATCAATTGTCATTTTTAACTTTTCCTTTCTCCGTTTAACCGGCAGTAAGATTTAACTGACACATGGCAAGCCAAACCAAGCTCAAGTTGTGAATGCGAGTTTTCTGGTTTTTTATGTGTGGGGGTCTAATCTCTTGTTTCTTCCTCGGAGCTTCCTCTGACTGGTATATATGGACAGGGAGGGAAGCTTTGAAGAGATGGAAAGATGCCAGCCACTCTTCCCTCTTTCCATCTCCTGCAATAAAATTCTGATTTTTTCTTAGTGCAGAGGGATTCTCAAGCCACCCGGGAATAAAGCGGAAAACCAGAAGGGAAAGGAACATCTGAAGAAACCGCGAGGCTGATTTGGTTAGAGAGCTCTTTCCCAGCCCAACCCACCTCACAGGGTTGTTTTTCTGGGAAAAATAGGAAGACAAGGGCATATTAGGTATGTTCGCCCCCTTAAGTAATTTATAAACAATAAGAAAGGCAGGATACAGATACATAGATTAAGAACAAACAAAATAAAACAATATTTTTTTTTTCAAGAGCAACGGACCGCTTGCAAACCCTACTTCCAGCCTCTTCTCCCGAGTCTGCAATTCTCTTTCTACCTTGAGGAGCTAGAAAGCCGATCTCTTTCCCGGCGTTGGAAACCACGCTGCTTTTCAAGCTGTGCGGGAAAGATGCAAAATGCTGCATTTTTTTTTTTTTAGTGTGAGATCAGGCTGATTTCTCTCGGTTTCCCACCGCGCGAGATATTCTAACTCACACATTTAGCACATTAAAAAATAGCCACAGGGCTCTGGAGGGTGGGTGGCAGGTTTAACGGTTGGCAACAATGACGGATTAATTTGAAGATTAAATTGAGCGTCTAGCTCTACTTCGGCCGGCATAGATCAAAGCATCCCGTCGCATCCTTCTTTTCGTTTATTCCAGGCTCAACTGAAGAGAAAAACGTATGACATTGGAAGCTTTTAAGAAGAGACTGGACAGCCGTTTGTCTGAAATGGTAAAAGGTTTCCTGCCTCAGCAGGGGGTTGGACTAGATGACCTCCAAGGTCCCTTCCAACTTTATTATTATTACATTATAGATCAGTGGTGGCGAACCTATGGCACGGGTGCCAGAGGTGGCACTCAGAGCCCTCCCTGTGGGCACACGCGCTGTCGCCCCAGTCCTAGGCCTTCAGTTGGGTTTTATAAAATCTTTTCGCTTTAGGCCTTCACTGCTGTGTGCAAAAAAAAAAAAAAGTTCAATCAGTCAATTTCAACTTCTCGTGAGAAAAAAAAGATCTCGCAAAGTTGGAATTGATTGATTGAACTTTTTAGTCCCACCCAGTCTGCCGTGACCACCACAGCCACGCCCCCAATGGGCCATGCCCCCCCAATGGGCCACACCCAGCCAGCACCCGATGATGCATAAGTGGGTTTTGGGTTGCAGTTTGGGCACTCGGTCTCTCAAAGGTTCGCCATCGCTGTTATAGATTATTACATGTAATCCTCGACTTACGACTCCATCTGAGCCCCAAATGGATCTTGCTCGGTCAGCTTCGCCCCAGTTCACCACCTTTCTGGCCCCAGTTGTTAAGTGAATCATTGCAGATGTTAAGATAGTAGTACGGAGTCATTAAACGAAGCCGGCTTCCCGGCCCCCATTGACTTTGCATGCTGGAAGGGGGGGGGGAGAAATCATGTGAACCCAGGACGCTGCAACCGTCATAAATAGGAACGAATTGCCAAGCGGCCGAATGTTGATCACGTGACCGTGGGGACGCTGCGACGGTCGTTCAGCGTGAAAAACCGTCATCGGTCACCTTTTTCCCGTGCCGTTGTAACTTTGAACGGGCACTAAAGGAATGGTTGTAAACTGAGGATAGTGTGATTTGTCTGTGCCACTGACATATGGGTTTGTTGTTTTTTAGTTGTGTCGAGCAGCTGAAAGAGGACTCTCTGCCCAGAAATACAAGGAAGAAAATGAGAAAATATTTTGTTCCAGAGAAATTAAACTGACTCACAGAAAGGAGTCATGCTGGAGAAAACCTCCTGGTTGAACATCCAGATTCAGCCACAGTGTCATTCCATACAGCATTTAACCTTGTGAACTCTCAAACTTCCTCCTTCCGTTACGTATTCAAGATGGACAGTGAACAATATTTATATGTTACTTATATGTGAGGGTGTAGGTCTATACATATGTTGTATATGTTGTTGTTGTTAGTTGCAAAGTCATGTCTAACCCATCACAACCCCACGGACCACGTTCCTCCAGGCCTTCCTCCTCTACCATCTTCTGGAGTCCATTGAAGCTCACGCCTCCTGCTTCAGGGACTCCATCCAGCCACCTCATTCTCTGTCGTCCCATTCTTCTCTTGCCCTCCATCTTTCCCCACATTAGGCTCTTCTCCAGGGAGTCCTTCCTTCTCATTAGGTGGCCAAAGGACTTGAGTTTCAACTTCAGGATCTGGCCTTCTAAAGAGCAGTCGGGGTTGATCTCCTCCAGGACTGACCAGTTTGATCGCCTTGCAGTCCAGGGGACTCGCAGGAGTCTTCTCCAGCACCAGAGTTCAAAGGCCTCCATTCTTTGGCGCTCGGCCTTTCTTATGGTCCAACTTTCGCAGCCATACATTGCAACTGGGAGAACCATGGCCTTGACTATACGCACTTTTGTTGGCAGGGTGATGTCTCTGCTTTTTAGTGTGCTGTCTAGATTTGCCATAGCTTTCCTCCCCAGGAGCAAGCGTATTTTAATTTCTTGGCTGCAGTCCCCATCTGCGGTGATCTTGGAGCCCAGGAAGATAAAATCTGTCACTACCTCCATTTCTTCCCCATCTATTTGCCAATGTTGTATATAGTATGTTTTAAATGTGTGTTATGTAGGTGTACACTTTGAGAGGAAGCAACTAAATTTCATTTTTAATGTGGGCCATTGTGCCCACAGGAAAAAATGACAATAAAGGTTATCTAATATAATCTAATTAAAACAAAGCACTCGAAACCAAACTGTCTTTGAAAGGACCTCCTGTAAATTTATCCGCGGAGGAACGCTCCCATCACGATGTCATCGCAATTTGAAAAAGCTCTCTCTTTCTCCCACCCACCCACCATCTGCCAAAACCTCCCGAAGCTTGATTGGAAAAAAAAAAAAAAGCAAATTTATTTATTAGAAGTCAATCTGCTTCTGGACCATATGGGGGAGTTTTGTCCGATACTACATCCTCCAGATTTGTCATTATAACCCTGGCCATACCAGCTGGGTAGCTTCATCAATCAGTTGAGTATTGGGATCCATCCCAGCTAGGGCTGGGAAGGGACTTTGGAGGTCATCTAGTCCAACCCCGTGCCCAAGGCAGAAGTCCTGATACTATCCCTGACAAACGGTTGTCCAATCATTTCTTGAAGACCTCCAGTGATGGAGCACCCAGAACTTCTGGTGGCAAGCTGTTCCACTGGTTAATTGTCCTCACCGTTAGGAAGTTTCTCCTTAGTTCTATGTTGCTTCTCTCCTTGATTAGTTTCCATCCGTCGCTTCTTCTCCTGTCTTCAGGGGCTTTGGAGAATAGCTTGACTCCCTCTTCTTTGGGGCAGCTCCTGAGATACTGGAACGCTGCTATCATGTCAGTTGTAGTTCTTTTTTTCATTAAACTAGACACACACACAGTTCCGCCAGCGTTCCTCATATGTTTTAGCCTTCCATCATACAATTTAGCATGTATGTAATACACGGAAGTACCATATCATATGAAAGGACATTATATGATATCTCACACCTAACGTTAGTGGGCGATGGACACCAGGAACGGGAACAACAAACAGGAGCAGTATTTATAATTAGGTGATTTATAATAAATCAGCCAGCGAGTTTGGCTATCTGTCAGGTGCTTTAAAAAGAAAGGTTTCATCGATAGAATGATAAGTAAGTAAATACAATATTTCATGAGGCTGAATCAATCAACAGGAAAATAAATAAATATTGTGGTTGACAATATGTAGACGCCTGTGTGCAATCACCAGCCATGCAAATTTGACTCGGTTGAAGGGTGTTTTTGCTTCGGCTGAAAAAAATAAAAAATAAAAGAATAACGGAGTTGGAATAACAGACCTGGCTTTCATTCTTTAATTGCTTTAATTCCTAACAGAAAATTCTGAATACTGACCCCCCCTCCCCCTCCCAAGAATTAATCACTCTTTGAGGTTTCTTTTGTAGGCGTGAATCAAATCACATCCCGTGTTTTGTGTTCATCTGTTGAAAAAAAAAAAAAGGACACACGCTTGCCTGGAGATATCCGTTAAAATATGTATTTTGAATGTGTTTTTATTTTATTTTTTTAAAATTGTCTTTAAATGCCTTTTCTCCCAAACGATCCACTTTTGCATAGAACAAGGCAAATTTGTTGCTGTAAATAATCGATCTCATTTATGATGACATATTCTTGTGAATAATAAACAAATACATGTGTAAATAAATATAACTTTCGGATTTGTAGTGGATGGAAAATAATCAAGGAGAGAAGCAACCTGGAACTAAAGAGAAATTTCCTGACAGTAAGGACAATTAACCGGTGGAACAACCTGCCTCCAGAAGTGGTGAATGCTCTAACACTGGAGGTTTTTAAGAAGAGACTGGACAGCCATTTTTCCAGAATGGTATAAAGTCTTCTGTTTGAGCAGAAGGGTGGACTAGATGACCTCCATCCATATGATTCTATGTTTAGAATAGAACAGAAAAGAATAGCAGACTTGGAAGGGACTGTTGAAGGAAAAGTCTTCATCATGGTTCAGTCTAAGTCGGGAATAAACAACATGACGACTGCTTTAGAAAGAAGGTTGCAGTTTATCGAAGAGGAGAGCCAGACAGAAAGAAGATGGCTCTGGAAGAAAAGGACCTTGGAGGTCATCTAGTCCAACCCCTTTCTCAGGCAGAAAACCCTATATCATTTCAGACAAATGGTTGTCCAATCTCTTCTTTAAAATTTCCGGTGTTGGAGCATTCACAGCTTCTGGAGGCAAGTCATTCCACTGTCAGGCAATTCTTTGTTCTAAGTTGCTTCTCTTTTTGATTGATGTTCTATGACAGGGGTCTTCAAACTTGGCCCTTTGATGACTCGTGGACTTCAACTCCCAGAATTTCTCAGCCAGGCACGCTGGCTGAGGAATTCTGGGAGTTGTAGTCCACTCTTCTTAAAGTCTATATCAGGGGTCTTCAAACTTGGCGCTTTTAGGACTTGTGGACTTCAACTCCCAGAATTCTGGGAGTTGAAGTCCACAAGTCCTAAAAGCGCCAAGTTTGAAGGCCCCTGTTCTATGAACTGTGTTATTCTGGCTCCAGGCAACCGACAGCTGCATTTGTTCAACCAGCGCCACAAAAAAGTTGCAAAACCAAGCTCCTTCACTTGGCAAGCTGTTTTACAACCATCAAACTTAACTACCACAATTGTCAGGCTCAATTATGACCATCAATTGAGGCCTACCTGACACACACACACACAGAGACAAATATGTTCCTGTATGTAAAACCTAGCAATTGCCATTAGATGGCACCAGAATCAAAGACTGTAAAGGACATTCCCGTATCATTGCAATCTTTCATTTTGAGCAGGGGTGCCCAACCTACTGGGCCACAGCCAACTACCAGGCCGTGTTCTACTGGCCACTAGGCCACAGGACAGGCTGGCCAGTGCGTGCATATGTGCGCATGCGCAGTCACCCCCACTCGTGCTAGTGCCGCGGCGAAAACAGGGCACCGCACGGCGAAAACGGGGGATGCTAGCGCTCGCACGACAAAAACAAGGCAGGGCTAGCGAGTGTCAGGCGGGCACTAGTGTCGCCCTACTTGTGTCGTGTGTGTGCTCATGGCCGAAAAAGGTTGGGGACTTCTGATTTAGAGCAGGGCTTTTCAACCAGTGGTACGGGTACCACCTCTGGTACACTGGCACCTGGCAGGTGGTACGCGACCATCCTAGAAAAGTGGTAGCGGGGGAGGGGAATGAGCTGAACCAGTGGCAGCACCGCACAAGCCTGAGCGAGAGACGGCTGGAGCTGCAGGGCTGTCAGGGCTCAGCGGAAGCGCCAGGATCAGCGCTGCTTTCCAGCTGATTGGCGCTTCTTCGGGGCTGTCAGGGTTCAGTGGAAGCGCCAGGATCAGCGCCAGGCTCCAGCTGGAGCTCAGCGCTGATCCTGGCTCTTCTGCTGAGCCCAGAAGAAGCGCCAATCAGCTGGAATGTTGCAACATCTCCAGGGTCTTGTGATTTACATTCAGATGCTTGGCAACTGATTCATATCTATGACGGTCACAGTGTCCCAGGGTCATGTGAAGTGACCAAAACCTGCTGCAACCACCCAGCAGACGGGGGGGGGAATAAAAACCAAACACTCCCCCACCCCACCCCCACTGCCAATCCTCAACAGAAATGCTCACAACAATGAAAACTTCAGACAGGAGGAAGAGCGCGGCCGGGCAGGCAGGCAAGTGTCTTGCTCGGCTGTGGCTTGGTCAGCAAGTTTTTGACACCTTGCTAGGCGACTGGTGCTACTTGGATATTGTCATATCCTAAAAGTGGTACAATGGATGAAAAGGTTGAAAAGCCCTGATTTAGAGAGCTTCAGTTAGGGCTGGCTTTAAACTGAGTTTGTCACTCTGCGAAGCGAGGGGTGCACCTGTCTCCTATTATGGGATGCTGCTGTATAGGTAGACCTCACTCCCCTCGCTTTGTTTAGTGACCATTTGAAGTTACAACGGCGCTGAAAAAAGTGACCTAGGACCATTTTTCACACTTATGACCGTTGCACCCTCCCTGTGGTCACGTGATCAAAATTAGGGTGCTTGGCAACTGATTCATACTTATGGCCGTTATTGTGTCCCATGGTCACGTGATCAACTTTTGTAAATTTCTGACAAGTAAAATCAATGGGGAAGCCAGATTCACAACCACCGTGTTCCTAACTTCACAACTGCAGTGATTCACTTAACACAACGGTGGCGAGGAAGGTCCTAAAATGGGGGCAAAATTCACCTAACCACGGTCTTGCTTAGCAACAGATCTTTGGAACTCGCTTGTGGTCGTAACTTGAGGACTACCTGGAACTAGCTTTTCAGAACAGCCATAAAACGTGGCTAGCTGGGAAGGGAGGAGGGAAGCACATGGGCAGGCCGCCCTCCAACAGGCAGAGTTCCTTCGCCTTCGTCCTTTTCTGTTCTTTTTCAGAAGCTAAAACCGAACACCCGCTCACCAAATGGGTGTTTTTTTAAATTGTTTTAATTAAACACTGGTCTCATTTTGTTTGGCTGCTTGGGACTCAAACTGAGGTCATACGTTGAGGACTATCTGTATGGAGGTCACGTCTGTGGGATCGTGGGATTCTGGGAAAAAAAATCAGAATGGAGAAGATTGACGGGTGACGGGCGGAAGAGGCCATTCTGCTCCCCTTAGTCCTCCCCCTCCCCTTGCCCAGTATCCCTTTGCACACTTCCAATTTGTCTCTGGCCAATCAGTTGCGTTCCTCGGGCTTTTCAACAAAACGAGATAAGAGCCGCTTAGACAAATAGCAAAGTATTTGTGGCTGCGAGTAACTCAGCAAAGGTCGTATGGATAGACAGGCAGAGCTTATAAAAAATTGATCTCTGGAGCGGAACGGAGAAAACCCTCCTGGACAGGTGAAGTGAGAAGAAAAGGAGACGTATCTAAGCTCTCACAATCTCTGGAGCCAAAGGAGGAGAACATCTGGATAGGGAGGGTGTGCAGGCAAACGCAGATGGACCACCATGGCCTCCAACTTCATGTTCATCACGTCTATCCTGATCTACGTCTCTTCCTTCGTTGGCATGATCGGCAACCTCATCGTCCTCTTTGCCTTCCTGACCCACGCCATCCGTCACAAAGCCCTCCAACCCCTGGACCGCATCATTGTCAATATGGGCGTGGTGAACTTCTTCCTCTGCTGCTATAAAGCCATTCCCGGGATGCTGGTCTTTAGCAGCACCAAGGTCTTTGGGGAGGAGGGCTGCAGGGTCCTTCTCTACAGCTACCACACCCTCAGGCTGATCAGCATCTGGTCGGTAGAGAACCTTAGCTTTCTCCACCTCATCAAGATCCGAAGGCCCAACTGCCGATGGACGACCTTCATCCACAGGCATCAGGCACGCTACGTCAATGGCACCATCATCGGGTGTTGGGTGGTCAGTGTCCTCATGCATATCCCTTATTTGCAGTACGATAAGACCAGACTTCAACGAAATAAGACAATTGCCTTCTTGGCCAGTTCGACTTGCTTGAGATCCACAGACAGCTTCTACATTAAATTTAGCACGTACGCCTCCATCAGCCTGGACACGGTCCTCATCCTGCTGGTCGTCACCCTCAACGGCTTCATCATAGATCTTCTCTGGAAGCATCACAGGAGGATCAAAGCTTCGTCGTCCATCACAGGAAGTGGGTGGAATAAACATACGGCCCAGGCCACCAAAATCCTGCTTTCCTTGCTGTCCATTTATGTGGTTTGCTGGATCTCGAACGACGTGGTCTGGCTCATGATCGTCTTGGGGTACCAAAGGAACAACTTGGAGAACAGCTTTTTGAGCGCCTTGTATGGCATAATCTCCTCCATATATTATTCTGCTAGCTCGTACGTGGTGGTGTTTGGGTACAAAAAGGTGCGCGAATATCTCGCCGAAACTTGCTTGTTCTTGGGATGTAGGGGGACCACAAGGGTTCAAGCTGTCTCCTTGGAGGGTACGTTGCCCAGATGACGGAGAAGCTCTCATCAAAGAGGACAGCTCAATACTGTCGATCATAATTTTGGTCCTGGGTGGAGAAAGCTACAACATAGAAGAAACTGGACGAGTTCTGAAGATGGTGTAGCCTCTAAATCTCAACATTTCAACTTCTGGAACCATATTCCTGGTGGTTGCATCTGGTGTCTACATGGACGACAAATGTCAGGAAGGAGAACGGTAGCCAGACAGACATGGTTGGGAAAGAGGAACTGCAACTTTGGGGTCTGCGTTCAGCTCTCGAAAATTATGGTATCTCAACTTCCATTTGAAGAGATATCTCAGCTTGAAAAGGACAGGTTTTCAACCAGGTAGTTAATACGATGATGGGTTTTATAGAGGGAGAAATGGAGGCCCTGACAAGGGAGGCAGGGGTTTTAAAATGCCCACATGGAGGCTTATCTTCACACGCTCCCTGGCTTTTTTGATCCACAGAAAAGGAGAAGGAAGGGGAAAGTAAGAACCAATGGAGACTCTGAGAAACTGGGAGGGAGGGACAGAGGGAGGGAGGGACGGAGGGAGGGGATGCTGCGATAGTCATAAGTGTGAAAAACGGTCATGGCTAAATGAAGTGTTGTAAGTCCAGGACTAACTGTAATCTCCTCTTTATTTTACAGTAGATTTCTTTTATTTGAATTTTTTGCAAAGCTTTAATGTTATTCCGTGTGCTCCCGTATAATGATCCGTACTCGATTAATCAAACATTTCTGGAACAATCTCAGAATGGAGAAGATTGACGGGTGATGGGTGGAAGAGGCCATTCTGCGCCCCTTGGTCCCTCCCTTTGCCCAGTATCCCTTTGCACACTTCCAATCTGTCTCTGGCCAATCAGTTGCTCTCCGGCTTTTCAAAAACTGAGATAACAGCCGCTTAGACAAACAGCAGAGTAATTGTGGCTGCCAGTGGATAGATAGGCAGAGCTTATAAAGTATTGATCTCTGGAGCTGAACGGAGAAAACCCTCCTGGACAGGTAAAGTGAGAAGAAAAGGAGACGTATCTAAGCTCTCGCAATCTCTGGAGCCAAAGGAGGAGAACATCCGGATAGGGAGGGTGTGAAGGCAAACGCAGATGGACCACCATGGCCTCCAACTTCAGGTTCATCGTGTCCATCCTGATCTACTTCTCTTCCTTCGTTGGCTTGATCGGCAACCTCATCATCCTTTTCGCCTTCCTGACCCACGCCATCCGCCACAAAGCCCTCCAACCCCTAGACCGCATCATTGTCAACATGGGCCTGGTGAACTTCTTCCTCTGCTGCTATAAAGCCATTCCCGGGATGCTGATCTTCAGCAGCATCAAGGTCTTTGGGGAGGAGGGTTGCAGGGTCCTTCTCTACAGCTACCATACCCTCAGGCTGATCAGCATCTGGTCGGTGGAGAACCTGAGCTTTCTCCACCTCATCAAGATCCGAAGGCCCAACTGCCGATGGACGACCTTCATCCACAGGCATCAGGCACGCTACGTCAACGGCACCCTCGTCGGTTGTTGGGTGGTCAGTGTCCTCATGCATATCCCTTATTTGCAGTACAATAAGACCAGACTTCAACGAAATAAGACAATTGCCTTCTTGGCCAGTTCGACTTGCTTGACAACCACAGACAGCTTCTGCATTAAATTTAGCACGTACACCTCCATCAGCCTGGACATGGTCCTCATCCTGCTGGTCGTCGTTCTCAATGGCTTCATCATAGATCTTCTCTGGAAGCATCACAGGAGGATCAAAGCTTCGTCGTCCATCACAGGAAGTAGGTGGAATAAACATACGGCCCAGGCCACCAAAGTCCTGCTTTCCTTGCTGTCCATTTATGTGGTTTGCTGGATCTCGAATGACGTGGTCTGGCTCATGAGCGTCTTGGGGTACCAAAGGAATGACTTGGAGAACAACTTTTTGATTGCCTTGCATCGCGTGATCTCCTCCATATATTACTCTGCTAGCTCGTACGTGGTGGTGTTTGGGTACAAAAAGGTACGTGGATATCTCGCCGAAACATGCTTGTTCTTGAGATGTAGGAGGACCACCAGGGTTCGAGCTGTCTCCTTGGAGGGCCCGTTGCCCAGGTGACAGAGAAGTTCTCATCGATGAGGACAGCTCAATACTGTCGATCATAATTTTGGTCCTGGGTGGAGAAAGCTACAACATAGAAGAAACTGGACGAGTTCTGAAGATGGTGTAGCCTCTAAACCTCAACATTTCAACTTCTGGAACCATGTTCCTGGTGGTTGCATCTGGTGTCTACATGGACGACAAATGTCAGGAAGGAGAACGGTAGCCAGACAGACAAGGTTGGGAAAGAGGAACTGCAACTTTGGGGTCTGCGTTCAGCTCTCAAAACTTATGGCACCCCAACTTCCATTTGAAGAGATATCTCAGCTTGAAAAGGACAGGTAGTTAATACGATGATGGGTTTTATAGAGGGAGAAATGGAGGCCCTGACAAGGGAGGCAGGGGGTTTAAAATGCCCACATGGAGGCTTATCTACACATGCTCCATGGCTTTTTTGATCCACAGAAAAGGAGAAGGAAGGGGAAAGTAAGAACCAATGGAGACTCTGAGAAACTGGGAGGGAGGGACGGAGGGAGGGAGGGAGGGAGGGGATGCTGTGATGGTCATAAGTGTGAAAAATGGTCATGGCTAAATGAAGTGTAAGTCCAGGATTAACTGTAATTCCCTCTTTATTTTACAGTAGATTTCTTTTATTTGAATTTTTTGCAAGGTTTTAATGTTATTCCATGTGCTCCCGTATAGTGATCCGTACTCGATTAATCAAACGTTTCTGGAACAATCTCAGAATGGAGAAGATTGACGGGTGATGGGTGGAAGAGGCCATTCTGCGCCCCTTGGTCCCTCCCTTTCCCTAGTATCCCTTTGCACACTTCCAACCTGTCTCTGGCCAATCAGTTGCTCTCCGGCTTTTCAAAAACTGAGATAACAGCCGCTTAGACAAACAGCAGAGTAATTGTGGCTGCCAGTGGATAGATAGGCAGAGCTTATAAAGTATTGATCTCTGGAGCTGAACGGAGAAAACCCTCCTGGACAGGTGAAGTGAGAAGAAAAGGAGACATATCTAAGCTCTCGCAATCTCTGGAGCCAAAGGAGGAGAACATCCGGATAGGGAGGGTGTGAAGGCAAACGCAGATGGATCATCATGGCCTCCAACTTCATGTTCATCGCGTCCATCCTGATCTACTTCTCTTCCTTCATTGGCATGATCGGCAACCTCATCGTCCTCTTTGCCTTCCTGACCCACGCCATCCGTCACAAAGCCCTCCAACCCCTGGACCGCATCATTGTCAATATGGGCGTGGTGAACTTCTTCCTCTGCTGCTATAAAGCGATTCCCGGGATGCTGGTCTTCAGCAGCACCAGGGTCTTTGGGGAGGAGGGTTGCAGGGTCCTCCTCTACAGCTACCATACCCTCAGGCTGATCAGCATCTGGTCGGTGGAGAACCTGAGCTTTCTCCACCTCATCAAGATCCGAAGGCCCAACTGCCGATGGACGACCTTCATCTACAGGCATCAGGTACCCTACGTCAACGGCACCATCATCGGGTGTTGGGTGGTCAGTGTCCTCCTGCAAATCCCTTATTTGCAGTACAAGAAGACTAGAGATCAAAAAAATAAGACAATTGCCTTTTTAGCTACTTCTACTTGCTTGAGATCTACAGAGAGCTTCTACATGAAATTTAGTACGTACGCCTCCATCAGCCTGGACATGATCCTCATCCTGCTGGTCGTCACCCTCAACGGTTTCATCATAGATCTTCTCTGGAAGCATCACAGGAAGATCAAAGCTTCATCCTCCATCGCAGGAAGTGGGTGGAATAAACATACGGCCCAGGCCACCAAAATCCTGCTTTCCTTGCTGTCCATTTATGTGGTTTGCTGGATCTCAAACGACGTGGTCTGGCTCACGATTGTCTTGGGGTACCAAAGGAACAACATGGAGAACAGCATTTTGAGCACCTTGTACGGCATGATCTCCTCCATATATTATTCAGCCAGTTCGTATGTAGTGGTGTTTGGGTACAAAAAGGTGCGCGAATATCTCGCCAAAATATGCTTGTTCTTGAGACGTAGGAGGACCACAACAGTTCGAGCTGTCTTCTTGGCGGACGCCTAGATTGCCTAGATGACAGAGAAATTCTGTCCATCAGAGTGGACGGCTCAATCTCGTTCATAATTTTGGTCCTGGGTGGAGAAAGCTACAACTTAGAAGAAACTGGACAGGTTCTGGAGCTGGTGTGACCTCTAAACCTCAACATTTCAACTTATGGAGCCATGTTCCTGGTGGTTGCATCTGGTGTCTACGTGGACGACAAATGTCAGGAAGGAGAACGGTAGCCAGACAGATATGGTTGGGAAGGAGGAACTGCAACTCTGGGCTCTGAGTTCAGCTCTCGAAAATGATGGCACCTCAACTTCCATTTGAAGAAACCTCTCAGCTTGAAAAGGACAGGTTTCCAACCAGGTAGTTAATACGATGACAGATTTTATAGAGGGAGAAACGGAGGCCCTGACAAGGGAGGCAGGGGTTTTTAAATGCCCACGTGCAGGTTTCTCCTCACACGGACCAGCTCTATGGCTATTTTGATCCAGAGAAAAGGAGAAGGAAGGGGAAAGTAAGTAAGAGGGAGGAAGCTGCAGGTGGGCTGCAGAGCAATCCTCGCACGGGGGCAGCAGCATGAGCCTTGTACCTGGGCAGCATCACTGCGGACTGCAGCGCTATCCTTGCACCTGGGTGACATTGCTGCAGGCCGCAGCACGATCCTAGCGCTGGTGGTAGCATCGCCGCAAGCCTGGCGGTGGTGGCACCACAAGCCTCACATAGACGCCGCCATCGCTAAGAGCCTTGTGCGCATGCTCGCAGCCCCGTTTACGTGGTGCGCATGCTCGCAGCCTTTTTGCATGTGCGCCTGCTCGTGTCCACTTTCATGTTTGTGCATGTGCACGTAAGGCACCTGCCCCTCCCTCTCCCACCGGGCCACCAATCCAAAATGGTTGGAGACCCCTGCTCTAGACTAGCCATTACCCAGTTCCTGCAACTGTTCTTCATGAGTTTTAGCCTCCAGGCCTTTAACCCTCCCAGTTGCTCTTGTCTGCACTTTTTCCAAAGTCTCACCATCTTTTTTATAACGTAGCGACCAAAGCAGGATGCTGTGTTCCAGGCGTGCGGTCTCACTAAGGTTATTATAAAGGGGTACTGATACTTCATGGGAGCAGCAAAAGTGCCCCACGACTGCAAGGGAGATATATCCTTCCATCCTCCACCCTTCAGCCAGAGCTGAAGAAGCTTCTTGGATGACAAGCGAAACGTCTTCAAGGGGAAAAAAAAAAAAAGCAAAGTCCAGCTGTCTTTCGAAAAAGAACTTTGGGAACAACGGAGCAAACAAACAGGCGAGGATCTACCCAACCTTATCTGCAAATTAACATTTGCCATCCTTCTTCCTGTGGGCGCTCAGTGGCGCAAAACCTCAGCGTCCCCTCATCAGTGGCTCTATTGTAACACCATCTCTTCAGGAGAAAAGAATAACTGTCAGATAGTCGTATATTCTCAAGAAAGGCTAATTACCATCGGCAAACAAACCGCGTTTCTTTTCCTTTATTTGAGCGCAGCCCAGAGCTGAAGGCAGAATCAATACGTGTGGGTGCGTGGCTGGGCCTGCATGCGTGCGTTTCCGCGTGCGAGAGCGAGCGAATGTTTATACAGTCTATCTCTCAGCAGATTTGCTAATGGTTTTCCTGACACTTCCAGCAGAGCTTTGAAAAAAAATCTCATTACGGGGGGGGGGCGTCCTCGGCTTACGGCCACAAGCGAGCCCAAGGTTTGTCGCTACCGTTCAGTGAGTTTTGCCCCATTTTACGGATTTATCTTGCCACGTTTGTTCAGCAAATTGCAATTGTTAAGTTAGTCCCAGAATTGTTTAAGTGGATCCGGCTTGAAGGTCGCAAAAAGGAATCAAGTGATTTCCCCCCCCCCCCGGGGACAGTGCAACTGTCATAAATACGAGTCAGTTGCCAAATGCCTGAATTTTAATCACGTGGCCACTGGGATGCTGCAATGGTCCTAAGTGTGGAAAATGGGCATAAATCCATTTTTCCACTGCTGTTGTAACCTTGGTCATTAAACAAACAGCTATTAAGTTGAAGACTGCCTGTACGATGGTTGTATTCATCACTGACCACAGGAAGGCTGTTTCTACCTAAGATTTTGTCTCCATTTCTCCTTCAGATGAAATATTTTCTCCTGCCTCTTTTAATATTCCCCAAAGTATTTCATTCTCTGAGGGGAGGGGGGCGCTGACCTCCTGTATCTCCATTGTGGCCGTAAGTTGTAACCCAAAGTTAGACGGTGCCTTTTCAGAGAGCAGAGGAGATCTTAAAGCTTCTAGCATGTTGCTAAAACAAAATTAACACCCAGAATCAGAACAGAGCTGGAAGGGACCTTGGAGGTCTTCTAGTCCAGCCCCCTGCTCAAGCAGGAGACACTATACTATTTCAGAGAAGCGGTTGTCAATTCGTTTCTTAAAAGCCTCCAGTGATGAAGCATCTACAACTTCTGGTGGCAAGCAGTTCCAATGATTAATTGTCCTCACTGTTGAGAAGTTTCTCCTTAATTCCAGGTTGGATCTCTCTGCAAGTGGATAAAAGCCCTTAGTCACCCAAAAGATTTGATCCCCACGGGTCTTTGGGATTTTAAAAAAACAACAACCAGGAATCCATCAATCAGGAACCACGGTAACCCCATCTGGCATTATTGCCAAAGCAGAATAAATAGACTGAACTCCAGAAACGCAGTTTCATCTCCAGTCAGTCTCAGCTTGGGAAAGAACTATAAAATTGTAAGTGTTTTTTCAAACTTCAGCAGCTATAAGATGTGTGGACTTCAACTCCCAGAATCCCCCAGCCATAGGCTGACTGAAACAGAGTGGAAAAATCCTCAAGTTCCTTTTAGTTGATCATCATAGCTGGTCACCACCATCTGGTGGAAAGGGAAAATTTTGCTGAGGGCATCGTAGAATAAAACTTAGGCCTAGCTTGAGGATTGTTAGGCTATACCTAACAATACAAGAGTATCTTTCCATACTGGGCCAGAAGACAAATAGCTGGCTCTCTCATCTGGTCCACTGTCAGTTGTTAACTCGTCATCTGCACAAAGTCAAAGAGTGGATGTTTGCACCTCACAAAGGCTACATTTTGCAAAACTAACCGCCTCTCCATCCCATGGTAAGTAGAGGGACTAGTCATGGCTGTTCGGCGGGTGGTCAGAAGAAGAAAAGAGAAATGGAAGAGATGGAGAGAGGGACGGAGAAAGAAGGAAGAGAGAAGAGAGGGAGGAAAGAAGGAGAGAGAAAGGGAGAGGATAGAAGGAAGGAGGGAGGGAGGGAAGGAAAGAAGGAAGGAAAGGGAGAGAGGGAGGAAGAAGAGAAGAGGAAGAGAAGGAAGGGGATATATGATGATGGATGGATAGAAGGGAAGAGAGGGGAGGTATATGATGGATAGATGGATGGATGGATAAGTAGAAAGGGAAGGAAAGAAGGAAGGTGATATATGATGATGGATAGATAGAAAGGAAGAGGGGAGGTGTATGATGGATGGATGGACAAGTAGAAAGGGAAGGGGGAAGGAAAGAAGGAAATGGACACATGGTGATGCATGGATAAATAGGGGAAGGGACATAAATGGCTATATAGATGATAGACTGAAAGACAGATAGATGGATAAGTAGAGGAAGGGAAGGAAAGGAGAGAGGTAAGGAGGCAAGTGGATATATAATGCTTGGTTGAAATCAGCATGCTGGCTGGCCACTTCTAATAGTTGGTCCACACATCTTAAATTTGAGCCGAGTTTGAAAAACACCATCCTCGACATAAGCTCTGTATTGCAATTAGCTTTTTTCCTTCTTCATAGGAATATTTTTAGTAACTTTTGGTTTGGCTTTCTGCAGAAATGGGTGCACGTTGCTCAAGTGCTCTCCAGTATTTCTTACGCAGGGGTTCTCAACCTTGGCAACTTTAAGACTTGTGGACTTCAACTCCCAGAATTCCTCAGCCAGCGCTGGCTGAGGAATTCTGGGAGTTGAAGTCCACAAGTCTTAAAGTTGCCAAGGTTGAGAACCCCTGTCTTACAGGAAGGCCATTCGTATATTGGAAATGTGCACACACACAAAAGTTGCATTATATGGCGTGGGAGAATTCCTACTGCAGAGACAGCCTTCTCCTCACCACTCTCAAAAGTGCATGGCACCTGCACTCAGGCAGAAGCTTAGACACCTCTTTTCTGTGCCTATAATAGGGGTCTTCAACGTTGGCCCTTTTATGACTTGTGGACTTCAACTCCCAGAATCCCTCAGCCAGCGATGAGTCGCAAGTCCACAAGTCATAAAAGGGCCAAGTTTGAAGACCTCTGCTATACGCTACTGGGAAGGCCCTTCAAAAGACCCTAAATTCGGCGATACCTTGTGGAATTCTGGGACTTGAAGTCCGCAGGTCTTAAAGCTGCCAAAGTTTGGAGACCCTCTGCTCTAAACGTCCGTTCATAAAATAATTGGATAGCACAAGTCTATCTGCCAATCTCCTCATTAATCGGCTGGTCTTATTTCCCAAGCCAAAATGAAGGCAACGTATTTTTCCAATCAGGCACCTCGTCGGACAGCTCTAAATCGGCGAGGGAAAAGCCCCACGTCAACGCTCTGCGGTTGCTAGGCGACGCCGCGGGAGAGCGAACCTCTCCCCCCCCCCACCCCTGATCGCCTTTTCCGCCCTAGCCGGCCAGGGAGGCAAAGAGTGGGCGGGGCCATCGCCTCCGATCCCCGCCCTCCGCTTTCCTATCCTCGCTCCGGATTGCTCGGTTCCCCGATAGAGGGCCGACGGGAAAGAGGCGGGGCTACGGCGGTCACGTGGCGAACATGGACCCGGTGCTTTACGTGGTGGCGGCGGTGCTGCTGGCGGCGCTCCTCATCTTCGTCAGCCGCGTCCGGGGACAGGCGCGCGCGGGTAGGAGCCTCCGCCTAACGTGGTCGGCGGAGAGGACGGTCTGCGGCGGGGGGAGAGGACTTCCGGGCGAGGGCGAGGGCCTCCTCTAGCCGGAGGCCTCTATGCTCCTGCGACCACAACTCCCACAATCCCTCTGGCCAGCGTCTAACCGCCTGCGCTGTCTGGAGAGTCTGGGAGTTGTAGTCCAGCGTCCCTTAACTGGTCCCTGGGTGCTCCATATAAGCCAGGGGGGTGTCTTCAAACTTGGTCACTTTAAGACTTGTGGACTTCAACTCCCAGAATTCCTCAGCCAGCGTGCCTGGCTGAGGAATTCTGGGAGTTGAAGTCCACCAGTCATAAAGGGCCCAGTTTGAAGACCCCTGATATAGACTTTAAGAGGAGTGGACTTCAACTCCCAGAATTCCTCAGTCAGCGTGCCTGGCTGAGGAATTCTGGGAGTTGAAATCCACAAGTCATAAAAGGGCCAAGTTTGAAGACCCCTGATTTAAGCAGTCAAGAGACAGGGGCTCTGAGGATACAGACTGCTTTTCTTTGGGTTCTTGATTGATTTTTGGGGTGGCTGTCCTAAATTCTCTTTTTTTCAGGGGCCCTGGGCCCTCCTCTCTCTGGCCGCATGGCTGCTTCTGATCATGTGCAAAGGGCCTGTTAGGGAAAATAAGGAATGTTGGGCATGGTGCACTTGGGTTGTCCCCAACCTGGTGCCTTTTAAATGAATTTCACAGTGGTGTTCACAATTGGTGGCAAATGGATCTGAATTTCAGAATAGAATAGAGCTGGAAGAGACCTTGGAGGTCATCTAGTCCAACCCCCTGCTCAAGCAGAAGACTTCATACCATATCAGACAAATGGCTGTCCAGTCTCTTCTTAAAAACCTCCAGTGAGGGAGCACCCACAACTTCTGGTGGCAAGCTGTTCCACTGGTTAATTGTCCTCACTATCAGGAAATTTCTCCTTAATTCTGGGTTGATTTTCTCTTTGATTAGTTTCCAACCATTGTTTCTTCTCCTGCCTTCAGGTGCTTTGGAGAATAGGTGGAACCCCTCTTCTTTGTGGCAACCCCTCAAATATTGGAACACTGTTATCAGGTCACCCCTAGTCCTTCTTTTCTCTAGAACTAGCCATACCCAAGTCCTGCAATCGTTCAATCTGTCTCCAACTACCTTGTCACACCTCAGCTGTGTGATCTTTCGCAACTTAGCTAGCTTGATTTGATATGTCTCATGCAGGATAGGTGTCCCAGGATGTGGTATTATCAGTCCGTTATCTTATTTCTTAGGTGTAGTTGCACCATAGTCTAATTTGCACACTTCTTATCTGTGCAAGGCTTTGTCTTGATTACCTGAACTACTCCAGTTCTTATTGACACGCAGACAAGGAATAAAACATTTCAACTATATGAAAAAAGATGGTTTTTGCATATTCCTGCTTACGTAAATCTTTTTTTTTAAAATTGAACCAGAGGGGGAAAAAGTTTATTTTCACCCGTGCAAGGACGACTTGCTCATTACTCATAGTATAGTTTGCAACAATCCTCTGCAATTAATTGATCCAATCTTTTGAACAGTGGTGTTGAATCTTAAATAGACCACACTTAAGCCTCACACCCTATATACAGCATTGTTTTTCCTCTTTTTTTTAAAAAAAAACCCCTGAGTTCTGTAGAATTCTGAGTTTAACTCAGTTCTTTGAGCGTGTGGTAATATTTCCAAATGGAGTTGCTGATGGCCAATGTTATTATTTTTTTAGATTTCATAAGCTGCAGCTTCATAGACTGCTTAGCTCAAAACTGTACTTTAGCACAAAAACTGCTTTCTTTAAATAAAATTTGATGGTTGGGAAACAGGCTACCAGACTAGGGTTTCCTGCAAAAAACGTATCCGGAGAGCAAAATGAGTAACAGAAATTTACTCTTGCATTTTTGTCTGCCCTTTTAATGAAAAAAAAAAGAGTTTGTTTCATCAATTAATCCAGCACATTTAAAAAAAAATATATAGACCAGAGGGAGGAAATTGTGCAAAAGAAACTATGAATGTAAGTAAAATATAATGCAGAATTTAATATGGCTACTGTATATTAATAGGGACTGTAGTGACCATGACTACTCATTTTTATTGCCCTGGCAACAATAAAAAATTTATTTTTGACTCGTCGGTATGTTAGATTCAGACTTTGGCATAATGAGACATCCATTAATAGAATGTCTTATTTAAAGGGTGTCTTTGAGTTTCTGTTAGGTGCCGGAGTGAGGCATTTTAACGTTCCCAAGCTTTTAAAATGATTTTTGGGAGAAAAATCTAAATGCTCCTGACGCCAATCATTGGGTTTGATGTTGCTGTGGACTGGATAAGTGTTTTTATTGAATAATGTAATAGGAACTATTTCAATGTCTTGAACACATCCCATTAGCTGCACAATATACATTTTGCACAACATACATTTTTGCCCAGCCTGAAACCCAGATGGGTACATTTCCGAGATAAAACACCATTTCCTTACCCCACACACTCACATAATCCTCCCCCCCGCATAGAATAATAATAATAATAATAATAATAATAATAATAATAATAATAATAGAAGAAGAAGAAGAAGAAGAAGAAGAAGAGGGAGGAGAAGGAGAAGAAGAAGAAGAAGAAGAAGAAAGAAAAAAGAAAGAAAGAAAGAAAGAAAGAAAGAAAGAAAGAAAGAAAGAAAGAAAGAAAGAAAGAAAGAAAGAAAGAAAGAAAGAAAGAATCACCGCTTCTGGAGGCAGGTTGTTCCACTGGCTAATTGTTCTAACTGTTAATTGTTTTAAACAGTTAATGCCTACTTATCTGCCCCCAAAGCAAAATACCACATCAGATAGGGGTGGTAGGAATTGACGTGCCGGTGCATTGATTGATAACAAAATAACAGAGAGTTGGAAGGGACCTTGGAGGTCTTCTAGTCCAACCCCTTGCTCACACAGGAGACCCTCTACCATTCCAGACAAACGATTGTGCAATCTCTTCTTAAAAACCTCCAGTCATGGAACATCCACAACATTTGGAGGAAAGCTATTCCACTGATTCATTGTTAATTCATTGTTAATTATCAGGAAATTTCTCCTTAGTTCCAGGTTGCTTCTCTCTTTGATTCGTTTCCATCCACAGTGTCTTGTCTTGCCTTCAGACACTTTGGAGTATAGGCTGACACCCTCTCCCCCCCCCCTTCTTTGTGGCTGCCCCTCAAATGTAATGTCCCTTTAGGGGCATCGTTTCTTCTGGCTTTTGAAGGATTGCATTGAAGCCTGTTCAAGATATTTTTGGGAAGCCATTTTAAACATTTTATTTTCCATGTGGTAAAAAATGCAACTGAAGGGAAAACACATAAAGTGGTTTTATTGGGCAGGGCCTATGTGCCTATTGGGAAGCAAGCCAGCCTAAATTCAGTGGCACTCACTTTCAAAACTGACCAAATCTTGAATTTACAGGATAGGAATAGGAATAGAATAGAGAATAGGAAAGAAGAATAGAATAGAATAGAATAGAATAGAATAGAATAGAATAGAATAGAATAGAATAGAATAGAATAGAATAGAATAGAATAGAGAATAGGAAAGAAGAATAGAATAGAATAGAATAGAATAGAATAGAATAGAGAATAGGAAAGAAGAATAGAATAGTATAGAATAGAATAGAATAGAATAGAATAGAATAGAATGGAATGGAATAGAATAGAATGAGAATAGAAAGAGAACAGAAAGAGAATAGGAAAGAATATTCTATTCTATTCTTATATTCTATTCCATTTCTCTATATTGCATTATATTATATTCTATCATTATTCTATTCTATTCCATTCTATCATTATTCTATTCTTATTCTATTCTACTCCATTCCATTCTCTGTTCTATTCCATTCTATTCCATTCAATTCAATTCAATTCCATATTTTCTATTCTGTTCTATTCCATTCCATTCCATATTTTCTCTTCTCTTCTCTTCTCTTCTCTTCTCTTCTCTTCTCTTCTCTTCTCTTCCCTTCCCTTCCCTTCCCTTCCCTTCCCTTCCCTTCCCTTCCCTTCCCTTCCATTCATAATAACATCAGTGTCCTGACTTTCCTTTTCCAGGATTAAGAGAGAGGTCCAAGTCCTCCAGCTGGCTTTGTGCCTAAAGCGAGAACGGCGCTCTTGTTTTCTAGTCTTGTGCCTTTAACAACTACACCAAAACCGTCTCTCGGTTATCCTCAACCGACCATAAAACGCCTTCTTTTTCTTATCTAGATGATGAGGAACGCCGTGAAAATGTGGTGGCCGCAGAAGCCGCCCGACCTCAGCCCTTGGCTGGCGAGCGAGGAGAAGGGATGCCCAGACACCGGAGGAACAGGATGCTCGCGCTGAGACGCACGCAACAGGTGGAGGAAGCCGTGGAAGGTAGCAGCTCCTTATTGTCCCAAGTGTTTGATAGGGAGGTTTGTCCGCTGATTGTCCCAAAGCTGCTTTTTTTTCAGGGCTTTCTTGTTTTCCCTTTGAAGACGTTTCGCTTCTCATTCCAGAAGCTTCTTCAGCTCTGACTGGATGGTGGGGAAGGGAAGGATTTATACTCCTTGCAGACCGCTGGTCCTTTGCCTCCTTTGAGAGAGTCGTTGAGGCCACTGGGAGGTTTGTCTGTGTCCTCAAATGGCCTCAACAACTCTCTAAAGCAGCGGTTCTCAACCTGTGGGTCGGGACCCCATTTGGGGTCGAACAACCATTTCACGGGGGTCGCCAAACAACGCAGTCCTGCCAGTTTTTTCCCCTTTTCCTTACCTGTGCTACTCCCTTTTATTCTATTGGCTTTTGAAAGCCAATAGAATAGACTCTCTTGAATAGAGTCTAATTCTATTGGCTTTCAAAAGCCAATAGGAATTGTCCAGGCTGTCTCTGCCCTGCTGAGCCCGCCAAAAGCCCCAGTCTGCAAACGGTGCTGCAAGTTGTCTGCAGCGAAGGCGAGCTGTCTGGAAGCTTCCACCCCTCCCTGCTGAGCAACTACTAAAAATGTAAGTAAAAGAGGGCCAGAGGTGGGAGGCCGGCGGGCACAGGGAGGGTTGCTGGCGCGCGTGGGGCCCGGCGGGTGCCTTACCTCCCTTGGGCTGGGCCAGCTGGTGGTCCAGCCGGTGGTCGGCCTGCGCCGTCTCTACTGCTTGCCAACTATGCCTCAGCCGGCGCAGGGGGCGGCACCATGCATGTGCGGCGCTCCCGGGCAGGGAAAGTCCTCGACTTACGACCGATTGGGTAGTCCTCGACTTACGACCAGTTGGGGGGGGTCGCGGCATTAAAAAGGTTGAGAACCACTGTTTTAGAGAGTCGTTGAGGCCACTTGGAGGTTTGTCTGTGTCCTCAAATGGCCTCAACGACTCTCTAAAAGAAGGCAAACGACCAGCTATCTGCAAGGAGTATAAATCCTTCCATGACCCACCATCCAGTCAGAGGTGAAGAAGCTTCTTGGGTGAGAAGCGAAACGTCTTCAAAGAAAAGCAAGGAAGTCCAGTTGCCTGGTGAAAAAAAAAAAAAAAGCACCTTTGGGACAGCCGTGACATGGATGACTGAGAATCTCCCCAGACACTTCTCTGCTAATTTTATTTATTTATTTACATCCTACCTTTATTCTTTTTTAGAAATAATTCAAGGTGGTGAGCACACCTCATAATCCTTTCTCCCCCTGTTATTCCCACAACCACTACAACCTTGTGAGGCGTCCTGAATTGACTGGTCCAAAGTCACTCAGCCGGCTTTCATGCCTTACTCTGGACTAGAACTCACCGTCTCCTGGTGAGTGGCCCAAAGTCACCCAGCCGGCTTTCATGCCTAAAATACAACTAGAATTCACTGTCTCCTGGTGAGTGGCCCAAAGTCACCCAGCCGGCTTTCATGCCTAAAATACAACTAGAATTCACTGTCTCCTGGTGATTGGCTCAAAGTCACCCAGCAGGCTTTCATGCCTAAGGTAGGACTAGAACTCCCAGTCTCCTGGTGACTGGCCCAAAGTCACCCAGCCAACTTTCATGCCTAAAACAGAACTAGAACTCACCGTCTCCTGGTGATTGGCCCAAGTCACCCAGCTGGCTTTCATGCCTAAAATAGGACTAGAACTCACCGTCTCCTGGTGATTGGCCCAAAGTCATCCATCCAGCTTTCATGCCTAAGGCGGGACTAGAACTCACCGTCTCCTCTTTCCAACCTGGTGCCTTAACCGCTCGCTAAACCTGACTTTCACACCCTGCATCCATTTCTCATTGGGGAAATTTGATTAGCACAAAATTGCTTTTTTTTTTTTTCCACCACGAAACAGGCGGCAGCTCATCATTTGTATGCCGATCTTGACACACACACGCACCCTTCCTCCCACCTCACGCTGTCTTTTGATGGTTTTCCGCTTTGAACACGGCGTCTTTCTGTTTGGCAGAATTTGTGATGCTGCTTTCACAGACTCTCTTGGTTGACAGCCCTGAACTTTTCAACCCAGGTGGATGCCTTTGAAGTGCCAAGGGCGTTTCAAACGGAACGAAATTGGGAAATAATTTATTATTATTATTTTTTAATTTTAAAAAAAGGGCTTTTGATGTTTTCAGGGCAGGCCTGCTTATAATTTCTGTCCAATTTCCCCCATCTTCCTTGAAGTGATCTCAAAAGGCCCGGAGTGGTCCGTATTGTTGAATCTTTCAGCTCAGAAAAGGATGGGTAAAAGAGTCAGGAGTACTTTTAAGTTAGAGACCCACCCAAGTCAGTTGGCCAACATTATTTGAGAAGTCAACACCAGTCGTTTTGAGTTAGCAGTGAGATAACCATCCCATATCCGGTGAAGTTTAGAGCTTCTTTGATGCTCAGTGAATGGCGCTCTCTTTCCTTCTCCAGCACGCTTCTGTTTTGCACTGTTTGGGGACCCAGGCATTGAGTTTCTCTGGATCCAGAGAGAATGAACGCTCCAGTAAATAAAGGGATTTTAAAGATTTTTAAGCAGGGGGTTGGACTAGATGACCTCCAAGGTGCCTTCCAACATTATTATTATTATTATTAATAATAATAATAATAATAATAATAATAATGTTGGAAGGCACCTTGGAGGTCATCTAGTCCAACCCCCTGCTCAGGCAGGAAACCCAATACCATTTCGGACAAATGGCTGTCCAGTCTCTTCTTAAAAACTTCCAGTGTTGGAGCATTTAGCACTTCTGGAGACAGGTTGTTCCGCTGGTTAATTGTTCTCACTGTCAGGAAGTTTCTCCTTAGTTCCAGGTTGCTTCTCTCCTTGGTTAGTTTCCATCCGTTGTATCTTGTCCTGCCTTCAGGGGCTTTGGAGAATAGCTTGACTCCCTCTTCTTTGGGGCAGCCCCTGAGATACTGGAAGACTGCTATCCTGTCCCCCCTCGTCCTTCTCTTCGTTAAACTAGACATCCCCAATTCCAGCAACTGTTCCTTATATGTTTTAGCCTCCAGTCCCCTAATCATCTTTGTTGCTCTTCTCTCCGCTCTTTCTAGAGTCTCAGCATCTTTTTTACATCGTGGTGACCAAAACTGGATGCCGTATTTCCAAGGGTGGCCTTAAAATCCCTCTTATTCAAGGGATCTTAAGATTTTTAAGCTCCCTTATTAAAGGGATCTTAAGATTTCTTTTTAAGCTCCATTCTTTGCTCACGCAAGCAGGTTTAAAAGCCTTAGTGCTCTCTGAGCAGGATTGTTTTCTATCTAGCAGACATTTCATGAGCCAAACTAGGTTAACATCATCAGTGCTAGAAGGGAGGCGGGTTTGTTCTCTGTTTATGTACAAGTGGCATATGACTTGCCCTGTCACTGTTGATTGGGGTGTTTTTGGTGGTTTCCAGTCAACACACCACCAACAGTGACAGGGCAAGCTGGAAAAGTAATCCACCCCCCTTTCTAACACTGATGAAGTTCCCTAGTTGGGTCATGAAACGTCTGCAAGAAAACAAGTAAGTTCAGAGAGCACCAAGGACCATCTCTTTCCTCCCTCTCTCCTCTTCCTCCTCCTCCTCCTCCTCCTCCTCCTCCTCCTCCTCCCCCCATGAAGCGTCTGCAAGAAGACCACCAAGCTCAGAGAGCACCAAGGACCACCTTCCTTCCTTCCTTCCTTCCTTCCTTCCTTCCTTCCTTCCTTCCTCCCATCCTTTTTCTTTGATTCCTTCCTTCCTTCCTTTTTCCTTTGACTTCCTTCCTTTCTCTTTGTCTTCTTCCTTCCTTCCTTTCTTCCTTCCTTCCTTCCTTCCTTTCTCCCTTCCTTTCTCTTTGCTTCCTTCCTTCTTTCCTTCCTTTTTCCTTTGACTTCCTTCCTTTCTGTTTGTCTCCTTCCTTCCTTCCTTCTTTCCTCCCATCCTTCTTCTTTTCCTTCCTCCCTCCCTCCCTCCTTCCCTCCCTCCCTCCTTCCTCTTCCTCCTCCTCCCATGAAGCGCCTGCAAGAAAACCACCAACCTCAGAGAGCACCAAGGACCACCTCCTTCCTCTTCCTCCTTCCTCCTCCTCCTCCTCCTCCTCCCATGAAGCATCTGCAAGAAAACCACCAAGCTCAGAGAGCACCAAGGATCCCTCATCTCAACCCTGAGCTACACATATTTTCCTCGATTTAAAAGCATAATATAAAAAAACATATGACACCCAAGTCTCTTCCAGATTATCAGGAGCTCCTTAATGACAGCAGAAACCTGCCCCATTGGCTCTTGCTTGTGCGGTCACCAAAAGTGATCACCTGACCCCAGGACACTGCAACCGTCATAAATCTGAGTCAGTTGCCAAGCGTCCAAATTTCGATCGCTCGACCCTGGGGATGCTGCAATGGTCCCAAGTGTGAAAAGCGGTCCTACGTCCCTTTTTTCCAGTGCCGTTGTAACTTGGAACGGTCACTAAATGAACTGTGGTATGTCTGCCTGTACAGTGGAGGCCAAAATTTCTGCTGCTCGTCAATTAAATCCTTAAGAATAATTTGTCACTCGTGGATACAACTGTTAGCGTGGCATCTAACCAGGGCAGGGGTAGGCAACCTTGGCTCTTTTATGACTCGTGGACTTCAACTCCCAGAATTCCTGAGCCAGCCATGCTGAGGGGAAAGGCAGAGGTTTCCAAGCTGAGCCAAGCCGGCTCAGGAATTCTGGGAGTTGAAGTCCATGAGTCATGAAGGGGCCATAGTTCCCCCATGCTGGCACAGGAATTCTGGGAGTTGAAGTCCACCAATCATAAAGTGGCCTAGACTTAGGCCAGAGGTAGGCAACCTTGGCTCTTTTATGACTCGTGGACTTCAACTCCCAGAATTCCTCAGCCAGCCATGCTGAGGGGAAAGGGAGAGGTTTCTAAGCTGAGCCATGCTGGCTTAGGAATTCTGGGAGTTGAAGTCCACAAGTCATAAAGCGGCCTAGGCCTAGGCCAGAGGTAGGTAACTTTGGCTGTTTTATGACTGGTGGACTTCAACTCCCAGAATTCCTGAGCCAGCCTGGCTCAGCTTGGAAATCTCTCCCTTTCCCCTCAGCGTGGCTGGCTTAGGAATTCTGGGAGTTGAAGTCCACCAGTCATAAAAGAGCCAAAGTTGCCTATCCCTGAACCAGGGTAAGCAGACGGTTCCATTCTTAATATTGGAAGTCTTCCTGCTCTGCCAAAATGATTTTCTAGAAGAAAAAAAACAACAGCCCTACAGCTTGTTCCCCTGCCGTGTAATCTCTTACCACGCTTCTCCATTTCCTTTTTTCCCCTCCAAAAACGATTGTGAACCAAACCTAGATGAAAACGATGGAGCCGAACCAGCCGAGTTCCAAGTTTCCGGAAAGATTGGAGCAAAGAAACAACGGAAGTTAGAGGAGAAGCAAGCAAGGAAAACTCAGAGAGAGGTGAGTCTCCTCTGCGTTTTATCAAATGCGTTTGATGAGAAAAGCACGACTTCCTTCCCCTCTCCTTACCACTCTTTACAGAGGGACGATCGAGAACATCCTGTCATACGGCATCACCGTCTGGTTTGGAAGCATCCCTGCTTCAGACAGGAAGGGGTGCAGAGAGTGGTGAGGACAGCAGAAAAAAATCATTGGCTGTTCCCTCCCCCCCATCCAGGACATGGCACAAAAGCCTTGCTTGAGCAGGGTCCGCAGGATTGTCTGAGACACGACACACCCTCTTCACAACCTGTTTTCTTTGTTCCCTTTCAGGAGGAGGGGGCTCCATGGTACCTGAAGCAGAACATCCAGATTCAGTCGCAGTTTTGTTCCATACAGTATTAATCTTGTGAACTCTCAAGCTTCCTCCTTCCGTTATGTATTCAAGATGGACAGTGATTAATGTTTATATGTTACTTATATGTAAGGGTGTAGGTCTATACATATGTTGTATATAGTATGTTTTAAATGTGTGTTATGTATGTGTACACTTTGAGAGCAAGCAACTAAATTTCATTTTTAATGTATGTCATTGTCCCCACAGTAAAAAATGACAATAAAGGTCAGTCTGTCTGTCTGTCTATCTATCTATCTATCTATCTATCTATCTATCTATCTATCTATCTATCTATCTATCTATCTTTCATCTATCATCTATGTATCTATCATGTAACTATCTATTCTACCTATATATATCATCTATCAATCTATCTTTCATCTATCATCTATGTATCTATCATGTGTCTGTCTATCTATCTATCTATCTATCTATCTATCTATCTATCTATCTATCTATCTATCTATCTATCTATCTAAATCAGTGTTCTTTGATTGGATCATGTCCCTAGGAATCCTGGGAATTGTAGTCCTAGTACAGTCCAAAGGCACCAAGTTAAAAAAAAAAAGGCATAAAGGTGTAAAGAGAAAGGAACAAAATTCCCAGGCTTAGGCAAATAGAATCAACATTTGTGTGGGGGGGGGGGGTTAGGTCACAAATTAAAATCTGGTTGTTGGATAACAGAAGAACTTTTATTTTTAACGACCACTAGGAATTTAAAGTACAGGTAGTCCTCGACTTAACGACCACAACCATGGTCGCAAAATTTCTGTCGCTACGTCAGACGTCTGTTAAGTGAGCTAATTTTGCCACCTTCCGACAAGCCAAGTCAGTGGGGAACCCAGATTCACTTAACAACCGCAGGGATTCATTTAACAACTGTGGCACACACACACAAAAAAATCATAAAATGGGGGAGAATTCATTTAACAACTGCCGTGCTTAGCCACTGGAACATTGGGCTTAATTGCAGTCGTAAGGTGAGGACTATCGCTACGGCTCTTAGCGGCAACTGTATTTCCTCGCTGTAATGTTTTTTTTGCTTCTGTGTCAAGATGGGGGGGGGGGACATTTTTAAAATCTTCGATCTTGGGGAGATGCGCGTTGTAACCTTCGGGAAAGAGGGATTTTTTATACACAAACACACCCTTAATTAAGATAAGATAAGATAACCTTTATTGTCATTTTTTTTTACTGTGGGCACAAGGGCACACATCAAAAATGAAATTTAGTTGCCCCCTCTCAAAGTGAAACACATACATGACACACACCTAAATATACTATGAACAACATATGTACTATAGACCCACACCCCTACATATACATAACAAATAAATATGAAATACTGTCCATCTTGAATATATAACGGAAGGAGGAAGCTTGAGAGTTTGCAAGGTTAATGCTGTATGGAATGAAACTATGGCTGAATCTGGATGTTCTGCTACGGATACCACGGAGTTCTCTCCTCCCAGAAGGGAACAAGGAAAACAGGTCGTGAAGAGGGTGTATCATGTCCCAGATGCTCTTGCGGACAATCCTGCTCAAGCAACGCTTCTGTGCTATGCCCTGGATGGGAGGGAGGGAACTGCCAATGATCTTTTCAGCCGTCCTCACCACTCTCTGCACCGTCTTCCTGTCTGAAGCAGGGATGCTTCCAAACCAGACTGTGATGCCGTATGACAGGATGCTCTCGATCGTCCCCCTGTAGAAAGTGGTCAGGACAGGGGAAGGAAGACGTGCTTTTCTCATGCGATGTAGAAAATGCAGGCGCTGCTGTGCCCGCTTTACCAGTTTCTCACTGTTGAGCGACCAAGCCAGCTTGCTCGTTAGCTGCACACCCAGGAATTTGATGCTGGCAACCATAAGAGCCAAGGTGGCGCAGCAGTTAGAGTGCAGTACTGCAGGCCACTTTAGCTGACTGTGTTCAGCAGGTCAGCGGTTCAAATCTCACAGGCTCAAGGTTGACTCAGCCTTCCATCCTTCCGGGGTAGGTAAAATGAGGACCCAGATTGTTGGGGGCAATGTAAATATATATATATACATTGCTTATTGGTGTACACTGCTTAGAGAGTGCTTGCACTTAAAGCGGTATATAAGTCTCATAAAAATAAAATAAAATAAATAAATAAAATCTCCACAGGTGAATCATTAATGTACAGAGGAGTATGGCTGTGCCTGCCTTTTCTGAAATCGACAATGATCTCTTTGGTTTTTCCGGTATTTAATTGTCTCCCCTTCTCCACGTCCAAAGGCCGAAGAAGCCGAACGGGAAGAAAGAAAGAAGCTGGAACAAAAACGGGAAGAAGAACGTCGCTTGGAAGAGGAACGGCTGCGCCAGGAGGAGGAAAGGAAGGTGAGCTGTGAGAGAGACGATTTGTGGAACGAAGTCGGGGTGCCCCCAACATGGCCAAAACCAGGACTAGGTTTCTGTTGCCTGTTGCAATAGAAGAGAATATCTGTAGATCAGGGTTTGAACGGTGCAGTCTTTTAGCGCTCTCTGAGCTTGGAAAATTTCCCGCAGACGTTTCATCGCCCAACTATGTCACACCATCAGTGCTAGTGGAGTGTGGGGAGTTCCTTCCTATTTATCCTGCCAGTGTTGGTGGAGGTGTGATTTTTTTTCTCTCTTTGGTAGCTCCTTGGTTAGTTTGGTCTTGCCGTGACGGCGCCAGATTAGAAAGTGGGAGAGTGTGAATTCTAGTCCCACCTTAGGCGTGAAAGTCAACCGGGCGATTTGGGGCCTATCTCTAGGAGACGGCGAGTTCTAGTCCTGCCTTAAGCACGAAAGCCGGCTGGGGGATTTTTTTGTGGCAAAAGAAAGCTCAGGACCTTAGGGGTTGGAAACATGCGGATGAGGCCTTCCTCCGGCAGTGGGAAGACTGTGGCTAGAATGAGGAGGAGGAGGAGGTATTAATTCCCAGTCCCCACATAGTGGGGAGGGGGCGGAAAGAGAGCCTTGAGGGTCTTTGGTAGGCATTGCAAGAATAAAATCATCTGAGCCTCCCTTCCCACAGGAAGAAGAGCTGAAGAAGGCCAAGGAGGAGGAGGAGCGGCGGGAATACGAGGAGTATCTGAAGCTGAAGGAGAGCTTTGTGGTGGAAGAAGAAGGGCTGGACGAAGCGATGACCGAGGAGCAGGTATGTCGGACCAGGGTGGAAGAGAAGAATACTGGGGTTGCATTAGTTTGTTTTTTAAGAGAAGGAAGAGCTCAGGTGTGTGATGAGGGAGGGAAAGAGGGAGGGAGGAAGGGAGGGATGGGTGAAGAAGGAGGAAGGAAGGAAAGGAAGAAAGAAAGAAAAAGAAAGAAAGAGAGAGAGAAAGAGAAAGAAAGAAAGGAAAGAAAGAAAAAAAGGAAGGAAGGAAGGAAGGAAGGAAGGAGGGAGGGAGGGAGTAGATGGAAATGAGAGGAAGGAAAGAACAATTTTGAACAATTTTTTTCCCACTCAACAAGCAGGATTTCTCCTGATCTTTGTGGATCACATAATTGCAGAATCTTCTACTTCAGGGGTCTTCAACCTGGGCCCTTTGAGGACTTGTGGACTTCAACTCCCAGAATTCTTCAGCCTGCATGCCTGGCTGAGGAATTCTGGGAGTTGAAGTCCACAAGTCATCAAAGGGCCTAGTTTGAAGACCCCGATATAAACTTTTAAGAGGCACGCTGACTGAGGAATTCTGGGAGTTGAAGTCCACTCTTAAAGTCTATATCAAGGGTCTTCAAACTTGGCCCTTTTATGACTGGTGGACTTCAACTCCCAGAATTCCTCAGCCAGCGTGCCTGGCTGAGGAATTCTGGGAGTTGAAGTCCACAGGTCATCAAAGGGCCCAGTTGGAAGACCCCTGTTCTGCTTCCTTCTCCAGTGAATTAATTTTTGCTCCTCTTGTTTTCTCCAGACACGTAGTTTCCTGACCGAACTTCTCACTTACATTAAGGTGAGTTCTTCTTTCTTATTTGAGTCTTTGGTAGCTGAGGTATTTCTCACCTGCACTTAACTGCTTGGCTCTGTCCTTTTCTTCCTTAACGCCCCTTGACCTTTGCCCTCCTCCCCTCCTTGCTCCCCCTCCCCCTCCTTTCTCCTCTTCTCCCTCCCTCCCTCCTCCACCCTCTTCCTCCCTCCCTCCACCTCACTCCTTCTCCCTCCCACCACCCTCCTCTTCCTTCCACACTACTCCTCCTCCCTGCCCTTCCCTCTTTCCTTTCTCCTCCCTCCCCCTCCCTCTTTCCCCCTCCTCCCTTCCCCCTTCCTCCTCCCACCTCCCTCTCCCTCCCTCCTCCTTTTCCTTCCTCCTCCTCCCCTCCTCCCTTTTCCCTTCTTCTCCCTGCCTCCTCCCTCACTTCCCTCCATTCTCCCCTCCTCTGTCCTCCCTCCTTCGACCTTCCTCCTCCATCCCTCTTCCTCCTCCCTCCTTCTCACTCCCTTCCTCCTCCCTACCTCCTTCCACCACTCGCCTCCCCCTCCCTCCTTTCTCCTCCCCCCTCTTCCTCCTCCCCATCCAACTTAACAACCCCGGCGTGGCAATCCCTTAACAACCACTGCAATATATATATGTATGTATGTACGTCAAAGTCCAGTCTCCTCTTAAGAACCTCCAGCGATATATCACCCAACTTCTGGAGGCAGACCGTTCCCCTGGTTCATTGTCCTCCCTGTCCGGAAACTCACCGAACGAACAAAGGAATAATTTCCGAACTTCTCCCTTCCGCCTAGGACGCCAAAGTGGTCCTTTTGGAAGACCTGGCTTCTCACCTGGGCCTCAGGACTCAGGTAGGGCTCTGCGAGCCGGACGTGGCACGGTGGTCTGTGGGAAGGAAGGAAGGAAGGAAGGAAGGAAGGAAGGAAGGAAGGAAGGAAGGAAGGAAGGAAGGAAGGAAGGAAGGAAGGAATCGAGAATAGAATAAAGCTGGAAGGGACCATGGAGGTCTTCTCGTCCAGCCCCCTGCTCAAGCAGGAGAACCTATACCATCTCAGACAAGTGACTGTCCAGTCTCTTCTTAAAAACCTCCAGTGATGGAGCGCCCACGATTTCTAGTGGCAAGCTGTTCCTCTGGTTAATTGTCCTCACTGTCAGGAAATTTCTCCTTAATTCCAGGTTGCTTCTCTCTTTGATCACTTTCGAACTATTGTTTCTTCTCCTGCCCTCTGGTGCTTTGGTGAATAACCTGACCCCCTCTTCTTTGTGGCAGCCCCTCAAATACCAGAACACTGCTATCATGTCTCTCCTATTTCTTCTTTTCTTTAGACTAGCCCAGGGGTAGGCACCCTTGCCTCTTTTATGACTGGTGGACTTCAACTCCCAGCATTCCTGAGCCAGCCATGCTGAGGGGAAAGGGAGAGGTTCCAAGCTGAGCCATGGTGGCTCAGGAATTCTGGGAGTTGAAGTCCACGAGTCAGCCTAGGCCTAGGCCAGGGGTAGGCAACCTTGGCTCTTTTATGACTTGTGGACTTCAACTCCCAGAATTCCGGAGCCAGCATGGCTCAGCTTGGAAACCTCTCCCTTTCCCCTCAGCATGGCTGGCTCAGGAATTCTGGGAGTTGAAGTCCACCAGTCATAAAAGAGCCAAGGTTGCCTACCTCTGGCCTAGGCCTAGGCCGCTTGATGACTCGTGGACTTCAACTCCCAGAATTCCTGAGCCAGCATGGCTCAGCATGGAAACCTCTCCATTTCTCCTCAGCATGGCTGGCTCAGGAATTCTAGGAGTTGAAGTCCACGAGTCATAAAAGAGCCAAGATTGCCTACCCCTGCACTACTAGGCAAAACCAAGTCCTGCAGCTGTTCTTCGTATGTTTTAGTCTCCAGGCCTTAGATCCTCTGAGTTGCTCTTCTCTGCACTTTTTCCAAACTCTCAACATCTTTTTTGTGATATGGTGACCAAAAGAGGCTGCAGTATTTCAGGTGTGGCCTCACTAGGGTTTTGGGTCGCAATGCCGGGGGGGGGGAAGGGCTTACGGTGATGGATGCCCAACCTCTCCCCGAAAAGGGGCTACGCTTTTCCCCCTGCTTACCCGCTTGCTTTTCCCTTCCCAGGATGCGATTAACCGAGTGCAAGACCTCATGGCAGATGGGACGCTCACAGGTGAGAGCCAAAATAGGACGGGATTTCCTTGCCTGGTTCAAGTACGAGCAGGTGTGTCTCCACCGCCACGCCTGAGCTGTCTTCGCTTGACGTTGGCGAGCCCTTCTGTTTGGTTGCAGTTGCCGTTCACAAGGTTATCGCGGCTCAAAGAATATTACGGCTCTTTGGGCTTGTAATAATAACCATGCAGCCAAAGGTCAAAAGTCATCGCTGGAATATTCCGTTGGCTCCTGACTAGTTAGCAAAATAATAATAATAATAATAATAATATGAGGAGGAGGAGGAGGAGGAGGAGGAGGAGAAAAAGAAGAAGGAGGAGGAGGAGAAAAGGAGAAGAAGAAGAAGAAGAAGAAGAAGAAGAAGAAGAAGAAGAAGAAGAAGAAGAAGAAGAAGAAGAAGAAGAAGAAGAAGGAGGAAAAGGAGGAGGAGGAGGAGAAGGAGAAGGAAAAGGAGGAGGAGGAGAAGAAAAGAAGAAGAAGAAGAAGAAAGAAGAAGAAGAAGATGATGATGATTTCCTGTGCCTACTTGAGACTTTTGACTTGTTTGGGGGGGGGGCAGAAGCCCGTTGTCATCCTTGCACGTGGTTGCCTCCTCACCCTGGTTTGCCCCATTAGCAGTCTTGCACCTGGATGGGGTGTAATGGTTAAGAGCTGCTTTCCCCCAGCCTGCCACGTTTCAGGTGTCTTTTCGGTGTAATTCTGCAAATTGAGATCCCAAAATGATGTGGGGGTCAGGAGCGGAGGAAAACCTGTATGGCTGGGAGAGGCAAACATGGCATTCTCAGTCATCAGCCGGCAGTTGACTGGGGGATCTGGGGGTGAAGTGATTCCTTTCAAATTCAAGGAGATGGAGACAACGAAGGGAGGAGAGTGAAGGGAGAGGAAGGAAGGAAGGAAGGAAGGAAGGAAGGAAGGAAGGAAGGAAGGAAGGAAGGAGGGAGGGAGGGAGAGAGGGAGGAGAAAGAAGGAATGGAAGGAGAGGGGAGGGAAGGAGGAAGGGAGGGAGGGAGGAGAGGAAAGGGGAAGGAAGGGAAGGGAAAGGAAAAGAAAAGTAATGGAAGGGGAGGAAGGAAGGGAGGAGAGAAGGAAAGGAGAAGGAAGGGAGGACAGAAGAAAGGGAGAGAAAGAAAGGACAAGGGAGAGAGAAAGGAAGATGGGAGGGAGGGAGGAGAGAAAGAAGAGATAGAGAGGAAAAGGAGGAAGAAAAGGAGAGGGAGAACGGGAGGGAGGTAGGGAGAGGAGCAAGGAAGGGAGGGAGGAAGGAAGGAAGGAAGAGGAAGGGAAGAGAAAGATGGAAAGGGGAAAGAAGGAAGTGGAGAGGAAGGAGAAAGAGGAGGGAGGAGAGAAAAGAAGAGGCAGGAAACAGAAGGGAAGAAGAAAAGGCGGAAGAAAGGGAGGGAGGAGAGACAAGGAAGAGAAGGAAGCCATGAGAGAGGAAGGAAAGAGAGAGAAGGGAAGGGGGAGAGGAAGAGGAAGGACCCCATTCTGGGAGGCAGGTAAATCTAGGAAAGGAACGTTAAAAACGAGCTTTCCCCTTGAAACAGCCAGGCCCTTTAAAGCACCCTTGTCATGGCCCGGCTTTGAAACAACTTTGAAATCCCGGAAGAATTGGCACCCGCCATTCTTCCCTTTTCGTTCATTGGGCTGGGTTTTAATTCCCGCTCTGGCCTTCCCCGCAGGGGTGATCGACGACCGAGGCAAATTCATCTACATCACACCCGAAGAGATGACGGCCGTGGCGGAGTTTATTCGGCGCCGGGGACGCGTCTCCATCACAGAACTGGCTCGAGAAAGCAATTCCCTCATCAATCTGCAAACGGAGGGCGGTTTCCTTAGCAAAGGAGTGGCTTGAGAAGGCCTTCTATTCTTGGGGGGGGGGGAGACACACAAATAAAATGGATAAAGTCATTTTGGGGGGGGTTCTGACGAGCTTTTGGATCACTGAAGTCAGGGGTCCCCAAGTTTGGCCACTTTTCAGACTTGTGGACTTCAACTCCCAGCATTCCTGAGCCAGCCACGCTGAGGGGAAAGGGAGAGGTTTCCAAGCTGAGCCAGGCTGGCTCAGGAATTCTGGGAGTTGAAGTCCACGAGTTATAAAAGAGCCAAGGTTGCCTATCTCTGGCCTAGGCCTAGGCTGCTTTATGACTCGTGGACTTCAACTCCCAGAATTCCTGAGCCAGCCTGGCTCAGCTTGGAAACTCTCCCTTTCCCCTCAGCATGGCTGGCTCAGGAATTCTGGGAGTTGAAGTCCACGAGTCATAAAAGAGCCAAGGTTACCTACCTCTGGCCTAGGCCTAGGCCGCTTTATGACTCGTAGACTTCAACTCCCAGAATTCCTGAGCCAGCCTGGCTCAGCTTGGAAACTTCTCCCTTTCCCCTCAGCATGGCTGCCTCAGGAATTCTGGGAGTTGAAGTCCACAAGTCTGAAAAGTGGCCAGGCTTAGGGAACCTTTGACTTAAGCCACATTGACACGTTGGGAATATATTTATATAAACAAGTCGGCTGTCGTGCCCTCAGAACAGAGTGGGAAGAATCCTTTCACAGGGTTTTTTCCTGATGAATTATTTGCTGCTGTTCGTGGAAGGTTGGAACATTGAAAAGTTTAGAATTGGACCTTTGCAGACCCTCACCCGTATTTCGAACAAGCTTTCTGTACTACAATGCCCATGCGCCCGGTCATAGCAGGTAGACAAGCTGTATAACCCAATGTACTTTGCGGTTCTGATTAAAAGAAATACATTTTCTTTCTGTATCACCGTTCCAGAGATTCAAAGTCAAACAATGGCGATGGCTTTTGAACAGTTGTAGCTTTCTTATTATTATGTTATTTTTCCAATTTATAGGGGTCCTTTTTTTTTCTATGCAAGGCTACTCAAAAGATAAATTAGGATTATGACTTCCTGACCTTTAGAACAATTAATCAGTGGAACATCCTGCCCCCAGAAGCGGTGAATGCTCCAACACTGGAAGTTTTTAAGAAGAGACTGGACAGCCATTTGTCTGAAATGGTATAGGCCGGGTCTCCTGCCTGAGCAGGGGGTTGGACTAGATGACCTCCTAGGTCCCTTCCAACATTATTAACAACCTGCCTCCAGAAGCGGTGAATGCTCCAACACTGGAAGTTTTTAAGAAGAGACTGGACAGCCATTTGTCTGAAATGGTATAGGCCGGGTCTCCTGCCTGAGCAGGGGGTTGGACTAGATGACCTCCTAGGTCCCTTCCAACATTATTAACAACCTGCCTCCAGAAGCGGTGAATGCGCCAACACTGGAAGTTTTTAAGAAGAGACTGGACAGCCATTTGTCTGAAATGGTATAGGATTTCCTGCCTGAGCAGGGGGTTGGACTAGATGACCTCTGAGGTCTCTTCCAACATTATTATTATTATTAACAACCTGCCTCCAGAGGCGGTGAAATATTATTATTATTATTATTATTATTATTATCATCATCATCATCGCACAGTCAGCCAGATGTTCAGAGTGGATTTGGCATTTTTGTCTACCTGTTGAGTCCTTACCAAGGACCTGGGATAGGCAGATGTGGATGTTTGAATTGATATTATTATTTTTATTTTTATTATTTAGTTTACATGAGGGTCTCAATTATGGATCCCAATACAAAGATGGGGACAAAGAAACTGGAGTGTGACTAGAATTCACCGCCTCCTGATTTTTAGCCTGGCCCTTTAACCCATAGACCAGGGGTAGGCAACCTTGGCTCTTTTATGACTTGTGAACTTCAACTCCCAGAATTCCTGAGCCAGCCATGCTGAGGGGAAAGGGAGAGTTTTCAAGCTGAGCCAGGCTGGCTCAGGTTTCTGGGAGTTGAAGTCCACAAGTCATAAAGCGGCCTAGGCCAGAGGTAGGCAACCTTGGCTCTTTTATGACTTGTGGACTTCAACTCCCAGAATTCCTCAGCCAGCATGGCTCAGCTTGGAAACCTCTCCCTTTCCCCTCAGCGTGGCTGGCTCAGGAATTCTGGGAGTTGAAGTCCACGAGTCATAAAAGAGCCAAGGTTGCCTACCTCTGGCCTAGGCCTAGGTCGCTTTATGACTCGTGGACTTCAACTCCCAGAATTCCTGAGCCAGCTTGGCTCAGCTTGGAAACCTCTCCCTTTCCCCTCAGTATAGCTGGCTCAGGAATTCTGGGAGTTGAAGTCCACGAGTCAGCCTAGGCCTAGGCCAGGGGTAGGCAACCTTGGCTCTTTTATGACTTGTGGGCTTCAACTCCCAGAATTCTGGAGCCAGCATGGCTCAGCTTGGAAACCTCTCCCTTTCCCCTCAGCATGGCTGACTCAGGAATTCTGGGAGTTGAAGTCCACGAGTCATAAAAGAGCCAAGATTGCCTACCCCTGCACTACTAGGCAAAACCAAGTCCTGCAGCTGTTCTTCGTATGTTTTAGTCTCCAGGCCTTAGATCCTCTGAGTTGCTCTTCTCTGCACTTTTTCCAAACTCTCAACATCTTTTTTGTGATATGGTGACCAAAAGAGGCTGCAGTATTTCAGGTGTGGCCTCACTAGGGTTTTGGGTCGCAATGCCGGGGGGGGGGAAGGGCTTACGGTGATGGATGCCCAACCTCTCCCCGAAAAGGGGCTACGCTTTTCCCCCTGCTTACCCGCTTGCTTTTCCCTTCCCAGGATGCGATTAACCGAGTGCAAGACCTCATGGCAGATGGGACGCTCACAGGTGAGAGCCAAAATAGGACGGGATTTCCTTGCCTGGTTCAAGTACGAGCAGGTGTGTCTCCACCGCCACGCCTGAGCTGTCTTCGCTTGACGTTGGCGAGCCCTTCTGTTTGGTTGCAGTTGCCGTTCACAAGGTTATCGCGGCTCAAAGAATATTACGGCTCTTTGGGCTTGTAATAATAACCATGCAGCCAAAGGTCAAAAGTCATCGCTGGAATATTCCGTTGGCTCCTGACTAGTTAGCAAAATAATAATAATAATAATAATAATATGAGGAGGAGGAGGAGGAGGAGGAGAAAAAGAAGGAGGAGGAGGAGGAGAAAAGGAGAAGAAGAAGAAGAAGAAGAAGAAGAAGAAGAAGGAAAAGGAGGAGGAGGAGGAGGAGGAGAAGAAAAGAAGAAGGAAGAGGAGGAGGAGAAGAAGGAAAAGGAGGAGGAGGAGAAGAAGGAGAAGGAAAAGGAGGAGGAGGAGAAGAAAAGAAGAAGAAGAAAGAAGAAGAAGATGATGATTTCCTGTGCCTACTTGAGACTTTTGACTTGTTTGGGGGGGGGGCAGAAGCCCGTTGTCATCCTTGCACGTGGTTGCCTCCTCACCCTGGTTTGCCCCATTAGCAGTCTTGCACCTGGATGGGGTGTAATGGTTAAGAGCTGCTTTCCCCCAGCCTGCCACGTTTCAGGTGTCTTTTCGGTGTAATTCTGCAAATTGAGATCCCAAAATGATGTGGGGGTCAGGAGCGGAGGAAAACCTGTATGGCTGGGAGAGGCAAACATGGCATTCTCAGTCATCAGCCGGCAGTTGACTGGGGGATCTGGGGTGAAGTGATTCCTTTCAAATTCAAGGAGATGGAGACAACGAAGGGAGGAGAGTGAAGGGAGAGGAAGGAAGGAAGGAAGGAAGGAAGGAAGGAAAGGAAGGAAGGAAGGAAGGAAGGAAGGAAGGAAGGAGGGAGGGAGGGAGGGAGAGAGGGAGGAGAAAGAAGGAATGGAAGGAGAGGGGAGGGAAGGAGGAAGGGAGGGAGGGAGGAGAGGAAAGGGGAAGGAAGGGAAGGGAAAGGAAAAGAAAAGTAATGGAAGGGGAGGAAGGAAGGGAGGAGAGAAGGAAAGGAGAAGGAAGGGAGGACAGAAGAAAGGGAGAGAAAGAAAGGACAAGGGAGAGAGAAAGGAAGATGGGAGGGAGGGAGGAGAGAAAGAAGAGATAGAGAGGAAAAGGAGGAAGAAAAGGAGAGGGAGAACGGGAGGGAGGTAGGGAGAGGAGCAAGGAAGGGAGGGAGGAAGGAAGGAAGGAAGAGGAAGGGAAGAGAAAGATGGAAAGGGGAAAGAAGGAAGTGGAGAGGAAGGAGAAAGAGGAGGGAGGAGAGAAAAGAAGAGGCAGGAAACAGAAGGGAAGAAGAAAAGGCGGAAGAAAGGGAGGGAGGAGAGACAAGGAAGAGAAAGAAGCCATGAGAGAGGAAGGAAAGAGAGAGAAGGGAAGGGGGAGAGGAAGAGGAAGGACCCCATTCTGGGAGGCAGGTAAATCTAGGAAAGGAACGTTAAAAACGAGCTTTCCCCTTGAAACAGCCAGGCCCTTTAAAGCACCCTTGTCATGGCCCGGCTTTGAAACAACTTTGAAATCCCGGAAGAATTGGCACCCGCCATTCTTCCCTTTTCGTTCATTGGGCTGGGTTTTAATTCCCGCTCTGGCCTTCCCCGCAGGGGTGATCGACGACCGAGGCAAATTCATCTACATCACACCCGAAGAGATGACGGCCGTGGCGGAGTTTATTCGGCGCCGGGGACGCGTCTCCATCACAGAACTGGCTCGAGAAAGCAATTCCCTCATCAATCTGCAAACGGAGGGCGGTTTCCTTAGCAAAGGAGTGGCTTGAGAAGGCCTTCTATTCTTGGGGGGGGGGAGACACACAAATAAAATGGATAAAGTCATTTTGGGGGGGTTCTGACGAGCTTTTGGATCACTGAAGTCAGGGGTCCCCAAGTTTGGCCACTTTTCAGACTTGTGGACTTCAACTCCCAGCATTCCTGAGCCAGCCACGCTGAGGGGTAAGGGAGAGGTTTCCAAGCTGAGCCAGGCTGGCTCAGGAATTCTGGGAGTTGAAGTCCACGAGTTATAAAAGAGCCAAGGTTGCCTATCTCTGGCCTAGGCCTAGGCTGCTTTATGACTCGTGGACTTCAACTCCCAGAATTCCTGAGCCAGCCTGGCTCAGCTTGGAAACTCTCCCTTTCCCCTCAGCATGGCTGGCTCAGGAATTCTGGGAGTTGAAGTCCACGAGTCATAAAAGAGCCAAGGTTACCTACCTCTGGCCTAGGCCTAGGCCGCTTTATGACTCGTAGACTTCAACTCCCAGAATTCCTGAGCCAGCCTGGCTCAGCTTGGAAACTTCTCCCTTTCCCCTCAGCATGGCTGCCTCAGGAATTCTGGGAGTTGAAGTCCACAAGTCTGAAAAGTGGCCGGGCTTAGGGAACCTTTGACTTAAGCCACATTGACACGTTGGGAATATATTTATATAAACAAGTCGGCTGTCGTGCCCTCAGAACAGAGTGGGAAGAATCCTTTCACAGGGTTTTTTCCTGATGAATTATTTGCTGCTGTTCGTGGAAGGTTGGAACATTGAAAAGTTTAGAATTGGACCTTTGCAGACCCTCACCCGTATTTCGAACAAGCTTTCTGTACTACAATGCCCATGCGCCCGGTCATAGCAGGTAGACAAGCTGTATAACCCAATGTACTTTGCGGTTCTGATTAAAAGAAATACATTTTCTTTCTGTATCACCGTTCCAGAGATTCAAAGTCAAACAATGGCGATGGCTTTTGAACAGTTGTAGCTTTCTTATTATTATGTTATTTTTCCAATTTATAGGGGTCCTTTTTTTTTCTATGCAAGGCTACTCAAAAGATAAATTAGGATTATGACTTCCTGACCTTTAGAACAATTAATCAGTGGAACATCCTGCCCCCAGAAGCGGTGAATGCTCCAACACTGGAAGTTTTTAAGAAGAGACTGGACAGCCATTTGTCTGAAATGGTATAGGCCGGGTCTCCTGCCTGAGCAGGGGGTTGGACTAGATGACCTCCTAGGTCCCTTCCAACATTATTAACAACCTGCCTCCAGAAGCGGTGAATGCTCCAACACTGGAAGTTTTTAAGAAGAGACTGGACAGCCATTTGTCTGAAATGGTATAGGCCGGGTCTCCTGCCTGAGCAGGGGGTTGGACTAGATGACCTCCTAGGTCCCTTCCAACATTATTAACAACCTGCCTCCAGAAGCGGTGAATGCGCCAACACTGGAAGTTTTTAAGAAGAGACTGGACAGCCATTTGTCTGAAATGGTATAGGATTTCCTGCCTGAGCAGGGGGTTGGACTAGATGACCTCTGAGGTCTCTTCCAACATTATTATTATTATTAACAACCTGCCTCCAGAGGCGGTGAAATATTATTATTATTATTATTATTATCATCATCATCATCGCACAGTCAGCCAGATGTTCAGAGTGGATTTGGCATTTTTGTCTACCTGTTGAGTCCTTACCAAGGACCTGGGATAGGCAGATGTGGATGTTTGAATTGATATTATTATTTTTATTTTTATTATTTAGTTTACATGAGGGTCTCAATTATGGATCCCAATACAAAGATGGGGACAAAGAAACTGGAGTGTGACTAGAATTCACCGCCTCCTGATTTTTAGCCTGGCCCTTTAACCCATAGACCAGGGGTAGGCAACCTTGGCTCTTTTATGACTTGTGAACTTCAACTCCCAGAATTCCTGAGCCAGCCATGCTGAGGGGAAAGGGAGAGTTTTCAAGCTGAGCCAGGCTGGCTCAGGTTTCTGGGAGTTGAAGTCCACAAGTCATAAAGCGGCCTAGGCCAGAGGTAGGCAACCTTGGCTCTTTTATGACTTGTGGACTTCAACTCCCAGAATTCCTCAGCCAGCATGGCTCAGCTTGGAAACCTCTCCCTTTCCCCTCAGCGTGGCTGGCTCAGGAATTCTGGGAGTTGAAGTCCACGAGTCATAAAAGAGCCAAGGTTGCCTACCTCTGGCCTAGGCCTAGGTCGCTTTATGACTCGTGGACTTCAACTCCCAGAATTCCTGAGCCAGCTTGGCTCAGCTTGGAAACCTCTCCCTTTCCCCTCAGTATAGCTGGCTCAGGAATTCTGGGAGTTGAAGTCCACAAGTCCTAAAGCGACCTAGGCCTAGGCCAGAGGCAGGCAACCTTGATCCTTTTATGACTCGTGGACTTCAACTCCCAGAATTCCTGAGCCAGCATGGCTCAGCTTGGAAACCTCCTTTTCCCCTCAGCATGGCTGGCTCAGGAATTCTGGGAGTTGAAGTCCACCAGTCATAAAAGAGCCAAGCTTGCCTACCTCTGGCCTAGGCCTAGGCCTTTTTATGACCTGTGGACTTCAACTCCCAGAATTCCTGAGCCAGCCTGGCTCAGCTTGGAAACCTCTCCCTTTCCCCTCAGTATAGCTGGCTCAGGAATTCTGGGAGTTGCCTACCCCTGCACTAGACCCACTAGCTCTAAACCTTTCTTACATGTAGACGATAAAGTTATTTTTTGTAGTTTTGTTAAAGTGGAGCCTCAGAACAAGCGAGTACCCGAATAGGCGATGGCTAATATAAAAGGCAGAATTCTTCCCATTTTGCCCCCAAGTGGCATCTTCCGAGCCTTTCCAGCCACTAAGAGGCAGGCTTGGCTCACTAAGGGGTTAACACTGAGTCTATCTTGGGAAAAAAAAGGTAACCCAGAACAGGGCACCACCAGGAAATCTCAAGGGCGAAGGGCAGGCTCGGAAGTCTGAAAGCAGACCAAGTCAAACCCCATTCTCCGTTGTTGAATGTGGTTGCCAGGCAATCAACAATCCACCACCAGGGCTGATTGTCATCAGAATTCTCTGCCCACAACTCTTGGTTCCATAGAAGTTGTCCTTTCCTACATACACAAACACACACTGGAGAAAGGCTGGAAGTCAACCACCACCGGACACAAGTGAGAGCCAGGATCAGGACCAGCTGGCACAGAAGAAGCCGGGCACACCGGCCAGCATTGGCAGGGCAGGGGGCAGACCTGGCCTTGGGCTTCTGCATGCCGAGGGGGCTTAAAGAGGGAGGAGACCCCCTCCCCAAAATCCGGGCTGAGCTAATGGAACTGGCCCCATCTGGTGCCTGCCCGATGGTTGGGACTACAGCTCCCATAGTCCCTTGTTGAGGCCAACACCGAAGACCCAGGCGGGCAGTGGGTTGTCTCATTCTGCCTGCGGGGGGGGGGGGGGGAAGCCGTGGGAAGGCAAGATGGTAGCTGGGATCAGGTGATTGGACGCCCATAAAAAGAGGTGGGGCTTTGTAGGGTCAAAGCTGCCATCTTGACTTTTTTGACTACCCCGCTAAGTACCCTCCCTTAGTACCGCTGCTAAGTTTGGTTTAGTATTAGGACTGTTAGCTCAGGAAGGAAAGGAAGTAGGGAAGTGGGAGGGAGAGAGGGAGGAAGGGAAAAAGGAAAGGGAGGAAGAGAAAGGAGAAGGGATGAGGGAAGGAGGAAGGAAGGAGAAGAAAAGGAAGGGGAGGGAGGAAAAAGGGAAAGAAGGAAGAGAAGAGAAGGAAGAGAAAAGGGAGGGAGGGAAAAGGGAAAGAAGGAAGGGAAGAAAGAAAAAAAATGGAAGGGAGGAAGGAGGGAAGGAAGAGAAAAGGGAAGGGAGGGAGGAAAATGGGAAAGAAGGAAGAGAAAAGGGAAGGGGAGGGAGGAAAACGGGAAAGGAGGAAGAGAAAAAGGAGGGAGGGAAAAAGGGAAGGAAGAGAAAATGGGAGGAGGGAAGGAAGGAAGAGAAAAGGGAAGGGAGGAGGGAAGGAAGATAAGGGAGGGAAGAAGTGAAGGGAGGGAGGGAAAAGGGAAAGAAGGAAGAGAAGGAAGGAAGAGAAAAGGGAAGGGAGGAGGGAAGGAAGGAAGAGAAAAGGGAAGGGGAGAGAGGAAAAGGGAAAAAAGGAAGAGAAGAGAAGGAAGAGAAAAGGGAGGCAAAAGGGAAAGAAGGAAGGGAAGGAAGAAAGAAAAAATGGAAGGGAGGAAGGAGGGAAGGGAGGGAGGGAGGAAAATGGGAAAGAAGGAAGAGAAAAGGGAAGGGGAGGGAGGAAAACGGGAAAGGAGAAAGAGAAAAAGGAGGGAGGGAAAAAGGGAAGGAAGAGAAAATGGGAGGAGGGAAGGAAGGAAGAGAAAAGGGAAGGGAGGAGGGAAGGAAGATAAGGGAAGGAGGGAAGAAGTGAAGGGAGGGAGGAAAATGGGAAAGAAGGAAGAGAAGGAAGGAAGAGAAAAGGGAAGGGAGGAGGGAAGGAAGGAAGAGAAAAGGGAAGGGGAGAGAGGAAAAGGGAAAAAAGGAAGAGAAGGAAGAGAAAAGGGAGGCAAAAGGGAAAGAAGGAAGGGAAGAAAGGAAGAGAAAATGGAAGGGAGGAGGGAGGGAAGGAAGAGAAAAGGGAAGGGGAGAGAGGAAAAGGGGAAAAAGGAAGAGAAGAGAAGGAAGAGAAAAGGGAGGCAAAAGGGAGAGAAGGAAGGGAAGAAAGGAAGAGAAAATGGAAGGGAGGAGGGAGGGAAGGAAGAGAAAAGGGAAAGAGGAAGGGAAGGGAGGGAGGAAAACGGGAAAGAAGGAAGGGAAGGAAGAAAGGGAGGGAAGGAAGAAAGAAAAGGGGAAGGGAGGGGAAGAAAAGGAAGGAAGGGAGGGAGGAAAACGGGAAAGAAGGAAGAGAAAAGGGAAGGGAGGGAGGGAAAAGGGAAAGAAGGAAGGAAGAAAAGGAGGGAGGGAGGAGGGGAAGAAAGGAGAAAAGGGAAGGAAGTAGAAAAGGGAAGGGAGGGAGGCAGGAGTGTCAAGATCCCTCCCTCTCCCTCAGGCTGGGCTGCTTCTCCTCTGTGTTCGGCTGCTGAGCCTGACCGGCTGACCAAGCCAGGCCCTCCAGCCCGCGATGATGCTGACCGCTTCCAGGCGCCAGTTGCAGCCCCAGCCGGCCCCCGAGGACCTCTCGCTGCCCGAGGCCTACCAGCTGCTGGCTGCCCTGATGCAGTTCGTGGGGATGGTCCTCCTCGCAGTGGCCGTCTACATGCAGCACTGGATCTGGCTGGAGCCCCAGGACTTCACGGTCGGGCCCTGGCCCCTGGTCTTCTACACCTTCGGGATCCCCTACAAGATGGCCACCTCCAGGAACGCCTCAGATGCGGGTAATTTAACCAGTTCTGAGGGGACGTCGGATAACAGCAGCCGAGCCGCCTCAGGCGGGGAGTCCTCGACTTAACGACCAAAGCTGAGGCCAATGTTTCCGTCGTTCAGGGAGACGTCGGGCGAAGTGAGCCTTGCCCCGTTTTACGACCTCCCTGGCCGCCGTTCTTAAGCAAATCACGGCGGTTGTTAAAGGTAGTCACCTGGTAACTCTGGCTTCTCCGGGGTTGCAAAAGGGGGTCGCATGACCGCGGGAGGCCGCGGCCGTCATAAATATGAACCACTTGCCTCAAGCGTCTGCATTTTGGTCACGTGATTGTGCGGCAAAACGGTCACATCACCTGGGTACCGCTGTGGGAAACAGTCGTGAGGGGCTTTTTTTTTTTCAGTGCGGTGGTAACCTTGGAACGGTCACTAAAGGAACTGTCGTAAGTCGAGGACTATCCATCCATCATCATTTCCCCCCCCCCTCAGCATGAAAACATGACTTGAAGTGCTGGCTTGATATTTTTTTCCTGTGCCAAGCCTTTCTGGAGATGATTCAGATATAAATAACTGGGCTTGAGGGGTTCTTTTGCAGACATTTCATGACCCAAGTAGGTAACATCATCAGTTCTGGAAGGGAGTAGGGTTTGCAGAGAGGAGGGGGAGGGGGAGGGGGAGACAGAGGAGGAGGAAGAAGAAGAGGAACAGGAGGAGGAAGAACAGGAGGATTGTGGGGTCTTTGGTGCTCTTGGTTCTTGCAGACATTTCATGACCCAAGTAGGTAACATCATCAGTTCTGGAAGGGAGAAGTAGGGTTTGCAGAGAGAGGGGGAGGGGGAGGAGGAGGAGGAAGAAGAGGAACAGGAGGAGGAAGAACAGGAGGATTGTGAGGTCTCCAGTGCCCTTGGTTCTTGCAGACATTTCATGACCCAAGTAGGTAACATCATCAGTTCTGGAAGGGAGTAGTAGGGTTTGCAGAGAGAGGAGGGGGAGGGGAAGGAGGAGGAGGAAGAAGAGGAGGAGGAGGAAGAAGAGGAACAGGAGGAGGAGCAAGGAGGGAGGACTGGGGTCTTTGGTGCTCTTGGTTCTGGCAGATATTTCATGACCCAAGTAGGTAACATCATCAGTTCTGGAAGGGAGTAGGGTTTGCAGAGAGGAGGGGGAGGGGGAGACAGAGGAGGAGGAAGAAGAAGAGGAACAGGAGGAGGAAGAACAGGAGGATTGTGAGATCTCCAGTGCCCTTGGTTCTTGCAGACATTTCATGACCCAAGTAGGTAACATCATCAGTTCTGGAAGGGAGTAGTAGGGTTTGCAGAGAGAGGAGGGGGAGGGGAAGGAGGAGGAGGAAGAAGAGGAGGAGGAGGAAGAAGAGGAACAGGAGGAGGAGCAAGGAGGGAGGACTGGGGTCTTTGGTGCTCTTGGTTCTGGCAGACATTTCATGACCCAAGTAGGTAACATCATCAGTTCTGGAAGGGAGTAGTAGGGTTTGCAGAGAGAGGAGGGGGAGGGGGAGGAGGAGGAGGAGGAAGAAGAGGAACAGGAGGAGGAGCAGTGAGGAGGAGCAGGAGGACTGGGGGGGGGTCTCTGGTGCTCTTGGTTCTTGCAGACATTTCATGACCCAAGTAGGTAACATCATCAGTTCTGGAAGGGAGTAGTAGGGTTTGCAGAGACAGGAGGGGGAGGGGGAGGAGGAGGAGGAGGAGGAGGAGGAAGAGGAACAGGAGGAGGACGAGTGAGGAGGAACAGGAGGACTGGGGGGGGGGTGGTCTCCGGTGCTCTTGGTTCTTGCAGACATTTCATGACCAAACTAGGTAACATCATCAGATCTAGAAGGGAGTAAGGCCCGCTCTGTAAAGTATAGTTAGTACGTTTGTATGCGACTCAACTCAACGACTCTGTGCAGTTTACGGCAACCCCAGAAAGTGCAATAAAGCCGATAAAATGTTTCTCCTGCCTTTTGCCAGTGTGCATTTGGGCCTACTCCTTGGTCTTCTTTCTTTATTTTTTTGCAGAGTATTTGTATTTTTTCCCGAAGGACCAACATGCGATCAAGCAAGCCATGATTACACTTTGCTTTCTGAACCTGTGCTTTGGCGTCCTGGCCTTCCTCCTGGATTACGTGCGATTCCCGATGCTGGAGAAATATCGGATGAGACTAGTCCCTGCCCTGCACATTTTGTCAGGTAATTTTCCTTCCTTCCTTCCTTCCTTCCTTCCTTCCTTCCTTCCTTCCTTCCTTCCTTCCTTCCTTCCTTCCTTCCTTCCTTTCTTTCTTTCTTTCTTTCTTTCTTTCTTTCTTTCTTTCTTTCTTTCTTTCTTTCTTTCTTCCTTCCTTCCTTCCTTCTTTTTTGTTCTTTCTTCTTTCTTTCTTCTTTCTTTCCTCCTCCTCCTCCTTCCTCTTCTCTCCCTACCTCTCCCTCTCCTTCCTCTTCTCCTTCTCCTCTCTCCCCCTCCCATTTCCTCCTCCTCCTCCTACTTCCCCTTCCCCTTCTCTCCCCATCTTTCCCTCTCCTTCCTCTTCTTCCTGTTCTTCTCCTCCTCCTCCTCCGTCTCCCCCTCCTCCTTCCCCTTCCCCATCTCTCCTCTTCCTCCCCCTCCCCCTCCCTCTCCTTCCTCTTCCTCTTCTTCACCTCCCTCTCCTCCCCCGCCCCTCCTCTTTCTTTTCCTTCCCCTTCCCCTTCTCCCCCTCCCCCTCCCCCTCCCTCTCCTTTCTCCCTCTCCCTCTCCTTCTCCCTCCCTCCCACATGCTGGGCGCTATCTCTTCTGCCCGTAAGGGGGATCCCAACCCCTCCCCAAAGAGGTCTTTAATGGCTCTTTCTCCCCCCCCCCTCTTTTTGCAGGGATGTGCACCATGGTCCTGGTAGTGATGTGCCTTTGGTGCTTTGAGAAGATTCGTCGACGGTTCGTGGAACCCAAGTGGTGGAAATACGCCATGGAGATTTACTACGGGGAGAGCTTCTACATTGGCTTGCTGGTTCTCGCCTTTGGGGCCTGGGCTGCCCTCTTCATCCTGGGCGCCCTCAGGCTGAGCTCCAGAGAGACGCCGCCCAGCAAAGCTGCCGACGACGCAAAGCAATAGGAGAGCCCGGCGGGCCAGTGCGGCTGTCCTGGTGAGCCGGGAGGAAACCATTGGACCCAAATCCTGCCTGCCATTTTGTGGTTCCGTCCTTCTCTCCTTTTCCTCCTCCCTCCCTATTCCCTTCTTCCTGCCTTCCTCCCTGCCTCATTCCTCCCTCTCTCCTTATTTCCTCCGTTCCCACTTCCTTCCTCCCTCTATTTCCTTCCTTCCTTCCCCCCTTTCCACCCTCCTTCTCCATTTCCTGCCTCTATTTCCTTCCTTCCTGCCCCCTTTCCACCCTCCCTCTCCATTTCCTTCCTCCCTCTATTTCCTTCCTTCCTGCCCCCCCTTTCCACCCTCCCTCTTTCCTCCCTCCCTTTCCTTCCTTCCTGCCCCCCTTTCCACCCTCCCTCTCCATTTCTTTCCTCCATTTCCTTCCTTCCTGCCCCCCTTTCCACCCTCCCTCTCCATTTCCTCCCTCTATTTCCTTCCTTCCTGCCCCCATTTCCACCCTCCCTCTCCATTTCCTCCCTCCCTCTTCCTTCCTGCCCCCCCTTTCTACCCTCCCTCTCCATTTCCTCCTTCCCTCCATCTTTATTTCCTGTTTCCTCCCTCCCTCCACCTTCCCTCCCTCTCTCTCTCTCCACCCTTCCACCGTCCCTCCCTATTTCCTTCCTTTCTTCCTCCCTCCCTATTTCTTTCCTCCCTCCCTTCCCTTTTTGTGATATGGGAAAACTTCTCTCTTTAAACCAGCATCCCCCTTTTCCACCCAAAAAGGGGATGCTAGCAAAGCTTTGCTCAGCAAGCCAGGTTCGTACGGGCAAACCAGCCTAAGGATGAGATCTCCGTCGGAGACACCGTGCGACACCGTTCTGGCTTCCACTATGCGGGATCTTTCATAGCAGGAAAAGAGACCAGGCCAATGAAGAGAGAAGAGGGGAAAATTGCTTGGGGGGGGGGCTGGGAGTTGGGGGGGGGCACAGCTTTAGAATCCAGCATTTGTAGGGTTATTGTCTTGGGATCAGCTCAGAATGATCCAGACAGACCCTCCTTTGCTTGCACAAAAGATAATACGAAGCCTTCAAAATAAAGGTTATTTGACTCTTTTCCCTCGTCCTGGGCCTGTTTTATTTCCAAAGCCCCATTTTCCAAGGGGTAGTTGGGTGAATCGGTTCGTTTGCTGCCTGACTCCGTTCCAAGCGAATAACCAGGTGGACGCCTGTGCTGTGGGTGATGCCGAGAAGGATGGTAAAAATACCTTTTCCCAATTAAAAAAAAAAAAACTCCAGGGCAGCCCTGCCCGCCTGGGAACAGGACATGGCTCGGTTTTTAAGAGCCTGGGAGGGGGGCAGAGAGGAGCTGGCCGTGGGTCATTTTGAGGGGCCGCTTTGCTTCTAAGCGTCAACTGTCAGGGCCCAAGGGCTGACCTGGGCTTGCAACAAATCTGAACCACCAGAAGGGGGCAGTAAAGAAGCATTTCACTGCCCTCTCGTGACCGTTTTAGAGATTTCCACTCCAGGAATAGTCACCCTACCTGGGCGCTTTTAAAATCAAGAGCTCCAGGAGCTTCATTAGAGCATTAAAGGGAACATCCATGATTAGAGATGCTGGATAAATAAGGAAAAAAAATTAGGCCTCCCTGAATTAGCCTTCAGTGCTGAAGAAGCACTGATCGGAAACTAACTTTTTACCTCCCTCTTTCCTCCCTCCCTCTCTCCTTCCTTTCTTCCTCCCCCTTTCTATCTCCTCCTTCCCTTCCTTTCTTCCTCTCTCCCCTTCCTTCCTTCCTTCCTTCCCCTTTCTATCTTCTCCTTCCCTTCCTTTCTTCCTCTCTCTCCCCTTCCTTCCTTCCTTCCCCTTTCTATCTTCTCCTTCCCTGCCTTTCTTTTTCTCTCTCCCCGTCCTTTCTTTCTCTCACCATCCTTCCTTCCTTCCTTCCTTCCTTCCTTCCTTCCTTCCTTCCTTCCTTCCTTCCTTCCCCTTTCTATCTTCTCCTTCCCTTCCTTTCTTCCTCTCCTTCCTTCCTTCCTTCCTTCCTTCCTTCCTTCCTTCCTTCCTTCCTCCCCTTCTATCTCCTCCTCCCTTTCTTCCTCTCTCTCCACTTCCTTCCTTCTTTCCTCCCCTTCTATCTCCTCCTCCCTTTCTTCCTCTCTCTCCCCTTCCTTCCTTCCTTCCCCTATCTTCTCCTTCCCTTCCTTCCTTCCTTCCCCTTTCTATCTTCTCCTTCCCTTCCTTTCTTTCTCTCTCTCCCCGTCCTTCCTTCCTCCCTCCCTCCCTCCCTCCCTTCTCCTCCTCCTCCTCCCATTATTACTTGTGTTTCTCCAATTTTCCCCAGAAACCCTTTTTCAGGGATTTGGGGAAGACAGCACCATGGAAATCCCAAAGCTTTGAGGCCCACCGTGGGCGAAAGGGACAGGATAACCCTGGTTGCCACCGATCCAGTCAGGAAGGAGAAAAGTCCTGCGGGTCAAAAGCTGCCCCCAAGCCCACCCCCGACCGGTTCCCTGCCTCCTCTGTCGCAAGGTGGCCCTCCCGTCACAGCAGGCAAAGGTTACTATGGCAATCCTTCTTCCCTCTCCTCTTTGCCAGAATAAAAACGATTTTCAGAGAAGGTGGGCCCTGCAGCACCAGGGAGCCAGGAGGGATTTCATCCTGTCTCTGCCTCATTTTACGATGGGATATCCAGAGGAGGCCCAGATCCCATGGAGAACAGTTGCTCACCTTATGGCTGCAGCGGTGATAAGGAATGGGAAAGCAACAGGCCTTGATTATTTTTTTTTTAAAGAAGAGTTTGGATAAGCATTTGTCCGAAATGGCCTTGGGTTTCCTGCTTGAGCAGAGGGTTGGACTAGAAGATCTCCAAGATCCCTTCCAACTCTTCTGTTGTTATTCTGTTATTCTGTCATTCTGTTATTCTTTCGTTATGTTATTCTTTCATTCTGTTATTCTGTCATTCTGTTATTCTGTCATTGTTATTCTGTTGTTCTGTTATTCTGTCATTCTGTTATTCTTTCATTATGTTATTCTGTCATGTTATTTTGTCATTCTGTTATTCTGTTGTTATTCTGTTGTTATTCTGTCATTCTTTCATTCTGTTCTGTTATTTTGTTATTTCATTATGTTATTCTTTCATTCTGTTATTCTGTCATTCTGTTACACTTTCATTCTGTTATTCTTTCATTATGTTATTTTGTCATTCTGTTATTCTGTTTTTATTCTGTTGTTATTCTATTATTCTGTCATTCTGTTATTCTGTCATTCTGTTATTCTTTCATTCTGTTATTCTGTTATTCTGTCATTGTTATTCTGTTGTTATTCTGTTATTCTGTCATTTTGTTATTATCATTCTGTTATTTCATTATGTTATTTTGTCATTCTGTTATTCTGTTGTTAGTCTGTTATTCTGTCATTCTTTCATTCTGTTATTCTGTCATTCTGTTATTGTCATTCTGTTATTCTGTCATTCTGTTATTCTGTCATTGTTATTCTGTTGTTATTCTGTTATTCTGTCATTCTTTCATTCTGTTATTCTGTCATTCTGTTATTCATTTTGTTATTCTGTTGTTATTCTGTCATTCTGTCATTCTGTTATTCTATCATTCTGTCATTCTTTCATTCTGTCATTCTGTCATTCTGTCATTCTTTCATTCTGTTATTCTGTCAGTCTGTCATTCTTTCATTGTTATTCTGTCATTCTGTCCTGGATGGGCTGAGGATCTCCAGGACTTTTGCTGGAGCAGAGGAAGTTCATTCCTGTAACCCCCATCGCTGAGCTTCCACCCATTACATCTTGTCCTCAGATGCTATGGAGAATAGGTTGAAACAACCTCCCTCTTCTCTGTGACAGCCCCTAAAATATTGCAGGATTGCTATCATAGCAACAGCACTTATATACCGCTTCACAGCCTCCTCTAAGCGGTTTACAGAGTCAGCATCTTTCCCGCCAATAATCTGGGTCCTCATTTGACCGACCTCGGAAGGACGGAAGGCTGAGTCAACCTGGGGCCAGTCAGGATCGAACTGTTGGCAAGTGGGCAGAGTCAGCCTGCAGTACTACACTCTCACCACTGGGCCACCACCCCTCCTAGTTAGGTAGGTCGGTAGACAGCTTGCTAGTTAGCCCCTAATTTGACTCCGCTGACTCCAGCGGAGGCCTTGGCATGCTGAGTTAAAAGCCTGGCAAAGGTTCCATCGAATTATGCTGCAAATGAGTATGTGTGTAATTCTACCACAACGGCCTGCAGCGGGTATGCCATTCAGATGTGGGCACAAACGAGGGGCTCTTTTCAGCTTCGTTTACCCTGTGTGGCCTCCACTGCTGTGCCAAATTAAAGGGTTACCGTGAGTTTGGCAGATGGTAGGCAACGGTTCTCATTATATCCACATCTCAAAAGAGGCAAGGGACGAGTTTTAATTCTGGCCTGCCCCATCCACGGCTTGCCCCCCTCCCCCCCTTGCCCCAAATAATGCGTGAAACTTGGTGTTCCCATCCCGTCTTAGCCATGAAAGCCAGCTAGGTGACTTTGGGGCCAATCACCAGGAGACTCTGAGTTCCAGTCCCGCTTTAGGCAAGAAAGCCAGCTGGGTGACTTTGGACCAGTCACTAGGAGATGTGAGTTCTAGTCCTGCCTTAGAAATGAAAGCCAGCTGGGTGACTTTGGGCCAGTCCAAACTGAGTGTGCGATAACCATGTTTTCTGGATGTTTGGCCTAATTCTCCTGACCGGGACCAAATGCTCCTGGGAAATAGAAAAGAGCTGAAAGCAGGGGAAAACATTCTGAAAAAGAAGCATCCTGTTGGTCCTTTAAAAATATTGCTAAAACGGGGGTTTGCTTCATTTTTTCCCCCTCTCGCCAATTGTTCTCCCTCCGTCTCAGTTATATAATAATAATAATAATAATAATAATAATAATAATAATAATAATAATAATAATAAGAAGAAGAAGAAGAAGAAGAAGAAGAAGAAGAAGAAGAAGAAGAAGAAGAAGAAGAAGAAGAAGAAGAATAGTAAAGTTGGAAGGGACCTTGGAGGTCATCTAGTCCAACCCCCTGCTCAGGCAGGAAACCCTACACCATTTTGGACAAATGGCTGTCCAGTCTCTTCTTAAAAACTTCCAGTGTTGGAGCATTTACTGCTTCTGGAGGCAGGCGGTTCCACTGACTAATTGTTCTCATTGTCAGGAAGTTTCTCCTTAGTTCTAGGTTGCTTCTCTCCTTGATAGTTTCCATCTGTTGCTTCTTGTCCTGCCTTCTGGTGCTTTGGAGAATAGCTTGACTCCCTCTTCTTTGGGGCAGCCCCTGAGATATTGAAACACTGCTATCATATCCCCCCTCGTCCTTCTCTTCGTTAAACTAGACAGACCCAATTCCAGCAACTGTCCCTTATATGTTTTAGCCTCCAGTCCCGTAATCATCTTTGTTGCTCTTCTCTGCACTCTTTCTAGAGTCTCAACATCTTTTTACATCGTGGTGACCAAAACTGGATTGTTTTCCTAGTTCTGATCCTGGGAACAGGTTGATCATCAAGTCTGTGGCCAGCCTTTCTTTGTACGCTGGAAGCCTTGTCGAGCCGTATATTTGTCAAACCCTCCGCTCTGAATGGCTCAGCAATCCGGGGATTAGATCAGTTGCTGATGCCTCATTACGGCCAGCTTGTTCAATGAGCTTTAACAAAGCCGCTTTGTAGTTGTTACAGACTAATAATGCTTTTGAGAGTTGCAAGAATTGCCACTGACTTTGTCTCTAAAACTCTTCCCCCCCCCCCAGCCCCGGGATAGATTTCTATGCGCTCCAGATGTTCCCTGTGCACACAGAGGTTAGATGGGTGCAAGCTGCTCCAGAGAAATTTCGTTTCTATTGCTGCCTTAAAGGAAGAGGTGAAAGACAAGACGTGGATGCACAGAATGGAAGGGCGTCATGTCACTCTGCAATGGGCAATTACCAGGAGGTGGTGAGTTCTAGTCCCGTCTTAGGCAGGAAAGCCGGCTGGGTGACTTTGGGCCAATCACCAGGAGACCGTGAGTTCTAGTCCCGCCTTAGGCAGGAAAGCCGGCTGGGTGACTTTGGGCCAATCACCAGGAGATGGTGAGTTCTAGTCCCGCCTTAGGCAGGAAAGCCGGCTGGGTGACTTTGGGCCAATCACCAGGAGACGGTGAGTTCTAGTCCCGCCTTAGGCATGAAAGCCGGCTGGGTGACTTTGGGCCAATCACTTTCTTTTGTTCTCAGAGAAACTTGGAATGTGAGCTTCCATCTGTTAGAACCATATTGCTCAATCTTGGCCAGTTGAAGATGTGTGGACTTCAACTCCCAAAATTCCTCAGCCGACATTTGTGGACTTCAGCTCCCAGAATTCACCAGCCAGCATGCGTGGAGTTGAACTCCCAGAATCCATGGACGTCAACCCCCAGAACTGTCTTGCCGGCATGTCTGGTGCTCCACTCCCAGAATCCCCCAGGCAGCATTTGTGGACTTCAGCTCCCAGAATTCCCTAGCCACGATGCACCATACTACGTTATACTATGGGTCCACTTTGTTTGCTGTGTGAGCTAGCAGTACATTCTAAGATGTTAATTTTTGTCATCTTCAGGGAACTTGTTCACACTTTTTATTATACAGCTGAAAAAGGTGTGAACCCAATTTAATGCTGTCTTCAAACATTGCAAATAATTGTGTCTGTTGTTCCGCAAAGCACATTTCATTATACGTGTCTCTGTGTGTGTAAAAATAGGAGGGAACCAAATAATTTCCAAATCGGGAAGAAGTTTGGCGATGCGAGCAAAACCTACAGATCTTTCTAGATTACAGAGAGTCCTCAACTTACAACAGTTCATTTAGTGACCGTTCTGAAAAAAGTGACTTATGACCATTTTTCATACTTACGACCCTTGCAGCATCCCCATGGATCACCTGATCAGAATTTGGACACTTGACAGCTAATTCACATTTACGATGGTCGCAGCGTCCCCGGGTCACATGATTCCCTTTTGCGACTTTCTGACAAGCCAGGTCAATGGGGATGCCAGATTCACTTAACGACCGGGTTACTAACTCATCCACTGCAGTGATTCACTTAACAACCGTGCCAAGAAAGGTCATAAAATGAGACACACAATTCACTTAACAACTGTCCCACTTAGCAACAGAAATTTTGGGCTCCGTTGCGGTCGTAAGTCGAGGACCACCTGTACTGAGGATAGGCTTTTAATTTTGAAGCACAAAAGAATAGCACAATCATCACAACAGTGTATGCCTGTGTCAAGAAATGATCCAAGATGTAGAAAGGTGTGTAAGGAACTGTAAAGAAGATACTTTTTTAATCACCTCTGTTGGACCTGCGATCAAGCAAAGAAATATTGAGGTCAGAATTTTTGTTCTTATTCAGACGATTTTTAAAGCAAATTATCAAATTTTCTTTTTAAGATGGATGCATAAAGAACTCGAAAGAAAATTTGGAACTCTGTTACTTTGTATGTTGATAGCAGCGAGAACATCCTTGTCTTACAACCTTGTGTTTAGCGACTGCTCAAAGTTACAACGGCCCAGAAAAATGTGACTTATGACCATTTTCCACACTTACATCCATTATAATAATAATAAAGTTGGAAGGGACCTTGGAGGTCATCTAGGCATCCCCAAGGTCATGTGATCAAAACAGAGACGCTTGGCCACTGACTCATATTTACGACGGTCGTGGCATTCCCCGGGATCACGCGATCCCCTTTTGCGTCCTTCGGATAAGCAAAGTCAAGGGGGGGAAGCCTGGTTCAGTCAACCACGATGTTACTCACTTAACAACTTGCAGTGATTCACTTAACGACATAGGCCGTAAAGTGGGGCAAAACTCAGGTCACGCTTAGAAAAAATAAATTTTGGACTCCTTCCATTCCCCACCTTTGCGGGCTTAATCGTGATCGTAAGTAGAGATGGAAAGGCCTGGGGGAAAAATAAACCCAGAAAATTTAAAAAAACAGGTTTTTTTTTTTCTGTTTTCCCAATTTTTCCAGGTTTTTTTCCCCAGGCCTTCCCATCTCTAGTCGTAAATGGCAGGAAGACACTCGTGGTCTCTATTTCAAAATAAGCCAGTCCTTGCCCTAAAAAAAAAAAAAAGATACGAAGGAAAGGGCTCACAGCAGTATCTACCTCTGAAGCTGGGGCTGCCAACTTGCAAAGAGCTGACATCAAATGTTCTTGCTAAAATATGCTTTGCGATTTTTGACATGTTTTCCTACCCTAAAAAAAAAAGAGAGAGTTTCTCTTTTTTCTGCCTTCTTTCAAGATCCTGGAGAGATTTGGCTTTCATCTTTTTCTCTGGCGGTGTTTTTGGGGGGGGGGGAGCTGACTTTGTAGCTGGACGTGAACATGGATGCTGTGGGCTGAGACACCGCTTACATCTTTTGGGTTTTTCATGCTGACGCTTTGCAATTTGCAAAAAGTTTCCTTCCATTTTCGGTTTGAGATGTCGCTGACGTTGGGGGGAGAACTGTCTGGGGGAAAAGTCAGTTTTTGGTGTTTGCTAAAAGTGGACAAACAGGAGGCTGCAGAGCAGTGGATAAATGAGAAGTTAGGGAAGTGTATTTATCTAGCAGATTTTTTTATCCTGCCTTTATTGCTTTGTTAGTAATTTAAGGTAGCGAACATACTTAATACCCCTTCCTCTTCCTGTTTTCCCCCACAACAACAATCCTGAGTAGTGGGTTCCTCTGAAAGAGAGGGACTGACCCAAGGTCACCCAGCTGAGTTTTGTACCTAAGGCAGGACTAGAACTCACCATCTCCTGGTGATTGTCTCAAAGTTGCCCATTGGCTTTCATGGCTAAAGCAGGACTAGAATTGACCATCTACTGATGATTGGCTCAAAGTCAGCCAGCTGGCTTTCATGCCTATGGCAGGACTAGAACTCACCATCTCCTGGTGATTGGCTCAAAGTCACCTATTGGCTTTCATGGCTAAGGCAGGACTAGAACTCACCATCTCCTGATAATTGGATCAAAGTCAGCCAGCCGGCTTTCATGTCTAAAGCGGGACTAGAATTTACCATCTCCTGGTGATTCGCCCAAAGTTACCAAGCCAGCTTTCAGGCCTAAGGTGGGACTAGAACTCACCATCTCCTGGTGATTGACTCAAAGTCACCCATTGGCTTTCATGCCTAAGGTGGGACTAGAACTGACTATCTCCTGACGATTGGCTCAAAGTCAGCCAGCCGGTTTTCATGCCTATGGCAGGACTGGAACTCACCATCTCCTGGTGATTGGTCCAAAGTCATCCAGATGGCTTTCATGCATAAGGCAGGACTAGAACTCACAATCTCCCAGTTTCTAGGCTGGTGCCATCGCCACAAAGCCAAACCAGCCTTTGAAGTCTGCTTTATCTTTAGTTCACCCACCTCATGCGCTTCACAATCTTCCTTGAGTGGTCTCTGTTTTTGTGCAGATCTGTGCATCTATTAAATTTGTCATCTGTGCTCTTATTTACTCCAAGGTCACTAAAGGAGTTTCGTGGCTATTTGTAGAATGAAATGTAGGTCACTGTGATATATTCTTAGTCTCCTGTCGCCAGAACCGCTAGCGTTTACGGAATCTTGAATTCAGTTCTTCTTGATGAATTCCTTGGGAATTTCCCTAAACCCTTGATGTGATTTCTCCCTGCAGCTAGGAATCTCCTTACAGGTAGTCCTCAACTTATGTCCTAAATGGAGCCCATAATTTCTGTCACTAAGCGGGACCATCGTTAAGTGAATCTGGCCTCTTTTTATGACCTTTCTTGCCACAGTTGTTAAGGGAATCATTGCAGTTGTAAAGCTGCAATTAAGTGAATCTGGCTTCCCCCGTTAACTTTGCTAGTCAGAAGGTCGAAAAAGGGGATCACGTGACCCTGCAACCGTCATAACTATGAGTCAGTTGGCAAGTGTCTGAATTTTGATCACGGGACCCTGGGGAAGCTACAACGGTCATGTGAAAGCCGGTCATAAGCCACTTTCTCAGTGCGGTTGTAACTTCGAACCGTCACTAAATGAAGCATTTTTAGTTGAGGACTATTTGTATGTATCGTGTGGTGAAACGGATGCCTGCTGAAATCAAATCAAATGAACAAAATCAGGATCGGAAGATCTGCTGAATGTAATGTAACCACCTTTCAAAAGTATTTATGAAAAATGTGTATATAGTCATTCATAAAAATTAAAAATTCATAAATAAGAATGGAGTAAAAAAATGAGTATCATTTGGAGAAAGGTTCGTATTTCCTCCATTTATTTCAAAGTTATGGCAGTGTTGAAAAATATGATTTACAACTGTTCCTCACACTTATGAGTGTCACAGCATCCCTGAGTTCACGTGATAAAAATTGCCCCTGGCATGGATTTATGATGGTTGCAGTGTCCCAGAGTCACGTGACTGTCATTTGCGACCCCAAATCCGTAGTGGAAATATTAATAATAATAATAATAAAGTTGGAAGGGATCTTCGAGGTCATCTAGTCCAACCCCCTGCTCAGGCAGGAATCCCTATACAAGGGGTAGGCAACCTTGGTTCTTTTATGACTCGTGGACTTCAACTCCCAGAATTCCTGAGCCAGCCATGTTGAGGGGAAAGGGAGAGTTTCCAAGCTGAGCCATGTTGGCTCAGGAATTCTGGGAGCTGAAATCCACGAGTCATAAAGGGATCATAGTTCCCCATGCTGGCTCAGGAATTCTGGGAGTTGAAGTCCACAGGTCATAAAGAGGCCGCAATTCCTCATGCAGGCTCAGGAATTCTGGGAGTTGAAGTCCATGAGTCATAAAAGAGCCAAGGTTGCCTACTCCTGCCCTATACAACTTATATGTGTGTGTTTGTGTGTGTAAATGTGTGCGCATATGGACATCTGTTTACTACTACAGTTCCAAAGAAAGAGAATTCTCTACTTTTCTTCAGATGCAAGAATCCAGTGACTCATCGCTCAGTTAAATTTAAGACTTACGTAATCTATTTTTTAAAAAAGCAAAAGTGACTCCCTGAAGTGAATTGTGCAAGCTATGGTTTTCGCTGTGACACTGCAGAAGCGAACATTGGACTTTGAGGGAGAGAATGACTCCCTTTGAACTTTGGTGGTGGACAAGATTCCTGAGAAGACCGTGGAGAGCCATGAAACACAAAACCGATGGAGCATCGAACCGATCAACCCGAGGTCTCACTCCAGGCACAAATGACCAGGGTCAAATTATCCTCCTTTGGACACATGAAGTTGTCAGGAAATTCCCAAAGGTGCTTTTTCATGAGGCAACAACTGGACTTTCTTGTTTTCCTTTGAAAACGTTTTGCTTCTCATCCCAGAAGCTTCTTCAGTTTTGACTGAATGGTGGAGGATGAAAGGATTTATACTCCTTGAAAACAACTGGTCATTTGCCTCCTTTTAGAAAGTCGTTGAGGCCACCTGGAGGTTTATCTATATCCTCAGAGACACCCAAGTAGTGCAAATGTGTATGGAGCCTTCTTGGCTGCAGGATGTTTTCTGCCCAGTGTCCCTTTACTGTTGAAGACGGGTGCAGGCTGTTGGGGATGAGTCTGCGTTGTCTGCATCACAGACTGAAGCGCAAATGGTTCCTGTAGTCTGCCATCTTTTCTTTGGGACAACCATGACCTGGATGACTGAGAATCTCCACAGACATTTGTCAGGGAATTGCGCAGCCGATATCCAAAAGGAGTCAAAGACACTGACAAGAACGTGTGTTTTTATATAAATAAATATCATCATCATCATCATATTAGCCATTGTCTATCCACCGCCAGATGAAGGCCTCTTCTGCCTTCATAAATAAATACATTTACAGTAAATAAGAGAGGCAAAGAGAAACATCATGAGGTAAATCTCATTGTCTGAGATGGTATAGGTTCTCCTGCATGGGCAGGGGGCTGGACTAGAAGACCTTCCAACTCTTCTCTTCTGTTCTGTTCTATATCAACCCAGCAGGAACATTGTGAGGTAAATGACAGAGAGGATACAGGCACACTGGGGAAAAAAGGCGGGAAACAAGGAAACGCCCCCTTTACTCTCATAGCAACCAATCACAGCTCAGATTCCCTCACACAGTGGCCAGCTCTCTTCAACCAATTAGCTGTAAGTGTGTGTTCTTACTCATGGTCTAATCCAGGGGTAGGCAACCTCGGCTCTTTTATGACTCATGGACTTCAACTCCCAGAATTCCTGAGTCAGCATAGCTGACTCGGGAATTCTGGGAGTTGAAGTCCAGGAGGTCATAAAAGAGCTGAGGTTGCCTACTCCTGGTCGAATCCTTCACTGCTCCAGCTATTAAATTTTAAATATCTTAACGGATGTGAAGACCCAGCTCTTTGGACTGTGACTGTTCAAAATTACAACAGCATTGAAAAAAACAACTTAGGACTAATTTTCACACTTACAACCGTTGCAGCATCCCTATGGTCCCGTGATCAAAATTCAGACCCTGGGCAACTGGTTCATATTTATGACCGTTGCACTGTCCCGGGGGTCACGTGATTCCATTTTGCGACCTTGTGACAAGTGTGAGAGACGAAAATATGGACAAGCAAAGTCAACGGGGAAGCCAGATTCCCTTAACAACTGCAGTGATTTACTTAACAACCGTGGCACGAAAGGTTGTAAAATGGGGCATAACTCACTTAACAAATGTCTTGCTTAGAAAAAAGGAATTTTGGACTCCTTCCATTCCCCACCATTCACCTAGAACTGAAGAAGCTTCTTGGATGAGAAGTGAAATGTTTTCAAGGAAAAAAAAAACCAGGAAAATCCAGTTGCCTCTTGGAAAAAGCATCTTTGGGATAAGAAAGCCAGGAGGGAATTTCTGACTGAGGTGTCTTATGGAGAAAGGCAGCTTCTGTCACTTCTGAAGCAGAGGCCCTGTGAAATTAAGAGATTTTCTTCTACGGCAGAAGAAATTCAGAAAGAAAGAAAAAAAATCCACCCAGTTCCTCCACCCACAAATATGCCAGAAAAATCACTGGGAGATCTTGGCAAAAGTAATAATCGCTCCTCAGCTAAATAGAAAAGAAGGTGAGGGGAAATGGCATTTTCTAATTTAAAATGGAAGGAGGCGGAGGAAAAGAAGGCAGCCAGACAGCCTGGTCCAGATGTGTTCTATCTACTGTATCAGATGTGCTTTTTTCCCACCAATGTTTGGGCATGGAAGTCCAGAATACCTGGGTGAACCATGTTAGGGTATTGGGGGGAGGAAGTGGAAGGAAGGAAGGGAAGGAGAGAGGGAGGAAGGGAAGGATGGAAGGAGAGAAGGAAGAAAGGAAGGAAGGAAAAAGAGAAAGAGAAAGAGAAAAAGGAGAGGAGAGAGAAGGGAAGGAGGGAGGAACAAGGGAAGAAAGGAAGGAGGGAGAAAGAGAGAAAGAAAAGGGGAAGGAAGGAAGGAAAAGAGAAAGAAAGAGAAAAAGAAGAGAGGAGAGGAGGGAGGGAGGGAGGAACAAAGGAAAAAGGAGAAGAAAGAAAGAAACAGAAGGAAGGAAGGAAGGAAGGAAGGAAGGAAGGAAGGAAGGAAGGAAGGAAAAAGAAAAAGGAGAGAGAGGGAGCCAGGGGAGGAGAGACAAAGGAAGGGAAGGAGGAATGAAGGAAGAAAAGAAGGAGAAAGAGAAAGAAAAGGAGAAGGAAGGAAGGAAGGAAGGAAGGAAGGAAGGAAGGAAGGAAGGAAGGAAGGAAAAGATGTGCAAAACAGCTACCAAGACATTTTGCAGAAATGAAGCGAAGGAGGAAAAACACTTTGAAGCCTCCCCCGGTTAATACTTGGATGGGAGACCACCAGAAAATCCCAAGGAAGAGGCCCAACCGCCTATAAGAAACCCATGGGGTTGTCTGCACTTTCATCTACCTGCTGTAGATGTTCCTTCGTCCATGTTTTGAATGCACCTTGCTAGATTGGAGCGGAGGGGCTGGGGTGGAATAGGAATCGGTGAATAAGACAGGCGACCTATCCAGCACCCCAGATCCATCGACCTTCTACTGCGACTCCGTGTGTTGTGTGAACACAAGTCTGGGAATCTGTCTGCGGGACCTGGGGCAGCGTCCTCTTCCACCCCTTTTTTTTGGTTTTCTGCTTGAGCAAAAGCTGCACACTGGAGCCTCCGTAATGCCTACAAATGTTCTCCTGCTGGATGAAAACAGATCAAATGCCAAAGCTGCAGTTGGCAAAACTGCACCAACGCGCAGGTACTCTGCCAGGGAATTGTTCCAAGGCGGGGGGGGGGGAGAACGGAGGTTTGCAAACATGGCCTCCTCTGGGGTCGTCTCTTAAATCTGGACCGTCTTCGCTCCAGTTTCATGGATGGAGCAGGGTCACGCACCGTGCAGAAAACTCCTTTTCAGCATTTAGATAAGCGGGGATTAACACCAGACAAACAACCAAGCACACTATTGACAAACAACAGGGCACACTATTGTATATAGACAGACAGCAAACCCCACTCCCTTCTAGCACTACCTCCTCCTCCTCCCCCTCCTTTCCACAAATCCCATTCCCTTCTAGCACTGATGTTGTTACCTACTAGGGTTATGAAACGTCTGCAAGAAAACCACCAAGCTCAGAGAGCACCAAGGACCCCACAGTCCTCCTCCTCCTCCTCCTCTTCTTCTTCTTGTTCTCCTCCTCCTCCTCCTCCTCCTCCTCCTCCTCCTTTCAGCAAACCTTACTTCTTTCTAGTACTGAGGATGCTGAGCACCAAGGACCCCCCCAGTCTGCCTCTTCTTCTTCCCAGGACCCCAAAATTCAACTGATCTCTTGTTCTCAATTCAAGGCGATACTGGAATGACAGACGTATCATCTCTGGGCTATGAACGGGGGAAGCGAGATTCACTTAACAACCTTGTGACTAACTTCACAACGGCAGTGACTCACTGAACAACGGTGTCAAGAAAGGTCATAAAATGGGACAAAGCTCCCTTAACATCTGTCTCGCTTAGCAACGGAATTTTGAGGCTCAAGTATAGGCGTAAATTGAGGACTGCCTGCATTCTTTACTAATCACATTTTTAACCTGTCTATGCTTGATGTTATCCGACAGTAAAATGCCCAGATCCTTCTTCTGGGTAATTTATTATTATCCTTATTTATTATTCTTTCAAACTCTTTTTCTATCTTCAGAATCTTGAATTCCTTGTCACGTACCTCACACCTTACTAAATAAAAAATTGGGGCAACTATTCCCAACCCGGTGGGGAAAAAAAAGGACGGTTATGCACCGATAGCACGCCGTTGTATAATGACTTCCACTAGTGTGCTTAGTAAGTTGGGAGTTTATTTAAGCCTTGTCTCTATAGCAGCATAATATCCGTGGGAGATGGAAAAAAAACCAGTGCAGAAATGGCAGAATAGAATCCCAGAGTTGGAAGGGAACTTGGAGGTCTTCTAGTCCAACCCCCTGCTCAAGCAAGGGACCTTATAGTAGTCCAGATAAAGGGCTGTCCAATCTCTTCTTCAAAACCTCCAGGGATGGGGGCACCCGCAACTACTAAGCCGTTCCACGGATTGTTTTCACGGTCAGGAAATTCCATTTTTGTTCTAGGTTGCTCCTCTCCTTGATTAGTTTCCATCCGTTGCTTCTTGTCCTGCCCTCTGGTGCTTTGGAGAAGAGGTTGACCCCCCCCTCTTTTTTGTGGCAGCCCCTCAAATGTTGGAAGACAACTGTCACGTCATCCCTACTTTGTCTTTTCATTAAACTAGACCAGTGGTTCTCAACCTTTTTAATGCCGCGACCCCCAACCGGTCATAAGTCGAGGACTACTCAACCGGTCGTAAGTCGAGGACTACTCAACTGGTGTAGCACCATTTGCAGAATGGGACTTTTGGCGGGCTCAGCAGGGCAGAGACAGCCTGGACAATTCCTATTGGCTTTTGAAAGCCAATAGAATTAGACTCTATTCAAGAGAGTCTATTCTATTGGCTTTCAAAAGCCAATAGAATAAAAGGGAGTAGCACAGCTAAGGAAAAGGGGGAAAAAATGGCGGACTGCATTGTTTGGCGACCCCGTGAAATGGTCATTCGACCCCAAACGGGGTCCTGACCCACAGGTTGAGAACCACTGAACTAGACACATCCAATTCCTGCAACGAAGTTGGGTGCGAGGATGGGAAGATGGGGGTCTGTGCGGGATCTTTGTAAAATTCAAGGTTAGCTGGGATAGAAATTCATGATTCAATCCAACTCAATCCAAGCAAGATGGAGCAGCTGTGGATTTCCCCGGACCACTGATGCCAAGATTAGACCATCTTAGTCAAAGTTGGTTAGTTGCCACCCAGCAGATGAGCGATGATAGTTCGGAGGACTTTTGCCCAGCTTTGCACCACTTTTGCTTTCAACAGGAAGCACTGAAGGCAATTGCTTGCACCCCTGGTGTTCCTTGACTAGATTACTGCAATTCGCTCTCTGTGGGGGCTGCCCTGGAAGACATCAGAAACTTCCATTGATTGGTACTGCTCTGCTGCAGGAGCTGCAATGGGGCAATTTATAAAGTGCTGGTGGTGGTGGGGGCAACTGAACAACAACCCTGAGAGGTCGAAATCAAATCTTATCCTAGCCAAGCCTGGAGAAAGGCAGATGTTGCCAGTTCAGCTGTGTTTCCACTTATGTATAAGTCTCTCTCTCTCTCTTTCTCTCTCTGTGTGTGTGTGTGTGTGTGTGTGTGTGTGTGTTACGTATGTGCATACTCATCTAGACTTAAACACAACTATCAATCAAGTGGAAATATTCCTATCTACCTTTCTGTCTTTTTACAGTATCTATCTATCTATCTATCTATCTATCTATCTATCTATCTATCTATCTATCTATCTATCTATCTATCTATCTATCTATCTATCTATCTTCTCTCTCTTCTCTCTCTATATCATCTATCTATCTACCTATCTATCTATCTCTTTCATCTAAGTATGTATTATCTCTCTATTATCATGTCTGTTTGTCTATCTATCTTCTCTCTCTTCTCTCTCTACTCTATCATCTGTTTGTCTATCTATCTGTCTGTCTATCTATATCTCTATCTCTTTCATCTAAGTATGTATTATCTCTCTATTATCATGTCTGTCTGTCTATCTATCCATCCATCCATCCATCATCTATCCATCCATCCTATTCTATCATTGTTCACTATAATCTGTCTACTCTATCGTCTTATCTGTACCAGTGTCTGTCCGTCCATCCACCCATATCTATTCTATTATCTGTGTCTGTCTGTCTATAATCTATCTGTCTGTCTGTCTGTCTGTCTATATATAGACAGATATGCTAGCTACCTGCACGCTTCCACGAGCCGATGCCGGCACACGTGCAGGGCCAGGCTGTTTGCACCATCCGCTTTGCCAAGTCGCTCTCCACACACAACACGCAAGTGCGAACGTTAGCCACTTTCAGCCGACACCCTGCCTCTCGGTTCACGGAACGAGATCAGCCCGACTGCCGGGATTCGCACCACGCACCTACCCCACCCACCCATCCAACCAAGCACGTTACACGTTCTCCTCTAGGCGCGAGCCACCTTGCATTCCCACGTTACGCTCCCCTCCCGGTCCCCCTTCCTTTCCCGGCGCTTCGTGCACGTGGGAACGGACAGACCCGAAGCCTTTCGGCCTTCGCCGACAGCCCCGGGCAGGCAAGGGCTCTACGCCGGGGAGAGAAGAGTTACACAGCCGGCGATCCACCCTCTTCCTCCTCCTCCTCGATCCTGCCCGCTGATAGGCTGAAGCCGGGGCCAGGGGGGCGTGGTCGCCGTTTGCCGCAAGAAAAGGGAGCAAGACGCGTGTCGGCTAGCGCGCGCGCGTGGGGACGCCTGACTCCGGCTGCGATGCCCGCCCGCCGGAGGAGCGCCGGGGCAACCTCGCCGGGTTGCGCTTTTCGTCCGGATCGCTCCAATTCCCGCGCAAGGAGGGCGCCGCCGCCGGGCTGCCCGGGGCTGGCTCGGGGTTGAACCCCACGCGATTCCCACCCCCCCTTGGATTGGATTGCAAAAAAGCCTCCGGATTCCGGGCAGAGGGCAGCTGGGTCCGAACCTCAGCTTGCAAAGAGTAAGGGCGGAGCACGCGGGGATCCCGGGGAACGGGGAGGGTCCCCTCCTTCTTTGGACCCCGGCCCGGAGGGATTTTGGGGAAGGGGGCGTGGAGTGGGGGGGCGTGTTGCCCGAAGGGGGCAGCATGCGTGGCTTTTGCAACATTGTCCAGGATTGCTGCGCGGAGCATCCGCGGGCGCGCGCGGGCGCTTCTGTGTGCGTGTGTGTGTGTGCGCGCGTGTAAAGCACACCCACCTGGGAGAAGGTACCTCGCGGTGGAGGATGCTCGTGGCTGGCTCTGTGTGTGTGTGTGTGTGTGTGTGTGTAGGGTTGTGTGTGTAAGGGTGTGTGTGTGTGTGTGTGTGTGTATGCTGAGCCAATAGACCGCAATTTTCAGCCCGCATCTCAAACGGCTCCATTCCCCGCGCAAGGTTGCACGGATGATGCGCCCATGCTCGTAGCTGGCTGTGTGTGAGTGTGTGTGTGTGTGGGGGGGGGGGAATCCGGAGCAAATAGGGCACATTTTTCAGCATGCATCCTCGGTTTGCTCCATCCTTGTGAAAGGTTGCAGGGATGGTGCGCTCATGTTCGTGGCTGTGTGTGTGTGTGCGCGCGCGTGCGTGTGCGCAAAGCAACTAGGGCGCATTTTTCAGCACGCATCTCCCACGGCGTCCGCTTTGCTCCCTCCCTGTGCAAGCTTGCGCGGTTGATGCGCCTGTACTTGTGGCTCTGTGTGTGTGTGTGTGTGTGTGTGTGTGTGTGTGTGTATCCACAGCAAACAGGGCACAATTTTCAGCCTGCGTCTCAAACGGTTCCCCGCTTCGCTCCGTTCCCCGTGCAAAGTTGCACGGATGAGGCGCCCGTGTGTGTGTGTGTGTGTGCCTGTGTGCGCGTTTGTGTCTTCCCGGGTGTGTGCATACGCGTGCCCACGAACCCAGCTCCCGTGGGAAAAAGCGTTGCGGGGTGGGGGTGGGATGGGGGCAGAAAGAGTGATTCGTGTGAGTTGCAAGGGCGAGAGAGGTTTGGTTAGTTGGGATTGTGTTTTTTGATTCGATTTGATTCGAATTGGAGGAGCAGGTCGTAAAGACGGGACCGTCCAGCGTCCGGGGATGGAAAGCGGAGGGGGGGGGGGAAGCGAGGGCAGACTTTGGAAGCGCAGCAAGCGGGGCCGCGGCTCCGATTATGTCATCCTGTGTCGTGGGGAGGCTGGCTGATCACGCCACCCTTTGGGGGCTGAGTAATGATGCAGACTGGGGGGGCGGGGGGGGGGAGAGATGGAGAGAGAGAGAGAGAGAGCAGAGCAGAGGAGAATTTTAATCATAATTTTTTTTTTTTTTTGCAAACCTGTCCAGCCTTAGGACCAAAAGCATCCCCTGGCTGTCATTGGGAAGCCAGGAGAAGGCGGGATAAATCCCCCTTTCCCCCCAGGATCGATCGGAAAAAGGACGACTTTCTTTTGGAAAGAAGCTACAATATTTAAAAAGTGACTGGCTTTAAGCTGAGGGCATCCATTTCTCTCTCTTTCTCTCTCTCTCTCTCTCCACACACACACACACACACACACACACACAAATCTGAGGGCATATTTATCTCTCTATATCTATCTATATCTGAGGGCATATTTATCTATATATAACTCTCTCTCTCTCTCTCTCTCTCTCTCTCTCTCTCTCTCTCTCTCTCTCTCTCTCTCTCTCTCTCTCTCTCTCTCTCTCTCTCTCTCTCTCTCTCTCTCTATATATATATATATATATATATATATATATATATATATATATGTAGGTCTTTGGTTATTCGGGTTTTCTCCCACGTGAAAAACGTCGCCAAGACACTTCCAATTTTACATGGGAGAAAACCCGAATAACCAAAGACCTACATACAAACACCTGCGAAAACCTCAGAAAACACACACACACATATATATACACACACACACACACAAACAGACACACAACACACATCTGAGGCATATTTATCTCTATCTATTGCTCTATATCTCTCTATCTCTCTACAGTATATCTATCTGAGGGCATATTTGTCTCTCTGTCTATTTATCTATCTATATCTGAGGGTATATTTCTCTATGCAGTGTTTCTCAACCTTGACAATTTTAAGGCATGTGGACTTCAACTGCCAGAATTCCACAGCCAGCATTGCTGGCTGTGGAATTCTGGGAGTTGAAGTCCGCATGCCTTAAAATTGTCAAGGTTGAGAAACACTGCGAGTCTATCGGTATATATATATATATATATATATATATATGTATGTATGTATGTATGTATGTATGTATGTATGTATGTATGTACGTACGTACGTATGTATGTACGTATGTATGTAGGTCTTTGGTTATTCAGGTTTTCTCCCGCGTAAAACTGGAAGTGTCTTCAACGAAGTCCCATTCGTCATCTTCAGGCTGGTGTTTTCGGCTTCGTGCTTCTAGGATGAAGCCGAAAACACCAGCCTGAAGATGACGAATGGGACTTCGTTGAAACGTCGCCAAGACACTTCCAATTTTACGCGGGAGAAAACCCGAATAACCAAAGACCTACATACAAACACGAAAACCTCAGAAAACATATGTGTGTGTGTGTGTGCGTGTGTGTGTGTGTGTGTGTGTGTAGATATGTTACGATAGCCCATAAGCTAAATAAATAAATAAATTTAAAAAGTATCTTTTCTTTTTTTGCAAATCTTTTGCTTCTCTCTGTGGTCTCTGATCCTATCCACGCGGAAACCCATTTTCTAAATCCCCTTTCGCTGGAACGCAGGTGGGTCTCTCCTGCATGCCAGATATTTGGGGTTTTAATTAATTTATTTATTCCCCCCCACATCCTGGAGAATGTTTTAAAAGACAATTCTTCTGCCTTTCTGGTTTGATTGGAAATAGGTCTTATTTCCCCCTCCCACCCCACTCCCCAGCCCGGAGTTATTATTATTTTTTTAAACACAATTTTTGTGACTCTGCTTTGATTGGAAATTGGCCTTTATTTATTTTTGTCCCCAGAAAAAAAAATTTTTTTTAAAGCAATTCTTCTGCCTTTCTGCTTTGATTAGAAATTGGTCTTATTTTTTTTTCCCCAGAAAATGTTTTCTTTTTAAAGCTATTTTTGTGCCTTTTTGGTTTGATTGGAAACTGGCCTTATTTTTTTTTTAGATCTAGTGGACAATCGTGGATGTAAAAACCTGATCTGTTCACGGCTCGCCAGTTTTTCTTAAAATAGTGTGTCTCCTTGTGTGTAGGTGTATGTATCTCTTCCACACCATCCTTCCCGAATTCTTTCCTGGAAGTCTTTCTGAGATTGCACTGATGTCAGGAGAGACATAAATTTTTTCTGGCTGTCCAGCAGGAGGGAGAGAGAAAGAAGATGGCTTATTCTGCTGAATCTTTTATTATTATTATTATTACTATTATTATTATTATTATTATCCCCCCCCCAATCATTTTCTAGGCTGGTCTGGAGTCGATGGCTTGGGTGTGTATATATGACAATCCAGACAGGGTGTTTTCTGCAGCTTGGCATCTAATCCCAGTGCTTTGGGGAGTGTGTACGTGTGTTTTACTGACAGCTTTTTTTTTTTTTCTAAAAGAGAGAGAGCAACCCAGATCTGCAGTGCTGCATGAGGAAAAAAAAAAAAAAATCCAGGAAATAATCCTCTTTTAGCTGGCCCTGGGTACCGAGTGTTTTGCGTTTTATTTCCAGGCTGGCTGAGCATGTTTTAAGTGTGTTGGCACGGGCTGAAGTGGAGAGATGAGGCACACACAAACACACAAAACCACAAAGCTTGGCACACCGTCGGAGGCCACGTGTCTGGACTTAACAACCACAATGGAGCCCGTTGTTTTCTGCTGCTGTTAAGTGAGTTTTGCCCCCTTTTACGACCTTGTCGCCGCTGTTAAGTGGATCCCTGCGGTTGTTAAGTTGTGTAGTGAATCCGGCCTCCCCGTTGACTCGACATGTCAGACGGTCGCAAAAGGAGGTGATCGCGTGACCCCGGGACGCTGCAGCCATCATAAGTATGAATCAGTTCACGTAGCGGCTGAATTTTGATCCTGGGGAGGCGGTGGCGGTTGTAGATGTGAAAAATGGCCAGCAGTCCTTTTTTGCAGGGCCCTGGTAACTTCGAATGAAGGTCACTAAATGAAACCGTTGTAAGTCGAGGACTATGTGTAGATTTCATTTGAGGAATGGTGAGTTCCAGGAATGGCTTTGAGTTTTTCAGCATGACAAGGGAAGGTGAATTTTTCTCCCGGCCAAGCTGCCCCAGATAGTCCTCGTTTTACGACCACAATGGGGAATAGAATTTTTGTCACTAAGCAAGGCAGGGATGATCTGCTTTGGCCATCGGTGTGAAGAAAACCATTGTTAAGGGAATCATGCAGTTGTTAAGCGAATCAGGAAGTTGTTAAGTGAATCCAGTTTTCTCCCAATGAGTCCGCCGGTTGGAAACCAGCCATCAATGTCACAATTTACAACTGTTGTAAATGGGGTGGAGCCCATTAAAAATGGCTGATTTGACTGCGTGTGTGTTGTCGCTGTGGGAGGGTAGTGATTTTTATTATCATTTTACTATTGTTTTACTTTTTATTATTTTAATTTCTTTCTACATTGTGTTTTTATTATGTGTGAGCCGCCTAGAGCAGGGGTAGGCAACTTTGGCTCTTTTATGACTGGTGGACTTCAACTCCCAGAATTCCTGAGCCAGCCATGCTGAGGGGAAAGGGAGAGGTTTCCAAGCTGAGCCATGCTGGCTTAGGAATTCTGGGAGTTGAAGTCTACAAGTCATAAAGCGGCCTAGGCCTAGGCCAGAGGTAGGCAACCTTGGCTTTTTTTATGACTCGTGGACTTCAACTCCCAGAATTCCTGAGCCCGCCATGAGGGGAAAGGGAGAGTTTCTAAGCTGAGCCATGCTGGCTCAGGAATTCTGGGAGTTGAAGTCCACGAGTCATAAAAGAGCCAAGGTTGCCTACCCCTGCTCTAGACCTAAACCTTTCACTGTGGAAAATGTCTCTCTATGCCAAGGGTCTTCAAACTTGGCCCTTTTATGACTCGTGGACTTCAACTCCCAGAATTCCTGAGCCAACATGGGGGGAAACTTTGGCCCCTTCATGACTCGTGGACTTCAACTCCCAGAATTCCTGAGCCAGCCATGCTGAGGGGAAAGGGAGAGGTTTCCAAGCTGAGCCATGCTGGCTCAGGAATTCTGGGAGTTGAAGTCCATGAGTCATAAAAAAGCCAAGGTTGCCTACCCGGGCCTAGAGTCTCTAAACTAAATAAAATAAAATTAATAAATACGGGCCGGTTGCCAAGCGCCTTGTACTTTGATCCTGGGGATGCTATGACGGTCGTAAGTGCAAGAAAAGGTGGTAAATCACATTTTTTCTAGGCCCATTGTAACTTTGAACCGTCATTAAACCAATGGTTCAATGTAGTGTGACGGCAAATTGATTGTGGGTCAAATTACGGAGAGAAATTGTTGGATTCTCCCAGTTTTACTTCCCTTACTACGGATAGTCCTCAACTTACAACAGTTTGCTTAGTGACCGTTCAGAGTTATGCCACTGAAAAAAAGCGACTTCTGCCCATTTTTCACAGTTACGACCTTTCCAGCATCCCCATGGACACGTGATCAAAATTCAAAGGCTTGGCAATTGGTTCATATATATGACGGTTGCGTGACCCGGGTTGAGTCACGTGATCCCCTTTGGCGACCTTTTGACAAGCAAAGGCAATGGGGAAGCCCGATTCACTTAACAACCGGGTTACTAACTGATCAACTGTAGTGATTCACTTAACAATGGAGGAAAGAAAAGTCGTAAAAATAGGACAAAGCTCACTTTTGCAAACGTCTCACTTAACAACAGAAATTTTGGGCTCCCTTGTGGTCGTAAGTCGAGGACCACCTGTATCTGCTGGTGGGGAAGAACCACCAGACTGCCATCGCTTCGAGTGGCTGGTTTCACTGTCTGCCATGTAGCCCATGGGGCCCCAACACCCAGTCTGTGGACCTCCACCGGTCCACGGCATGCTAGAAAACAGTCCACGCAAACAAGCAAAGCCCCATCCATGGGATGCAGGAAGCATGTGCAAAACCACGTTCCTCCCTCCCCGGTCCGCGGAAAAAACTCTCTCCACAGAACCCTAGTAAAGCCCGAGTAAGACCACACCTGGAATACTGTAACCAATTTTGGTCACCGTATCACAAAAAAGATGTTGAATTTCAATCACGTGATCGTAGGGGGATGCTACAAAGGTCGTAAGTGTGAGAAACGGTCCTGGGCCCCTTTTTCCAGGGCTGTTGCAACTTTGAACGGACACTAAATGAACTGCCATAAGTCGGGGACGACCTGAGGAAGGTCCTTCCTAGTTGCTTCTTTGTTCTATTTCACGGCGTCCCTCGTCCCCTTGGCTTACCCTGAACCAGGAACAAAAGCCGAGCGTGGCCGAGCGCCAGAACTAGAAATATTTCAGCATCAAAGCCGTCGTTTTTGAACGTTTCCTGGTAGAAAAGCCCGGCTCAGCTCCAGCCGGTTTTGCAAAGTTTAGGATGTCACGTGAAGAGAAAGGGAGCATTGTATGTTTCCCGTGTTTGATGTTGCCCCCCCCCCCCAGAAACTAATAACTTTAAAAATAAAACTCTAGTGAGGCCACACCTGGAATACCACAGCCAAGTTTGGTCACCTGGTGATTGGCCCAAAGTCACACAGTTGGCTACCGTGGCTAAGACAGGACTAGAACTCACAGTCACCCAGCCAGCTTTTATATACTTAAGGTGGGACTAGAACTTACTGTCTCCCACTTTCTAGAGTGGTGTCTTATTTACCAGACCATATAGGCTTTCTTGACTTGGCACGGTTGAGAAAACCTAACGCCTCTTTTCTCGTTTGCATTGACCCAGTATGGCACTGAAAGGTCGTAAAACGGGGCAATGCTCACCTTAACAACGGTCTTGCTTAGCAACGGAAATTTTGGGCTCCATTGCGGTCGTATGCCGAGGATTACCTGTAATTTACAATTTAGGATGTCAATGATACAAGCATAAAAATTATTTGACTTTTTCATCCAAAAGAGAATATAACACTGGGGGAAAAAAAAAAAGATCTGCTGTCATTTTCATCAAAATAATTGTGAATACGAGAAAGATTTCAATCGTAAGCTGATTATTTAAGACCAAAGTCTCCATTGTTTTGTTTCTCAGTGTGTGTGTGTGTGTGTGTGTGTCTTTGTACATGCAAATGAAAGGGGGAAAAAATGCCAAAATGAGGCAGATTTAACAAGATAGAGAAAAGAAAATGGAAAGTAAAAAAAAAAAAAGAACAGTTGGCTTTCTGATTTTTCCCTTTTAATGCACCTATTAATTTGCAATATTTGTAGACAAATATTCTAAATATTCCCTTGGAAGCAAGACTGTGAGTGATTATATTTGGCATGCTGTTCTTTAAACGGGACGCAAACAGGCTCCCATAAGAGCAGGAACGGCAATTTATTAAATTGATACCCCTGCTGGCTCCCAGTGAGTCTGTTTTATTTATTTATTTTAATACGACAATGGCATTATAAAAAATGCTAATGCCAGCCTCTGCCTTTCTTGGCGTTAAATAAATACTCTTAAAGCCATCGTCTCTGAGAAATAGATATTTTTCTTCTTGTTGTTAGTTGCGAAGTCGTGTCCGACCCATCGCGACCCATGGACCACGTTCCTCCAGGCCTTCCTGTCCTCTACCATCTTTTGGAGTCCATTGAAGCTCACACCTCCTGCTTCAGTGACTCCATCCAGCCACCTCCTTCTCTGTCGTCCCATTCTTCTCTTGCCCTCCATCTTTCCCAGCATTAGGCCCTTCTCCAGTGAGTCCTTCCTTCTCATTAGGTGGCCAAAGGACTTGAGTTTCAACTTCAGGATCTGGCCTTCTAAAGAGCAGTCAGGGTTGATCTCCTCTAGGACTGACCGGTTGGATCACCTTGCAGTCCAGGGGACTCGCAGGCGTCTTCTCCAGCACCAGAGTTCAAAGGCCTCCATTCTTTGGCGCTCGGCCTTTCTTATGGTCCAGCTTTCCCAGCCCTACATTGCAACTGGGAAAACCATGGCCTTGACTATACACACTTTTGTTGGCAGGGTGACGTCTCTGCTTTTGAGTGTGCTGTCTAGATTTGCCATAGCTTTCCTCCCCAGGAGCTAGGAGTTCACATTCTGGGCTGCGCAACCTTATATATGTGGTTTCAGGAACTCATACAAACCCTGGTTTTCAGCAAAACCATACAGATAATTCTTGACTTACGACCACAGTTCAGCCTAAGATTTTTGTTGCTTTAGTGAGACGGTTGTTTAGCGGGTTTTGCCCCATTTTGCGACTTGTTTTGGCCACTCTCGTTAAGTGAATCACTGCGGTTGTTAAGTGAGTAACGCGGTTGTTAACTGAATCGGGCTTCTCCCGTTGACTTGGCTTTCCAGGAGGTCGCAAAAAGGGGATCGCGCGACTCTGAGACCCTGCAACCGTCATAACTACGAGTCAGTTGCCAAGCGTCTGGATTTTAATGAGGTGACCACGGGGGGGGGGGGGATTCTGGGACGGTTGTAGCTTGAAAAACGGGTCATAAATCCCTTTTTCCAGTGATGTTGTAACTTTGTCGAGCTTTGCTTTTTTATTGCAGACGTTTCATGACCCAACTAGGTAACATTAACAGTGCTAGAACGGAGTGAGGTTTGTGGGGAGGAAGAGGAGGAGGAGGAAGAAAGAGGAGGAAGACTTTGGGGGTTCTTGATGGTTTCTGAGCTTTGTTCTGTTATTGCAGACATTTCATGACCCAAGTAGGTAACATTATCAGTACTAGGAGAGAGTTTGCAAAGAAGAAGAGGAGGAGGAAGAGGAGGAAGAGGAGGAGGAGGAGGAAGAGGAGGAGGAGGAGGAAGAGGAGGAAGAGGAGGAGGAGGAGGAGGACAGCAACGATGACGACGACTGTGGAGTCCTCTCTCTGTTTGTTTGTTTTCTTGCAGACGTTTCATGACCCATTTAGGTAACATCATCAGTGTTAAAAGGGAGTGGGGTTTTGGGGGAGGAGGAAGAGGAAGAGGAGGAAGAGAAAGAGGAGGAAGACTATGGGAGTTGTTGATGCTCTCTGAGCTTTGTTCTTTTATTGCAGACATTTCGTGACCCAACTAAGTAACATTATCAGTGCTAAGAGGGAGGGAGTTTACAAAGAAGAGGAGGAGGAGGAGGAGGAGGAGGAGGAGGAGGAGGAGGAGGAGGACGACTGTGGAGTCCTCAGTGCTCTCTCTGTTTGTTTTCGTGCAGACATTTCATGACCCAACTAGGTAACATCATCAGTGTTAAAAGGGAGTGGGGTTTTGGGGGAGGAGGAAGAGGAGGAAGAGAAAGAGGAGGAAGACTTTGGGGATTCTTGATAATTTCTGAGCTTTGTTCTGTTATTGCAGACATTTCATGACCCAAGTAGGTAACGTTATCAGTGCTAGGAGAGAGAGAGTTTGCAAAGAAGAAGAGGAGGGGGAGGAGGAGGAAGAGGAGGGGGAGGAGGAGGAAGAGGAGGAGGAGGAGGAGGACGGCGACGACGACAACAACGACTGTGGAGTCCTCAGTCTGTGGAGTCCTCTGTTTGTTTGTTTTCTTGCAGATGTTTCATTACCCAGCTAGGTAACATCATCAGTGTTAAAAGAAAGTGGGGTTTTGGGGGAGGAGGAAGCGGAGGAGGAAGAAGAGGAGGAAGAGAGAGAGGAGGAAGACTGTGGGAGTTCTTGATGCTCTCTGAGCTTTGTTCTTTTATTGCAGACATTTCGTGACCCAACTAGGTAACATTATCAGTGCTAGGAGGGAAGGGAGTTTGCAAAGAGGAGGAGGAGGAGGATTGTAGGATCCTTGGTGCTCTCTGAGTGTCATTGTCCGAAAAATGCTTTTCCAAAATTGGACTTTTGGGGGTGTTTTTTTTCCCCCCTTGAAAACATTTCGCTTCTTCTCCAAGAAGCTTCTCAGTTCAGAAGAAGCTTCAGAGCTGAACAAGCTTTGTGGATGAGGTGGAATATTCTCCAGGAAACACCCCCCCCCCCCAAAGAAAGCCCAGTTGCCTTTGGGACAACCCATGGCCTGGATGATGGAGAATCGCCGTAGGCTCTAAGCTTATTTGTTGGTTTGCCAAAGGGCTGGGGGTGTCGAAATGCAACTGTGGCTGTGAAGAAGGTTTTTCTCTGAAATGGTGATGCCTTTTTGCAGTGACTTCTCCTAGCATAGTGGTTCTCAACCTGTGGGTCGGGACCCCATTTGGGGTCGAACGACCATTTCACGGGGGTCGCCAAACAAGGCTGTCCACCATTTTTTTCCCCTTTTCTTTGGCCATGCCCTTGGCACCCAGTGATGTATAAGTGGTTGGGGGTCACCACAACATGGGGAACTGTATTATGGGGTTGCGGCATTAGAAAGGTTGAGAACCACTGTCCTAGCAGATTGCCAAAAAGCTGCTACAACAGATGTACTCCACATACCTACTGAGAAATTCCTTAATGCAGAGGTCCCCAACCCTCGGCTGCAGCACGCCGGCAACCGGTCCGCACAAACAAGTGAACCCCCTCCGTGGGATGCAGGCAGCACACAAAACCACACACTCTCCGGTCTGCGGAAAAACTTCTCTCCACGGAACCGGTCCCTGGTGCCCGAAAGGTTGGGGGGGGGGCCCTCTGCTTTAATGGATCTCCACTTCCCCCCCCCCTTTCCCCATCGTCCAGCCCTCGTGGCTTTTAAACATGGAGTCGAACACCTGGATTGGCTTAATGGCACCGTGGATCAATGGAGTCAGAACCGTATCAGTTATTAGCAAAAGACTCGGTCATTGCAACGCCATGTTCATTTCAGCTTTTGCATAAAAAGTTCTAGCTGGGTGGTTTTCTTGCAGACATTGCATTACCCAAACTAGGTAACATCATCAGTGCTAGAAGGCAGTGGGGTTTGTGGTGGTGGTGGTGGTGGAGGAGGAGGAGGACCATGGGGTCCTTAGTGTTCTCTGGGCTTGGTCGTTTTCTTGCAGATGTTTCATGACCCAACTAGGTAACATCATCAGTGTTAGAAGGGAGTGGGGGGAGGAGGAAGAGGAGGAGGACTCTGGGGTCCTTGGTGCTCTCTGAGCTGGGTGGTTTCCTTGCAGATGTTTCATGACCCAACTCGGTAACATCATCAGTGCTAGAACGGAATAAGGTTTGCTGAGAGGAGGAAGAGGAGGAGGAGGAAGAAGAAGAAGAAGAGGAGGAGGAGGATTGTGGGGTCCTTGGTTTCCTTGCAGACATTTCATGACCCAACTAGGGAACGTTATCAATGCTACAAGGAAGTGGGGTTTGCAGGGAGGAGGACGACGAGGAGGAGGAGGAGGAAGAGGAAGAGGAGGAAGATTGTAGAGTCCTTGGCGCTCTCTGAGCTTGGTGGTTTCCTTGCAGAAGGAGAAGGAGAAGAGGGGGAGGAAGAGAAGAAAGAAGAAGGAGGAGGAGGAGGAGGAAAGGGAAGAGAAGGGAAGGAAGAGAGAGAGAAGGAGAAGAGGGGGAGGGAGAGAAGAAAGAAGAGGGGGAAGAAGAGAAGAAAGAGAAGGAGGAGGAGGGAAGGGAAAGGAAGGAAGAGAGAGAAGAAAGAAGAGGGGGAGGAAGAGAAGAAAGAAAGAAGGAGAAGGAGGAAGAGGAGGAAAGGGAAGAGAAGGTAAGGGAAGGAAGAGAGAGAGGAGAAGAGGGGGAGGAAGAGAAGAAAGAAGAAAGGAGGAGGAGGAGGAGGAGGAGGAGGAGGAGGAGGAAGACTGTAGGGTCCTTGGTGCTCTCTGAGCTGGATAGTTTCCTTGCAGACGTTTCATGACCCAGCTAGGTAACATCATCAGTGCTAGAAGGGAATGTGGTTTGGGAAGGGGAGGAGGAGGAGAAAAAGGCGGACGATCGTGGGGGTCCTTGCTGCTCTCTGACATTGGTCGTTTTCTTGCCGAGGTTTCATGACCCAGATTAGGTTAAGGTCATCAGTGCCAGCTAACGGGTGTCTGCTGTTAAGACTGTTTCTAAGCCAGATCTCTGGATCAACTTGGAGATCTGGTGACCTAATGGGCAGGCGGAATCCCCTTGACAAACAGGAGGAAGTGTGGCAAAAAAGACCATGGTCAGAGAAGAGAAACCGGAGTCCCGTCCGGAACTGTAACCGGAGAAGGCGCCTCAGACAACACACACACACACACACACACACACACACACACACACACACACACACACAGGCCGCCAATCCCAGTTCTCACAAAGATGAAAGGAAGGAGGTGGGAAGCGCATCCAAGCTTGCAGAGATTCTGTTACTGTAACCTTATAGTAGGCAAAGCCGGATTAGCCTGCGTGGTTTCGTAGGTTTGGTCTACCTGGAAGATTGACAGGTGAATACAGGAAAAAGCCACTTCAAAAAAAAAAAAAATCTGATCCTCCTGAGATCAGGGGGAGGGTGGCTACAGACTGGAGCAGTTTGTGTATGTTTGTGTGTGTGTGTGTGTGTGTGTGTTCACACCAGCCTCAAGAAGCCAAGAATAAAATATGTTGGATTGTACCCAAGTAAAAGTGCTGAGCTTTGTTGACTGCCGGAAAGTTTTAAAATGGAACTAGCTAAGGACGATCTGGTTCTACCCGGGATTGGCTTGAAGGCAGGGTTGTGTGGACGCCGCGGAACAGAGGTCTAGGGATGAAGGCACCAGGCCAGAAAGCAGGAGATGGTGAGTTCTAGTCTTGCCTTAGGGACTAGAAAAACGGCTAGGTGACTTTGAGCCAATCACAAAAGTTGGCTGAGTGTCTTTGGGCCAATAACCAGGAGACTGTGAGTTCTAGCGTCGTCTAAGGCACAAAAGTTGGCTGAGTGGACCAATCACCCGGAGACTGTGAGTTCTAGTCCCGTCTAAGGCACAAAAGTTGGCTGAGTGATTTTGGGCCAATCACCAGGAGACTGTGAGTTCTAGTGTCGTCTAAGGCACAAAAGTTGGCTGAGTGACTTTTTGGGCCAATAACCAGGAGACTGTGAGTTCTAGCGTCGTCTAAGGCACAAAAGTTGGCTGAGTGGACCAATCACTCAGAGACTGTGAGTTCTAGTCCTATCTAAGGCACAAAAGTTGGCTGAGTGACTTTGGGCCAATAACCAGGAGACTGTGAGTTCTAGTGTCTATGGCACAAAAGTTGGCTGAGTGGACCATTCACTCGGAGCCTGTGAATTCTAGTGTCGTCTAAGGCATAAAAGTTGGCTGAGTGACTTTTTGGGCCAATAACCAGGAGACTGTGAGTTCTAGTGACTATGGCACAAAAGTTGGCTGAATAGGCCAATCACCCGGAGACTGTGAGTGCTAGTCCCATCTAAGGCACAAAAGTTGTCTGAGTGACTTTGGGCCAATAACCAGGAGACTGTGAGTTCTAGTGTTGTCTATGGCACAAAAGTTGGTTGAGCGGGCCAGTGACCCAGAGACCATGAGTTCTAGTGCTATTTAGGGCACGAAAGCTGGCTAGGTGATTTTGGGCCAGTCCCCAGGAGGCTCTGAGTTCTAATCCCACCTTATGCACAAAAGCTGGCTGGGTGACTTTGGGCCGGTCACCAGGAGATGGTGAGTTCTACTAACGCCTTCGCCTTTAAACCCAGCTGGGTAATTTTGGGCCAATCCCCCCCCCCCGTCTCTCTCTCTCCGGCCAACCTACCTCATAAGGTTGTTGTTCAGAAAAATAGGAGGAGGAAGATCTATTGGGTATCTTTGCCATCTTGAATTATTTGCAAAGTAATCAAGGCAGGACAGCAATAAATAAATAAATGGACATTTGCCCCCCAAGTAGGAAAGATGCTAAAGTGTTACTGACCAAGTTGGTGGCTTTGTTGATGGGTCTCGTTATAGCCCTGGCCAGAACGGACAGCCTTTGGTCCAGCATACAATAAGCTTTCTTGTCTCTGACGGGGCTGGAATAGAAGACCTCCAGGGTCCCTTCGTATTGATTCTTCGAGTCAGAAAGCACTACAGCAGTGGTTCTCAACCTTTTTAATGCTGCGACCCCCAACCGGTCGTAAGTCGAGGACTACTCAATTGGTGCAGCACCGTTTTCAGAATGGGACTTTTGGCGGGCTCAGCAGGGCAGAGACAGCCTGGACAATTCCTATTGGCTTTTGAAAGCCAATAGAATTAGACTCTATTCAAGAGAATCTATTCTATTGGCTTTCAAAAGCCAATAGAATAAAAGGGAATAGCACAGCTAAGGAAAGGGGGAAAAAAATGGCGGACTGCGTTGTTTGGCGACCCCCGTGAAATGGTCGTTCGACCCCAAATGGGGTCCCGACTCACAGGTTGAGAACCACTGCACTACAGCTTCTTCTCTGACGGGACGATGGGCTTAAGCCTTTTGGATGAAAAGTTGTTTTTTTTTATAAACAATTTTTATTGATTTTCCATTTTACACCAACAGAAGCTTAAGAGCCAGCGTGGAGATATGGTGGTCAATTACAAAAGAAACAACAACATAATAAATATACAATTCACCCAATGTCTCTCAAAATTTCCCTCTCTATCTATGTAGAATATTATACAGTAATTAAATAGATTCAAATAAATTCATTCATTAATATATCTAAATATAAGTTTCCTTAATCAATAGAAACTTTCAACCGCTCAATATCAATATAATAATCAAATTAGTACAATCCTATAACCAATTCATTCATTAATATATCGCTATATATAAATTAAGTGCTTAAATCAAAACTAGAGCTCTCTATCTGTTTAAATTATTGTAGTCTCATTAGTACATTTCTAACACAGATTTTCATTAAATATATAGCTAAATATGAATTTCATTCATCACTAAACGTTTACAAAATCTCCTTATCTATCCCAAAGATCCTGTCTTAAACTTTATTAATTTTTCAAATATTTAAATTTAAATTAACCTATTTATTTTACCATTCAGGGACCCCAATTTCTCTTATTTAAACATATTAGCTCCAAAACTTACATTTCTCAACTATATTTCTATTCTTTTTCAGTAATTCTCCAATTCTAAATTCCATCTCATTCCAAAAAAAAAAAACATAAACAAGAAAAAACAAACATACACAAAAAAACACATATACTTACTATCCTTCAATATTAAATTCTAAATTATTTCATAATAGCCTCCCTTTTAAACAAAAATCAAATCCAAAACAGTCCGAATCGCTATAAACATTTTATCATCCATAATTATGATCTCAAATTTAATATTTAATGAAGAGAAGGATGAGGGGGGACATGATAGCAGTCTTCCAATATCTCAGGGGCTGCCCCAAAGAAGAGGGAGTCAAGCTACACACTTGGAATACGGCATCCAGTTTTGGTCACCACGATGTAAAAAAGATGCTGAGACTCTAGAAAGAGTGCAGAGAAGAGCAACAAAGATGATTAGGGGACTGGAGGCTAAAACATACAAGGAACAGTTGCTGGAATTGGGGATGTCTAGTTTAATGAAGAGAAGGACGAGGGGGGACACGATAGCAGTCTTCCAATATCTCAGGGGCTGCCCCAAAGAAGAGGGAGTCAAGCTATTCTCCAAAGCACCTGAAGGCTGGACGAGAAGCAACGGATGGAAACTAATCAAGGAGAGAAGCAACCTAGAACTAAGGAGAAACTTCCTGACAGAACAATTAACCAGTGGAACAACCTGCCTCCAGAAGTTGTGGGTGCTCCAACACTGGAAGTTTTTAAGAAGAGACTGGACAGTCATTTGTCCGAAATGGTATAGGGTTTCTTGCCTGAGCAGGGGGTTGGACTAGATGACCTCCAAGGTCCCTTCCAACTTTACTATTATTATTATTGATCATCACACAGTCAGCCATATGTTCAGACTGGATTTGGCATTTTGTCTACCTATCGAGTCCTTACCCAGGACCTGGGATAGGCAGATGTGGATGTTTGATGGTATTACAGATATCGTCGCAGGATGGAAGCAGTTCCTAGCAAGGCCGCCTTTTGCAATTGACTAATAGCGAATTTGTCAATCCCAATGGTGTTCAAGTGGTGCTCCAGTTGTTTTGGGATTGCACCCAAGGCGCCTATGACTATTGGTACCACCCTTGCTTGCTTTTGCCATAGTCTTTCTATTTCTATTTGTAGGTCTTTGTATTTTGTTATCTTCTCCAGCTCTTTCTCGTCTATTCTGCTGTCTCCAGGCACTGCCACATCCACTATCCAGACTTTTTTGTCTTTCTTATCGACAATTGTTAAGTTGTTGTTATTATTATTATTATTATGGATCATCGCACAGTCAGCCAGATGTTCAGACTGGATTTGGCATTTTGTCTACCTATCGAGTCCTTACCCAGGACCTGGGATAGGCAGATGTGGATGTTTGATGGTATTACAGGTATCGTCGCAGGATGGAAGCAGTTCCTAGCAAGGCCGCCTTTTGCAATTGACTAATAGTGAATTTGTCAATGCCAATGGTGTTCAAATGGTGCTCCAGTTGTTTTGGGATTGCACCCAAGGATTGCAATCCCAAAATAATAATAATAATAATAATTATTATTATTATTATTATTATCATTAATATCTTATTCTGGGTTTCTTTCGATTCCAAATAGGTTTCCATAGTCGAGTCTCTATTTCCGCAAATGGCTCTCCCCTTGTCTCCTTCCACACTGTACACAGGCAACAAGAGGTCTCCCATTATCCATTTTATTAGGCTGATAAAAAGTTTTTAATTTCTGAAAAATTGCCAGCTTGCCAGAGAAGAGTTAATGAGCCTGGCTGTTTGCAAGCTCGCAAACTTCCTGGTTGGCTCCAGCCATCTGTGGGAACGAGGCTGAATCCAGCTTTTCTTTGAGCAAACAGGTGATGGACGTTCTTCCCACCAGCTATTAGTGTCTGCTTTCCCTTTTTTTTCTTCCTCCAGAGTGCCTACAAAAGAAGCAACTTCAACCCGGGGTTTTTGCCTGAGAGATGTGAAGAAAACCACCTGGAACATCAAGGTAAGGGTCCCTTTCAGAAGCCTTCTGCGTCGTCCTTCGCAGTCCTTCTTGCACGGAGAACGTGCAACTCTCCCCACTGGCTTTTGACAAAAGCAGGCAAGTCTTTTCTAAATGTGAGTTGTGGAGCAGGGGGCTGGCAAAGGACGTGGGGAGGAGATGGGGGGGGTCTTTCATCCCCTCCTCTTGGTTTGAAAAATTGTGATTTGGAGGAATTGTTTTTTTTTCCCTCTCCTCCCCCATGTTTTCTGGCTCAATTTTCTCCTAGCTTCGGATTGTTGTTGTGGAGCTTTGCCTGGAATTGCAACCCATATGGAGGTCCTGGAATCAAAACTTGACTTGCGTTCACACAACAGTCCCCCCCCCCAGTTTTAACTTAAGTGAGGTTTTCTGCGCCTGTCTCTTGGGGGGAGAGTTTGTGATAACGGGGTGTGGGTGTGTGTGTGTTGGAAAAAAATTCTGATTAATTGAATCGAGTGTGTATGTTTACTTAAGTGTGGGCAAAGGTACTGGGTGAACTCAAGAATGCTGAGTATGAAGGCAGCCCGCAAATTATCTTGAAATAAACAATGATTGAAATGTTCCAGTTTAGAACGGCACACCAAGTGGAGCTTAAAAATAACTTTACTGGGCTTCTTCAAGCCAGCCTTGACTTTCCCTTCAGAAGGAAATTAAATTCTGGAGGGACCAAAAAATTATGTGGTTTTTTTTTTTTTTTTTGTAGCCCAGGAGAACGGAGTCGTTTTTTTTCCCCTTTGCAACTGTGGGTCGTTGTTAAAAATGGCTCTCCAGCACGCAGTTTTATATCAGATGCATTTGGGGGTGCTAGCTTTGCGCTCGGCACATGCTTTGAGCGACTCTTGTTGACGAACCACGGCTCTGACCTGCAGAAGAAATTCAGCTGTGTTTTGTTTTGTTTTAAATAAGGACCAGAGGCTCCGTCTTTATTCCAGTTTGGTGTGAGGTTGGGCAATTGTGGCTTCTGTTTATAGCGGGTTTATTATTTAGAAACTCTTTGGTGGTTTATGCAAAGGAGAGGCCACTTAAATAAGAGAAGGGATTTCTTTTTCTTTTTTTACTTTTTTCCAAAGTTAAAATACAAAATAAAGAAAAAAGAAGAAACAAGGTGACAATCCATCACCTGATACTAATAGTAATTTTTTTTAAAAAAAGTGTGTAAGAAAAAAATAACAAATAACAAATACCGGTAGGTCATTCATAAAAAAATCCACCCGGGCTGAAGGCTGCAACTCATAGTTTCTGCTCCCCTTACATAACAGGTCTACAAATACGGGCAGTCCTCAACTTACGACCACAAATTTGAGCCCAAATTTATCTGTTGCTAAGTGAGATGTTTGTACCTTGCTCAATAGTAGTAACTGTGAGAGGGATCTCGGAGTCCTAATGGACAATCCCTTAAATAGGAACCAGCTGTGTGCTGCAGCTGCCAAAAAGACCAACACATTGCTAGGCTGCATTAACAGAGGGATAGAATCAAGATCACGTGAAGTATTAATACCACTTTACAAGGCCTTGGTAAGGCCGCACTTGGAATACTGCATCCAGTTTTGGTCACCACGATGTAAAAAAGATGCTGAGACTCTAGAAAGAGTGTAGAGAAGAGCAACAAAGATGATTAGGGGACTGGAGGCTAAAACATATGAGGAACGGTTGCTGGAATTGTCTAGTTTAACGAAGAGAAGGACGAGGGGGGATATGATAGCAGTCTTCCAGTATCTCAGGGGCTGCCCCAAAGAAGAGGGAGTCAAGCTCTTCTCCAAAGCGCCTGAAGGCAGGACAAGAAACAATGGATGGAAACTAACAAGGAAAGAAGCAACCTAGCATTAAGGAGAAACTTCCTGACAGTTAGAACAACTAACCAGTGGAACTACCTGCCTCCAGAAGTGATGAATGCTCCAACACTGGAAGTTTTTAAGAAGAGATTGGACTGCCATTTGTCCGAAATGGTATAGGGTTTCCTGCCTGAACAGGGAGTTGGACTAGATGACCTTCAAGGTCCCTTCCAACTTTATTATTATTGTTGTTATTGTTGTTGTTATTATTATTATTATAAAAATGAGTTTTGCCTCATTTTATGGCCCTTTTTTGCCACAGTTGCTAAGTGAGTTCCTGCAGTTAGTCATTAAGTGAATAGGGCTTCCCCCATTGATTTTGCTTGTCAGAAGGTCGCAGAAGGGGACCACGTGACCCCCCAGGACGCTGCGTCTGTCGTAAATACGAGTCAGTTGCCGAGTGACCGAATTTTGATCACAGGACCACATGGACGCTGCAACGGTCGTCAGGGTGAAAAAATGGCCATGTCGTTTTTTTCCAGTGCTTTTGTGATTTTGAATGGTCACTAAATGAACTGTTGTAAGGACTACCTGTAGTTATAAACTTTCCCATCTCTATTTGATAAGAATATTATGGGACGTTAAAAAACGTCTCTCCTATGGAAATTTAGAGAAAGGGTTTTCTGTTGTGGTAGCCAGCCTTACAGCAAGAGCACTTAGACTTATATAGTATGTTGCTTCGCACTGCGCGTACAGCCCTCTCTCAACAGTTTGCACAGTTGGCCTATTTGCCCCCCCCCCCAACAATCCGGGTCCTCATTTTACCGACCTTGGAAGGACGGAAGGCTGAGTCAACCTTGAGCTGGTGAGAATCGGACTGCTGGCAGTGGGCAGAGTTAGCCTGCAATACTTCATTCTAACCACTGCGCCACCATGGCAATAGAATAGAGTAGAGTAGAGTAGAGTAGAGTAGAGTAGAGTAGAGTAGAAAAGAAAAGAAAAGAAAAGAAAAGAATAATGATAAGAATAGAATAGAGCAGAATATAGAATAGAATATAGAATAGAATAATGATAAGAATAGAATAGAGCAGAACACAGCAGAATAGAATATAGAATAGAATAGAATTAAGAATAGAATAGAATAATGATAAGAATAGAATAGAGCAGAACAGAATAGAATATAGAATAGAATAGAATTAAGAATAGAATAGAACAGAATAGAATAATGATAATAGAATAGAATAGAATAGAATAATGATAAGAATAGAATAGAGCAGAACAGAACAGAATAGAATATAGAATAGAATAGAATTAAGAATAGAATAGAACAGAATAGAATAATGATAATAGAATAGAATAGAATAGAATAATGATAAGAATAGAATAGAGCAGAACAGAACAGAATAGAATATAGAATAGAATAGAATTAAGAATAGAATAGAATAGAATAGAATAATGATAAGAATAGAATAGAGCAGAACAGAATAGAATATAGAATAGAATAGAATAGAATAGAATAGAATAGAATCAGAACAGGAATAGAATAGGATAGGAATAGGAATAGGACTTACATTTATATACCGCTTCACTGTCCTTTACAGCCTGCTCTAAGTTGTTTACAAAGTCAGCCTCTTGCCCCCAACAATCCGGGTCCTCATTTTACCGACCTCGGAAGGACAGAAGGCTGAGTCAACCTTGAGCCATTGAGAATCGAACTGCTGGCAGTCGGCAGAATTTGCCTGCAATATTGCGTTCTTGCCACTGCCCCACCAGGGCTCCAGCCTAATAGTGTTTTCTGTGATATTTGTTCTCTCTGTTCTGAGTTCATTTCATGACCCAACTAGGTAATGTCATCAGTGCAAGGAGGGAGTGGGATGTGGGAGGAGGAGGAGGAGGAGGAGGACTGTGGGGTCCCTGGTGCTCTCTGAGCTGGGTGGTTTCCTTGCTGGCGTTTCATGACCCAGCTAGGGAACAACATCAGTGCTAGAAGGGAGGGGGGGGTTGCTCTCTCTTATGATACAAATGTTTTGACTTGCTACTGTTGGTGCAGATGTGGTTTTTTTCTTGGTGGCTCCTTGATTTAGTTGTTGTTCGTTGTGAAGTCGTGTCTGACCCATCGTGACCCCATGGACAACCTTCCTCCAGGCCTTCCTGTCCTCCGCCATCTTCTGGAGTCCATTGAAGCTCACACCTCCTGCTTCAGTGACTCCATCCAGCCACCTCCTTCTCTGTCGTCCCCTTCTTCTCTTGCCCTCCATCTTTCCCAGCATCAGGCTCTTCTCCAGTGAGTCCTTCTCATTAGGTGGCCAAAGGACTTGAGTTTCAACTTCAGGATCTGGCCTTCTAAAGAGCAGTCGGGGTTGATCTCCTCTAGGACTGACCGGTTGGATCGCCTTGCAGTCCAGGGGACTCGCAGGAGTCTTCTCCAGCACCAGAGTTCCAAGGCCTCCATTCTTTGAACTATGGGGCTGGAGAAGACTCCTGCGAGTTCCCTTGATTTAGGGAACTACTTAATTAGGGAATTACCTAATTATGGAACTTTAGCTGTGGTGCTCTCTGAGCTTGGTGGCTTTCTTGCAGATGTTTCAAGGCCCACCTGAGTAACGTCATCAGCGCTGGTGATGTTACTGATTACCGTTCTGTTACTATAGCACTCATGATGTTACCTAGGTGGGTCATGAAACACCGGCGAGAAAACCACCAAGCTCAGAGGTTTGCATCAGCTAGCACCAAGGACCCATGGGTGGCCCTCTTCCTCCTCCCCCCCCTCCCTTCCAGCATTGATGAATGAGTTGTCTAGTAGTTATCTAGTAGAATCTTGAAACATCTACAAGAAAACAAGCAAACTCAGAAAGCACCAAGGAACCACAGTTCTCTTCCTCCTCTCTCCTTCCCTCTCTCCCAGCACCGATGACGTTACCTAGTTGGGTCATGAGACGTCTGAAAGGAAACCCCCAAGCTCAGAGAGCATCAAGGACCCCACAATCATCATCATCTTCTTCTTCTTCTTCTTCTTCTTCTTCTTCTTCTTCTTCTTCTTCTTCTTCTTCTTCTTCTTCTTCTTCTTCTTCTTCTTCTTCTTCTTCTTCTTCTTCTTCTCCTTCTCCTCCTCCTCCTCCTTCCTCTTCCTCTTCCTCTTCTTCTTCCCTTCTTCTCTCCCCCCTCCCTCCCTCCCAGCACTGATGAGGTTACCTAGTTGGGTCATGAAACATCTACCAGAAAACAATCAAGCTTAGAGAGCACTAAGGACCCCACAGTCATCTTCCTCCTCCTCCTCCTCCTCCCTTCTTCCCTCCCCCCCTCTTAGCACTGATGATGTTACCTAGTTGGGTCATGAAACATCCACAGGAAAACAACCAAACTCAGAGAACACCAACGAACCACAGTTCTCCTCCTCCTCCTCTTCCTCCTCCTCCTCCTCTCTTCTTCCCTCCCTCCCTCCCTCCCTCCCTTCCAGCACTGATGATGTTACCTAGTTGGGTCATGAAACATCCACAAGAAAACAACCAAACTCAGAGAGCACCAAGGACCCCACAGTCCTCCTCCTCCTCCTCCTCCTCCTCCTCCTCCTCCTCCTCCTCCTCCTCCTCCTCCTCCTCCCTGCAAATCTCACTCCCTTCTAGCACTGATGATGTTCCCTAGTTAGGTCATGAAACATCGACAAGAAAACCACCCAGCTCAGAGGGACCCCACGTGTATCAACTCTTCGATCCCCTGTTGAGTTTTTGCTCCGAAAGGGATAGGAATCTAGAACCTGAACAGTTCTAGAGTATTATCTATGCTCCTTGGCACCCCAGCATTTCTTTAGAATTTTTACATTGTGGGGTTCGCGGGCGCGAGTCAGCTCCTGGAGGGTTCGGCTTGCAAAAGAGTCGACCGATCTGGCACCCGATCGATGGGATGAAGTCACCGGTTAGGGACCTCGCTTCGCAGGGTGGAGCCTTGACTTGGTCCACAGAGTCTGATCCCAAAGGAGAGCTGAGAGAAGACGATAAACAATTGCATCAGCCGCCGGAGTGGCGACGTGTGCCAAACAGGAGGAAAGCTATTTGAGAGAAGGAAAAGGGTGTTATTGATGTGTGATTTATTAGGAAAATTGTTGTGGCTGCCCTTTTCAGTCACGGCGACACTGTGCAGCTTACAGCAAAAACAAAAAACAAAAAACCCCAAACCCCAATAGCAGGATTTGAACTCACTGTCTCCCGCTCTCCATCTTGATGCCTTCAACCACTAGACCAAATTGGTTCTCTCTTTGCTTTGGATCCCCTGTTGGATGGCATCCATTCTTGCATTGTGTGGGCTTGGCTAGATTTGAATGCAAGACATTAACAATGTACCCTCTCCCCCCCCCCTCTCCACTGTGGCAACAGCAATCAAGCCCATCACTTGATGGGGTCTGCATCGCTTTGGGGTCCCCTTCAGGGACTTTGGAACGAGTGTCAAAGTGGGGACCGATCTTATCTCTGCACGGTTGATGTTCCACAGGGAAGGAGCCACCACGGAGAAGGCTCTTCTTAAAAACTTCCAGTGTTGGAGCATTCACTGCTTCTGGAGGCAGGTAGTTCCGCTGGTTAATTGTTCTAACTGTCAGGAAATTCCTACTTAGTTCTAAGTTGCTGAGATGAGTTTCCATCCGTTGCTTCTTGTCCTGCCTTCAGGCGCTTTGGAGAAGAGCTAGACTGGGCTCACGTGATTCCCTTTTGCGACCTTCTGACCACTTAACAACCTTGTTCCTAACTGTACAACCGCAGTGATTCACTTCACAAACGTGGCCAGTCAAGTCGTAAAACGGGGCAAAACTCACCGAGCCAATGTCTCACTTAGCGACAGAAATTTGGCGGGGGGGGGTCTGTTGCGGTCGTAAGCCGAGGACTATCTGGATTCGGTTTCTAATTGCAGGGTTTTTTCCTTCCTGGCTCTCCCCCAGCCCTCACCCCAGATAAATTGCAGCATTTTCCCCCCTCCCCTGTTTTTGCTGGTGCCAGACCAGGAGGGCGTGGGTGAGAACCGGATTGCTGCCCTTGAAAAATCTGTAAACCTAGTTAATGACAAACCGGGCCTTGCGTTCCCAGCACGGGGAGCAAAAGCCGTCTGCGATTTTTCCGAAAGAGGGCGCAAACTTCGCACGTGCCTACAAACGCAGCGTGCCTTTTCCTGTTCTCTCAGGAGCTGGGACTTGGAAAAATGCGCCCGTTTTTTGCTTGCTTGCCGGCCTCAGTTTCCCTTTGTTTCGTTTTGTTCTTTATCAACTATCTTTGTTTATTTATTTATTTTTTTAAAAAATAAATAAATCAAGGCAGCGAACAGGTCCAACATGCTTTCTCGTCCTCTTGTCAACACGACAGCCCTGTGAGGTGGGTTGGGATGAGAGAGAGGGAGTAGTCCGAAGTTGTTTTTCATCTTAGGCGGGACTAGAACTCACGGTCTCCTGGTGATTGGCCCAAACTCACCCAATGGCTTTCATGTCTCAGGCAGGACTAGAACTCACTGCCTCCTGGTGATTGGCCCAAACTCACCCAATGAATTTCATGTCTAAGGCAGGACTAGAACTCACTACCTCCTGGTGATTGGCCCAAACTCACCCAATGGCTTTCGTGCCTAAGGCAGGACTAGAATTCACCGTCTCCTGGTGCTTGGCCCAAACTCACCCAATGGCTTTCATGTCTAAGGCAGGACTAGAACTCACTGCCTCCTGATCATTGGCCCAAAGTCACTCAATGGCTTTCATGCCTAAGGCAGGACTAGAACTCACTGCCTCCTGGTGATTGGCCCAAAGTCACCCAATGGCTTTCATGCCTAAGGCAGGACTAGAACTCACTGCCTCCTGGTGATTGGCCCAAAGTCACCCAACCGGCTTTCATGCCTAAGGCAGGACTAGAACTCACTGTCTCCTGGTGATTGGCCCAAACTCACCCAATGGCTTTCATGTCTAAGGCAGGACTAGAACTCACTACCGCCTGGTGATTGGCCCAAAGTCATCCAATGGCTTTCATGCCTAAGGCAGGACTAGAACTCACTGCCTCCTGGTGATTGGCTCAAAGTCACCCAACCAACTTTCATAGCTAAGGCAAAACTAGAACTCACGGTCTTCCGCTTTTTTTCCTTGTACCTTAACCACTAGATCAAACTGTCTCTCTCTTTGCTAATTCAACCACCGCAGTGACTCACTTAACAGTCGTGGCAAGGAAGGTCGTAAAACAGGGCCAAACTGACTTAACAAATGCCTCGCTTAAGCACAGAAATTTTGGGCTCCATTGCGGTCGTATTTCGAGGACTCCCTGAATTAAAAGGGGGCCTTTCTAGGAGAAAAATATAGGTGGGTGAACCTATTTATTTATTTAGAATAGAATAGAAGGGACCTTGGAGGTCTTCTATAGTAGTAGTAGTAGTAGTAATAATAAAGTTGGAAGGGACCTTTGAGGTCATCTAGTCCAACCCCCTGCTCAGGCAGGAAACCCTACACCATTTTGGACAAATGGCTGTCCAGTCTCTTCTTAAAAACTTCCAATGTTGGAGCATTCATCACTTCTGGAGGCAGGTAGTTCCACTGGTTAATTGTTCTCACTGTCAGGAAGTTTCTCCTTAGTTCTAGGTTGCTTCTCTCCTTGATTAGTTGCCATCCGTTGCTTCTTGTCCTGCCTTCAGGCGCTGTGGAGAATAGCTTGACTCCCTCTTCTTTGGGACAGCCCCTGAGATACTGGAAGGCTGCTATCCTGTCCCCCCTCGTCCTTCTCTTCATTAAACTAGACCTACCCAAGCAATCGTTCCTTATATGCTTAAATATCTCCAGTGATGGAGCACCCACGATTTCTGGTGGCAAGCTGTTCCACTGGTTAAACTGTCAAGAAGTTTCTCCTTCATTTCCAGGTTGCTTCTCTCTTCGATCAGTTTCCAACCATTGTTTCTTGTCCTGCCCTTGGGTGCTTTGAGGAATAGTTTGACCCCCCTCTTCTTTGTGACCCCCCCTCAAATACCGGAATACTGCTATCGTGTCTCCCCTATTTCTTCTTTTCTTTAGACTAGCCAAACCCAAGTCCCACAGCCGTTCTTCATATGTTTTAGTCTCCAGGCCTTGCATCCTCTTAGTTGCTCTTCTCTGAACTGTTTCCAAACTCTCAACATCCTTTTTGTGATACGGTGACCAAAATTGGCTGCGGTATTCCAGGTGTTGGCCTCACTAGGGTTTTATTTTTAAGGTTATTAGTTTCTGGGACCGGGGGGGGGGGTTGACATCAAACACGGGAAACGTACAATGCTCCCTTTCTCTTCACGTGACATCCTAAACTTTGCAAAAGCTGAGCCCGGCTTTTCTACCAGGAAACGATCAAAAACGACGGCTTTGATGCTGAAATATTTCTAGTTCTGGCGCTCGGCCACGCTCGGCTTTTGTTCCTGGTTCAGGGTAAGCCAAGGGGACGAGGGACGCCGCGAAATAGGACAAAGAAGCAACTAGGACCTTTCTAAGATAGTCCCCGACTTACAGCAGTTCATTTAGTGTCCATTCAAAGTTGTAACAGCCCTGGAAAAAGGGACCCAGGGCTGTTGCTCACACTTACGACCTTTGTAGCATCACCCACGATCAGGTGATTGAAATTCAGACGCTCAGCAGTTGGTTCATACTTACGACCCAAGGTTACGTGATCCCCTGTTATGACCTTCTAAAAAGCAAAGTCGGGAGGGGGAAGCTAGATTCGTTTAACAACCGGGTTACTCATTTATCAGCTGCAGTGCTTCGCTTAATAAGTGTGGCAAGGAAGGTCATAAAATGGGGCAAAACTCACTTTAAGACGGTCTCAACCAAAACTTGGGGTTCAATTGTGGTCAAGGACTATCTGTCGTCATAAGAGCGCATGATTCACTTAAAAACCGCAGAGATTCGCTGAACAACTGTGGCAAAAAAGGTCATAACCTGGGGCAAAAGTCCTTTGTGACTTTCCCAAGCTAATTTCCGACAAGCAGGTCAAGGGATGGGGTGGGTGGGGGGAAGGCGTATGTGCTTAACGACCGCACGATTCACTTAGCCCAGAGGTAGGCAACCTTGGCTCTTTTATGACTGGTGGACTTCAACTCCCAGAATTCCTCAGCCAGCCATGCTGAGGGGAAAGGGAGAGGTTTCCAAGCTGAGTCAGGCTGGCTCAGGAATTCTGGGAGTTGAAGTCCACGAGTTACTAAGCAGCCTAGGCCTAGGCCAGAGGTAGGCAACCTTGGCTCTTTTATGACTGGTGGACTTCAACTCCCAGAATTCCTCAGCCAGTCATGCTGAGGGAAAAGGGAGAGGTTTCCAAGCTGAGTCAGGCTGGCTCAGGAATTCTGGGAGTTGAAGTCCACCAGTCATAAAAGAGCCGAGATTGCCTACCCCTGATCCTAGATAGTCAAATTTAGCATGGATGTAAGGACAGGGGGAAGTGAGGACAAGGAAGAACCTTTTGCTTTTCTGTCATTGTCAATTGTTATGATTGTATAGTTGTCGGTTTCAATCAGTGTCAGTCTTAATTGTCTATTGTCTTGGGATGGCTTCCACCCATTCCCGATGGCAAGCCAGAAACGCAATATTGTTTTCCAGACAAGGAAAACCCACAATTATCTCATTATTGGCTCAGAAGGGACACAGAACAAGTCTCTGTGTTTTATTTCCTCCCTTTTCTTTCTGTACAAATCGGAGGAATTTAGGAGCTCCCAAACTCGCTGGGAATTTAAAAAAAGAAATAAATTTGCAATTTTTGGGGGACTCCTTTAACTCCTCCAAAGTTACTCAGATCAGGCCTTGTGGGGTGGGGGATAAATAAGATACAAATAAATAAGACAAATGAATAAAAACATACGAAGAACGGCTGCAAGAATAGGGCACGACTAATCTAGAGAAAAGAAGGAGTAAGGGGGACCTGATAGCAGAATTCTAGTATTTGAGGGGCTGCCACAAAGAAGAGGAGGGGGTCAACCTAATTTTCCAGAGCCCCTGAAGGCAGAACAAGAAGCAACGGATGGAAACTCATCAGGGAGAGAAGCAACCTGGAATTAAGGAGAAACTTCCTAGCAGTGAGGAAAATTAACCAGTGGAACTACTTGCCACCAGAAGTTGTGGGTGCTTCATCACCGGAAATTTTTAAGAAGAGTTTCGGCAGCCACTTGTCTGAAATGTGTATTGGGCAACCTTGGCTCTTTTATGACTCGTGGACTTCAACTCCCAGAATTCCTGAGCCAGCCATGCTGAGGGGAAAGGGAGAGGTTTCCAAGCTGAGCCAGGCTGGCTCAGGAATTCTGGGAGTTGAAGTCCACCAGTCATAAAAGAGCCAAGGTTGCCTATCCCTGGCCTAGGCCTAGGCCGCTTTCTGACTCGTGGACTTCAACTCCCAGAATTCCTGAGCCAGCATGGCTCAGCTTGGAAACCTCTCCCTTTCCCCTCAGCATGGCTGGCTCAGGAATTCTGGGAGTTGAAGTCCATGGGTCATAAAAGAGCCTAGGTTGCCTACCTCTGGGCTAGGCCTAGGCCGCTTTAAGACTCGTGGACTTCAACTCCCAGAATTCCTGAGCAAGATGGCTCAGCTTGGAAACTTCTCCCTTTCCCCTCAGCATGGCTGGCTCTGGAATTCTGGGAGTTGAAGTCCACGAGTCATAAAAGAGCCAAGGTTGCCTACCTTTGGGCTAGGCCTAGGCCACTTTAAGACTCGTGGACTTCAACTCCCAGAATTCCTGAGCCAGCCATGCTGAGGGGAAAGGGAGAGGTTCCCAAGCTGAGCCATGTTGGCTCAGGAATTCTGGGAGTTGAAGTCCACCAGTCATAAAAGAGGCAAGGTTGCCTACCTCTGGTATAGGGTCTCCTACTTTAGCAGGGGGTTGGACTAGAAGACCTCCAAGGTTCCTTCCAGCTCTATTCTGATTAAGAAAGCAAATTGCAGGCTAAAATACCCCTCTTCCCTTTTGAAATCCTAAGGAATTTCTTGTCAAAAATATTGTGATTTTTTTTTTTCCTGGAAATGTTGAGACCCTGCAAAGAAAAATTATTTCGTGATCCCCTTAGTTTTTTTTTTTTTTAATCCCCTGTGAGTAAAGAAAGAGATTGGGAGGAATCTCTATAAATCTATACTGGGAGTCCTTGACTTACAACGGTTCATTCAGTGACTGTTCAAAGTTACAATGGCACTGAAAAAAAGAGACTGTTTTTCACACTTACAACCATTTCAACTTCCCTAGGGTCACGCGATCATAATCCAGATGCCTGGCAACTGACTCATACTTACGACGGTCGCAGTGTCCCTGGGCTCACCTGATCCCCTTTTGCGACCTTCTGATGAGCAAAGCCAATGGGGGGGGGAGGAGCCAGATTCATTTAACGACCGGGTTACTCACTGATCGACTGCCGGGATTCAGTGTGGCAAGAAAGCTTGCAAATTGGGCCCAAACTCCCTTAGCTAATATGTCTCACTTAACAACTGAAATGTTTGGCTCAATTGCGGCCGTTACGTTGAGGACTAGCTACCTGGCTAAAAGAAAAAGGGAGTTTTGAGTTTCGCTTGAACATTTGAAGTGTGTGTGGGGGGGCGAACCTAGAATTAGGAAAGCAAATAACTCTCAATTCAGCCACCCCCCCTCCCCAAAGAGCCACTGAGATTGGCATCGATAAAAGAAAAGCATTTTTTGTCCTTTTTTAAAAAATCTCTTTTTAATGGGTGTTTGGAAAGCCGATGCCTCTGGAGTGGGGAGGGGCTGGTTAAATATTGACTGTTGATTTAGAGGGGTTTTCTGGAGTAAATCCTGCCCAGCTTCAGTCAAAGAAAACAAAAGCATTCCGGATAAAAGCGGTAATAAAAAAGGGGGAAAGATTTTATTGCTAATTGCGTTGGAATTAGGAAGAATTGGCCTTCCGAGATGGCTTTACTAGAATGATCCGGCCCTTTGTCTCAGCCAGGTTCAACCGGCCAGGAGGAAATCAGATCTCAGATTTTAGATGACGAGTTCCTGAGGATTTTAGCACAGTGCAGCAAAATAAGGCGAGCAAGAGGCTAGTCCTCTGTCAGTGTAAGGAATCATCTTCAAGCACAGGGTTTTTCAAACATCGAGCATGCTGGGGAATTCTGGGAGTTCTAGTTCACACAGGCTGGCTGGGGAATTTTGGGAGTTGGAGTCCACACAGGCTGCTGGGGAATTCTGGGAGTTCTAGTTCGCTTAGGCTGGCTGGGGAATTCTGGGAGTTCTAGTTCACACAGGCTGCTGGGGAATTCTGGGAGTTGGAGTCCACACAGGCTGCTGGGGAATTCTGGAAGTTCTAGTTCGCACAGGCTGGCTGGGGAATTCTGGGAGTTCTAGTTCGCACAGGCTGGCTGGGGAATTCTGGGAGTTCTAGTTCGCACAGGCTGGCTGGGGAATTCTGGGAGTTCTAGTTGACACAGGCTGGTTGGGCAATTCTGGGAGTTCAAGTTCACACAGGCTGGCTGGGGAATTCTGGGAGTTCTAGTTCACACATGCTGGCTGGGGAATTCTGGGAGTTCTAGTTCACACAGGCTGACTGGGGAATTCTGGGAGTTGGAGCCCACACAGGCTGGCTGGATGTTTACCAGCCAGATTCTGTATTTTTTTTTTAACGTGCTTGAAGGATAGAATGATTTTATTTTTGCTGTGACACGACGCCTGGGTTTTTCACAGCTAAAGCACAGGCAGCACAGAAGGAAGGGTGTTTTTTTCCCTTTCTTTCTAATTTTTGCATCTCCCTTGCGTGCTGAAACGTCTCCCTTCCAGGCAGCGCTTGAACAGTTCAGAAAGGGGGAGAAGTGGCGCCTCTCCAAATCGCCAGGTATCACTGCTGCCCTTTTTGTAGAGAAGGTGTAAAGTGTGTGGAAGGGCTCTCTCGCTTGTAATTGTGGGTGGGTGCCGGTGCCTTGGAAGCAAAACACAGAGCAGCTTTGCTCAGCCCCCTAATGCCACCCTCAGGATCTTTCTCCCCTCTGCCTTGGTATTGTACGAGGCTGGTTGGGCTCGTCTTTCTTCCGTTTTTCATCTGATGATGCTACCTAGTTTGGTAATAAGATGTCTGCAAGAAAAACCCCGAGTTCAGAGAGCACCAAGGACCCCACAGCCGTCCTCCTCCTCCTCCTCCTTCTTCCTTCTCCTTCTTCTCCTTCTCCTCCTCCTCCTCCATCCACTTCCACTTCCTCCTCCTCCTCTTATTTTTCTTCTTCATCCTCCTCCCCCTCCTTCTCCTCTTCCTCTTCCTCCTCTACCCTCACTTCCTTCTAGGACTGATGATGTTACCTAGTTGGGTCATGAAACATCTACAAGAAAACCACCCAGCTCAGAGAGCACCAAGGACCTCACAGTCCTCGTCCTCCTCCTCCTCCTCCTCCTCCAATTTCACTCCCTTCTAGTTCTGATGATGTTACTTAGTTGGGTCATGAAATGTTTGCAAAAGAGCCACCAAGCTTGGAGAGTACCAAGGACCCCACAGTCATCTTCCTCCTCCTAGCAAATCTCATTCCTTTCTAGCACTGATGATGTTACCTAGTTGGGTCATGAAACGTCGGCAAGAAAATGAAGTCCAGAGATCACCAAGGACTTCACAATTCTCCTCCTCTTCCTCCCTCCCTCTCTCCCTCCCTCCCTTCTAGCACTGATGATGTTCCCTAGTTGGGTCATAAAACGTCTGCAAGAAAACAGCCATGCCCAGACTATCAAGGACCCCACAGTTGTCCTCCTCTTCCTCCTCCTCCTCCTCCTCCTCCTCCAATCCCACTCCCTTCTAGTTCTGATGATGTTATCTAGATGGGTCATGAAATGTCTGCAAAAAAACACTGAACTTGGAAAGCACCAAGGACCCACAGTGGTCCTCCTCCTCCTCCTCCTCCTCCTCCTCCTCCTCCTCTCCAGAATTCCACTCTCTTCTAGCAATGATGATCTTACCTAGTTTGGTAATAAAATGTCTGCAAGAAAACCACCGAGCTCGGAGAGCACCAAGGACCCCACAGTCCTTCTCCTCCTCCCCGATCCACAATCCCCTTCCCTTCTAGCACTGATGACGTTCCCTAGTTGGGTCATGAAATGTCTGCAAGGAAACAACGAGCACCAAGAACCCCTCATTTCAACCCTGAGCTACACATATTCTCTTCTAAAAGTAGATTAATCCTTAATTCCTGGTCTCGCTTTGAGAGCTCTTGTTTTCCGGCTGTGTGTTTCTCTCATGCTCAGTACTGCGTAGGGAAAACAGCATTTTCCCCCCTCAATGCTCTTTTTTCTTTTGGCTTTTCCCCAGAACCGCTGACTTCCACCTTTCGCCATGGCCAAACTAGAGACCCTCTCCATCCTGAGCGACGCCAGCTACCACAGCCAGGAGACCTTCCACGCCTTCCACCCCAGGAGCTCTGAGTCCACCTCGCAGAGCATCGTGGGCAGCGGAGTCCCTCCCGAAAAGGATTTTGCCCTGAAGAGCCTGGGCACCAGGCCTCAGAACAGCCACCCGCAGCTGGATGGGACCCGGAGTAGCTACTCTCTCTCCACGCGTCACGCTGGGGAGGAGAAGACCTGCAAGGCGGAGAAGGTCTCCAATTCCATCTACATCAATGGGGACTTGCGCAAGAGCGAGAAGGGAAAGGCCGACGTCTGTGGGACTGTGGCGGCCAACAACGAGAAGAACATGCCTCCGCCACTGCCCCAGTACAGAGAAGCCAATAAACCACCAAAGATATTGCCAGTCTCCGGGAAACTGGACCAGGTGAGTCTCCGTCTTCAGATAAGAAAAATCTGAAGATGATGGCGGGTTCCTTGCCAGTCACATAGAACCTAACAGGTGGGGGCACTATGGCCCCTTTATGGCTTGGGGACTTCAACTCCCAGAATTCCTGTGCCAGCCATGCAGGCTCAAGAATTCTGGGAGTTGAAGTCCACAAGTTATGAAGGAGCCACGGTTCCCCATGCTGGCTCAGGAATTCTGGGAGTTGAAGTCCACCAGTCATGAAGGGGCCATAGTTCCCCCATTTTGGCTCAGGAATTCTGGGAGTTGAAGTCCACCAGTCATGAAGGGGCCACAGTTCCCCCATTTTGGCTCAGGAATTCTGGGAGTTGAAGTCCACCAGTCATGAAGGGGCCACAGTTCCCCCATTTTGGCTCAGGAATTCTGGGAGTTGAAGTCCACAAGTCATGAAGGGGCCACAGTTCCCCCATTTTGGCTCAGAAATTCTGGGAGTTGAAGTCCACAAATCATGAAGGGGCCACAGTTCCCCCATTTTGGCTCAGGAATTCTGGGAGTTGGTCCACAAGTCATGAAGGGGTCACAGTTCTCCCATTTTGGCTCAGGAATTCTGGGAGTTGAAGTCCACAAGTCATAGAGGGGCCATCGTTCCCCCATTTTGGCTCAGGAATTCTGGGAGTTGAAGTCCACAAGTCATGAAGGGGCCACAATTCCCCCATTTTGGCTCAGGAATTGTGGGAGTTGAAGTCCACAAATCATGAAGGGGCCACAGTTCCCCCATTTTGGCATCAGGAATTCAGTACAGATAATTGAACAAACTTTGTTGCATTACATTCTTGATTAAATTATCTTTCCATCGATATATCATTTTATGGTACTCCTCCCCTCCCAAAAAAAGTGGTGTTATTAGCCATCAAACCTCAAAAATACACTTTTCCCAAAAAGGTTTCCGCAATTTTGGCCGTTACTGTAAATGTAATAAACGAAGAAGCAAATTCTCTTTAATAAATTGAGTGAATCTGTAGAGAAATGAAAATTCTGCTTTATTTGCTGTGTGCTTCTACTTCTCCCTTTCAGAATACCGAATCCTTACTTAGACCTTCAGCCTTTAAACCAGTTGTTCCTAAAAACTTCCATTCCATGCAAAACCTGTGTCCACCGCAGAACAATGGCGTGGCCACCGAGAACCGAAAGACTTTAAACCACACGCACAGCAATAGTCCCGCCCCGGTCAAAAGTGGCTTGGAGAAGGCCAGCCTTAACAGGACTACCAATGCGGGAGGTGGTCTCTCTGATTCCGGCCGCAACTCTTTAACCAGCTTGCCCACCTACGGCACGGGCTACAGCCAGCACGTGGGTCCCATGAGCGCCTCCACCAGTCACATCAACCGCATCGGGACCACCTACGGCGAGAAGAACGTGGTGGGATACGGGATATCTACCTCAGACAGCGGCCGATCTTCCACCAAGAGCACGTCTTCGTTCAGCCGACTCAACCACCTCAACGAGACGCTGCCTTTCCACTCGCCTTCCACCGACGACATCATCGAAGATCTGGAGAACCGGCTGTGGGAGAAGGAGCAGGAAGTCCTCCAGATGAGGAGGAACCTGGACAAGAGCGAGACGGCCATCTACCAGGTCTTTGAGGAAAAGCAGAAGATTTGGGAACGAGAGATGGAAGAGCTGAGGCAGAACTACACCAACAAGTTTCAGCAAGTCTCCAAGAAGGCCCAGAGAGCTCAACAGGCTCTCCAGCTCCAGATCTTTAAGCTCCAGCAGGAGAAGAAGAAGCTCCAGGAGGACGTGGCTCAACTCCTTCAACAACGGGAAGAGCTGGAGAAGAAATTTGTGGCTTTCAAGAAAGAGCAGGCCGAGTTCCTTCCCAAGATGGAAGACACCCGATGGGAGGTGAGCGTCAACCAGGGTCAACACCAAACAAGGGATTCAACCAACGTTGTGAGTGGTCTCCTGGACAGCCGGTAGTAGTTTTGAGAAAAGGGAGTCTTCTCCTTCTCCTTCCTCTTCCAACTACAGGTAGTCCTCACCTTAAGACAGTGGTTCTCAACCTTTCTAATGCCACGACCCCATAATACAGTTCCCCATGTTGTGGTGACCCCCAACCACTTATACATCACTGGGTGCCAGGGGCGTGGCCAAAGAAAAGGGGGAAAAAATGGCAGACAGCCTTGTTTGGCGACCCCCGTGAAATGGTCATTCGACCCCAAATGGGGTCCCGACCCACAGGTTGAGAACCACTGCCTTAAGACAATTTGTTCAGCTACCCAGGGGCTCCCACACACCCCTTGAGGCACCGTGTGCTCCCAATAACAACTGCAACACGAGGAGCCAGGATTGCGCAGGTGGCGTAACCATGATGGTTAAAGTCAGCGGAGCTTCTCCATCATTCCAGCCAGGGTTGTCCCAAAGGTGCTTTTTGGGGGAGGCAACCGGACTTCCTCGTTTTTCTTTGAAGATGTTTCCCTTCTCATCCCAGAAGCTTCTTTAGCTCTGACTTCTCCACCACCATCCAGTCGGAGCCGAAGAAGCCTCTGGGATGAAAAGCGAAACATCTTCAAAGAAAAACGAGGAAATCCGCTTGCCTGCTGAAAAAAAGCACCTTTGGGAGCACAATGACATATGACTATAATTCTAGGCTCAGTTGTGGTGGTAAGTTGAGGACCACGTGCATATGGAGATAATTCGCCACGATGAAAAAAAGATGTTGAGACTCTAGAAAGAGTGCAGAGAAGAGCAACAAAAATGATTAAGGGACTGGAGGCTAAAACATATAAGGAACGGTTGCTGGAATTGGGGATGTTTAGTTTAATGAAGAGAAGGACGAGGGGGGACAGGATAGGAGTCTTCCAGTATCTCAGGGGCTGCCCCAAAGAAGAGGGAGTCAAGCTCTTCTCCAAAGCGCCTGAAGGCAGGACAAGAAGCAATGGATGGAAACTAACCCAGGAAAGAAGCAACCTAGAACTAAGGAGAAATTTCCTGACAGTGAGAACAATTAACCAGGTTCCCCTGCTGGCTCTGGAATTCTGGGAGTTGAAGCCCACAAGTCACAAAGGAGCCATGGTTCCCCACCCCTGATCTAGGGTCTAATGTGATGAAAGGAGCCAGGGATACTATCCAATGATTATAGGTCCTTCACAAGGGCTCAGTTGGTCCCCTGTGCAGATCTGAAACTACATTTGGTCATGCCCAGGAACTGACTTTGTTTAAGACAGGGGTCTTCAAACTCGGCCCTTTTATGACTCGTGGACTTCAACTCCCAGAATTCCTCAGCCAACGTGCCTGGCTGAGGAATTCTGGGAGTTGAAGTCCACTCCTCTTAAAGTCTATATCGGGTCTTCAAACTGGGCCCTTTTATGACTGGTGGACCTCAACTCCCAGAATTCCTCAGACAGGCACGCTGGCTGAGGAATTCTGGGAGTTGAAGTCCACTCTATATCGGGTCTTCAAACTGGGCCCTTTTATGACTGGTGGACTTCAACTCCCAGAATTCCTAAGCCAGGCACGCTGGCTGAGGAATTCTGGGAGTTGAAGTCCACTCCTCTTAAAGTGTATATTGGGTCTTCAAACTAGGCCCTTTTATGACTGGTGGACTTCAACTCCCAGAATTCCTCAGCCAGGCACGCTGGCTGAGGAATTCTGGGAGTTGAAGTCCACTCTATATCGGGTCTTCAAACTGGGCCCTTTTATGACTGGTGGACTTCAACTCCCAGAATTCCTCAGCCAACGTGCCTGGCTGAGGAATTCTGGGAGTTGAAGTCCACTCCTCTTAAAGTCTATATCGGGTCTTCAAACTGGGCCCTTTTATGACTGGTGGACCTCAACTCCCAGAATTCCTCAGACAGGCACGCTGGCTGAGGAATTCTGGGAGTTGAAGTCCACTCTATATCGGGTCTTCAAACTGGGCCCTTTTATGACTGGTGGACTTCAACTCCCAGAATTCCTAAGCCAGGCACGCTGGCTGAGGAATTCTGGGAGTTGAAGTCCACTCCTCTTAAAGTGTATATTGGGTCTTCAAACTGGGCCCTTTTATGACTGGTGGACTTCAACTCCCAGAATTCCTCAGATAGGCACGCTGGCTGAGGAATTCTGGGAGTTGAAGTCTGCGAGTCATAAAAGGGCCGGGTTGGAGGACCCCTGCTTTAAGAGGTTACCTCATGGGCATCTCTCTCTTCCAGGTGTGCCAAAAGGCCGGCGAGATTTCCCTGCTGAAGCAGCAGCTGAAGGACTCTCAAGCCGACGTCTCCCAAAAGCTGAACGAGATCGTCGGGCTGCGTACCCAACTCAAAGAAGGCCAGAGCTTCCTCAGAGAGAAGGACGAGCAGTTCTTGACGCTGAAGGACTCCTACAGCACCAAGAGCCTCAGCCTGGACTTCTGCGAGAACGAGCTGCAGCTGAAGATGGACGAGGTCCAGATGTTGCGGGAGAAGCTCAGCCAGTGTGAGCTGGAAGTCTCCAACCTGAAGCAGACGCTGATGCAGCTGGGAGGACACCCCAACCACGTCCCTTCGGAATTGCCGGAGAAGCTCGCCAGGGATCCCGTGGCCTGCGAGAGCGACGAGGCCAAGATGAAACGACAGAGCGAGGAGAACCTCAACGCCTTGAGGAGAGAAGTGGAGAGGCTCCAGGGGGAGCTGAAAGCCGAGCGCCAGTTACGGGAGCAGCAAATTGTGAACTTTGAGGAGGAGCGTTGCACGTGGCAGGAGGAGAAGGAGAAAGTCATCAAGTACCAGAAGCAGCTGCAGTTGAACTACGTGGAGATGTATCAGAAGAACCAGCTTCTGGAGCACAAGGTGAACGAGATGACCAGCAAGGCCACCAGCCTCTCCCACGCCGATGAAAAGAAAACGTGGACTCCATCCCGACTGGAAAGGATAGAATCCACCGAAATCTAAAGGAAAGAACCAAGGCATTTTGTGTACGTTTTTTCTAATTATGGTGCCTGTCATTCCGCTGGAGATCTTCCCAAGTAGAATATGTGACAATAACCAGCAGCATAAATCTTTGCACTTGGCCCCTCAGACATAACTTTGGTGCTCTACAAATTGCTTTTATTGTGGGGGGGGGGAAGCCACAGGTATACTTTTGTGTTCCAGGGAGGGTTTGTTATCAGGAGTACTTTTTAGTTGATGTGGTGTTTTGTTTTTTGTTGTTGTTGTTGTTATGACTCCATTAGCCAATGCACTACAATCTCGACTCCCCTCTGAAATTCTTTATACGGCACGTTTAGCTCTGTGGGGTCCTTGGTGCTCTCTGAGTTTGGTTGTGTCCTTGCAGACGTTTCCTGACCCAACTAGGTAACACCACCCGTGCTTTGAAGGGTAAACAGGGCAGGAGACTAGCAGATCGTCTGCATCAGTGGTTCTCAACCTTTTTAATGCCGCGGCCCCCCAACCAGTCGTAAGTCGAGGACTACTCAACCGGTTGTAAGTCGAGGGCTACTCAACTGGTGCAGCACCGTTTGCAGAATGGGAGTTTTGGCGGGCTCAGCAGGGCAGAGACAGCCTGGACAATTCCTATTGGCTTTTGAAAGCCAATAGAATTAGACTCTATTCAAGAGAGTCTATTCTATTGGCTTTCAAAAGCCAATAGAATAAAAGGGAGTAGCACAGCTAAGGAAAAGGGGGGGAAAATGGTGGACTGCGTTGTTTGGTGACCCCCCATGAAATGGTCGTTCGACCCCAAATGGGGTCCCGACCCACAGGTTGAGAACCACTGGTTTGCATGAATGCCATCTAGCAGTCAGAAGACATGATGTAAATCAGGGGTGTCAAACTGCTGGCCCGCGGGCCGGATGCGTCATGCTGAAAGCGCGCCCATCCCATTGCCGGCGATGGAGAAAAAGTCACGTCACATGACGTTGCGAGTTTGACACACCCCTGATGTAAACTCTTTCATGTGGACCGATCTAACAATAGTTTCAGCTGGGAAAGTGTGAGCATCCTAGACCAAGCTGAGTCCCCAAATGCGGGAGAATTCCTGGAAGCCCGGCACTCGGATAAACTGGCCATCCACAGACGCATGGAGATAAACGACATTTACACACCATTCAAGAGAGACAATCAGAAAACCCAAAAGGAGACAAAAAGACCCAAAAACTCCTTCAGCAGCAATCGACACCCAGAGGTTAAAACCAAGGTTAATACTAGGCCAACCATCTGGAAGCAAACAATATACCCCAATCAAGGAACTATCAACTCAAACAAACAAGCTGACAATAAACAACAGCCTAATCAAGGAACTACCCGGAATACTCCCATTAACACTGACTTGCATACAGAAAGAGAAGCAAACCCCACTTTTTTCTAGCACTGATCATGTTACCTAGTTGGGTCAGGAAACGTCTGCAAGAAAATAACTAAGCTCAGAGAGCACCAAGGACCCACAGTTCTCCTCCTCCTCCAATCCACAGCCCCCTGTCTTCTAGCACTGATGATGTTGCCTAGTTGGGTCAGGAAACGTCTGCAAGAAAATAACTAAGCTCAGAGAGCACCAAGGACCCCACAGTTCTCCTCCTCCTCCAATCCACAGCCCCCCTGTCTTCTAGCACTGATGATGTTGCCTAGTTGGGTCAGGAAACGTCTGCAAGAAAATAACTAAGCTCAGAGAGCACCAAGGACCCCACAGTTCTCCTCCTCCTCCAATCCACAGCCCCCCTGTCTTCTAGCACTGATGATGTTGCCTAGTTGGGTCAGGAAACGTCTGCAAGAAAATAACTAAGCTCAGAGAGCACCAAGGACCCCTCAGCTCAACCTTGAGGTACAAATATTCTATGAGAATAGAGTTGAACCTTTGAAGTTATGGCAGGTGCTTTGCCCTTCCCTCTGCCTCTGTGAAACTCTTTCTATCACTCCAGGGAGAGAAGACTTTCGTCTTTCCCAAAGAATGCCACGGTTCCCTGAGCAAACTACAATTCCCAAGGTTTATTGGGAGGAAGCCTACCTACTGAGCAGTTTAAAAGTGGTCTACAATTATAGGATACCTCAAAAGGCATTTAATGCCTGCTGGAAAATAAGGAACAGCACTTATATCCTTCTAGAGCAGGGGGTCTTCAAATGTGGCCCTTTTATGACTTGAGGACTTCAACTCCCAGAATTCCTCAGCCAGCGTGCCTGGCTGAGGAATTCTGGGAGTTGAAGTCCACTGTTAAAGTCTATATCAGGGGTCTTCAAACTTGGCCCTTTTATGACTTGTGGACTTCAACTCCCAGAATGCCTCAGCCAGGCACGCTGGCTGAGGAATTCTGGGAGTTGAAGTCCACTCCTCTTAAAGTCTGTATCAGGAATCTTCAAACTTGGCCCTTTGATGACTTGTGGACTTCAACTCCAAAAGTCACCCATCTAGAATAGAGGTCTAGATTTCCTGTTCTTAATCCTGGAGTTTTATTTTAACAGAATACCAGAGTTGGAAGGGACCTTGGAGGTCATCTAGTCCAACCCCCTGCTCAGGCAGGAAACCCTATGACCAATGGCCGCCCAGTCTCTTCTTAAAAACTTCCAGTGTTGCAGCATTCACAACTTCTAGAGGCAGGTAGTTCCACTGATGAATTGTTCTCACTGTCAGGAAATTTCTCCTTGGTTCCAGATTGCCTCTCTCCTTAATGAGTTTCCATCCATTTTGTTCTGTTCTTTGCGTTGATAAGGCATTGAAACGAGGTAGGAGTAACAACAGATGCTTCTCTATTTTGGCTTTAACAGAACAACACAAAATGGCTCCGCTCCCTTTTATACCTTCTGCAGGGAACAGCGTCAGCCAATAAATGCAACGTATTTTCCCACTCTGCGCATGCTCAATAGGCTGGAGATAGCCTATCTGGCCAGGGCAGATGATCTGCATAACACATTTGTTAATGTCAGGACATAACACATTTGTTAATCTCAGCTGGGTTTTCTCAGTATTTCTACAAGCTTCAACCTGAGATGAAATGCAGGTTACAGGTAGTCCTCGATTGACGACCACAATTGAGCCAACCATTTCTGTTGTTAAGTGAATTTTGCCCCGTTTTACGACCTCTCTGGCTTTGCTTGTCAGCAGCTAGCAAAAGGGAATCACGTGACCCCGGGAGGCTGCAACCGTCATAAATTGGGAATCAATTGACAAAAGTGTCTGAATTTTGATTGCCTGACCCTGAGGATGCCGTAAGGGTATAAAAAACGATCATCCGTCCCTTTCTTCCAGTGCCGTTGTAACTTTGAACGGCCACTAAATGGACTGTGTAAGTTGTGGACTAGCTGTACTTACAAACACTTCAGGTAAGTGACTGAGGTTAATATTGTGCTGATGGATGGATGAAAGGAAGGAAGGAAGGAGGGAAGATCTTAGGAAGGAAGAAGGAAAGAAAGAACTTTAGAAGGAAGATCGAAGAAAGGAAGGGAGGGAAGGAAGAAAGGAAGATCTTAGGGAGGGAGAGGAAGGAAAAGAAAACTTGAAGGAAGGAAGACCGAAGAAAAAGGAGGGAAGGAAGGAAGGGAAAAGGGAAAGAAGGAAGGAAAGACGATTTTAGGAAGGAACGAGGGAGGGAGGAAGGAAAGAAGAACTTTAGGAAGGAAGGAAGATGAAAGGAAGAAAGGAAAAATGGAAGGAAGATCTTAGGAAGGAGACAGGGAGGAAGGAAATGAAAGAACTTGAAGGAAGGAAGATCGAAGAAAGAAAGGGAAGGAAGGAAGGAAAAAAGGCTGGCATGAGAAGTTTTGTAGTAATTTTGCTAGATCATAGAAGGCAAGATAGCTGTACTACTAAACATTTGCCTTACCAAAAACCTAGGCCAGGGGTAGGCAACCTTGGCTTTTTTATGACTCGTGGACTTCAACTCCCAGAATTCCTGAGCCAGCATGGGGAACTCTGGCCCCTTTGTGACTTCTGGACTTCAACTCCCAGAATTCCTGAGCCAGCATGGCTCAGCTTGGAAACCTCTCCCTTTCCCTCAGCATGGCTGGCTCTGGAGTTCTGGGAGTTGAAGTCCATGAGTCATAAAGCGGCCTAGGCCCAGGCCAGGGGTAGGCAATCTTGGCTCTTTTATGACTGGTGGATTTCAACTCCCAGAATTCCTGAGCCAGCATGGGGGAAATTATGGCCCCTTCATGACTCGTGGACTTCAACTCCCAGAATTCCTGAGCCAGCCTGGCTCAGCTTGGAAACCTCTCCCTTTCCCCTCAGCATGGCTGGCTCAGGAATTCTGGGAGTTGAAGTCCACCAGTCATAAAAGAGCCAAGGTTGCCTCACTATTACCCTTTGGAGAATCCACATTTTAAAATGTCGGCACAGCTCGTCCCCAACTTAACAACCACAATTGGGGCCAGAATTTCCACTGCTCAGCAAGGAGGGCTGTTAAGTGACTCTTGCCCAGCAGTACAACTTTTTTTTTTTTTTTTTTTGTCAAAGTCGTTAAGCGGATCCGGCTTTCCCCCATTGACTTGTGCTTGTCAGAAACCAACTTGGGGGTGGGAGTAAAAGGCACCCAAATGCTGATCGTGTGATTATAGGGGTGTTGGCGATGGTCATAGGCCTGAAAACCCGTCCTAAGTCACTTTTCTTCAGCACCGCTGTAACTTCAACCGGTCACTAAACAAATGATGGTACTTTGAGAAGTAGCTGGGGTCACTCCCATGCCTCTCGTGCCAGGTGGATTTCCTAGGAGTTAAAAAAAAAAAATTATGCTCAGACATCCAGTGTTGGGGGTCAAGAATAAAGCGCCTCTCTTTATCCCACCGAAAAACATTTTTTCACCAGTAACCGCCTGCAAAATCCCCACCTCTCTCGTTCTGCGTGATTTTACGTTCGGCATGTACTTGGAACAACTGAGGTTTTTCTCTTCTCATCCTCTCCCTCCTCTCTTCTTTCCTCTCCTCTACTAGTTTCTTTCTCAATCTTCTCCTTTCTCTTCTCTCTCTTCTCTCCACTCTTTCCTTTTCCTCTCCGTCATCTCCTTTCCCTCTCTCCTCTCTCTTTTCCTCTTCCTCCTCTACGCTCATCTTCCTCTCCCTCCTTTCCCTCTCTCCTCTCTCCTTTCCTCTTCCTCCTCTCTCCTCTCCCTCCTCTCTTCTCCTTTCCTCTTCCTCCTCTCTCCTCTTCTTCTCCCTCCTCTCCTTTCCCTCTCTCCTCTCTCCTTTCCTCTTCCTCTCCCTCCTCTCCCTCTTCTCTCTTCTTCCTCCTTCTCTCCTTTCCTCTTCCTCTCTCCTCTCCCTCCTGTCCTCTCTCCTCTTCCTCCTCTTTCTTCTTCTCCCTCCTCTCCTTTCCCTCTCTCCTCTCCGCTTCCTCTCCCTCTCCCCTCTTCCTCCTCTCTCCTCTTCCTCTCCCTCCTCTCCTTTCCCTCTCTCCTCTCCTCCTTCCCTCTTCCTTCTCTACACTTGTCTTCCTCTCCTCTCTTCCTTTCTCTTGTCTCCTCTCCCTCCTCTCCTCTCCTTTCCCTCTCTCTCTTATCTCTCCTCTTCCTCTCCCTCCTCTTTTCTCTCCCCCTCTGTTCTTCTCTCTCCTCTCCTCTGCTTCTTCTTCTTCCTCTCTCCTCTCCTCTCTTTCCTTCTTTCCCTTCATTTTCTTTTTGTGTTGAGTGACTCAAAGGTCTCTGTCAGGTCTTTTCGTAAACTGTGACTTGTCTTGCCTGTGGGAAGACATCAGTTTTGGGGTTTTTTGGGGGGGGGGGGGAAATGGCACTTTTTTTTGGTACCTCGCCCGGTAAGAGAGAACACAGAATATATAATATATTATATCTATATCTATACATATGCTATCTTAGGTTTGTTTTTTTTTAAAGACGATTTGCCATTCTTGAATTGAGCGCGGAACCTAACTATCCGAGGCCACGGCGAACCGATCTTTGTCGGTGGAAAGGGACATAAATGGAAACGCAAAGAGAAGAGATAACACGTCTAAAACATTATACAGTAACAAAGTTACTTGGATATAAATACTCTCTGTGTCGGTTTATGTGATGATTAAAGCAAAAAGATGTGTACAAAGAGGGCCAAAAAAAAAAAAAAAATTTCTCTGCAACGACGTGCAGGAAGAGCAGAACGGACGTTCTGGGGTTATAAGAGGCATCTTGGCAAATTCTCAACTCCCCATATGGTACCAAAGTCGTTCTGGATTCTTCCAGGATTACAACAAGACGTCTCCTTTTCTGTTTAGTTTTTTGGGTCCATAATCTTGTTGGGCTTGGGTCGGTGGCAAAATTCGGGGCTCAGCTGTTGCACGTTTTACGACCATTTCATGACCTTCCTGTGAATCACTGCACTGATTACATTAGTGACTGGGTTGTTAAGTGAACCTTGCTTTCCCCATTGACGTTGAGGTCGCAAAAGGGGATCACATGACGCCCTCGGGACAACCGTCACAAGTACGAGTCAGTGGCCCAGCGTCTGAATTTTGATCACGTGACCGCAGTGATGCTACTATGGTTGTAAGTGCAAAAAAAAAAAAAAAAGGTCCTAAGTCACTTTTTTTAAAACAGTCACTAAATGAACCGTCGTAAGCCGAGCACGGCCAGTAGTTTGGAAGCCAAATTGCCTTGATGTTCTTTTATATATCCTTATTTAAAAGGCTCCGCCTGTTTTTCTCTGCTCTTCCTGCGAATTGAAGCCAGGCCTTCTTCCCGAATCAGAACTGTTAATCCTTTATCACATACTCTCGACTGTTGATTTATTATTATTTTTATTTTTTTTTTGAACTGTCTTGGAGGAGACCGTTCTTCTCAAAAGAAGAAGAAAAAAAAGAGAATTAAAAGTAAAAAAAAAAAAACCCAACGCTTCTTATCTAGTTTTTTTGCATTCAAACCGTGTTTGATCGACTTCATGTTTCTGATTGTTTGCATTTAATAAAAAAAAGTCACAGTCTTTTTGTATAACAAAACTAACCGTTTTTAAATAATTGCTTAAATCTATGGCATAACTCGGTTTCGTGACCCTCTAAATACGAAAACAACTACTGCCATCCAAGAGAGTGGGGTTTTTTTTGATAATGTAAATATATAGAGATATATATAAATATATATTAAAAATATAAATAGATATAGATATAGATGTAGGTTTTCGCGGGTGTTTGTATGTAGGTTTTTGGTTATTTGGGTTTTCTCCCGCGTAAAATTGGTTGGCGATGTTTCGATGAAGTCCCATTCGTCATCTTCAGGCTGGTGTTTTCGGCTTCGTGCTTCTAGGATGAAGCCAAAAACACCAGCCTGAAGATGACGAATGGGACTTCGTCGAAACGTCGCCAAGACACTTCCAATTTTACGCGGGAGAAAACCCGAATAACCAAAGACCTACATATATATTTTTAGGTTGCTAACAAAGAATAAAGAGAGAATGGTATAGCTATTTCGAGTTCCTTTAACTCTCTTCAGCCAAACTTACTCTTTTGAGATTCGAACCTGGGCTATCTGCATGTTAGGCAGTTGTTATAACCTCTAAGCCACAGGTTAAAGAAAAAGAAAAGAAAGAAGATTTCTTTCTCCCATATTTGGGCTGACAGGGTGTTCATTCAAGGTAATATATATATATATATATATATATATATATATATATATATATATATATATATATATATATATATATATATATATATATATATATACATATTTACAAATATATATATATATATATATATATATATATATATATATATATATATATATATATACACCTATATACACATATACACACACACACACACATATATATACATACGTATATATACATGGGTGCATACACACACATATATACATACATACACACACACAAGGCTATATAGAAGTATTGTGTTGTATATATATATATATATGTAGGTCTTTGGTTGTTCGGGTTTTCTCCCACGTAAAATTGGAAGTGTCTTGGCGACGTTTCGACGAAGTCCCATTCGTCATCTTCAGGCTGGTGCCTTCAGCTTCGTGCCTCGAGCAGCAGTGTGTGGTCTTGGCTGTTTCTTCCTTTTAACTGCCAGTGGAGGTATGAACTGATTGGGTGGGAGCTTGGCTGTGTTCTGATTGGGTGGAGGTGTGTTCTGATTGGTTAGGGGCTTGGCTGTGCTCTGATTGGCTGGGGGGTTGGCTGTGCTCTGATTGGCTGGGGGGTTGGCTGTGCTCTGATTGGCTGGGGGGTTGGCTGTGCTCTGATTGGCTGGGGGAGTGTTCTGTTTGGTTGTGCTCAGGTTAGTCTGAGTTGCAGAGGGATTCAAGATTTTGGGCTGCCTTGCCATTCCTTGGCTTCGTGTTCGTGGTCGTGCTTCCTCTTCATGGAGGGTGTCAGTTTGCTTCATGTATGGATTGGGGGGGTTTAAAGTGGCTAATGATGCAGCTGTGGTCTGGCTTCTGGTTTGTGGTCGTGCCTCATAGTCAGTGTGGCTTTGGGTTTGTTTTTTGCGTGGATGTTTGGTGGTGACATCCTGTGTGGTTTTTGTGAGTGTGGGTCTGGTATCATTTTTTGTGTTAGGGAGTCGTTTGTCAATGAGGGCGGGTTTCCAAATGGCTGGTAGGCGGGAGGTATCATCTCGCTTGTTCATGCTGTGTGGGCGTTTTTCTATCTCGATGGCTTCTCTGATTATTCTGTTATTAAAATGTTCACTTTTGGCAATGGTTCTGGTATTTTTAAAGTTAATTTCATGTCCCGTAGCTTTAAGGTGTTGGACCAGGGAAGATGTTGGTTCCTCTTTTTTGACTGAGTTCTTATGTTCTTCAATGCGTGCACTTATTCTTCTGTTGGTTTGTCCGATGTATGTGGTGGGACAAGTGGTGCATGGGATTTCGTATACTCCTTGATTTTCTAATTCAATTTTATCTTTGGGGTTTCTAAGGATGGTGGATATTTTTCTGTTTGTGCAGAATGCTGTTTTGATGTTGTGTTTATGGAGGATCTTACTGATTCTGTCTGTGATGCCTTTTATGTATGGGAGGATGGCTTTGCCGTTTTCTTGTTCTTTGTCTTGGATTTTAGTGGGGGTTTCTTTTTGGATTAGGTTTGTAATCTTATTTCTATGGAATCCATTGGATGTTAGTACATTGGTGAGAGTGTGTAGTTCGGGTTTTAGGTGTTGTTCGTCAGCTAAGCGTTTTGTTCTGGAGATGAGTGTCTTGGCTACAGAGTTGATCTGTGCTGGGTGGTGGTGTGAGAGAGCGTGCAGATAGCGGTTTGTGTGTGTTTTCTTCTGGTAGATGGTGTGTCCTAGGGAGCCATTGGATTTCTTGTAGACTAAGACATCCAGGAAGGGAAGTTGGTTGTTAGTTTCTGTTTCCATGGTGAACTGTATTTCGGGGTGTAGGCTGTTGAGGTGTGTGAGGAAGTTGTCCAGTTTTTCTTTCCCATGTGGCCAGATTATGAAGGTGTCGTCTACGTATCTGAGCCAGAGTTTGGGTTTGTGATCAGATTTTTCTAGAGCTTGGGTTTCAAAGTGTTCCATGTAGAGGTTGGCAATGACAGGTGAGAGGGGTGATCCCATGGGTGCTCCTTCTGTTTGTTTGTATTTTTGTCCATTATAGATGAAGTATGTGTTGGATAGGCAGTGGTTGGTCAGATCTAAGATGTGTTTGGGGGGGTTATATTTGTTTTGGATAGCTGTCAAGGCTTCTTTGATAGGCACTTGGGTGAAGAGGGATATGACATCGAAGCTCACTAGTAGGTCGCTGGGCTGTAAGTTTTGTTTCTTTATGATCTCTATAAACTGGAATGAGTTTTTTACGTGTGAGGTGATGGATTCTGCATAGGGCTGTAGTTGTTTGGCGAGAAATTTGGCTAGGTTTTGTAGAGGTGAGCCTATGGAGCTGACTATAGGTCTGAGTGGGGTTCCTTCCTTGTGTATCTTGGGGAGACCATAGAGTTTGGGGCATCTGGATGATTTCTCTCTGGGAATGATTCTTTGCTGGATCTCTTCGCTAATGGGGGAGGCTTTTATTTTGGATCTGGTGGTTTTTTCCAGGTAGGTGGTGGGATCTGTATTTAGGGGTTTGTATGTGGAGTCTTGGAGTAGGTTGGTTAATTTGGTTTGGTAGTCAGATGTGTTCATAACCACCGTGGCGTTGCCCTTGTCTGCTGGTAGGATTATTATGCTGGTGTCTTCTTTAAGGTTACGTAGTGCTGTCTGTTCCTCTTTGGGTAAGTTGCTTTTGGGTGGCTTGCTGGTGCAGAGGACGTTGGTGATTTCGAGTCTGATTCTGTTGGCGTCGTCGGGGTTGATTTTAGTCAGGCTGGTTTCAACTCCACATATAATGGTTTCAGTGGGGATGTGTTTGGGAGCGACTGCAAAGTTGAATCCTTTGGAAAGGACATTGGTTTCGGCTTTGGTGAGGATCCTATCTGAGATGTTATGCACTGTTTGCTTCATGTGTGGCTGTGAGGGAGGAGGGGTTTGTTTCTGGCGTTCTTGTAGTCTTCGGAGTTTGTTGGTGTGTGTATCTGTCTTGAAGGTGGTCTGTGTTTCGGCTCTCCAGACGGCAAGTTGTTTGGATTTGTCCCAAAGTGCGGGGTGGATCTTGTTGCTGAGTTTGAGGTGGAGTGTGAGGAGATCTTTGTTAATTCGGTCTAGGAGGAATCTTTTTGTGTGAAGTTCATTTCTGATTAGGGCCAATTCTGTTCTTTTCAGGATCCGTTTGGTGGCTGCAGAGTTGGAGTGGAATTTCAGTTGGAAACATGTGGGGATTAGATTTTGATCTCGGCAGTTGCGTAGGAATGCGAGGTCGCATAAAATGGAAGCTCTTTGGACTTCAAGTTTTTCATAGGTCCTGGTCAGATGGTGGATTTCCTCCCCGTAGAGGTTCAATATTTGTTTTCTGAGGTTTTCGCGGGTATTTGTATGTAGGTCTTTGGTTGTTCGGGTTTTCTCCCACGTAAAATTGGAAGTGTCTTGGCGACGTTTCGACGAAGTCCTATTCGTCATCTTCAGGCTGGTGCCTTCAGCTTCGTGCCTCGAGCAGCAGTGTGTGGTCTTGGCTGTTTCTTCCTTTTAACTGCCAGTGGAGGTATGAACTGATTGGGTGGGAGCTTGGCTGTGTTCTGATTGGGTGGAGGTGTGTTCTGATTGGTTAGGGGCTTGGCTGTGCTCTGATTGGCTGGGGGGTTGGCTGTGCTCTGATTGGCTGGGGGGTTGGCTGTGCTCTGATTGGCTGGGGGGTTGGCTGTGCTCTGATTGGCTGGGGGAGTGTTCTGTTTGGTTGTGCTCAGGTTAGTCTGAGTTGCAGAGGGATTCAAGATTTTGGGCTGCCCTGCCATTCCTTGGCTTCGTGTTCGTGGTCGTGCTTCCTCTTCATGGAGGGTGTCAGTTTGCTTCATGTATGGATTGGGGGGGTTTAAAGTGGCTAATGATGCAGCTGTGGTCTGGCTTCTGGTTTGTGGTCGTGCCTCATAGTCAGTGTGGCTTTGGGTTTGTTTTTTGCGTGGATGTTTGGTGGTGACATCCTGTGTGGTTTTTGTGAGTGTGGGTCTGGTATCATTTTTTGTGTTAGGGAGTCGTTTGTCAATGAGGGCGGGTTTCCAAATGGCTGGTAGGCGGGAGGTATCATCTCGCTTGTTCATGCTGTGTGGGCGTTTTTCTATCTCGATGGCTTCTCTGATTATTCTGTTATTAAAATGTTCACTTTTGGCAATGGTTCTGGTATTTTTAAAGTTAATTTCATGTCCCGTAGCTTTAAGGTGTTGGACCAGGGAAGATGTTGGTTCCTCTTTTTTGACTGAGTTCTTATGTTCTTCAATGCGTGCACTTATTCTTCTACCAGCCTGAAGATGACGAATGGGACTTCGTCGAAACGTCGCCAAGACACTTCCAATTTTACGTGGGAGAAAACCCGAACAACCAAAGACCTACATACAAATACCCGCGAAAACCTCAGAAAACATATATATATATATCAATACACATTATATGTGTATTGATCTATCTTCTTAATCCCCATCTTGCACTGAAAGGTTTTTATTCAAGGGAAAAAAAATGGGGCAAGGCCCCCCCTCCATTTAAAACAGTAAAAGAGATACAGAGACGGTGAGTTCTAGTCCTGCCTTAGGCATGAAAGCCGGCTGGGTGACTTTGGGCCAATCACCAGGAGACGGTGAGTTCTAGTCCCACCTTAGGCATGAAAGCCGGCTGGGTGACTTTGGGCCAATCACCGGGAGACGGTGAATTCTAGTCCCACCTTAGCTATGAAAGCTGGCTGGGTGACTTTGGGCCAATCACCAGGAGATGATGAGTTCTAGTCCTGCCTTAGGTATGAAAGCTGGCTGGGTGATTTTGAGCCAATCATCAGGAGATGGTGAGTTCTAGTCCCACCTTAGCTATGAAAGCTGGCTGGGTGACTTTGGGCCAGTCCTCCTCTCTCAGCCCTAGGAAGGAGGCAATGGCCCACCACCTGAAACCCCTTGCCTTCAGGTGCTTTGGAGAACAGGTTGACCCTCCCCTCTTCTTTGTGGCAGCCCCTCAAATATTGGAAGACTGTTATCATGTCACTCTGAGTCCTTTTTTTCATTAAAATAAACACATCCAATTCCTGCAACTGTTCTTCATATGTTTCAGCTCAAATCTCCATTCCAGTCCTCTAGAGCAGTGGTTCTCAACCTGTGGGTCAGGACCCCATTTGGGGTCGAACGACCATTTCACGGGGGTCGCCAAACAACGCAATCCGCCATTTTTCCCCCTTTTCCTTAGCTGTGCCACTCCCTTTTATTCTATTGGCTTTTGAAAGCCAATAGAATAGACTCTCTTGAACAGAGTCTAATTCTATTGGCTTTCAAAAGCCAATAGGAATTGTCCAGGCTGTCTCTGCCCTGCTGAGCCCGCCAAAAGTCCCATTCTGCAAACGGTGCTGCACCAGTTGAGTAGTCCTCGACTTACGACCAGTTGGGGGTCGCGGCATTAAAAAGGTTGAGAACCACTGCTCTAGAGGACATCTAAATTCATCTCTCAGTTATTACTGTAACTGGACCTCACGGATAATAGATATTTATTATATATATGCAGGACTCTCGGTCGGTTATTCAAACACAAAGAGGAAGCAGCATTAAGAAGAACAGAGAAGCAATCGACTCTTCATTTCATTTATTCCGGGAATTTGTCACAGACCAATTAAGGCCTTTGCTAAACAGCAGATTTAATTAACGGGCCTGTCATCAATTTCCACATTATTTTAGTCATGCCTCTCACTGGAGGCTTTTTTTTTTTTTTTTTGAAACTCATCTGGCTGGACAACCTGACTGCTGCTTTTAAAAAAAATTTTCATTTTATATTTTGTTTTTTGTTAACGTTCGTAAATGATCGAACTAAAAGTCAAACATCGGTGAGCCTTCCTAGAGGGCCAAGGATAGCTTTCAGAGAATTTGATCGTAATTCTAGTTTTTGAACCGCTGGTTGACTTTTCTAAAGGAATTTTCAAAAAAGGAGGATCGCATTGACTAAAAGAATTTTGGACACCGCCAATGTAGGTGTCCAAATGTAAAACTGGATTGTAAACGTGGAATGTTTGTTCTGGAGAACATTTGAAAAAAATGATTGATTCGGGTAATTTATTAGCTTGGCCTCTGTCCTCTGTCTGCCTCTCGGCTGATAAGAACAGAAAACTTTGAAAAAGTCCACTTCGGAACCATTTTATTTCCAAAGTGAGATCATGTACTGTTTGCAAGAAGTTCAACAGGAAAAACCTTTCCTATATTTCTAGGAAATATTGATCGTAAGATGGGGCAAAATTCACTTAACATGTGTCTTGCTTAGAGATAGAAACGTGGAGCTCAATTGTCGTTGTAAGTAGAGGACTACTTGTATTGGAACTCAACATTATGCAAGCACAAGTGATAGAACAAAGCCAAACTAGAATAGAATAGAGCTGGAAGGGACCTTGGAGGTCTTCTAGTCCAGCCCCCCACTCAAGCAAGAGGACCTACACCATCTCAGACAGGTGATTGTCCAGTCTCTTTTTAAAAACTTCAGCCCACAATTTCTGGTGGCAAGCTGTTCCACTGGTTGATTGTCCTCACTGTCAGGAAGTTTCTCCTTAATTCCAGGTTGCTTCTCTCTTTGATCAGCTTCCAACCATTGTTTCCTGTCCTTCCCTCTTGGACTTTAGGAGAGCTGGTTTCAATAAACCTAGAGAGAACATGGGAAGGAGGCCCTGGATGAGAATCCTGAAGGACAAAACCACCCAAGAAGCTTGGGACACTTTGAAAAGTGAGATTACAAAAGGCCTGTCTAGCACAACTTAACTTGAATAAAACATGGAAAGTGAATGCAGTGTTACGTGATCCTCTTAGATCAGGGGTCTTCAAACTTGGCCCTTTTATGACTTGTGGACTTCAACTTCCAGAATTCCTCAGCCAGGCATGCTGACTGAAGAATTCTGGGAGTTGAAGTCCACAAGTCATAAAAGGGCCAAGTTTGAAGACCCCTGTCTTAGATTAACTCTCAAATGATTCTGGATCTGCACAATGGCATCAGAAACTTAAAATCAGATTTAATCAGAAGTAAACGCCCCTGAATTCCAAGGGGCTCCAGGCTAGGAATCCAAGTGTTATTTCTATAGCCACACAAACTTAACAATACTTACAAGAGATTAGACTGGATCGTGTGACTATCTTCTGAACAAACAGGTCTAGGATTATTAGACTCTTAAGCCGATTCAATTCTTGCCCGTGCGGAAAATTAGCTGCACAGCTACTGCCTTGTTAGAATTCCCACGTTTGAAAATATCTGATTTACGGCATTTCCAGTTGGCCATTTATCCAAAGCTCCGTGGAAGGTAGATTTGATCCCTCAAATAACCTCTGAGGAAAACAGGGCTGAGAGAAACACCAGTGTAACAAGTCTCAATTTTGAGAATGGACTTGAATTCAGTCCGATATTTTAAGCTTTAAAAACAGCCCCATGGTTTCCTGATTTTATAAGACCTTGGCTAACAACCAGTTTGTTCAGTGACCATTCAAGATTATAAAGGCATTGGAAAAAGTAACACGACTGTTTTTCGCACTTATGACCTGTGGGAAGTCAGCACCCCCCCGAGAAAGAAATATTCTTGAAAATATTTAAAAGGCAGACTATATTTCCCCAAAGGATTTTTAACCCCCCCCCCCAAGTCTCTCTGCTCCAGACATAAACCAGATCTGCAGAAATGCAGATGTGATAATCTTGTCAGAAAGATTATGGAGTCAGGAAGCTGGGATTAGAAAGATCCCTAGAATCAAAAATCCCTTACACTAAAAACATCCAACAGTCATCAGCCACAGCCCCCCAGGGAAGCAGGATAGGACCCTTGGGACATAATAGGATTAACCCACCACCATCAGAATACCAGAAAGGCACACTCAGACTCAGGTCAAAGTTCATGCCACAGGAACAACTCCAAACAAAAGGCTCAAGAAGGTATAAAAATCCACTCCCTACATGTGCTCTCTCTTTTTTCTTCCAGAGCCATCTTTCTGTCTGGCTCCTCTCTTCAATAAACTGCAACCTTCTTTCTAAAGCAGTCGTCATGGTGTTTATTCCCGGCTTGGACTGAACCATGATGAAGACTTTTCCTTCAACAGACCATTGCAGCCTACCCCAGGGTCACGTGATCTAAATTTGGACGCTTGGCAACTGACTCATATTTATGACGGTTGCAGTGTCCCGGGGTCAAGTGATCCTCTTTTGCGGCCTTCTGACAAGCAAAGTCAAAAGGGGATACCAGCTTTGCTTAACGACAGCGTGATTGACTTAAAAACTGTAGTGATTCACTTAACGACTGGGGTAAAAAGCAAATCCTCTTATTTATAGCCGTGTTCTGGACTATTCGGTCTTGATAAGTGAATTCTGTTAACAGACCAAAGTTGCTTTTCCAGGCCGCTTTCTCTCCCAGATCTCTTTCTGGGGACACCAGGTAGGCAAAATGAGGCAACCAACTCTGTATACGATACCAACAACAGGGGGAGGAATTGGTTTAACTCTCTGGATCTGTTTTAAAATCTGATAAAGGAGAATATTTGTAGCTCAGGGCTGAAATGAAAGGCCCCTGATGCTCTCTTGGTGGTTTTCTTCCAGACGTTTCATGGCCCAACTAGGTAACATCCTCAGTGCTAGAAGAGGGTGGTTTTTACAGAGAGGAGGAGGAGGAGGACGACGACTATGGGGTCCTTAGTGCTCTCTGAGCTTGGTGGTTTTCTTGTAGACGTTTCGTGACCCAAACTAGAGAGGGGGGTTTGAAGAGAGGAGGAGGAAGAGGAGGAGGACGATGACGACAACGACTGTGGAGTCTTTGGTGCTCCCAGAGCTTGATGGCTTTCTTGCAGACGTTTCATGACCCAACTAGGTAACATCATCAGTGCTAGAAGAGGGTGGGTTTTACAGATAGAAGGAGGAGAAAGAGGAGGACCACCATGGGGTCCTTGGTGCTCTCTGAGCTTGGTGGTTTTCTTGCAGATGTTTCATGACCATCTAGGTAACATCCTCAGTACTGAGAGGAGGAGGAGGAGGAGGAGGAGGAGGGAGGAGGAGGAGGAGGAAGAAGTGGGTTTTGTGAGGAGGAGGAGGAGGAGGAGAGGAGGAGGAGAGGACTGTGGGATCCTTGGTGATCTCTGAGCTTGGGTTTTTTTTTTTTTTTGCAGATGTTTCATGATCCAACTAGGTAACATCATCAGTGCTAGAAGTGGAGTTTGCAAGGAGGAGGAGGAGGACTGTGGGGTCCTTGGTGCTCTCTGAACTTGGTGGTTTTCTTGCAGACGTTTCATGACCCAACTAGGTAACATCATCACTATGAGAAGTCTGCAAGAAAACCACCAAGCTCAGAAAAGCACCTCACCTCAATTATTGTCCAACTTTTGGAGTATCTTTTTTTTAAAATAAAAAATGACATCTGGATGCTTTTCACAATCGTTATTTTTCAAACGTTCAGGTATTTTGACCTTGCAAATGTTTCCTCCTTTCCCTGGTCCATCAAGCAGACTCAAGCCTTGATAGACATTATTTAATCATCATAAAAATAAAACACCAGCGCTGTTGTTTCCTGGTTTTAGTCTTCGACTTACAGCCATTCATTTAGTGACCGTTCAAGGTGACAAGGGCACGGAAAAAAAGGGACTTAGAGCCATTTTTCACCCTTTACAACCATTGCAGCGTCCCCAGGGTCACATATGATCAAAATTCAGACGCTCGGCAACTGACTCGTACTTATGACGGTCGCAGCGTCTCAAAGATCGCATGATCCCCTTTTGCGACCTTCCAACGAGCAAAGTCAGATTTGCTTAACGACCGTATGACTAACTTAACACCTGCAACGAGTCACTTAACGAGAGTGACAAGAAAATTTGTAAAACGGGGCAAAACTCGCTCAACAACGGTCCTGCTTAGCAACATGAAGGTTGGGCTCAATTGCGGTCGTAAGTCGAGGACTACCGACTTGCACGCGCACCCTCTAGCGCCTGCGCAATATCGCCGTCGTCGTCGCTTCTTTCTCTGAGCATGCGCGCGGAAGCAGACGAGACGCCCGCTTCCATTTCCCTTCCGGCCCAAAGCTACCTTTTCCAAACAGCGCCTGCGCGAGATTCTCCTCTGTCGGCGAGGTTAACTTCGGCCGTTAGGCTCTTCGCCGGAAGTGCGTGCGTCACCTGACCGGAAGTGGTCCTGCGGGAGAGAAAGGGGAGCTTCGCCCAGCGCCCTGAGAGCGGCGGCCGCGGCCGAAGGAAAACGGGAAGGTAGCCCGCGGTGAGTGTGGGACGGGGAAGAAGGGCTGGCCCGTGTTTTCGAGCCGAGGGCGGTTGAAGGGACGAAGCGGGCCGGTTAGCCACCCCTCCCCCCCACGTCCCCCAGAGACGTGGACGCATTCGCACCGGGGAGGGCTGGCGCGTGAGCCCCGCCCCGGAGCGCCACGTCACAGCCCCCGTGGCCCCGCCCCCAGGCGAGGGGAGTTTCGTGGTCTGGAGGGCGCCGCGTTGGGGAAGGCGGCTGTGCGTCCCTGCGACGTCAGTCCTGGGAATTGCGCAATCGAAGGGGAGGCTCCTGCGGAGGCTCCTCCTCCTGCTCCCCTTGATTGGCCGGGGGGGGTTCCTGACTCCTCCCCCCGCCCCTTTTCTCAGGTGCGCCTGCTGTCATCTCAGAGACTGCTGGACCCTGATAATAAACAGTGGTGGGTGGGGCCTATTTGGAGGGGGAGGGGCTTCTGCCCCCTCTGTCCGGCTAGATCAGGGCTCTTCAAACGTGGCCCTTTCATGACGTGGACTTCAACTCCCAGAATTCCTCAGCCACGCACGCTGGCTGAGGAGTTCTGGGAGTTGAAGTCCACAAGTCATAAAAGGGCCAAGTTTGAAGACCCCTGATATAGACTTTAAGAGGAGTGGACTTCAACTCCCAGAATTCCTCATCCAGTGTGCCTGGTTCAGGAGTTCTGGGAGTTGAAGTCCACAAGTCATAAAAGGGCCAAGTTTGAAGACCCCTGGGCTAGGTAGCCACAGGTGGGCATCCAAGGTGCTCCTGAACTCCCAACTACAGGTACAGGTAGTCCTCGTTTTGCAGCCACAATTAAGTCCCCGGGAAACTGCTGTCCATCCCAGCGGGCAATCTCCCTCTTCTTCCTAAAAGGAGAACCTGGAGTAAACAGACACTTTTATGTTGCGACGAAGCACAGTGAGGACCAGCTTGCCTTCAGAAATCTTGGGCGCTCCATCACTGGAGATTTTTAAAAAAGAGACTATAGGGTCTCCTGCTTGAGCAGGGGGCTGGACTAGAAGACCTCCAAGATCCCTTCCAGCTCCTATCCTATTCTATTCCTCTATATTCTATACTCTATTCCTATAGTCTCTATTCTATTCCTATATTCTATTCTATTTCTGTATTCTATTCTATTCCTATAGTCTATATTCTATTTCTCTTCTATTCTCCCTATCCCATCATCTGGTTTCCAGTTAAGGACTCGTCTCTATAGTGCAGCGGTTCTCAACCTGTGGGTCGGGACCCCATTTGGGGTCGAACGACCATTTCACGGGGGTCGCCAAACGCAGTCCACCATTTTTTCCCCCCTTTTCCTTAGCTGTGCTACTCCCTTTTATTCTATTGGCTTTTGAAAGCCAATAGAATAGACTCTCTTGAATAGAGTCTAATTCTATTGGCTTTCAAAAGCCAATAGGAATTGTCCAGGCTGTCTCTGCCCTGCTGAGCCCGCCAAAAGTCCCATTCTGCAAACGGTGCTGCACCAGTTGAGTAGTCCTCGACTTACGACCGGTTGGGGGTCGCGGCATTAAAAAGGTTGAGAACCACTGCTATAGTGGAACCACTGGCTGAAGGAGAGGAAGCCCCAAAGGGAGAGAGATTAAAAGCCATTCCAATTTGGAGTTCATCTGGGAACTAGAAAATGTTTGAAGATTTTAACTGGTGGGTGATGCTGAAACAGCACAATCAATAAGAATCCTTACCAACTGTAAAATAACTCTGTCTGTGGAGATTGTCAATCATCCGGGTCATGGTTGTCCCTAAGGTGCTTTTCCAAAGGCAAACGGGACTTTCTTGGTTTTCTTTGAAGACGTGTCGCTGCTGAAGAAGCTTTTTGGATGAGAAGCGAAACGTTTTCAAAAAAAAAAAAAAAACCCAAAGTCCATTTGCCTCCTGAAAAAAAAAAAAAAACACCTTTGGGGTTACGTTGTTCTTCACCCTTGTTGTAGCCACCAATTTATGCTCATGTTTTTCAGAGGAGGGCTGCTCTCATTTTACTACTGGTCTTTCCTAGCACTAGGTGGCAATAACAGATCGCAGTCTCCCTCCCTTTAATCCAAATCCTGTACACCGCGTGCCGTTTCCCGAATCTTCCTGCCTGCTTTCTATTTCTATTTTTTTTTCTGGAAGGGATCGATGGCAAGGATAGAAACAGATGGAAGGAGAGGGACAAAGGACTCCCTATCCTTTGCACCATTTTAATACACCGCAGTGGCCCCGTTTGCTCTCTGAAAAATAAAAACAAAATGTCCGCTCGAAAATCTTACACCAGCTGTAAACAAATTCTGTCTTTATGTTATGCTTCATTCGGGATGGGGGGGGGGAGCTACGTGAAAAAAAAATGTAAATGAAATGAATGGAAGAATTAAACTAAGGAGAAATTTCCCGACAGAACAATTAACCAGTGGAACGACTTGCCTCCAGAAGTTCTGGGTGCTCCATCACTGGAGGTTTTTAAGAAGAGACTGGATAGCCACTTGTCTGGAATGCTATAGGGCAGTGGTTCTCAACCTGTGGGTCGGGACCCCATTTGGGGTCGAACGACCATTTCACAGGGGTTGCCAAACAACGCAGTCCGCCATTTTTTCCCCCTTTTCCTTAGCTGTGCTACTCCCTTTTATTCTATTGGCTTTTGAAAGCCAATAGAATAGACTCTCTTGAATCAAGTCTAATTCTATTGGCTTTCAAAAGCCAATAGGAATTGTCCAGGCTGTCTCTGCCCTGCTGAGCCCACCAAAAGTCCCATTCTGCAAACGGTGCTGCACCAGTTGAGTAGTCCACGACTTACGACTGGTTGAATAGTCCTCGACTTACGACCGGTTGGGGGGTCGCGGCATTAAAAAGGTTGAGAACCACTGATATAGGGTCTCCTCTCTGAGCAGGGGGTTGGACTAGAAGACCTCCACGGCCCCTTCCACCTCTGTTATTCTGTTAAGGCTTAGGCTTCCCTAAGACCTGATACTTGAAGGGCTGTACAAGAAAGGGGGGCAATTTATTCTCCATAGCACCCAAAGGAAGGACAAGAAGTAATTGGTCCTCCACGGTCCCTGTTATTCTGAATCATGTAATGCTGAGGCTTTGGAAAGAGTACAGAGAAGAGCAACAAAGATAATTAGAAGACATATAAGGAACGGTTGCTGGAATTGGGTATGTCCAGTTTAATGAAGAGAAGGACGAGGGGGAACAGGATAGCAATGTTCCAATATCTCAGGGGCTGCCATAAAGAAGAGGGAATTAAGCTATTTTCCAAAGCACCTGAAGGCAGGACAAGAAGCAATAGATGGAAACTCATCAAGGAGAGAAGCAACCTAGAACTAAGGAGAAACTTACTGGCAGTGAGAACAATTAACCAGTGGAACCACCTGCCTCCAGAAGTGGTGAATGCTCCAACACTGGAGGTTTTTAAGAAGAGACTGGACAGCCATTTGTCTGAAATGGTATAGGGTTTCCTGCCTGAGCAGGGGGTTGGACTAGATGACCTCCAAGGTCCCTTCCAACTTTATTATTATTATTATTATTGTTATTATTATTATTATTTCAGTATTTCAATATGCATTTTGTAGACCAAAAGTTTGTTAATGGGTCTCGTCATTCTCAAAAGATTGGAAACCCTTCTTAGCCTTTTTTGAAAGCATAAGAGACAGCTCTAATAACTTTATAACTCCCGACACAGGTAAGTCCTCAAGTTACAGCTGTTCATTTAGTGACCATTCAAAGCTACAACTGGACGGAAAAGAAGCAACTCGTCCCCGTTTTTCACACTTCGCGACCGTCGCGACATCCCCGTGATCAAAATCTGGATGCTTGGCAACTGGCGTGTACTTAAACAGTTGCAGTGTCCCTGGGTCACGTGATCACCCTTGGTCAGCCTTTCCAGCCAGCTTCCAACAAGCCAAGACAATGGAGGAAACCAGGTTTGCTTCACCGTCGCATGATTCATTTAATGGCAGCGATTTGTTTTAAGAACTGGCGAGAAAGGTTGCGAAAACGGAGCCAAACTCGTTTTAACAACTGTCTTGTTTAGCAGCGGAAATTTGGGATATAAGTCGAGGACTACCAGTAACTTTCCCCCCTCCCCCTTTCCTGGCCAACAATAATCTGATAAGTCACTTAATTGGCTGCATATCACCCTGGCTCTTAAGGTTGGCTTGAGCGAGTGAATTTCTCTATTTTAGGATTATTGAGAGCTTGACTTCATTCATTCATTTTACAGTAGCATCAATAACTTGAAAAAATGTACCTCGGTTTCCTAGCTTGACAAATTGTGCAGTTCTCTGGGGCTTCTGCTTTGAAAATTATAACACTATTTGTCGCAATAGCTCTACAGACAAAAGATGAACCCTAAGGAAAAATGATGACAATACGTACTACCGTGTTTCCCCAAATGTAAGGCCTACACCAGGGGTAGACAACCTTGGCTCTTTTATGACTCATGGACTTCAACTCCCCGAATTCCTGAGCCAGCCATGCTGAGGGGAAAGGGAGAAGTTTCGAAGCTGAGCCATGCTGGCTCAGGAATTCTGGGAGTTGAAGCCCACAAGTCATAAAGCGGCCTAGGCCTAGCCCAGAGGTAGGCAACCTTGTCTCTTTTATGACTGGTGGACTTCAACTCCCAGAATTCCTGAGCCAGCCATGCTGAGGGGAAAGGGAGAAATTTCCAAGCTGAGCCATGTTGGCTCAGGAATTCTGGGAGTTGAAGTCCACGAGTCATAAAAGAGTCAAGGTTGTCTACCCCTGGCCTACACCAACAATAAGCCCTAGCTTAATTTGGGGCGTGGGCCTAATATAAACCCTACCCCAAAAATAAGCCCTAGTTTTGGGGCGAGGCACAAACCTAAAAATCAAGCTAGGACAGGTAGGGGGATGTGGATCTGCCCCATGCGTCCTGCACCTGCTTCCCTTGTAGCCAGGCCTCTCCTCGCCGGCCCACTTCTTCTGAGGCCTCTTCTGCAGCCAGGCCTGCATTTCTCAATCACGGGCCTTTCCGGAAGGCCTCTACAGCCAAGCACCAAGCTATGGATTGAATCCATAGCTCGGTACTCGGCTGCTTAGGCCTTCCAGAAAGGCCTGACTGCAAAGTGCAGGCCCGAATGCAGCTGCAGAACTTCGGCCCCAGAAGAAGCGGGACCGGCTGGGTGGTGCTGGAGGAAAGGCAAAGCCTACCCCGAAAATAAGACCTGGTTCCTTTTTTAGAGGCAAAAAAAATAAAATAAGACCCGGTCTTGTTTTCGGGAAAACACAGAATATATAGTACATTTAGTCCTCGACTTAACAAGCACAATTGAGCCCAAAATTTCTGTTGCTAAGTGAGACGGCAGTTAAGTGAATTTTGCCTCATTTTACGACCTTTCTTGCCACCGTTATTAAGTGAATCACTGCGATTGTTAAGTTAGTCACACGGTGGTTAAGTGAATCTGGCTTCCCCCATTGACTCTTTTTCCTTCCTTTCTTCCTTCTCTCCTTCCATCCTTCCCTTCCTCCCTCTTTCCTTCCCTTCCTTCCTTCCACTTCCTCCCCCCAATACCCTAACATGGTTCACCCAGATATTCTGGACTTCCATGCCCAAACGTTGGTGGGAAAAAAGCACATCTGATACAGTAGATAGAACACATCTGGACCAGGCTGTCTGGCTGCCTTCTTTTCCTCCGCCTCCTTCCATTTTAAATTAAAAAATGCCATTTCCCCTCACCTTTTCTATTTAGCTGAGGAGCGATTACTTTTGCCAAGATCTCCCAGTGATTTTTCTGGCATATTTGTGGGTGGAGGAACTGGGTGGATTTTTTTTCCTTTCTGAATTTCTTCTGCCGTAGAAGAAAATCTCTTAATTTCACAGGGCCTCTGCTTCAGAAGTGACAGAAGCTGCCTTTCTCCATAAGACACCTCAGTCAGAAATTCCCTCCTGGCTTTCTTATCCCAGAGATGCTTTTTCCAAGAGGCAACTGGATTTTCCTGGTTTTTTTTTTCCTTGAAAACATTTCACTTCTCATCCAAGAAGCTTCTTCAGTTCTAGGTGAATGGTGAGGAATGGAAGGAGTCCAAAATTCCTTTTTTCTAAGCGAGACATTTGTTAAGTGAGTTATGCCCCATTTTACAACCTTTCGTGCCACGGTTGTTAAGTAAATCACTGCAGTTGTTAAGGGAATCTGGCTTCCCCGTTGACTTTGCTTGTCCATATTTTCGTCTCTCACACTTGTCACAAGGTTGCAAAATGGAATCACGTGACCCCAGGACACTGCGACGGTCATAAATATGAACCAGTTGCCCAGGGTCTGAATTTTGATCACGGGACCATAGGGATGCTGCAACGCTCGTCGGTGTGAACAACGGTCATAAGTCCCTTTTTTCATGGTCACTTTGAACGGTCCCTAAATGAGCTGTCGTAACTGGAGGACTACCTCTATGTGGGATATGACTCATTTGAGAGGGAGAGAGACAGTTAAAACACTTCCGTGGGCTTGGGAAAATGAATGTTAGGTTCTTGGTGTAATCCTTTTAATCTTCCTAGATTGTACAGGGTTTTGGGTTTTTTTAGCAGAAAACAAAACAAAAAGTGGTTCTGATTGGAATCTGTTTTTAAACAAAAAGAATTTAGAGTACATACAGTTTATCGCCTTTCTGCCCAATTGCCTTTCTCTGTTTCTTACGTCCTGCTAGTTTTGGCTTTGCCAACCCTGATAGATTCTTTTGCTTCCTGTTTCCTTTTTTGGAGATGCTAATTCTTCTAAACAAAAAGTAGTTTATGTTTGCAGCGTGGTGATTGGCCCAAAGTCATCCAGCCGGCTTTTGTGCCTAAGGCGGGACTAGAACTCACCCTCTCCTGGTGATTGGCCCAAAGTCACCCAGCCGGCTTTCGTGCCTAAGGCGGGACTAGAACTCACCCTCTCCTGGTGATTGGCCCAAAGTCACCCAGCCAACCTTTTGTGCCTAAGGCGGGACTAGAACTCACCCTCTCCTGGTGATTGGCCCAAAGTCATCCAGCTGGCTTTCATGTCTAAGGCGGGACTAGAACTCACCGTCTCCTGGTGATTTGCCCAAAGTCACCCAGCCGGCTTTCATGCCTAAGGCGGGACTAGAACTCACCCTCTCCTGGTGATTGGCCCAAAGTCACCCAGCCAGCTTTCGTGCCTAAGGCGGGACTAGAACTCACAATAAATATTCTGATTGCTAGCCCAGCACTGTAGCCATTACTCCATTGTTCCACAGCCTCAGCAACTTTTAAGATGTGTGAGCTTCCACTCCCAGAGTATCCAGTGGCCGGGTGGGAGGCATCTGTGCTTCCTAACATTGAAGAGTGTACAAAATGGAACTTTTGCACTGTTGATTGAGCGAACTAAGAAAGGGACATGCGTTATTTCAGTTTTCTAATCGTAGGGAAATAGACTTCAGGCGCCATGTTGCCATGCTTGGGTTTGAGAGTTGGGTGATGCTCGTAGCAGCAAAATCATGACATCCATCCAGGATGTCAGGGAAAGGGCAGAATTGATTGAAAGAGAAACCTTGGTTGGGATAACCTGAAGGTTTTTGGTGGAGAGATTGAAAGGAGGGAGGGAGGGAGGGAGGGAGGGTTGAGATGAGATGAGATGTGTGCTCAAGGTTTAATATCCTTGAGTGTTTTTGCATACGTGTGGGTGGGAGGAGGACAGACACTGGAATTATCAATGGATTGCATGCTTCTGTCTTTTGGTAATTACAAGGATGGTATATGGGTCAGGAATAAGAAATAAACCCAACTGAGGGAATTTCCTAATGCTGAAATAATTGATTCCTACATTTCTGGGTGCCTTCATTCACTCATTCATTCCTTGCCTTTATTTTTACAAATCGCTCAAGACGGCGAACATATCCAACACCCCTGCCACTTCCTATTTTCCCTACAACAACCCTGTGAGGTGGGTTGGGCTGGGAGAGAGGGACTGGCCCAAAGTCACCCAGCTGGCTTTTATGCCTAAGGCAGGACTAGAATTCCCCATCTCCTGGTGATTGGCTCAAAGTCACCCAGCAGGCTTTCATGCCTAAGGCGGGACTAGAACTCACCGTCTCCTGGTGATTGGCCCAAAGTCACCCAGCAGGCTTTCATGCCTAAGGCAGGACTAGAACTCACCGTCTCCTGGTGATTGGCTCAAAGTCACCCAGCAGGCTTTCATGCCTAAGGTAGGACTAGAACTCACCGTCTCCTGGTGATTGGCCCAAAGTCAGCCATCCGGCTTTCATGCCTAAGGCGGGACTAGAATTCACCGTCTCCTGGTGATTGGCCCAAAGTCACCCAGCAGGCTTTCATGCCTAAGGCGGGACTAGAACTCACCATCTCCTGGTGATTGGCCCAAAGTCACCCAGCTGGCTTTCATGCCTAAGGTGAAACTAGAACTCACCTGGCCCAAAGTCACCAAGTCGGCTTTCCTAGCTAAGGCGGGACTCGAACTCACCATTTCCTGCTTTCGAGCCTGGTGCCTTAACTACCAAACGTATGTAAAAGAAGAGCGTGCAAAGCGAAGTAGCGTTGTTGCTAGTTACTCTGTTGGTTTTCTTTGGGCGTAGAGCGCATTGGATTCTGGGTAAATGTAGCGCTTTCAGAAAATTATCTTGATAACGACAGCAGAAGTGGAAGCCACTTATTCTTCATCTGCCCTTTTTTCAGTACCCGGCCTGGTAATTGTGACCATGTCTACGAGGATAATTTGCCGAAGATTTTCAGGGCGGTCTTGTAGGACAACTGCATTTCCCAAGGCGGAGATCCCGAAGAGCTTCCCCCGAGAAGAAGCGAGCCAAAGCATCCGAAGAAGAGGCCGAAATCCGATCGTTGCTGTGGTGCTCAAAGCATGGAAGCCACCAGGTTACCAATTAAGTCCTTACCCTTCCGTTTCCCGGGAATCTGAGGGTCTCCTTCACAATGTTGCCCTCCTAGGTTTCAGAGAAGGACGTCTTGAATCTGTTTGCTCCAGAGCGAGTATTAGATGCATCCATAATACACCCAGGATTCTCTGTCTCCCAAGGCTGTCAAGAAGAAAGAGCAGTTTTCTAGATTGGGGAAACGGCAAAGCTTTCTGCACTCAAGCTTCCCCGAAGGACTCCTGGCTGTTGTCCTCCATCAGGAATGACACGGATGAGGTCCATTTAAAGGCAAAAGGCAGCAAGGAAGTGGCTAGGCAATTCCAGAAGCAGAGACCCGAGTACAAATCGCTGTGTTACAGCCCAGATCAACGCCTTCCACCCCTTCCAGCCGAAGAGTATAATTTCATCCTACAGAATGTCTCCGTGTTGAAAGAGTACATGAAACCCAAGGACATCGTGAACTCTTTCTTCCGGCTGAGCCATTTGCCGGCAGAAAAACGCCAGGCCTTCAAGTCCAGCGCCAGCTTTGCGGTGCTTTGTCAGGGCGTGGTTCGGAGCGTCCAGCGGTTTGGGAACGCCGAGCTGATCGTGCTTTTGAAAGCCTTTGTGGCCCTAGGCGTTCCGCCCGTCCATTATATGCTGAAGGTGGTGGAAGCCGAATGCAGCCGGCGAATCGAGCTGCTGAGCTTGGACCAGCAACTGCTGGTGGCCGATCTGTGGCGTTGCTTGAACTGCAAAGTCCCCCAGTATCTGGACGCGATGTTGAACGACGTCAACGCGAAGTGGCAGGCTCCGTCTTTGACCCAGTTGGTCCAGCTGGTCTACATCGTCGGCGAAGGGCGTCGGGCCCCTGAAGAGTTAATCAAGAAGTTGGAGGCCTCGGTGTCGAAACATTTGCAGGCTCTCAGTCTGGAGGAAGTGGGAGTCGTCTGCTTGGGTTTCTTCAAGGCGCAAAGTAACATGTCCGAGCCTCTCTTGAGAAAAATCGGAGACAAAATCTGTGGCTCCCTGAGAGACATGAGCAATTTTGCCATCGTGAACGTGCTGAAAATGCTCCGGGGGATTCACTTGGATCACATGGACTTTCTAAAGGAGCTTGGGCATGTCATTCCTCCCAGAATCTCCACCATCAGCATGCCGGGGGTCATGCACATCGCGTTTGCCTGCTCCTCGTTGCGCTATTTCGACGAAGACATCCTGAACGCCATTGCGACGGTGGTGCCTCCCAAGGCGGCTTCTTGCCGAACCAAGGACATCGCGAAATTGTTGTGGTCTTTTGGAACCTTAAACTACCAGCCTCCCAATGGGGAAGAATTTTACGACAGCCTGTTGGAGCAGCTGGAGTCGCGGTTGTTCGAGTACAATCAATTCCCCGAGCATTTGATCACCTCCTTAATCGGTTTGGCCTTCGTGGAGCGTTTCCCCTACGAATTGCTGGACTATGTGTTGAGTCCCGAGTTTATCCAGCTAAGCAGCGTTTGTAAACATGATCTCTGGAAAGATTTTTTCACCCTGGACGGGACGGTGGGGATCGAGTGTCCGGCCTACGCCGGCAGTCGTCTGACCGTCCAAAACAAACAGGAGATGGCGGGAAAAATGCAGGACTATTTCTTGAAGCCGGAATTTGAGGCGGCGTGGTCTCTCCTGGAGGACGTATTGGGGGGCCCCCAGTTTGTCAAGTTCCACGCCATCTTGCCCCACGCCAGGTCCGTGGACTTAGAAGTCCGTTTAGACGCCAGCCGAAAGCCGTTGCCGTTTAATTTAGAAGGGGCCACCACGGAGCGCTTAGAACTGAAGAAAAAGGGCACGTTGCTGACCGATAACCTGATTAACCAGCTTTTGAAAGGGAAATCGCTCGGCCAGCCTGATGCAAGCGAGAAAAACCAAGGTACGCAGCAAAAGGCAGCATTTCGTGGACTGCCTGTTTGGAAAAAAGTGGAGTTTTCCGATGCCGGACCTGGTTTGGACCCTTCAGCCGATGCAAAAGCTGAAGGACGACCCTCTACGATAAACCAGAAGCAGCCAGAATGTGTGAAATTAGCTCTTCAAATCACCAACCGAAACCAATACAGGTACCACTCAAAAGAACTGCTGGGACTCCACGCCATGAAAAGGAGACAACTCCGCCAAATTGGATATATACCAGTGGAACTGCCCTTTTGGGAGTGGTTTCCGTTACTCAAATGTAACCGGGAGGAACAGAGGAAATATTTGTGCCAAAAAGTATACGAAGCGTAGCCAAAACATCCCATAGAACCGGACTAAAATTCCTTAGGGGGAATGACTTGAGGTTTTTTTTTTTCTAGCATTTAAGATGACCATCGTCGTAGCTGGAAACCGTTGTAGTCAGTATTTTCATGCTAGCCTTCAGCCCGCTTCACTGAGGGTGGAGGGATTTCGCGCCCATCCTTAAGTAAATAAAACGCTGCTACTCATACAACTTTATTTTAGTCGTGCTCCACCACTTCGCCCGCGAAGGATCAGCCGTCATGACTTGAAAAACCGGTGGGGGGAAAGCAAAGCTTTGAGAATTAATTCGTTAATGTATATATACAATCCAGCAATTGATTTGCCCATCGTTTGAGGGAGCACGTCTCGCTCATAGGCTGTGAAATGGGAATTTAAAATTTGCCTGAATTTGGGGAGATGTCAGAAGAAATGTAAAATGCTTTCGGGGTGCGCGTATATACACGAGTGAGAAAGAGAGCTGCAAAATGTGGGCGTATTAATCGGAGTGGGCGGCAGCATCCGTCCCACGCGGATTGATCTTGGAAGCTACAGCGGTGGCCAAAATTGTGGAAACCTTTTGGGAAAAGTGTACAGTAGAAATGCCACCTTTGGTTAAGTTTGCGCCCATTTTTCTTCTCATTTCTTTACAACGGTAGCCTTGTTCACTTGATAATACTATTTTACATCGCTTTCTGGGCGACCGGTCAACTCTTTGCACCATCACTTTAATTTTATTACGTTTTACAAGCTCACTAAATGAAAGAACACAAAAAAACCCAGCCAACTTGATAGCCATCACGTAACACACCGACAAATGTCCTTCTCTCAGCTTCAATACAGGACATCAATAACCGAATCCGACTGTGATCTGATTGTCTCATGGCCAAAACAAGGTGATACCTGATTGGCTCTCTAAACACTCATGCTCATTGGCTACAATCAGGTGAAGGAAAGCTACCTGAGATCAACCTAAGCAAGTCATGCTTCCTTTTTCCGGTTATTTGTCTATAACTTTTCATAGAATACAGTACAGGTAATTGAACAAACTTAGTTGCATTACATTCTTGATTAAATTATCTTTCCATTGATATATAATTTTATGGTACTCCTCCAAAAAAAAGTGTTATTAGCCATCAAAACCTCACAAATGCACTTTTCCCAAAAGGTTTCCACAATTTTGGCCACTACTGTAAGTAGGATCAAACCTTGTTATTATTTGAATGGAAGGCCACTAAGAAATCCTTGGAAGGTAGGTTAGATTGGGAAGTCAGGACATATCCCAGAAAAGTCACTTCTGCATTGCACACCAAATCAACGAAGAAACAAACAGACATGGAGAGGCTTCGAAGTTACCATAAAGTGAATTTAAGCCCTTGGATATATATTTGCACGTGGATAGGTAGTCCTCGACTTAACGCCCAAAATTGTTGCTAAGCGAGACATTTTGTGAACTTTGCCCCATTTTACGACTTTTCTTGCCACTGTCGTTAAGGTAGTAACAACGGTTGTTAAGTGAATCTGGCTTCCCCCACTGACTTTGCTTGTCAGAAGGTCGCAAAAGGAGATCACGTGATTCCAGGACACTGCGACCGTCATAAATGTGAGTCCCCTGCCAAGCCTTTGAACTTTGATCCCATGATGCTGCGGCAGGCCTAAGTGTGAAAAATGGTTAGAAGTCGCTTTTTCCCCCCAGTGCCTTCTGTAATTTAGAACGGTCGCTAAACAAAACGGTCGTAAGTCAAGGACTACCTAGATATTACTCTAGTAGGTGTAAGAAAACGCAGCTTGGTTAATGGGAAAGAGTTGGGCAATATTGTCGCATCCCACATTTTTAATGCTTTAATTCTTTGCTGAAAATTATTGGCATGCCAAAAGGGGAAAGCTGGATGCCCCAGTTAAGTGACTGGAAAATATTACCACGATTAAAATATACTTTTATGGCTTGTGTGTGTTTTTATTTATTCTGCTTCTGCTGCATCATGTCGAATCAACAAAAGCACATACGGGAGAACAGAACCCAGATCGCTTCAGTTAGAACGGTGTTTCTCAATCTTGGCCACTTGATGATAGGTGAACTTCCAACTCCCAGAATTCCCCAGCCAGCACAGCTGGCTGGGGAATTCTGGGAGTTGAAGTCCACCTGTCTTCAGGATGCCAAGGTTGAGAAACACTTGAGTTAGAAAATGGATTAAAATTTGTTCCGCATGATCTCCTAACACTAACTCACCTAATGATGGGATTATAGTTGCTCTAAGATTCACATGTGTTGTTTATTTAGGCTTCAGTCTTGCCTTTCTGTTCCAGAGGGTGGCTAATTATCACTGGTATTATAATACAGCAGTGGCCAAAATTGTGGAAACCTTTTGGGAAAAGTGTATTTTTGAGGTTGGATGGCTAATAACACCACTTTTTTCAGAGTAGTACCATAAAATTACATATCGATGGAAAGATAATTTAATCAAGAACGTAATGCAACAAAGTTTGTTCAGTTATCTGTACTGTATTCTATGAAAAGTTATAGCCAAATAACCAGAAAAGGGAAGCACACCTTGCTTAGGTGGATCTCAGGTAGCTTTCCTTCCTCTGATTGTAGCCAATGAGCATGAGTGTTTCGAAAGCGAATCAGGTGTCACTTTGTTTTGGCCATGGGCCAATCAGATCACAGTCGGATCCGGTTATCGATGTCACGTATTGAAGCTGAGAGGAGGACATTTTGTCAGTGTGTTACATGATCGCTATCAAGTTGGTTGGGGTTTTTTTGTGTTTTTTAATTAATGAGCTTGCAAAACGAGGTTTCCAAGCTGAGCCATGCTGGCTCAGGAATTCTGGGAGTTGAAGTCCACAGGTCATAAAGAGGCCTAAGCTTAGGCCAGAGGTAGGCAACCTTGGCTCTTTTACGACTCATGGACTTCAACTCCCAGAATTCCTGAGCCAGCATGGCTCAGCTTGGAACCTCTCCCGTTCCCTTCAGCATGGCTGGCTCAGGAATTCTGGGAGTTGAAGTCCAGGAGTCATAAAAGAGCCAAGGTTGCCTACCTCTGGCCTAGGCCTAGGCCGCTTTATGACTCGTGGACTTCAACTCCCAGAATTCCTGAGCCAGCATGGCTCAGCTTGGAAACTGCTCCCTTTCCCCTCAGCATGGCTGGCTCAGGAATTCTGGAAGTTGAAGTCCATGAGTCAAAAAAGAGCCAAGGTGGCCTATTCTAGCCTACACCATCTCAGACAAGTGACCGTTTGGTGTCTTCTTAAAAACCTCCAGTGATGGAGCGCCCACAATTCCTGAAGGCAATTATTACAACTTAATAAGTTGGAGAGACCCGTTCAGTTGTAAAATTTCAAAACCACCTGGAAAAATAAGAAAGTGAATTTCAGCGGAGAAAAGTTGGTGGGAACTGCACGGCTCTCCTCAAACCCACTTCAGACATTCGATGTGAAACGTATTAAAGGCCTTTTCAGCATTCTACTTTGGTGTTTCTCAACCGTCCCTGTTTGAAGATGTGCGGACTTCCACTTCCAGAATTCCCCAGCCAGCAGAGGAATTCTGGGAGTTGAAGTCCACAAGTCTTAAAAGTGGCCAAGGTTGGACATCTGTATTCTAGGCCCTTCCACTGTTACAAAAGCACCATTCAAAATTCCAAGCCTTGTATTCCAAGCTTGCCCAATTGATCACGAGTTCTGAAAATCAAAATAGAGCCAGAAGGGACCTTAGAGGTCTTCTAGTCCAACCCCCTGCTCAGGCAGGAGACCTTATGCCAGTGGTGGCGAACCTTTTAGAGACCGAGTGCCCAAACTGCAGCCAAAATCCCACTTATGTATTGCTGGGTGGGCGTGGCTATGGTGAAAATGGCAGGCTGGGTGGGCGTGGCCAACTCCATGTTGCTCTGGCGGGTGGGGCAGTGGGCAGGAGGGCGTCTTGCTCAGTGGGTGGGGGGGCATGGGGGGAGGCTCCTGAGCCCCGCAGCTCTTCCGAGGGGGGGAGGAGGGGCTGTGCTGGGATTGGGGCTCCCTTCCGCTGCCCACCTGCGCTCTTCTGCTGAAGATGCCGCAGCTCCACTTGCGTGGCAGGGCAGGGGCATGCTTGCGCATGGGGACACATATAGGGCTACTGCCTCGCTTTCCGTGTCTCCTTCCGCCGAAAGTTGCTCCCTTTATAGCAGTGGTTCTCAACCTTTTTAATGCCGCGACCCCCGACCGGTCGTAAGTCGAGGACTACCCAACCGGTCGTAAGTCGAGGACTTTCCCTGCCCGGGAGCGCCGCGCATGCGTGGTGCCGCCCTCTGCGCCGGCCGAGGCGTAGCTGGCAAGCGGCAGAGATGGCGCAGGCCGACCACCGGCTTGGCCACCAGCTGGCCCAGGCCAAGGGAGGTAAGACACCCACCGGGCCCCACGTGCACGCGCACCAGCAACCCTCCCTGCGCCCGCCGGCCTCCCACCTCCCACCCCTGGCCCTCTTTTCCTTACATTTTTAGTAGTTGCTCAGCAGGGAGGGGTGGAAGCTTCCAGACTGCTCGCCTTCGCTGCAGACAACTTGCAGCACCGTTTGCAGAATGGGACTTTAGGCGGGCTCAGCAGGGCAGAGACAGCTTGGACAATTCCTATTGGCTTTTGAAAGCCAATAGAATTAGACTCTATTCAAGAGAGTCTATTCTATTGGCTTTCAAAAGCCAATAGAATAAAAGGGAGTAGCACAGCCAAGGAAAAGGGGGGAAAAATGGCGGACTGCATTGTTTGGCGACCCCTGTGAAATGGTCGTTTGAACCCAAATGGGGTCGCGACCCACAGGTTGAGAACCGCTGCTTTATAGCCTCTTGCCTCATTCCAGACTGCGCATGTGCGGAGAGCTGCGCACGTGTGGAGAGGAGGAGGGAGCAACTCAGCTCAGCAATGGCTCGCGTGCCACCAGAGACGGCTCCGCGTGCCGCTTGTGGCACGCGTGCCCTAGCTTTGCCGCCATGGCCCTATACCATTTCAGACAAGAGACTGTCCAGTCTCTTCTTAAAAACCTCCCGTGATGAGGAACCCACAGTTTCTGGAGGCAAGCTGTTCCACTGGTCAAGTGTCCTCCCTGTTAGGCAGCTTCTCCTTAATTAAAAAGAATTAAATTAATTAATTAGAGTCCCACATTGGCAATAGCTTATCCCAGACTCTGGATGGCGAACCTGCCCTCAGGATTGGGAACAGCGACCTGTCGTGTTGACCCTGGTGGAGAACGTCGTCGTCCTCGCGGCTTATCAACCTTCGTCACAAGTTTGCATCGCTCCTCCATCTGCACCAAATTTCTTTATTTGGAAATTTTATATTGCTGCCTCGTTCAATTAATTAAGACAGGTTGCCTGCAGAAGTGTCTTGTAAAGATGGTCCTTGACGGGCAATTGAAGTCCACAAGCTTTAAAAATGGCCAAGATTGGACACCTCTATTCTAGGCTATCCCAATGTCCTTGACTTACAACGTTCATTTAGTAGCCGAAGTTACAACATCACTAAAAAAAAACCCCTGACTTATTATCATTTTCACACTTTCGACCACTGCAGCGTTCCCCGGGGTTACGTGATCAAAAGTCAGACCCTTGGCAACTGACTCATACTTACAACGGTCGCAGTGTCCTGCGGTCGTATGATCCCTCTTTTTCGACAAAGTCAATGGGGAATCCGGATTCACTTAACAACCATGTTACTACCTTAACAACCACAGTAATTCACTTAACTGCGGCAAGAAAGGTCGTAAAAATGAGGCAAAACTCAGTTAACAACTGTCTTGCTTAGTGACGGAAATTTTGTGGTCGTAACCCGAGGATGACCCGTGCTTTTTTATGATCCTCCCTTGCCGGTCTGTTGGGATTTAAAAAAACGTTCTGTGTTTTTATTGTAGAGCCGGATTAAAAATTGGGGAAGCCGATTTCCGTTCACAGCCATAAATATGGTGATCAATGTCTGCCTTCCACAGTTCAAGCCAAGGATTCACTGCAACAAGGTATTTGGGCCCCCCAAAAAAGTACCAGCACAACACAACACAACACAGGCGGTCCTCCACTTGCAACCGCAAGGGAGCCCGAAATTTCCATTTGCTAAGCAGGACAGTTCAGTGAATTAAGTCAGTTTTGCCCCATTTTGCGACCATTCTTGCCACAGCGGTTAAGGGACTGGCTGCAGTTGTTGAGTTAGTAACACAGTTGTTAAGTGACTCTGGCTCCCTCTTTGACTTTGCTTGTCAGAATGTCGCAAATGGCCCCGGGACGCTGCGACCGTCATAAGTATGAGTCGGTTGCCAAGCCTCTGAATTTTGATCACGTGACTGCGGGGATGCTGCAACGGTTGTAAGTGTGAAGAACGGTCCTATTCACTAAAAGCTAAAACATATAAGGAACGGTTGCTGGAATTGGGTGTCTAGTTCAGGGGTGGGGAACCTTGGCTCTTTTATGACTGGTGGATTTCAATTCCCAGAATTCCTGAGCCAGCCATGCTGAGGGAAAGGGAGAGGTTTCCAAGCTGAGCCATGCTGGTTCAGGAATTCTGGGAGTTGAAGTCCACGAGTCATAAAAGAGCCAAAGTTGCCTACCTCTGGCCTAGGCCTAGGCTGCTTTCTGACTTGTGGACTTCAACTCCCAGAATTCCTGAGCCAGCATGGCTCAGCTTGGAAACCTCTCCTTTCCCCTCAGCATGGCTGGCTCAGGAATTCTGAGAGTTGAAGTCCACCAGTCATAAAAGAGCCAAGGTTGCCTACCCCTGGTCTAGTTTAATGAAGAGAAGGACGAGGGGGGACAGGATAGCCGCGTTCCAGTATCTCAGGGGCTGCCCCAAAGAAGAGGGAGTCAAGCTATTCTCCAAAGCGCCTGAAGGCAGGACAAGAAGCAATGGATGGAAACTAATCAAGGAGAGAAGCAACCTAGAACTAAGGAGAAACATCCTGACAGTTAGAACAATTAACCAGGGGAACAACCTGCCTCCAGAAGCGGTGAATGCTCCAACACTGGAAGTTTTTAAGAAGGGACTGGACAGCCATTTGTCCGAAATGGTATAGGGTTTCCTGCCTGTGCAGGGGGTTGGACTAGATGACCTCCAAGGTCCCTTCCAACTTTTATTATTATTATTATTATCATCATCATCATCATCACTATCATTATTATTAATTTTCCCAGTGCCGTTGTAACTTTGAACAGTCGAGGACTACCTGTACAACACAGCGAAATAGACCGAGGACTTGGTATGGAGCACAGCAGTTGTGTATCAGTCGTAGGGATCAAGGGACACAGTGATTCAACAGTGCATGACAAAGTCAGCAGTGGTTGGGCAGAGGAACCCGCTGCTGCTTTATGCATCTCCTTTCTCAGAACTTACACAGCGGCATCGGGCAAACAGATCTCTTAGGAAAGGGGTGTCACGGTTGCCATATCACGTGACGTGTGTCACGACGTATCGCCGCTATTTTCCCCTTGCTGGAGCTGGGGTGGGCGCGGCTTTCGTGTGACGCCTCTGGCCCTTGGGCCGACAGTTGGGCACCCCTGATTTAGGACATAAAACACAGAATCTTAGAAGACCTGTCAGGTCTTCTATTTTGTGGTGGCGCAGTGGTTAAAGTGCGGTACTGCAGGCGACTTCTGCTGACTGCCAGCAGTTCAGCAGTTTGATTCTCACCGGCTCAAGGTTGACTCAGCCTTCCGTCCTTCCGAGGTTGGAAAAATGAGGACCCAGATTGTCAGGGCCAATAGGCTGACTCTGTAAACCGCTTAGAGAGGGCTGTAAAGCAGTGTGAAGCGGTATATAAGTCTAAGTGCTATTGCTGCGTGCTAAGGGAGGGAAGGAGGGAGGGAAGAAGGAAGGAAAAAAGAGAGAGAAAGGAAGAAAGTGCTGGAAGGAAGGAAAAGAAAGAAGAAAGAAGGAAAAGAAAGAAAGAGGGAAAGGGAAGGAAAGGGAGGGAGCTGGAAGGAAGGAAGGAAAGAGGAAGGAAGGAGGGAGCTGGAAGGAAGGAAAAAAAAGAAAGAAAGAGAAAGAAAGAAAGAAAGAATAAAGGGAGGGAGCTGGAAGAGAAAGGAAGGAAGGAAGGAAGGAAGGGAGGAAGGGTGGGTCCTGGTGGTTAGAATGCAGTATTGCAGGCTGACTGCCCACTGCCAGAAGTTCGATCTGGACAGGGCTCAAGGTTGACTCAGCCTTCCATCCTTCCAAGGTCGGGAAAATGAAGACCCAGATTGTTGGGGCCAGTAGGCTGACTCTGTAAACCGCTTAGAGAGGGCGGTAAAGCAGTGTGAAGCGGTATATAAGTCTTATTGCTATTGCCCTTCCTTCTCTCCATCCACCCATCTATCCATGCATGGTGGCGCAGTGGTTAGAAAACGGTATTGCAGGCTGACTCTGCCCACTGCCAGGAGTTCGCTCAAGGTTGACTCAGCCTTTCATCCTTCTGAGGTCATTAAATGAGGACCCAGATTGTTGGGGATGCAATAGGCGGACTCAGTAAACCGGTTAGAGAGGGCTGTGAAGCACTGTGAAGCGGCATATAAGTCTAAGCCCTAAGTGCTATTGTTATTCCAACTCCGCCTCAAAGCAGGAGACTTTATAGTACCATCCCGGACAAACGGTTGTCCAGTCTACAGGTAGTCCTCAACTTACAACAGCTTGTTTTAGTGACCGTTCAAAGTTACAACAGCACTGAAAAAAGTGACTTATTTCCATATTTTTTTTCACACTTAACGACCGTTGCAGCATTCCCCGTGGTCGCTTCATTCAGACACTGGGCAACTGACTCCTATTTATGACAGTCGCAGTGTCGTGTGATCCCCTTTTACGACCTTCTGACAAGCAATGTCAGTGGGGCAGCCGGATGCACTTAACGACCCGGTGACGAATTTAACAACTGCAATAATTCACTGGCAAGAAAGGTCGTAAAATGGGGCCAATTTGACTCAGCAGCTGTCTTGCTTAGCAACGGAAATTTGGGGCTCAATTGTCGTAAGTCGAGGACTGCCTGCATTCCCCGTCACTGACCCTCCTCCTCAATTGTAGATTTCCGCCGACGGCTACGAAGCGGAAAACCTCATCTCCGAAGACCCCGTCAAGAGACATCGCGGCTTCCGCTGCGAATACTTCATCAAGCCGCCGGTCCAGGTGACGATTTCCTTCCCCTTCAATGTGGAAATTTGCCGGATTAATATCGATACGTCTTCCGGCAGCTGCCACAACATCACCGGGTTGGATATTTATACGTCTACCTCGTCCAACAAGGCCTGTTGGAATAACCCCGAGCCTCCCTTCTCTGCTCCGTCCAGCCAGCAGCCTCCGTTGGACAAAGAGACGTTCACGCTGGTGGGCAAAGCCGTCTTAAAAAATCAAAGCAAAGTGACTTTCGGCCATCGTGGCTTCCGGCCCAGGCTTCCCTTCCATCACCAGACAGACCCCCTACTGTCCTTTCCCGGCTCTGCCTCTTTGGACTTATGGAATAAAGGTCCCACTTCCTTAAACAGCGTCTCGCACCTGAGAATCTGCATCACGCATGTAGCGGGCAGCGGCCTCCCTTGCATCAAGAGAGTCGAGGTCTGGGGCCAGCCGGCCAAGTCCTGCTCTCACGAAGTGTTGGATGATGTCCTCCAGGTGGCCATCAGATCCCCGTTGGAAGCCCCGGGAGGTCAACTCTCCAGCTTTCCTCTGCCCATGGAGAGCGACGTCGTGCCCTTTGGACACTCCACCTCCCAGGAGCAGAAGCTGGTTGAGGTTCTCCAGGACATCCCGGAAGAATTCTTGGACCCCATTACTCTGGAAGTCATGACTCTCCCCATGTTGTTGCCCTCCGGGAAAGTGATCGACCAAGGAACCCTGGAGAAGTGCAACCGCAGCGAGGCGACGTGGGGCCGGGTGCCCAGCGACCCGTTCACCGGGGTGGCTTTCGGCCCTCATTCCCAGCCCCTTCCCCACCCGTCCCTCAAGGCGAGAATAGACCACTTCCTCCTCCAGCACAACATCCCCGGCGTGAATCTGCTGGGGAGGAGCCAGGCCTTGGGGACGGTGGTCACTTCGTCCCTAGCCATGTCCTCGCTCAAACGGAAAATCGATCTGGTGGAGCAAAACCAGGAGGGCTCGGCGGAGCCCGGCCACTTCTCGACCGTAGCGTCCAGCTTGGAGTCCCACGCGAAGAGGGTGAAAATGGAATGGGATTTGAATTCTTCCCAAATGGATTGTTCTACAGGTATCCCGAGCCTTCGGGTTTCTTAACTTGCTGCGGGATCCGTCCACCTCTGGGGGCGACGAGCCGAGTGTCTGTTTAATATTCTGCATAGCTTTGGCCATCGTTTTCAGAGGTTTGCAAGGGTCTTCTGCAACCACGGTCTCTGTTTGTTGGTTGGTCTTCCACTTTTGTTGTTTTTATAAACAACTCAAGGCGGTGGACATGTTCAACACATTTTCCTCCTCCTATTTTTCCCACTACGACAACCCTGTGAGGTGGGTTCGTCTGACAGAGACAGAGACAGAGAGGGACTGGCCCAAAGTGATCTAGCCGGCTTTCATGCCTAAGGCAGGACTAGAACTCACCGTCTCCTAGTGATTGGCCCAAAATCACCCAGCTGCCTTTCATGAGCAATGAAGGACTAGAACACACTCTCTCCAGGTGATTGGCCCGAAGTCACCCAGCTGGCTTTCATGCCTAAGGCCAAACTAGAACTCACCCTCACCTGGTGATTGGCTCAAGGTTACCCAGCAGGCTTTCATGCCTAAGGCAGAGCTAAAACTCACTGTCACCTGGTGATTGGCCCAAAGTCAGCTTTGTTTTTATTTGCTATTTTTGTAACTGATTGTTGGGCGTGCTACCCAGACTTGCTTTTGGTGAGATAGGCATATCCAAATATGGGAAGGAAACTTTTTGCTTTTTTCAGCCCCAATCTAGGTGCTATACCAGGCTGCAGTCGCTACTGCTACAAATCATTGTTATGTTAAATTTGGATTGCCAACAAGAAGGGAGACTAGTATAGCTATTTCAAGCTATTTAGCTCTCATCAGCTAGCCATACCCTTCTGAGATTCGAACCTGGGCCGTTCGCACGTTAGGCAGCTATATTAACCTCTAGGTCAGTGGTTCTCAACCTGTGGGTCGGGACCCCATTTGGGGTCGAACGACCATTTCACGGGGGTCGCCAAACAACGCAGTCCGCCATTTTTTCCCCCCTTTTCCTTAGCTGTGCTACTCCCTTTTATTCTATTGGCTTTTGAAAGCCAATAGAATAGACTCTCTTGAATAGAGTCTAATTCTATTGGCTTTCAAAAGCCAATAGGAATTGTCCAGGCTGTCTCTGCCCTGCTGAGCCCGCCAAAAGTCCCATTCTGCAAACGGTGCTGCACCAGTTGAGTAGTCCTCGACTTACGACCGGTTGAGTAGTCCTCGACTTACAACCGGTTGGGGGTCGCGGCGTTAAAAAGGTTGAGAACCACTGCTCTGGGTTAATTTTTTTCAAAAAAAAAACAAAAAAAACCCACTCCATATATATCTCCTCCCTGGTCTTCCTCCCTTCCTGACACAGCTGACAAAAGTGAGAAGAGCCTGTGGCCTAGAGCAGGGGTGTTAAACCTCCGCCCCATGGGCCAGACGTGTCATCCAGAAGCCGTGCCCACCCCATTGCCAGCAATGGCAAAACCGGCCCAATACATTGCGTGACGTCACGGGTTTGACATGTCTGGCCTAGAGGTTAATACAGCTGCCTAACATGCAAGCGGCCCAGGTTTGAATCTCAGAAGGGTATGCTTGCTGATGAGAGCTAAATAGCTCGAAATAGCTATACTAGTCTCCCTTTAACTCTTTGTTGGCAATCCAGTGATAGACAAATAAATCGATCTGGGTAGCTTGACCAGCCAGGGAGGTAGCTGGTATTTGGCTCTTATACCATGCCTCTTCCTAGATCTTTCTTGCTCTCTTTACAGAAGTGGCGACTCATGAACAGAGGCTGTCCGAAAGCTTGGACAGCGCCTTGAACTCCGCGCTTAGCACGATGCCGTTCACTGCGACTTTGGCTAAAGGCGGGCAACACCTCCACAACAACAGCAGCAGCGGCAGCAGCTCCAGCACTTTCTCTGGGACAGGCGGTGCTCACGGTAAAGCCGGCAAAAAGTTGGCCCACTCATGGTCTTCGCCCTACTTTTCAGGGACCGGGTGCCCTGCCTGCCCGCCAGGCTCCTTGGGGGTTTGACTCTTTTACCCATGTGAAAAATAGCTCGCTTCCCTATGGCTGCTGAATTTTTATTTATGTATTTATCGAATTCTGAAGACCGCCCATCTCTCTCACAGGGGGACTCAGGGTAGTGCCCAAGTAAACCTGAAAATGGCCTATAAAATTGAAAAAGGCAAGGATGGATTAAAATTAATATTTAAAGTTAAAGTCCCACCTTAGGCATGAAAACTGACTGGGTAACTCTGGGCCAGTCACCAGGAGCTTGTGAATTCTAGTCCCGTCTTAGGCATGAGAGCCAGCTGGGTGACTTTGGGCCAATCACCAGGAGACGGTGAGTTCTAGTCCTGCCTTAGGCATGAAAGCCGGTTAGTTGATTCTGGGCCCATCACCAGGAGACCGTGAGTTCTAGTCCCGCCATAGGCATGAAAGCCAGCTGGGTGACTTTGGGCCAATCAACAGGAGATGGCGAGTTCTAGTGCTGCCTCAAGCACAAAAGACAGCTAGGTGAGTTTGGGCCAATCACCGGGAGACGGTGAGTTCTAGTCCTGCCTTACCAATGAAAGCTGGCTGGGTGACTTTGGGCCAATCACTCACTAACTCTCAGCCCGGCCCACCTCGCAGGGTTGTTTTTGTGAGGAAAACAGGAAGAGAAAGGTATGTTAGATAAGTTCGCTGTCTTGACTTATTTGTAAAAACAATAAAGGGGTGATACCGATAAATCAATGCGGATCTGATCAGCTACATCTATACATTTCTTTAGTCTAGCACAGGTAGGCAACCTTGGCTCTTTTATGACTCGTGGACTTCAACTCCCAGAATTCCCAAGCCAGAATGGCTCAGCTTGGAAACCTCTCCCTTTCCCCTCAGCGTGGCTGGCTCAGGAATTCTGGGAGTTGAAGTCCACAAGTCATAAAAGCCAAGCTTGCCCGCCCCTGGCCTAGGGCCTAGGCCGCTTTATATTTCATGGACTTCAACTCCCAGAATTCCTGAGCCAGCATGGCTCAGCTTGGAAACCTCCCTTTTCCCTCAGCATGGCTGGCTGAGGAATTCTGGGAGTTGAAGTCCACAAGTCATGAAGGGGCCATATTTTCCCCCATGCTGGCTCAGGAATTCTGGGAGTTGAAGTCCACAAGTCATGAAGGGGTCATAGTTTCCCCCATGCTGGCTCAGGAATTCTGGGAGTTGAAGTCCACAAGTCATGAAGGAGCCTAGGCCTAGGCCAGAGGTAGGCAACCTTGTCTCTTTTATGACTTGTGGACTTCATCTCCCAGAATTCCTGAGCCAGCCATGCTGAGGGGAGAGGTTTCCAAGCTGAGCCATGCTGGCTCAAGAATTCTGGGAGTTGAAGTCCACGAGTCATAAAAGAGCCAAGGTTGCCTACCCCTGGTCTAGCCGGACTGCCTCCAGCCAGCCACCCAAAACGCAATCATTGAGTTGTCATGTTTTCACTTTTGTGTATTTTTTCCCTCCTTTTTTGTTTTGTTTTTCCCCACAGAGCACAACAGGAGCCTCAGCACGCAAGGATGCTCTTCCTGTTCTCGAGGCTTTTCGTTGTATTTCAAAACCGATGCTGTGTACCAGCTTCCCTGCAGGCACCTGGTGTGTCGCGCTTGTTTGGCTGAGCAGCAGAAATCTCTCTCCATCTTGTGTACGAATTGCAAAAGGTTGTTTGCCACCCAGGACATTTCGAGGGTCCATTTCTGAGAAGGATGAACAGGAATTGAGATATATATATATATATATATATATATATGTATGTATGTGTGTGTGTATATATATATATATATATATATATACATATATATATACATATATATATACATATATATATACATATATATATATGTATGTATGTGTATGTATATATATATCTATATATCTATATCTATAGATATAGATATATATCCCAGGCAGGCTTCATTGCAGAAGCCAAGAGACGTGACTGGTTTCTCCCCACCCTCCACTGCCACCGCCGAGTCACACGACAACAATCCTACACGTGCTGTACTTTAAAGAAAAAAGAAAAAACAAGGAACTGACGAGGTTGTACACGCTGGAATGAGGATCGCATTTTAGAGTTGGAGGATAAAGGATAATAAAGCCATATGCTTCTCTATTTTTTTTTCTCTCTCCAAAAAGTTCATTTCTACGTCCAAATTGCATCCGTATAACTTGAAGTTCTGTTCTTTGGCCCTTTTTCAAACGGCCCGTGTTAATCAGTGGCTTCGCGTTCACCAAAGGAAGGGAAATAGCAGTTCACTTTTCACAGGATCTGTTCAATTCAGAATAGATCTGGAAGGGATCTCGGAGATCTTCTAGTCCAACCCCCTGCTCGAACAGGGAGACCCTATGCAATTTGAGACAAGTGGCTATCCAGTCTCTTCTTAAAAACCTCCAGTGATGGAGCACCCACAACTTCTGGAGGCAATTTTTGTTCCACTGGTTGATTGTCCTCACTGTTAGGAAGTTTCTCCTTAATTCCAGGTTGCTTCTCTCCTTGATTAGTTTCCATCCTTTTGACTTCTGGTGGTTTGGAAAATAATTTGCCCCCTCTTCTTTGTGGCAGCCACTGAAATACTAGAATTCTTCTATCGGGTCACCGCTAGTCCTTTTTTCTAGACTGGCCATTCCCAATTCCTGCAACCGTTCTTCATATGTTTTAGTCTCCAGGTCTTTAATCATCCTAGTTGCTCTTCTCTGCACTTTTTCCAAACTCTCAACATCTTTTTTGTGATAGGGTGACCAAAACTTGCTGCAGTATTCCAGATGTGGCCTTACTAAGGCTTTACAAAGCGGCACTTTTTTTTTTTTTACTTTTTTATTTCTTTTTTTTTTTTATTTTTTTTTATTGAAAATTTTTAAATTTTTACAAAAACAAATCCCCTTCCCATACCCCCCCCAACCCTACCTCACCCCCCTCCTCCCCAACCTCCCAACCCCTCCCCTGGACTTCCCAGAGCTAAGTACAGGCTTAATTAAGAAAAAAAACTTAAAACACTTTTAAAACTTAAACAAATTTGAATACAATCATCATTCTATATAAACTCCCTCCAAAAACACAAATTTAAACATTACTTTCTTTGAATATCTATGCCTATAATATAAAATCTAATTTCTCCCTCTTTCTTTATCCTAATACAAAAAAATAAACATATAAACCTTTGTTATACCATTAAAACTAAATACTCTTAGAAAACTTAAAATAAATACATATTTCCTTCAATCTTCATAATCTTCTCACCTATCCAAAAAAAAAAAAAAACTTAAAAATCCTAAACAAATCTAGACACATTTAGTTAAGCAAATTATTTTCTCTTAAAAATATTAATAATAATATTTAAAAACTTAAAACACTTTTGAATCCTAAACAAATCTAAATACAATCATCTTTAAACATTACTTTCTTTCCTAAACAAATCTAGACATTTAATTAAACAAATTATTTTCTCTTAGAAATATTAATGATAATATTTAAAAACCAAATTTAAACATTACTTGAAACTTAAACAAGTTATACTCCCTTCGAAACACAAATTTATTAGAATCCCCTCACTGAAATAAACAAATTGTAATCCCTTCAAGACACAAGTTTAAACAATATTATCATTAAAGGTTTAAAACTTAAAGCTGAAATATATTATTATCCCAAAACACATGTTTAGACATTACATAAGACATTTTCCAAAAACGATATAAGTTTTACTTCTCCCACAATCTCAATAGTAAACTTCTTATCTAAAGTTCTCATTCAATGTCCATAATTTTCTGTCCAATAACCAGTTGCACCCACTATAAACACAAACTTCTTATCTAAAATTTTCATTCAATATCCATAATCTTCTGTCTAATAGCCAGTTGCATCTACTATAAGCACAATCCATATCAGTCTCTCTTGCCACAAAGCGGCACTAATACTTCGCGTGATCTTGATTCTGTGCTTCTGTTTATACAACCGAGGATTGTATTAGCTTTTTTTTTGGCTGCTGCTGCACACTGCTGGCTCATAGTCAAGTGATCATCCACTAGGACTCCAAGGTCCTTCTCACAGTCACTGTTTTTGATACTGTTTTTGATATTCAGTGAGAGGTGCTTTTTTTTTTTTTTTTTTTTTTACTTAAAAGAGAAAAAAGAATTTATGTCAGGAAAACATATCAGCCCGAAGCATCTGTCCATGATCTTCTCTCTGGGTTTTCAATTTGTTTTGCTAGATGTGCAAAAAAAAAAAAAAATACTCGAGTCTTACAAAGATGCAGTCATACCTGCACCAGCCCAACCCTGCCCCCCCCCAAATAAAGAATTTGGTAAGATTCTGAACACCTGAAAAAAACAAAGAAGTGAGGTAGCTGTTCTGAAGCCTTCCAGAAAACAAAAAAAGTGCTGTTTGAACGGTTCTCATGGGCGTTTTAATTCATTGTGCAATTCGGCAAAAGGAGAACAGAAAAGGTGTCTTTTATACATACTGGTTTTCTATTGTCCAGAAGTTGTGCATCTGGCCGATGACATTTTAAACCTTAATAAAATTAGGGTCCAAAATCATAGGGGACTTAACCATCAGTTGTATGGCTTGTCACTTGTGGAAGCTGGCACAACATCTGCGTTAGGTGGACTTTTTGGATTGAAGAATTGCCTGCTCACATATTAAACAGAGAATTAGCTCATCACAGGTTATGTGGCTGGAGAGGAGACCACCAGGAAATCCTGGATGGAAAAGGTTTGTTTGGTTTTTTTTACAAAATATCCATAAGCTCAAATAGTCTGGGTACAGACGTTTGTTTGTTTATTAAATTGATATGCTGCCCATCTCACTGTCAAGAGACTGAGTGACTTACAATGTCATAAAACAGCAATAGCCAGTTTGAGACAGTTTGGTGTAGTGGTTAAGGCACCAAGCTAGAAAACCGGAGAACATGAGTTCTAGTCCAATCATCAGGGGACGGTGAGTTCTAGTCCCGCCTTAGTCATGACAGCTGAGTAATTTTGGGCCAATCATCAGGGAATGGTGAGTTGTAGTCCCGCCTTAGCTATGACAGCCAGCTGAGTGACTTTAGACCAATCATTTTAAACCTTAATAAAATTAGGGTCCAAAATCATAGGGGGCTTAACCAGCAGTTGTGTGGCTTGTCGCTTGTGGAAGCTGGCGCAACATTAAAAAAAAAAAAAATGTAAGTTGAAGTCCGCCCAACTCAAAATGGCTCAGTTGGAAAACATGGTCTGGATGAGAGGATCCCAGTCTTGGCAACTTTTAAGACATGTGGACTCCCACTTTCATAATTCCCCAGCCAGCATGTGACACACACACACACACATGGCCACATAACAGCATTTTATATGCTTGGTCTGCATTTACCATATAGTGAACAATGGGTTCGTTTTAAGAACGGCGGCATTCAATTACCATCACGAAAAGACGCCACACTGGGGACCGTTCTGTGGCGATCCTCTTTATGACCAGCACAACTTGGGTCTGGGATTGTGGGTTCAATTACGGCCATAGGTCGAGGACTCTCTGTTTCTCGCTCTTCACAGAGACCCGTCATAGGGTAAGTATTGAGTCATGCAGGTTCTCCAAAGATGGGGTCCTAGCCACTAAAAACAGGAGCAACCCTATTCCCTCGAAACACTGATGATGTTACCTAGTTGGGTCATGAAACGTCTAAAAGAAAACCACTAAACTCAGTGAGCACCAAGGACCCCACAGTCATTGTCCTCCTCCTCGCAAACTCCACTTCTAGCACTGACGATGTTACCTAGTTGGGTCATGAAACGTCTGCAAGAAAACCACAAGCTCAGAGAGCACCAAGGATCCCACAGTCCTCTCCTCCTCTTCCTCCTCACAAACCCCACTCCCTTCTAGCACTGAGGATGTCACCTACATGGGTCATGAAACGTCTGCAAGAGAACAACCATCTCAGAGCACCAAGGACCTCACAGGTGGGAGTGTTTTCTGCGTAAGACATATGTGATTTTTTTTTTAATTTTTTTTATTATATTTATACATTGCCAAATATGTCAGGATACTTCAAAAATACACTGTCTCTTTCATCAAATTCTTTAAAGATGTTCACCCTTTCAGCTTTTTTTCTCTCGTGCTAAATTAATTTTGCCTCTAGCACCCCCGAGTTTGCTGCGTCGACTTGATTTTATTAATCGCTTTTAGGCTGTCGATGGGGTGTGTGTGTGTGGAGGCTGCATGCAAATTTCCCTTCCTGTGAAAAACATTTCATTAACCTTTTTTTTGACTTTAAAAAACAGCGTTCATTGCATTTTAATCTTTTAGGGCTGCATTAGCATTCAGGGCTTCGTTTCATTTGAGGCTGGGTAATTGCCGCTAATGTCATTTTACGATACAGTGATCCGGAGTCTGGCCTGATTGCTTAATGCGGTCATTCCGTCTAGAAATGACACTTGAGAAAAATAATGAAGTTCTCTCTGTGTCATAATTCTATGATTTGCAGACCTGACCGCTGAGAAGCTCAAGGGATGGAATATATTACATGAAGATCATAGGAGCCCCTGGTTGAATTCATTCTTACCTGATCTAACAAAATGAAATTCAATGGTGAAAAAAGTAAGGTTCTGCATTTGGGCAAGGGGAACCAAATGTACAGGTATAGTATAGGGGGTGCCTTGCTCAATAGTAGTAACTGTGAGAGGGATCTCGGAGTCCTAGTGCACACTCACTCAAATAGGAGCCAGCCGTGTGCTGCAGCTGCCAAAAAAGCCAACTCAGTGCTGGGCTGCATTAACAGAGGGACAGAATCAAGATCACGTGAAGTGTTAATACCACTTTACAAGGCCTTGGTAAGGCCACACTTGGAATACGGCATCCAGTTTTGGTCACCACGATGTAAAAAAGATGCTGAGACTCTAGAACAGTGGTTCTCAACCTGTGGGTCGGGACCCCATTTGGGGTCGAACGACCATTTCACGGGGGTCGCCAAACAAGGCTGTCCGCCATTTTTTTCCCCTTTTCTTTGGCCATGCCCCTGGCACCCGGTGATATATAAGTGGTTGGGGGGTCACCACAACATGGAGAACTGTATTATGGGGTCGCAGCATTAGAAAGGTTGAGAACCACTGCTCTAGAAAGTACAGAGAAGAGCAACAAAGATGATTAGGGGACAGGAGGTTGAAACATATAAGGAAAGGCTGATGGAATTGGGTATGTCTAGTTTAATGAAGAGGACGAGGGGGGGACATGATAGCAGCCTTCCAGTATCTCAGGGGCTGCCCCAAAAAAGAGGGAGTCAAGCTATTCTCCAGAGCCACTGAAGGCAGGACAAGAAGCAACGAATGGAAACTGACCAAGGAGAGAAGCAACCTGGAACTAAGGAGAAACTTCCTGACAGTTAGAATAATTAACCAGTGGAACAACCTGCCACCAGAAGCGGTGAATGCTCCAACACTGGAAGTTTTTAAGAAAAGACTGGACAGCTATTTGTCCGAAATGGTATAGGGTTTCCTGCCTGAGCAGGGAGTTGGACTAGATGACCTCCAAGGTCCCTTCCAACTTTATTATTATTACTATTATTATTATTGTTATTATTATTACTAAGAGATCAGGTAGGTAAAAACAGATCCTTGAGTTATGGCCACAGCTGAGGCAGAAATTTCCATTGCTAAGCGAGACACTTAAGTGAATTTTGCCCCATTTTACCACCTTTCCTGCCACAGGGTTTAAGCAAATCCCTGCAGTCGCTAACTTAGTAGCACCGTCGTTAAGTGAATCTGGCTTCCCCATTGACTTTGCTTGTCAGAAGGTTGCAAAAGGGGATCACGTGACCCCAGCACGCTGTGAACCGTCACAAAGGCGAGTCAGTTGCCAAGTCTCTGAATTTTGAGCATGTGACCCTGGGATGCTGCAACAGTCCTTAAGTGTGAAAAACGGTCGTAAGTCCCTTTTTTCAATGACGTCGTAACATTGAACGGCCATTAAATGAACTGTCGTAAGTCGAGGACTGCCTGTAGAAAATAGTGGACTTCCTTGAACAGTCAGGAACAAAAAGCACAAAAGAAATTTAATTCAAACTTGTCTCCAATCAGAATTATAGGTGGGGGTGAACAGAATAGAATAGAATAGAATAGAATAGAATAGAATAGAATAGAATAGAATAGAATAGAATAGAATAGAACTGCCTACTACCTCATAGTTCCCTACGTCCAGTTAGATCCCACAGGCTGGGCCTCCTTCGGGCCCCGTCGGCCAAGCAGTGCCATTTGGCGGGGCCGCGGGGGAGGGCCTTCTCTGTGATGGCGCCCACGCTTTGGAACCAGCTCCCCCCAGAGATTAGGACCGCTCCCACCCTGTTGGTCTTCCGTAAGCTACTTAAGACCTGGCTTTTCCGGCAGGCCTGGGGTTTATAAAACCTTACCCCTGGATGATTGTTTTTGTATTGTTGTTTGTTATGTTTTATGTGTTTTTTATTGTTAGCCGCCCAGAGTCCTTCGAGAGTGGGGCGGCTTATAAATTTTAAAAATAATAATAATAATAACAGAGAAGATTAGAGTAGAGTAGAGTACAGTAGAGTAGAGTAGGAGTAGAGTAGAATAGGAGTAGAATTTCCTCTTTTACCTTACACCAGTGGTTCTTAACCTGTGGGTCGGGACCCCATTTGGGGTCGAACGGCCATTTCGCGGGGGTCGCCAAGCAAGGCTGTCCGCCATTTTTTTCCCCTTTTCTTTGGCCACGCCCCTGGCACCCGGTGATGTATAAGTGGTTGGGGGTCACCACAACATGGGGAACTGTATTATGGGGTCGCGGCATTAGAAAGGTTGAGAACCACTGCCTTACACCTTTTCCCTTCCTTATTTTCATTTTTCTTTCTAGTTTATATTTCGATAAAATCTGTAATACTTTGGACCAACTTTGAGAAATCTTCGTTTCAGCTGTGCCCGGTTGGGGAATTCTGGGTGATTAAAATCCGCATCGGTTGGGTGTCTTCTGCTAAGTTGTTGTCTTCACATTGCTCCTCTCCGTTTCTCGTTTGCTGTTTTTCTCCAAACTTAATTCAACCATCACAGCCACCTTGGAGAATTGCTGCTCCGACTTAAAAGAAGGAAGCCTGTGGAGTCGACCATCCTGGGCAGCTGCCAGCCCTCCGAGGGTGACCTGGCTGACGTCTTTACGCTTTGCCAGATGCCCTTCTGCATATTCATGGCACATTCGTGGGTCCTTCCCCGCTGGCATCTGGCCTGCAGGGAGAGTTTAGCTGGGTTGAAAAGAATCAGGGTGGAGGGATGAGGGATGGGTGGTGGGGCAGTTTCAATAGCCTGGAGGTGTAATCACAAGAAGACAAGCAACTTGAATGCAATCCTAAGCCCACTCTGTTGTTTTCCTACAGTTAGGAAATGTTCCTGAACCATCAGGTCTCGGACCTAGAATAGAATAGAGCTGGAAGGGACCTTGGAGGTCTTCTAGTCCAGCCCCCTGCTCAAGCAGGAGAACCTATACCAGGGGTAGGCAACCTTGGCTCTTTTATGGCTCGTAGACTTCAACTCCCAGAATTCCTGAGCCAGCATGGCTCAGCTTGGAAACCTCTTCCTTTCGCCTCAGCATGGCTGGCTCAGGAATTCTGGGAGTTGAAATCCACGAATCGTAAAAGAGCCAAGGTTGCCTACCTCTGGCCTAGGCCTAGGCTGCTTTCTGACTCGTGGACTTCAAGTCCCAGAATTCCTGAGCCAGCATGGCTCAGCTTGGAAACTCTCCCTTTCCCCTCAGCATGGCAGATGTGGATGTTTGATGGTATTACAGATATCATCGCAGGATTGAAACAGTTCCTAGTTGTTGTTGTTGTTATTATTATTATTATTTCCCTAAAGCTGGGAAGAAGTGAGGCCGGAATCTTCTGCGTAAACTGTGTTTTTCCAGAACGAAAAGTAGGAGAAAAAAGGAGAAAGTCTTCCTTCAAAGCCACTCCTGGAAGTCTCTTGTCCTACACAGATGGGAAAATGGAAGCAGGGGAATTTGGGGGCTGCAGCCAAAGAGTCCCACGTTCCTCGTCATGCCGAGCCAAAGGAATTTCCATCTGCAGCTTGGCAGAAGATCGCTGCAGCTATTTGGCTGAAGTCAGGTGTGTGGAGGATGGTTTGATATATTGCCAGGAGCCCCCTCACCCCCCCCTCCTTCTCCTCATCTTTTTGGCCTGGCCACAAAAGAGGAGTTGGAGATGTCACCGATCGTGTTCACACAATGGCTCGGTTGACCTGTTTTGTGTTCACAAGACGTATTGAATCAGGAGCCTAAAAGAGTCACTTGCTTGTCGTGGGCAGCTATGGAAAAAGGGATAGGGATAGTAGTAAGAATAGAGGGAAAAAGAATGGGAGGGGAGGGGAGGGGAGGGAGAAAATAGAAAACAATAGAAGGGAAGGGAAGGGAAGGGAAGGGAAGGGAGAAAATAAAAAAGAATAGAAAATAGAATAAAATAGAAAACAATAGAAGGGAAGGGAAGGGAAGGGAAGGGAAGGGAGAAAATAAAAAAGAATAGAAAATAGAATAAAATAGAAAACAATAGAATGGAAGGAAAGGGAAAGGGAAGGGAGAAAATAAAAAAGAATAGAAAATAGAATAAAATAGAAAACAATAGAATGGAAGGGAAGGGAAGGGAGAAAATAAAAAAAGAATAGAAAACAATAGAAAACAATACAATGGAATGGAATGAAAGGAAAGGAAAGGACAGGAAAGGAAAGGAGAAAATAGAAAAGAATAGAAAATAGAAAACAATAGAATGGAAGGGAAGGGAATGGAATGGAATGGGAGGGAAGGGAAGGGAGAAAATAAAAAAGAATAGAAAATAGAAAACAATACAATGGAATGGAATGAAAGGAAAGGAAAGGACAGGAAAGGAAAGGAGAAAATAGAAAAGAATAGAAAATAGAAAACAATAGAAAACAATAGAATGGAAGGGAAGGGAATGGGAGAGAAGGGAAGGGAGAAAATAATAAAGAATAGAAAATAGAATAAAATAGAAAACAATAGAATGGAATGGAATGAAAGGAAAGGAAAGGAGAAAATAGAAAAGAATAGAAAATAGAAAACAATAGAATGGAAGGGAAGGGAAGGGAATGGGAGGGAAGGGAAGGGAGAAAATAAAAAAGAATAGAAAATAGAAAACAATAGAATGGAATGAAAGGAAAGGAAAGGAGAAAATAGAAAAGAATAGAAAATAGAATAAAACAAAACAATACAATGGAATGGAATGAAATGAAAGGGAAGGGAATGGAAGGGAAGGGAAGGAGAGAAAATAGAAAAGAATAGAAAATAGAAAACAATAGAAAACAACAGAAGGGAAAGGAAGAGAGAAAATAGAAAAGAATAGGAAATAGAATAAAATCGAAAATTACAATGGAACAGAAAATAGAAAACAGAAATTTCACCATAGTTTCAACTGGGAAAACTCCATTTTTGCCTGTATATTCTTGCTGCAGCCAATATATCTAATAATAGAGTTCCAGAGTTTATCTTCAAGGTCCTTGGCCAATAGTCCTAAAAGAAAGACTTCTGGTTTCAGTTTTATATTTGTTTTAAGGATCCTCTGGATTAAACCATAAATCTGGCCTCGGTTAGAGATTCCTTTTCATTGACTTGCCAATGGGGGGGGGGGGTTGTCATAAGATAGTCAGTGGGAAAACAGCTGGCAGGTCCAACATCTGCATCAGGTAGACTTTTTGGACTGAAGGACTGAAGGATTGCCTGCTCACATATTAAGCAGAGAATTAGCTCATCACAGGTTATGTGGCTGGAGAGGAGACCACCAGGAAATCCTGGATGGAAAGGGTGTTTTTTTTTTTTTTTTACAAAATATCCATAAGCTCAGTAGCAAATAGTCTGGGTACAGACATTTGTTTGTTTATTAAATTGATATGTTGCCCATCTCACTGTCAAGAGACTCTGAGTGGCTTACAATGTCATAAAACAGCAATAGCCAGTTTGAGACAGTTTGGCATAGTGGTTAAGGCACCAGGCTAGAAAACAGGAGAACATGAGTTCTAGTCCAATCACCAGGGTGAATTCTAGTCCTGTCTTAGACAGCCAGCTGAGTGACTTTGGGCCAATCACCAGGGGACAGTGAGTTCTTGTCCCGCCTTAGACATGACAGCCAGCTGAGCAACTTTGGGCCAACCACCAAGGGACGGTGAGTTTTAGTCCCGCCTTAGCCATGACAGCCAGCTGAGTAGCTTTGGGCCAATCAGCAGGGGACGGTGAGTTCTAGTCCTGCCTTAGCCATGACAGCCAGCTGAGTGACTTTGGGCCAATCACCAGGGGACGGTGAGTTCTAGTCCTGCCTTAGCCACGACAGCCAGCTGAGTGACTTTGGGCCAATCACCAGGGGACGGTGAGTTCTAGTCCCGCCTTATCCACGATAGCCAGCTGAGTGACTTTGGGCCAATCAGCAGGGGACGATGAGTTCTAGTCCCGCCTTAGCCATGACAGCCAGCTGAGTAACTTTGGGCCAATCAAGAGGGGACGATGAGTTCTAGTCCCGCCTTAGACATGACAGCCAGCTGAGTGACTATTTTCTATTCTATTCTATTCTATTCTATTCTATTCTACTCTACTCTACTCTACTCTACTCTTATTGTTTCCTACTCTATTCTTATCCTATCCCATCCCATCCCATCCCATTCTATTCCATTCCATTCCATTCTATATGTCTATGGAGATTCTCAGTCATCCAGGTTATCCTGTTCTCCCAAAGGAGCTTTTTTCCAGGAGGCAACTGGACTTTCTTGTTTTTCTTTGAAGATGTTTCACTTCTCCTCCAAGAAGCTTCTTCCGCTCTGCAACTGACTTTCTTCAGTTTACCACACACACAAAAAAAACCCCCGAAGCGAAGAAGCTCATTGGATGAGAAGCGAAATGTCCATCCAGTTGCCTCTTGAAAAAAAAAAAAGCACCCCCAGTTTTAAGCCAAGGGAGCTTTTCCAGAACACAAAACTTAGGCCGCACTTTCATCGTTCGGAGAAAGGACCGTGCCTTCCAAGCGTGGCATATGCTTTTTCAAAGCGGGGGAAGATTTGGAGGCCTTTCGCCGTCAACCTAACGATGTTGACGAAGCTTTTCAGCCTTCGTAAAATAACAACATCCCTGCCAGGGGAGAGGGGAAAAAAAATTAAAAAAAAAAAAAGATTTTGGACAGAGAAAAAAAACAACAACACCCTGATTTTATTTCTCGTCGCTGCCAGCCAACCTCGTCTCCGCAGGCCATCCGACTCACAATTTTGATGATGCCCTGATTAGAAAAAATAATTGGCTGACAATCCAGCGGCGCCTTGGGAGAAATGAACAACTCTTGGCACCGAATGGCTCAATTACGGGCCTCGCTCGGAGGGCGGCTTGTGGGTGGGAGGTCTGCGGAGCGAGGGGGGTGGAGAGCCCCCCACCTGCAGCATTGTTGGGGGCGCAGTGTTATGGGGCTCCAAATATAATTGATGCAAACGATATAAATACGGGGCCGGGATGCAGCCAGGACACGAGACACAAACAGCAAGAAGGCAAAGACAACAGGAGCACGCTCAGTTGCCAAGCCTTTTAAGATGCCTGCCGGGATCCTTGCGGTGTCTCTCTTTTGCCTTCTCACCTGGTCTTCAGCCTGCTACATCCAGAACTGCCCCCGAGGAGGAAAGAGGTCCATGCCCGATGCAGAAGTCCGACAGGTAAGGAGAAAAAGCATCCCAGGTGTTTGCATTTAGCCTTCCTGCCCTTATTTGCAAAATAGGAGCCCGACATGCATTCATACCCGTGGGAGACCTAAGCTGTACCGTTAAATCCCAAAGGTGTGGGGTTTTTTTTCTCCAAAAGGTAACTGGACTTTGTTTGATTGTTTGTTTCTTTGAAAATGTTTCGCTTTTGGGTTTTACTGATCAGGTTGGTTTGTTGTTATAGTAATGGCTAGTTTAATCTAGTATGGAAAAGTAAAAAGTTGAAGTTCGATGTTAATGCTCTTTTTTACTGCAACAGAGGGAGTTGGAAGTCAATGCCTTTCCTTTCCTTTCCTTTCCTTTCTTCTCCTCTCCTCTCCTTTCCTTTCCTTTCCTCTCCTCTCCTTTCCTTTCCTTTCTTCGCCTCTCCTTTCCTTTCCTTTCTTCGCCTCTCCTTTCCTTTCGTTTCCTTTCCTTTCCTTTCTTCTCCTCTCCTCTCCTCTCCTCTCCTTTCCTTTCCTTTCCTCTCCTTTCCTTTCCTTTCCTCTCCTCTCCTTTCCTTTCCTTTCTTCGCCTTTCCTTTCCTCTCCTTTCCTTTCCTCTCCTCTCCTTTCCTTTCCTTTCTTCGCCTCTCCTTTCCTCTCCTTTCCTTTCCTTTCCTTTCCTTTCTCTCCTCTCCTCTCCTCTCCTTCCTTTCCTTTCCTTTCCTTCCTCTCCTCTCCATTCCTTTCCTTTCTTCGCCTCTCCTTTCCTCTCCTTTCCTTTCCTTTCCTTTCCTTTCTCTCCTCTCCTCTCCTCTCCTTCCTTTCCTCTCCTTTCCTTTCCTCTCCTCTCCTTTCCTTTCCTTTCTTCGCCTCTCCTTTCCTCTCCTTTCCTTTCCTTTCTCTCCTCTCCTCTCCTCTCCTTCCTTTCCTTTCCTTCCTCTCCTCTCCATTCCTTTCCTTTCCTTTTCTCCTCTTTTCTCTTTTCTCTTTTCTTTTCTCTTCTCTTTTCTTTTCCCCCCCTCTCTCCTCCTCACTTTCTTTCCCCTTTCCCTCCCCCCCCCGCTGTCCTAGGATTTGCTTTTGCAAATTTTTGCATCTTACTCTATCATCTAATGAAACGTTATAAACTCAGGAAACGTTTCCCTTCTCGCCCAGGGGGCTTCTTCAGTTCTGCCCCTGGCTGTCTCGGTTTGCCACGAAAGAACTGAAGAAGCTTTCTTGGAGGAGGAGAAGAACAAGAGTTGGAAGGGACCTTGGAGGTCTTCTAGTCCAACCCCCTGCTCAAGCGGGAGACCCAACATCATTTCGGACAAACGCTTGTCCAAGAAGTGAAGTGTTTTCAAGAAAAAAACTAAGGAAGATCCAGTTGCCCTTTGAAAAGCACCTTTGGGACAATCATGACCTGCACGATTCAGAGTCTCCATAGACACTGATATCCGTAAAGATGAGGAAGGATCTGGAGGCTACATCATATGACGAACGGTTGAGGGAAGTAAGTACGTCTAGCCCAGGGATAAGCAGCCTTGGCTCTTTTATGACTCGTGGACTTCAACTCCCAGAATTCCTGAGCCACCATGGCTCAGCTTGGAAACCTCCCTTTCCCCTCAGCATGGCCGGCTCAGGAATTCTGGGAGTTGAAGTCCACAAGTCAGAAAGTGGCCTAGGCCTAGGCCAGGGGTAGGGAACCTTGGCTCTTTTATGACTCGTGGACTTCAGCTCCCAGAATTCCTGAGCCAGCCATGCTGAGGGGAAAGGGAGAGGTTTCCAAGCTGAGCCCTGCTGGCTCAGGAATTCTGGGAGTTGAAGTCCACAAGTCATAAAAGAGCCAAGGTGGCCTACCTCTGGCCTAGGCCTAGGCCGCTTTGTGACTCGTAGACTTCAATTCCCAGAATTCCTGAGCCAGCATCGCTCAGCTTGGAAACCTCTCACTTTCCCCTCAGCATGGCTGGCTCAGGAATTCTGGGAATTGAAGTCCACGAGTCATAAAAGAGCCAAGGTTGCCTATCCCTGGTCTAGCCTATTGAAGAGAAGATTTAGAAGGGACATCATAACTATCTTCCAGTACTCAAGGAGCTGTCACATGGAGGGAAGTGTGTAGTGGGGTGCCCCAGGGCTCTATTCTAGGCCCAGTGCTCTTCCACATCTTCATCAACGATTTGGACGAGGGGATAGATGGGGAACTCATCAAATTTGCGGATGACACCAAGATGGCAGGAATAGCCAACCCTCCAGAAGACAGGCTTAAGATACAGGAGCATCTGGACAGACTTGAACACTGGGCACTATCTAACAAAATGAAATTCAGTGGTGAAAAAAGTAAGGTTCTACATTTAGGCAAGACAAACCAAATGCACAGGTATGGGATAGGTGGTACCTTGCTCAATAGTAGCAACTGTGAAAGGGATCTCGGAGTCCTAGTGGACGATCCCTTAAATAGGAGCCAGCCGTGTGCTGCAGCTGCCAAAAAGGCCAACACAGTGCTAGGCTGCATTAACAGAGGGATAGAATCAAGATCACGCGAAGTGCTAATACCACTTTACAAGGCCTTGGTAAGGCCACACTTGGAATACGGCATCCAGTTTTGGTCACCACAGTGTAAAAAAGATGCTGAGACTCTAGAAAGAGTGCAGAGAAGAGCAACAAAGACGATCAGGGGACTGAGGGGCTAAAACATAGAAGGAACCGTTGCCAACTTTCATGCTTAAGGTGGGACTAGAACTCACCGTCTCCTGGTGAGTGGCCCAAAGTCACCCGGCTGGGCTTGGCAGGATGTGACCTCACCGTTTCCTTCTTTCAAACTTGGTGCCTGAACCACCACTAGACCAAACTGCCTCTTAAAGCAGCCACCCTCAAAGGATGGCTTGCTCTCCTGATCACTTGCCATTTTTTCATTTTATCATTTTTGCTTTTTCTGCAATGTGTGTCTTGGTCAGGCTTACAATTGGGTGTGAGCATTCCTGGCATTTGAAGGTGACACCATGTTCGAAAGACGCTTGAAAAATTGCACGGGAGATTTGCGGCCATTTAGGGAACCTCCAAGCTGAGCAGCAGTCTACCTTAATCTTTGGGGATTTAGCACCAGGAAGGAACTACGGCAGCTCAGCAGGAACTGATGCCTGCAGATGTGAATCCTCTTCTTTCCCCTTTCTCTCTCTCTCTCTTAGTGTATCCCTTGTGGCCCTGGCAACACAGGAAAGTGCTTCGGGCCCAACATCTGTTGTGGAGAAGAGATGGGCTGCCATTTTGGGACTTCGGAAACTCTGCGTTGCTTGGAAGAGAACTTTCTCCCCTCTCCCTGCGAGGCTGGTGGGAAGCCCTGCGGTGCGGGCGGGCGATGCGCAGCCCCTGGCATTTGCTGCAATGATGGTATTAATGGGAGGGGGAAAAAACAGGAGTGGGGAAGAAAGGGGAGCTGGAGAGAGAAAAAGAAATATCAGACAAGTTGTAAAAAATTTAATTGCACACCTCCTCAGCCAAAGTTTAGGTTGATTGGTGCTGTGAATTGTTATTTTTTTTTTCTCTGAAGCCCTAAAGCAGTGGTTCTCAACCTTTTTATACCGGCGACCCCGGTCATCAGGACGTGCTGTGCATGTGCGGCGGTGGCCCATGCGCGGGGCGCCCCCCCCATGCGTGGCGCACCTGCGCGGCGCGGCGCACATGCGCAGTGCCGCCAGCTGAGGAAAAAAAATGGCAGATCGCGTTGTTTCGCGACCCCCGTGAAATGGTCGTTCGACCCTAAATGGGGTCGCGACCCACAGGTTGAGAACTGCTGCCCTAAAGCATTCCTTTCTCTAACCAGATGCCCTCCAGATGTGTTGGACTTCAACTCCCAGAACTCCCGGTAGTCCTGGGAGTTAAAGTTTGAGGCGGCTGAAATGATTTCAGCAAGTTAAAAGCATCCTCTTCCTCTCCTATCAAGGTAGTCCTCGTTTATCAACTGTCACAGATTGTGACTGTTCACAAAAAGGAGCGGATTAAAAATTCATTTCCCAAGCAGTGCAGGCCTTTTTTAGAACAACAAAAGTCTTTAGAGTAACTCTGAGTAAGGTCCAGTCAGTTTCAGGCAGCAGCTGGCAGCTGATGGGAGCGTACTAATCAGCTTAAGTGACAAAACTGTCCTAGCCCTCGTTTATCAACTGCCCCACCCCATTTGCAGCGCATGCATGCTCATGGCCCCATGTGCGCATGCACACGTGTAAAATGCTTCCCCCTCCCTTTTCTTCCAGTCCATCAATCATCAATGGTTGGTGACCTCTGCTCTACCACCTCTACTCAAACTTGCTAGTCGGCCGCTTCGCCTACTTTGTGCTGGACGGGGCTCCTGCTCCGGGCGGTGGTAGCAGCCTGATGCACCTGCTGCTGGTGGCGGTGGCGTGCATGCCAACAGAGAGGGCTCTGAGTGCCGCCTCTGGCACGTGTGCCGTAGGTTCGCCACCACTGACTTAGAACATAGAATTATAGGTTGGAAGGGACCTTGGGAGGTCTTCTAGTCCAATCCCCTGCTCAAGCAAGAGACCCTATACCAGTGATGGCGAACCTTTTAGAGACCGAGTGCCCAAACTGCAACCCAAAACCTACTTATGCATCGTTGGGTGCCGGGGGGTGTGGCCCATTAGGTGGGTGTGGCGCATTGGGTGGGCATGGCTGCGGTGGTCACGGCAGACTGGGTGGGACTAAAAAGTTCAATCAATCAATTCCAACTTTGCAGGGGGTTTTTTTCCCGCGAGAACTTGAAATTGACTGATTGATTGAACCTTTTTTTTTTTTTTGCACACGGCGGCAGAGGCCTAAAGCGAAAAGGTTTTATAAAACACAGCTGAAGGCCTAGGACTGGGGCGACGGCACGCGTGCCCACAGAGAGGGCTCTGAGTGCCGCCTCTGGCACCCGTGCCATAAGTTCGCCGCCACTGCCCTATACCATTTCAGACAACTCCACGGGTTGGGGATCCTAACCCCACCCAGGGTGCTTTGTGGCTAAAACCCCACAAACGAGAGCTAGGAAAAGCTTTGTTCGTCTTGACTACCTGTCTGGGACTGACCTTGGAGGCATCATGGGCAGTGCCAAAACTCAGCGGGTTCTTCTTTTTCCCATCTTTCAACAGAGAGCTGTGTGTCCGATGTTGCCTGCGGAAATGAGAATGGTGAGAGAGGACGGATGTTTCCGGAAAGGAATTTGACCATGTTGGACGGCTCGGCCGGAGATCTCCTTCTCCGACTGATGCACCTGGCAAACAAGCAACAACAAGGAAAACCACAATTTTATTAAGGTGTCGGAGAGCCGGCGTTTCCGTTGGCGTAACGGGCTTAGAACCTGAAGCAGCCCTAAAGTGACCCAAAGCCTGTAACCGTTTAAGAATAAGATGTAAATACTCTACCCCCAACCAGCGCTAAATGAATAAAAGTCTTCTTGCATTGTGTGACAAATTTGTTCATGTGTGGTTTATGAACAGAAGTCCCTTGCGGTGTGAAGCATTATAACAACAACAACAACAATAACAATAAAGTTGGAAGGGACCTTGGAGGTCATCTAGTCCAACCCCCTGCTCGGGCAGGAAACCCTGTACCATTTCAGACAAATGGCTGTCCAGTCTCTTCTTAAAAACTTCCAGTGTTGGAGCACTCACCGCTTCTGGAGGCAGGTAGTTCCACTGGTTAATTGTTCTGTCAGGAAGTTTCTCCTTAGTTCTAGGTTGCTTCTCTCCTTGATGAGTTTCCATTCGTTGCTTCTGTTCCTGCCTTCAGGTGCTTTGGAGAATAGCTTGACTCCCTCTTCTTTGGGGCAGCCCCTGAGATATTGGAAGACTGCTATCGTGTCTCCCCTATTTCTTCTTTTCTTTAGGCTGGCCTTACCCAATTCCTCCAATCATTCTTCATATGTTTTAATCTCCAGGCCTTTAAATCATCTTTGTTGCTCTTCTCTGCACTTTTTCCAAAGTCTCAACATCTTTTTTGCATTGATGTGGTATTCCAAATGTGGTCTTAAGGCTTTATAAAGCAATTCTAATACTTCACGCAATTTTGATTCTATGCCTCATCACGTGATTTTGATTCTATGCCTCATATACATACATACGTACGTACATACATACATACATACATACATACATACATACATATATATATATTCTGAGGTTTTCGTGGGTATTTGTATGAAGGTCTTTGGTTATTCGGGTTTTCTCCCGTGTAAAATTGGAAGTATCTTGGCGACGTTTCGATGAAGTCCCATTCGTCATCTTCAGGCTGGTGTTTTCAGCTTCGTGCTTCGAGGAGCAATGAAGGGACCTTGGAGGTCATTTAGTCCAACCCCCTGCTCAGGTAGGAAACTCAATACCATTTCAGACAAATGGCTGTCCAGACTTTTCTTAAAAACTTCAGGTGTGAATAGAATAGAATAGAATAGAATAGAATAGAATAGAATAGAATAGAATAGAATAGAATAGAATAGAGCAGAGCAGAACAGAACAGAATAGTTGGAAGAGATATTGGAGGTCATCTAGTCCAACCCCCTGCTCAGGCAGGAAACCCTGTACCATTTCGGACAAATGGCTGTCCAGTCTCTTCTTAAAAACTTCCAGTGTTGGAGCATTCACCGCTTCTGGAGGCAGATAGTTCCACTGGTTAATTGTTCTGTCAGGAAGTTTCTCCTTAGTTCTAGGTTGCTTCTCTCCTTGATGAGTTTCCATCCGTTGCTTCTTGTCCTGCCTTCAGGGGCTTTGGAGAATAGCTTGTTTCCCTCTTCTTTGGGGCAGCCCCTGAGATACTGGAAGACTGCTATCGTGTCTCCCCTATTTCTTCTTTTCTTTAGGCTGGCCTTACCCAATTCCTCCAATCATTCTTCATATGTTTTAATCTCCAGGCCTTTAAATCATCTTTGTTGCTCTTCTCTGCACTTTTTCCAAAGTCTCAACATCTTTTTTGCATTGATGTGGTATTCCAAATGTGGTCTTAAGGCTTTATAAAGCAATTCTAATACTTCACGCAATTTTGATTCTATGCCTCATCACGTGATTTTGATTCTATGCCTCATATACATACATACGTACGTACATACATACATACATACATACATACATACATACATACATATATATATATTCTGAGGTTTTCGTGGGTATTTGTATGAAGGTCTTTGGTTATTCGGGTTTTCTCCCGTGTAAAATTGGAAGTATCTTGGCGACGTTTCGATGAAGTCCCATTCGTCATCTTCAGGCTGGTGTTTTCAGCTTCGTGCTTCGAGGAGCAATGAAGGGACCTTGGAGGTCATTTAGTCCAACCCCCTGCTCAGGTAGGAAACTCAATACCATTTCAGACAAATGGCTGTCCAGACTTTTCTTAAAAACTTCAGGTGTGAATAGAATAGAATAGAATAGAATAGAATAGAATAGAATAGAATAGAATAGAATAGAATAGAATAGAGCAGAGCAGAACAGAACAGAATAGTTGGAAGAGATATTGGAGGTCATCTAGTCCAACCCCCTGCTCAGGCAGGAAACCCTGTACCATTTCGGACAAATGGCTGTCCAGTCTCTTCTTAAAAACTTCCAGTGTTGGAGCATTCACCGCTTCTGGAGGCAGATAGTTCCACTGGTTAATTGTTCTGTCAGGAAGTTTCTCCTTAGTTCTAGGTTGCTTCTCTCCTTGATGAGTTTCCATCCGTTGCTTCTTGTCCTGCCTTCAGGGGCTTTGGAGAATAGCTTGTTTCCCTCTTCTTTGGGGCAGCCCCTGAGATATTGGAAGACTGCTATCGTGTCTCCCCTATTTCTTCTTTTCCCTTTTCACAGCTTCTGGAGGCAGGTTGTTCCACTGAGGTACCAAAATCACGCCTCCTTTCTCTTTTACCACCCACATTTGCATTAATTTCAACTTCTGAGCACCTTCAAAACTCAACTCAAGGACACCAAACCGGGGGAAATCGGTTAGAGCAGTGGTTCTCAACCTTTCTAATGCTGTGACCCCATAATACAGTTCCCCATGTTGTGGTGACCCCCAACCACTTATACATCACCGGGTGCCAGGGGCGTGGCCAAAGAAAAGGGGGAAAAAATGGCGGACAGCCTTGTTTGGCGACCCCCGTGAAATGGTCGTTCGACCCCAAATGCGGTCCCGACCCACAGGTTGAGAACCACTGGGTTAGAGTTAGACAACCAAACCCCGCTGTATAAAGATTAAAAAAAAAAGAAAAGAAAACAGAAATATAGATTCCGACTAAGCTCCCTCGCCCAGCAAGCCCAATTAAAATAAGCTCTGTTCCCCTTTAAGAAATTCAGCACCACCATCACTGATGTGGTCAAAAGACAAACTTATGAATCAGGGAAGAAAAGGGGCCAGCTGACTCACCTGTTCAGCGGAGGGATGCTCCTTGGCTGAAGGATGGATGCAGCTTGGACCGAGCGGCTTTTATGCGTTCTAAGGGAGGAGGTGGAGCCAAGGGAAAGGCGGAGCCAAGGGGTGGGTGGGTGGAGCTTGGAGATGCTCTGTTCCAACCGAGCCCATCGGGATGCTGAGAAGCAAATTGCAAGCATTCATACACCAGCAGCTCTCATGCATTCTTCCCACCACAGGAAACAAGAGGGGATGAGTTGCTTGTTCCAAAGGTGTTTTTCAAGAGGCAACTGGACTTTCTTTGTTTTTAATAATAATAATAAATAATCTGGATAAATAATAATAATAGTAATAGTCTGGATAGTGGACGTGGCAGTGCCTGGAGACAGCAGAATAGACGAGAAAGAACTGGAGAAGATAACAAAATACAAAGACCTACAAATAGAAATAGAAAGACTGTGGCAAAAGCAAGCAAGGGTAGTACCAATAGTCATAGGCGCCTTGGGTGCAATCCCAAAACAACTGGAGCACCACTTGAACACCATTGGCATTGACAAATTCGCTATTAGTCAATTGCAAAAGGCGGCCTTACTAGGAACTGCTTCCATCCTGCGACGATACCTGTAATACCATCAAACATCCACATCTGCCTATCCCAGGTCCTGGGTAAGGACTCGATAGGTAGACAAAATGCCAAATCCAGTCTGAACATCTGGCTGACTGTGCAGTGATGCATAATAATAATAAAGTTGGAAGGGACCTTGGAGGTCATCTAATCCAACCCCCTGCTCAGTCCAACCCCCACTTCTGGAGGCAGTTTGTTCCACTGGCTAATTGTTCTCACTGTCAGAAAGTTTCTCCTTGGTTCCAGGTTTGCTTCTCTCCTTGATTACTTTCCATCCTTTGCTTCTTGTCCTGCCTTCAGGCACTTTGAAGAAAAGCTTGACTCCCTCTTCTTTGAGGCAGCCCCTGAGATATTGGAACGCTGCTATCATGTCATAGCCCTCCCCCCACAATCCTTCTCTTCATTAAATTAGACATTCCCAATTCCAGCAGCCAGGGATGGGATCATAGTCTTAACCATTTCTGCGCTGGGCAAGCCGTTGGACTAGATGACCTCCAAGAAGATCCTTTCCTTGAAGACGTTTTGCTTCTCATCTAAGAAGCTTCTTCAGCTCTGACTGGATGGTGGGGGAGGGAAGGATTTATACGCCTTGCAGACTGCTGGTCATTTGCGTTCTTTTAGCGAGTCGTTAAAGCTACCTGGAGGCTTATCTGTGTCTTCAGGGTCTCCTGAGTGGTGCAAATGGGTGTGGAGCCTTCTTGGGACTGCTGAAAGGACTGTGTTGTAGACTGGAGATAGGTGATGTCGGATCCCCCCCCCCTCCTATGTTGAGAGAGGCTTGTTCAATTTTGACATAGATGCCCCTTGGACTCCTCTTTCAAATCAGCAGCCTTCTCTGTCCAGCATGTGGACTCTGCTGTCGTCAAAAGAGAGGCCTTGGTTTTCCAAAATGCAGATGGACTGCTGAATCTTGTCCTGATGGCTTTGTTCTCCCAAGTCAGGGGTCTTCAAACGGGGCCCGTTTATGAATAATAATAATAATAAAGTTGGAAGGGACCTTAGAGGTCATCGAGTCCAACCCTCTGCTCAGGCAGGAAACCCTATACCATTTCGGACAAATGGCTGTCCAGTCTCTTCTTAAAAACGTCCAGTGTTGGAGCATTCACCGCTTCTGGAGGCAGGTTGTTCCACTGGTTAATTGTTCTCACTGTCAGGAAGTTTCTCCTTAGTTCCAGGTTGCTTCTCTCCTTGATGAGTTTCCATCCGTTGCTTCTTCTCCTGCCTTCAGGTGCTTTGGAGAATAGCTTGACTCCCTCTTCTTTATGGCAACCCCTGAGATATTGGAATACTGCTATCATGTCCCCCCTCGTCCTTCTCTTCATTAAACTAGACATACCCAATTCCAGCAACCGTTCCTTGTATGTTTTAGCCTCCAGTCCCCTGATCATCTTTGTTGCTCTTCTCTGTACTCTTTCTAGAGTCTCAACATCTTTTTTACATCGTGGTGACCAAAACTGGATGCAGTTGACTGAGGAATTCTGGGAGTTGAAGTCCACTCCTCTTAAAGTCTATATCAGGGGTCTTCAAACTTGGCCCTTTTATGACTTGTGGACTTCAACTCCCAGAATTCCTCAGCCAGCCTCATAAAAGGGCCATGTTTGAAGACCCCTGTCCTAAGTTGTGTCATGCCTGCTAGGATGGCTCATCAGGATGGTGGATGCTTGTGAGTTTCTGAAGTTCCAAGAATCAACATATATTTATTTACTGGCAAATTTTCATAGCTGTCCATCTCATGTAGGTGATGCGAGCAGCGTGCAACATTAAACACAGGAAACAACAAAACAAATAAAAAGGACCAGGGGAGACATGATAGCAGTCATCCAATATTTGAGGGGCTGCCACAAAGAAGAGGGGGGGGAGGTGTCAGCTTATTCTCCAAAGCATCACAGGGCAGGACAAGAAACAACGGATGGAAACGAATCAAGGAGCGAAGCAACCTGGAATTAAGGAGAAACTTTCTAAGAGTGAGGACAATTTACCAGTGGAACAACCTGCTTCCAGAAGTTGTGGGTGTTCCATCACTGCAAGTGTTTAAGAAGAGATTGGACAGCCATCCGTTTGAACTGGTATAGGGTCTCCTGCCGGATCAGGGGGTTGGACTAGATGACCTCCCAGGTCCCTTCCAGCTCTAGTTTGATTGGAGATGAGACTGCTAAATGAATCCAGCTTGCCTCATCAATTTTGTTTGTCAGAAACTGGCTGGGCAGGTCACAAATGGGGATCACTGATCCCTGGGATGCTGCGACCGTCATAAATACATATTGATTTCCAATACCTAAAGTTTGATCATGTTACCCTAGGCAGGCTGCAATAGTCATAAGTGCGAGAAATGGTCATAAGTAACTTTCTCCCAAGGTATTTTAACTTTAGTCATGAAATGCTACATTTCTTTTTTTTTTAAATAAAAAGTTTTTATTTTCCATTTATTCAACATCCTTACCCACCCACCCATTCACCCACCCACCCTATCTATCTATCCATCCATCTATCTATCTATCTATCTATCTATCTATCTATCTATCTATCTATCTATCTATCTATCTATCTATCTACAATAAAAAAAGGAAAAAAAAGAAAAGGAAAGAAGAAGAAAAAAATCATACTTAGCCCTTAACTCCCCTTAAATTACATTATCATAAACAAATCTTCTACAACATTTACTATAAAATTTACTCATAAAATAAATGAAACTTTGTAGTCCCAGACTTTTTCTGAATATAATCTATCCATCTTCTCCATACAATAATATATCTTTCTTGTGTATGATCCTTCAAATAAGCAGAAATTTTTGCCATTTCTGCAAAATTAGAAACTTTAAATATCCATTCTTCTAAAGTAAGCATCAAATCTTTCTTCCAATATGAGCCTACTAGTAACCTTGCAGCAGTTAATAAATTCAACATTAAAATAGTTTCTTTGTCATTTAAGTCCACAAAAATACCCAGTAGCAATAATTGAGGAGTAAACTTTATCTTCCTTTTAAAAATCTTTTGAATGTTCCACCAAATCATAATCCAAAAAGCCTTTACCTTTTTACAATTCCACCAAACGTGAAAATATGTTGCATCCATATTACCACATCTCCAACATTTGGGTTGTAGATTAGAGTACATACAAGATAATTTTTTAGGATCTAGATGCCATCTATAAAACATTTTATAAAAATTTTCCCTCAAATTTTGAGCTTGTGTAAATTTAACATTTCTGATTCAAATTATCTCCCATAAGTCCAATGGGATCGGTTCCTTGATATTCTGAGCCCATTTAATCATGCAGTCTTTAATAGTCATAAGTGCGAGAAATGGTCATAAGTAACTTTCTCCCAAGGTATTTTAACTTTAGTTATGAAATGCTACATTTCAGAGTAACAACCGCGCTGAAAATAGTGACTTAGGATCGTGCTTCACACTTGCAACCGTCACAGCACCTCCATGGTCACGTGATCAAAATTTGGGTGCAGGTATTTATGACCCTGGCAGTGTCCTGGGGTCACGTGATCCCCCATTGGTGACCATCCCAGCTGGCTTGTGACAAGCAAAGTCAACAGGGCAAGGCAGATTCGCTTCACGACTGCATGATTCACTTAGCAACGGACCTTTTGGGGCTCATTTGTGGCCGTAAGTTGAGAACTACCTAGACTTCCCTATTCTCTTCTTGCATAGGTCCATTGTAGAAGAAAGCTCTCTCTACAGTCCCGTTGTCATGGCTCCGACAGATGAAACTTTTCAAAGAACTTCGAAGTATTGTTGACTTTAAAGAATCTTTATTTCGAGTAGCATAACATCGGCAGTGCATAGTGGAAGCCAAAAACTGAATTCCCCTCCCTTTGGCACCTAGTATCAAAGCTCAATTCCCTCCTCCAATTAACAGTCATAATTCACATTCCCCAATTAGCTTGAAGCACGGGCTTCCTCTCCAGTTCTCCAGCCCGCCAATTCCTTATCAGCTCTGGTTACAATAACCTTAATTCTCATGCTAGGTTTAGTGTTGTTATGTCTAGCTGGACTCTCCTTCACATCCCTGCTCCCAGCATCATCTAACTCTAAAAGCAAAAGGTAAAAGATGGCTGCATTTCCCTCTGTTGTCCATGCAAAAACATCCGATGTTAGCAGCGTTGACATCCCTGTTTGGTCTTTAAAAATTTTTAAAAACATATTATTTAAAATGTATTCTGCTGATTGTCCTTCTTGCAATCCAGGGCTGAGCTGAAAATGTTCTTTAATGTTGCCATTAGCAACCTGGGTCCTGCTTAAGTGCCTCATATTAAAGCCAGAGACAGCAAGTGTCAAAGGCTACTTTCCGGACAATTAGCTGATCGGAAACAGGAGTGGACAGATTACTAATCCAACTTGCAAATATTGTTAAGTGTTTCCAGATCTTGTCCGGAGCTGAGAAGTTAGCAAAAAGGTTGATTGGGTCTAACGAAGGTCAAAGAAGAAAAAAAAAACCCAGATTCAATCTAACAAATATGAGATTCCTTAATAGTTGCTATTACTTGTTGATAGTCATGGATGGACCTCCAAGATTGGCTTGGCAGAAGGAATTTGGGAATCATAGAGTTGGAAGGGACCTGGGAGGTCTTCTAGTCCAGCCCCCTGCTCCAGCAGGAGACCTTAGACCATTCTGGACAAATGGCTGTCCAGTCTCTTCTTGAAAACCTCCAGTGATGGAGCACCCACAAATTCTGGAGGCAAGTTGTTCCACTGGTTAACTATTCTCCCTGTCAGGAAATTTCTCCTTAGGTCTAGGTTGGAAGGTTAGGATGAGATGGATAGTGCCTATGACAGGGGTCTTCAAACTTGGCCCTTTTATGACTTGTGGACTTCAACTCCCAGAATTCCTCAGCCCGGCACGCTGGCTGAGGAATTCTGGGAGTCGATCGCCACTCCTCTTAAAGTCTATATCAGGAGTCTTCAAACTTGGCCCTTTTATGACTTGTGGACTTCAACTCCCAGAATTCCTCAGCCAGGCACATAGGCTGAGGAATTCTGGGAGCTGAAGTCCACAACTCATAAAAGGGCCCAAGTCTGAAGACCCCTGGTCTTTGAGGAGAGGATGAGATGGTTAGATATTGTCATTGACTCAATGAACATGAATTTGGACAAATTCTAGGAGACATAGCGGACCAGGGAGCCTGGTGTGCTGTGCTTCATGGGGTCATAAAGAGTCGGGCACAACTTAGACACTAAACAATATCAAGGTTGGACATTTGCTGGGAGATTGATGGGCTTCCTGGTGCAGTTGCTTGGCCACTGGGAGAACAAAGAGCTGGACTAGAGAGGGTGGGGGACCCGTCCAGCACGACGCTGCTCATGTTCTTCTGTTATTTTGGTCGTGCTGGTTGAGAATTTGGGGAATGGAAATCCCTGAAACTAAAGACTGTGATCCAAGTATAGTCTCATTAAGGAAGACATTACAGGTGATCCTCAACTAAGTAAGGTTCTACAAAAAAGCAAGTTTCTACATTTAGGCAACAAAAACCAAATGTACAGGTACAGTATAGGTGGTACCTTGCTCAACAGTAGCAATTGCGAGAGGGATCTCAGAGTCCTAGTGGACAATCCCTTAAACAGGAGCCAGCCGTGTGCTGCAGCTGCCAAAAAAGCCAACACAGGGCTAGGCTGCATTGACAGAGGGATAGAATCAAGATCACGTGAAGGGTTAATACCATTTTACAAAGCCTTGGTAAGGCCACACTTGGAATACGGCATCCAGTTTTGGTCACCAGATGTCGAGGCTCTAGAAAGAGTGCAGAGAAGAGCAACGAGGATGATTAGGGGACTGGAGGTTAAAACATGTAAGGAACGGTTGCTGGAATTGGGTGTGTCCTGACCTATACCATCTCAGACAGCTGATTGTGTAGTCTCTTGTTAAAAACCTCCAGTGATGGAGCGCCCACGATTTCTGGTGGCAAGCAGTTCCACTGGTTGATTGTCCTGACTGTCAGGAAGTTTCTCCTTAATTCCAGGTTGCTTCTCTCTTTGGTCAGTTTCCAACCATTGTTTCTCGTCCTTCCCTCTGGTGCTTTGGAGAATAACGTGACCCTCCTCCTTCTTTGTGACAGCCCCTCAGATACTGGAACGCTGCTATCATGTCTCCCCTGTTTCTTCTTTTCTTTAGACTGGCCAAACCCAAATCCCGCAGCCGTTCTTCGTATATTTTAGCTTCCAGGCCTTGGATCATCTTAGTTGCTCTTCTCTGGATTCTGAAAACATACATACATCTGAGACTAGAAAACCAGTGCTGGAAATCGTCCTTGACAATCTACAGCAGGGTTTTTCAACCTTTTCACCCATTGTACCACTTTTAGGATATGGCAACATCCGAGTACCACCAGTCGCCTAGCAAGGTGTCAAAAACTTGATGATACCCCCCCCCAAAGGAAAAAAAGTGATAAAGTACAGGTAGTCCTCGACTTATAACAGTTCGCTTAGTTGTGAGCATTTCTGTTGAGGATTGGCAGCGGGGTGGGGTGGAGTGTTTGGTTTTTATTCCCCCCCCCTCTGCTGGATGGTTGCAGCAGGTTTTGGTCACTTCACATGACCCTGACAGACTGTGACCGTCATAAATATGAATCAGTGGCCAAGTATCTGAATGTAAATCGCAAGACCCTGGAGAGGCTGCAACATTCCAGCTGATCGGCGTTTCTTCTGGGCTCAGCAGAAGTGCCAGGAGCAGCGCCGAGCTCCAGCTGGAGCCTGGCACTGATCCTGGCGCTTCCGCTAAGGCCTGACAGCCCCAAAGAAGCGCTGATCCTGGCGCTTCCGCTGAGCCCTGACAGCCCTGCAGCTCCAGCCATCTCTCGCTCAGGCTTGTGCGGTGCTGCCACCGGTTCAGCTCATTCTCCTCTCCCGCTACCACTTTTCTAGGATGGTTGTGTACCACCTGCCAGGTGCCAATGTACCACAGTGGTACCCGTACCACTGGTTGAAAAGCCCTGGTGTCGTTGGGTGCCCCAGGGCTCTGTTCTGGGCCCAGTGCTCTTCAACATCGTCATCAACGATTTGGACGAGGGGATAGATGGGGAACTCATCAAATTTGCAGATGACACCAAGGTGACAGGAATAGCCAACCCTCCAGAAGAAAGGCTTAAGATACCGAAGGATCTGGGCAGACTGAAACACTGGGTGCTATCGGACAAAATGAAATTCAGTGGTGAAAAAAGTAAGGTTCTACTTTTAGGCAAGAGTCCTGTTGGACGATCCCTTAAATAGGAGCCAGCCGTGTGCTGCAGCTGCCAAAAAAGCCAACACAGTGCTGGCTTATGTGAATCAAGATCCATAATTAAGATTTCTCAGGGTAAGTGAAGGTAAGTGGAAAGTAGGGTACCAGCCAGGAGAAACAGAGAGGAACTAATGGGGGGACATAGAAGTCAAGGGACCAGCCAGAGGAATCGAGCGGAGCTAATGGGGGTTCAGGGAAGGCAGGGGGCTAGTAATAAAGCTAATGGGGCAGGGAAGGCAAGAGGCCAGCAAGGAGAAATGGTTGCCCAAATCTGGATCTCGCTTCCTGCCTCCGGCACGCGCTATTAAGCAATCCAGGACAGGAAGATCATTTGATTAGGATTTATTGGGAACGTTCCCGGTTCAAAAGCATTCTGTCATGCAAAGAGGGAACCTGGAACTCAGAAGTTACAATATTTTGTAGTTTAACTCATCCAAGGTAAGTACAAAGTAAAGTTTACTGGATAGGACAAAATATCTTGCCTCCATTACTGTACAGAGAAAGTCAGTTAAATGAACTTAACAGAATAAACTGAATAGCAGAATAACAGAAGGGACCTTGGAGGCCATCTAGTCTAGGCATCCTCTGCTCAAGCAGGAGACCCTATTCCCTTTCAGACAAATCATTGTCCAGTCTCTTCTGTAAAAGCCTCCAGTGATGGAGCACCCACAACGTCTGGAGGCAAGCAGTTCCACTGGTTAATTGTTCTCACTGTCAGGAAGTTTCTCCTTAGTTCCAGGTTGCTTCTCTCCTTGATTAGTTTCCATCTGCTGCTTCTTGTCCTGCCTTCAGGTGCTTTGGAGAAGAGCTTGACTCCCTCTTCTTTGGGGCAGCCCCTGAGATACTGGAACACTGCTATCCTGTCCCCCCTCGTCCTTCTCTTCCTTAAACTAAACATTCCCAATTCCAGCAACCGTTCCTTATATGTTTTAGCCTCCAGTCCCCTAATCATCTTTGTTGCTCTTCTCTGCCCTCTTTCTAGAACAGTGGTTCTCAACCTGTGGGTCGGGACCCCATTTGGGGTCGAACGACCATTTCATGGGGGTTGCCAAACAACGCAATCCGCCATTTCCCCCCCCTTTTCCTTAGCTGTGCTACTCCCTTTTAATTCTACTGGCTTTTGAAAGCCAATAGAATAGACTCTCTTGAATAGAGTCTAATTCTATTGGCTTTCAAAAGCCAATAGGAATTGTCCAGGCTGTCTCTGCCCTGCTGAGCCCGCCAAAAGTCCCATTCTGCAAACGGTGCTGCACCAGTTGAGTAGTCCTCGACTTACGACCGGTTGAGTAGTCCTCGACTTACGACCGGTTGGGGGGGTCGCGGCATTGAAAAGGTTGAGAACCACTGTTCTAGAATCTCAGCATCTTTTTTACATCACGGTGACCAAAACTGGATGCAAAGCTCCAAGTGTGGCCTTACCAAGGCCTTGTGAAGTGGTACTAACAGTTCGCATGATCTTAATGTTATCCCTCCGTCAATGCATCCTAGGACTGCATTGGCTTTTTTGGCAGCTGCAGCACACGGCTGGCCCATGTTTGATTCATTGAGTCCGCTGCCTACTTCCCTTTCTATAGATTCTCTCTCTTTCCCCTCCCTACTCTGTTCTCAACCTTTCCTCACACACTTATCCCTACCGTTCGCCACACTCCTTTCTTCACCCCATAATCCACCAGAGCAAATGGAGGGGGCAGGAGGCCAGCCGAGAGAAATCTTCCACTCCTTGCTAGCTGTTTGCTGTCCCTGCAGCAAACCAGCAATCACACAATTACGGCATCTTAAGGGTGGGAAGTCTGGGCACACCCTCCCCTACCTCTAGCAAGCATGGAGGGAGGGTTACACAGCTCTGCATCATTGCTCCAAGCAATATAAATAGGCGGGAATCAGATGCAAACAGCACAGGACAGCTGGAGCACCTGTTTGCCAAGTTTTCTAAGATGCCTGCCGGGATCCTAGCGGTGTTCCTCTTTTGCCTTCTCACCTGGTCTTTCAGCCTGCTACGTCCAGAACTGCCCCCGAGGAGGAAAGAGGTCCATGCCTGATGCAGAAGTCCGACAGGTAAGGAGAAAAAGCATCCCAGGTGTTTGCATTTAGCCTTCCTGCCTCCCCCCCCCCATTATTTGCAAAATAGGAGCCCGACATGCATTCATACCCGTGGGAGACCTAAACTGTACCGTTAAATCCCAAAGGTGTTTTTTTTTTTTTCCCCCCAAAAGGTGACTGGACTTTCTTGGTTTGTGTGTGTTTTTTTCTTCGAAAATGTTTTGCTTTTGGGTTTTACTGATCAGGTTGGTTTGTTGTTATAGTAATGGTTAGTTTAATCTAGTATGGAAAAGTAAAAAGTTGAAGTTCGATGTTAATGCTCTTTTTTACTGCAACCGAGGGAGTCGGAAGTCAATGCCTTTCCTTTCCTTTCCTTTCTTTTCCTTTCCTTTCCTTTTCTCTTTCCTTTCCTCTCCTCTCCTTCCTTTCCTTTCCTCACCTTTCCTTCCTTTCATTTCCTTTCCTCTCCTCTCTTTCCTTTCCTTTCCTTCTTCCTTTCCTCTCCTCTCCTTTCCTTCCTTTCCTTTCCTTTCCTTTCTTCTCCTCTCCTCTCCTCTCCTCTCTTTCCTTTCCTTTCCTTTCTTCTCTTTTCCTCTCCTTTCCTTTCCTTTCCTTTCCTTTCTTCTCCTCTCCTCTTCTCTCCTTCCTTTCCTTTCCTTTCCTTTCTTCTCTTTTCCTCTCCTTTCCTTTCCTTTCCTTTCCTTTCTTCTCCTCTCCTCTTCTCTCCTTTCCTTTCCTTTCCTTTCTCTCCTCTCCTTCCTTTCCTTTCCTTTCCTTTCCTTTCCTTTCCTTTCCTTTCTCTCCGCTCCTCTCCTTCCTTTCCTTTCCTTTCCTTTCCTTTCCTTTCCTTTCCTTTCTTCTCTTTTCCTCTCCTCTCCTTCCTTTCCTTTCCTTTCCTTTCCTTTCTCTCCTCTCCTCTCCTCTCCTTCCTTTCCTTTCCTTTCTTCTCTTCTCCTCTTTCCTTTCCTTTCTCTCCTCTCCTCTCCTTCCTTTCCTTTCCTTTCCTTTCCTTTCTCTCCGCTCCTCTCCTTCCTTTCCTTTCCTTTCCTTTCCTTTCTTCTCTTCTCCTCTTTCCTTTCCTTTCTCTCCTCTCCTCTCCTCTCTTTCCTTTCCTTTCCTTTCCTTTCTCTCCGCTCCTCTCCTTCCTTTCCTTTCCTTTCCTTTCTTCTCTTTTCCTCTCCTCTCCTTCCTTTCCTTTCCTTTCCTTTCCTTTCTTCTCCTCTCCTTTCCTTTCCTTTCCTTTCTCTCCTCTCCTCTCCTCTCCTTCCTTTCCTTTCCTTTCCTTTCTTCTCTTCTCCTCTTTCCTTTCCTTTCTCTCCGCTCCTCTCCTTCCTTTCCTTTCCTTTCCTTTCCTTTCCTTTCCTTTCTTCTCTTTTCCTCTCCTTTCCTTTCCTTTCCTTTCTCTCCTCTCCTCTCTTTCCTTTCCTTCCCTTCCCTTTCCTTCTCTTCCCTTTCCTCTCCTTTCCTTCCTTCCCACTCCTTTCCTTTCCTTCCCTTCCTTTCATCTCCTTCCCTTCCCTTCCTTTCATCTCCTTCCCTTCCCTTCCTTTCATCTCCTCCCCTCTCCTTTCCTTTCCTTTTCTCTTTTCTTTTCTCTTCTCTTTTCTTTTCCCCCCCTCTCTCCTCCTCACTTTCTTTCCCCTTTCCCTCCCCCCCCCCGCTGTCCTAGGATTTGCTTTTGCAAATTTTTGCATCTTACTCTATCATCTAATGAAACGTTATAAACTCAGGAAACGTTTCGCTTCTCGCCCAGGGGGCTTCTTCAGTTCTGCCCCTGGCTGTCTCGGTTTGCCACGAAAGAACTGAAGAAGCTTTCTTGGAGGAGGAGAAGAACAAGAGTTGGAAGGGACCTTGGAGGTCTTCTAGTCCAACCCCCTGCTCAAGCGGGAAACCCAACATCATTTCGGACAAACGCTTGTCCAAGAAGTGAAGTGTTTTCAAGAAAAAAACTAAGGAAGATCCAGTTGCCCTTTGAAAAGCACCTTTGGGACAATCATGACCTGCACGATTCAGAGTCTCCATAGACACTGATATCCGTAAAGATGAGGAAGGATCTGGAGGCTACATCATATGACGAACGGTTGAGGGAAGTAAGTACGTCTAGCCCAGGGATAAGCAGCCTTGGCTCTTTTATGACTCGTGACTTCAACTCCCAGAATTCCTGAGCCAGCCATGCTGAGGGGAAAGGGAGAGGTTTCCAAGCTGAGCCCTGCTGGCTCAGGAATCCTGGGAGTTGAAGTCCACCAGTCATAAAAGAGCCAAGGTTGCCTACCCCTGGGCTAAGCCTAGGCCGCTTTATGACTCGTGGACTTCAACTCCCAGAATTCCTGAGCCAGCATGGCTCAGCTTGGAAACCTCTCCCTTTCCCCTCAGCATGGCTGGCTCAGGAATTCTGGGAGTTGAAGTCCACGAGTCATAGAACAGCCAAGGTTGCCTACCCCTGGCCTAGGCCTAGGCCGCTTTATGACTTGTGGACTTCAACTCCCAGAATTCCTAAGCCAGCATGGCTCAGCTTGGAAAACTCCCTTTCCCCTCAGCGTGGCTGGCTCAGGAATTCTGGGAGTTGAAGTCCACAAGACATAAAGCGGCCTAGGCCAAGGCCAGGGGTAAGCACCTTGGCTCTTTTATGACTCGTGGACTTCAACTCCCAGAATTCTTGAGCCAGCCACGCTGAGGGGAAAGGGAGAGTTTCCAAGCTGAGCCATGCTGGCTCAGGAATTCTGGGAGTTGAAGTCCACAAGTCATAAAAGAGCCAAGGTGGCCTATCCCTGGTCTAGCCTATTGAAGAGAAGAATTTAATTGCACACATCCTCAGCCAAATTTTAGGTTGATTAGTGCTGTGAATTGTTATTTTTTTTCTCTGAAGCCCTAAAGTATTCCGTTCTCTAACCAGATGCCCTCCAGATGTGTTGGACTTCAACTCCCAGAACTCCCGGTAGTCCTGGGAGTTAAAGTTTGAGGCGTCTGAAATGATTTCTGCAAGTTAAAATCATCCTCTTCCTCTTCTATCAAGGTCGTCCTCGTTTATCAACTGTCACAGACTGTGACTGTTCACAAAAAGGAGCGGATTAAAAATTCATTTCCCAAGCAGTGCAGGCCTTTTTAGAACGACAAAAGTCTTCAGAGTAACTCTGATTAAGGTCCAGTCAGTTTCAGGCAGCAGCTGCCAGCCGATGGGAGCGTACTAATCAACTAAAGTGACAAAACTGAGCTTGCTGACTTGCTGTCACAACATTTTAAAGACACGTTATCCTGGGAGGAGAGTTGCTCAATAAAACCGAGCTTGATTAAGTAGCTTTCTGCCTTGCTAGGGGACAAAACAAAGAAAAAGAAATGGTTGGGCATAGGAGACTGTAACAGAGAAATTTATCTGAATGAGATAACAATCAGTGATCCCTCTCTCTCTCTCTCTCTCTCTCTCACACACACACACACACACACACACACACACACACACATATATATTGTTTAATCACTGAGTTGCAACTAACTGCAATCACTCAATGAGGATTGCTTGTATTGGCATTTTTTCTACTGCATGATCAGGTTTTTCAGCTCCCTATAATAAGCCCAATAGACAAACTGGCTGTGATAGAAATAGCAGCCATTTTATTTTGTCCATTGGCCCAGAATGAAAAACAGCATTACCTAGTTGAGTGTTTCCACAACCGTGGTCACTTCAACACCCAGAATTCTGGGAGTTGAAGACCACACATCTTAAAGTGGTCAAGGTTGAGAAACACTGATCTATTCCCAGATAGATCAGGACTGGGGAGATGGTGCGTGTGCCCACAGAGAGGGCTCTGAGTGCCACCTCTGGCACCCGTGCCATAAGTTCGCCACCACTGCCCTATACCATTTCAGACAACTCCACCGGTTGGGGACCATCCTAACCCCACCCAGGGTGCTGTGTAGCTAAAACCCCACAAATGAGAGCTAGGAAATGCTTTGTTTATCTTGACTACCTGTCTGGGACTGACCTTGGAGGCATGGCAGGCAGTGCCAAAACTCAACGGGTTCTTCTCCTTCCCATCTTTTTACAGAGCTCTGCGTCATCAGTGCTGCCTGCAGGCATAAGAACGGCGAGAGAGGACGGATATCTTTGGAAAGGAATTTGACCATGTTGGACAGTTTGGACGGAGATCTCCTTCTCTGACTGGTGCACCTGGCAAACAAGCAAGAAGGAAAACCACAATTTTATTAAGGTGTCAGAGGACCGGCGTTTCATTGGCGTAACGGGCTTAGAATTCGAAGCTGCCCTAAAGTGACCCAAAGCCTACAACCGTTTAAGAATAAGATGTGAATACTCTATCCCAAAACCAGGTCCAAATGAATAAAAGCCTTCTTGCATTGTGTGACAAATTTGTTCATGCGTGGTTTATGACAAGAAGTCCCTTGAGGTGTGAAGCGTTTTGTTACTAAAATCTTGAAGGCCACAACTCCTCACCTTTCTGTAAAGTAGGGGTAGGAAGTTCTTTTGTAGTTATATGGGCAGTCCTTGATTTACGACTGGTCACTAAGTGGCACTTACGACCCCGTTCCAAAGTTCTGACGTGGCTACATTTTGGGTGTTCAGCCACCGCCTGCCCCGTTCCTGCAGTCATGTGACCACAATTTACAAGATCAAGACCGTCTAGTCCAGTGGTTCTCAACCTGTGGGTCAGGACCCCATTTGGGGTCGAACGACCATTTCACAGGGGTTGCCAAACAACGCAGTCCGCCATTTTTCCCCCCTTTTCCTTAGCTGTGCTACTCCCTTTTATTCTATTGGCTTTTGAAAGCCAATAGAATAGACTCTCTTGAATAGAGTCTAATTCTATTGGCTTTCAAAAGCCAATAGGAATTGTCCAGGCTGTCTCTGCCCTGCTGAGCCCGCCAAAAGTCCCATTCCGCAAACGGTGCTGCACCAGTTGAGTAGTCCTCGACTTACGACTGGTTGAGTAGTCCTGGACTTACGACCGGTTGGGGGGTTGCGGCATTAAAAAGGTTGAGAACCACTGTTCTAGTCCAAACCCCAGGAGGTCACAAATGGGGACGACATGACCTCAGGACACTGCCAGGGTCATAAATATATGCACCCAAATCTTGATCACGTAACAATGAACATGCTATGACGGTTGTAAGTGTGAAGCAAGGTCCTAGGTCGCTATTTTACTTTGTAGCATTTCATGACGATTTAAAGTTAAAATAGGAGCCAGCCGTGTGCTGCAGCTGCCAAAAAAGCCAACACAGTGCTGGGCTGCATTAACAGAGGGATAGAATCAGGATCACTGAAGTGTTAATACCACTTTACAAGGCCTCAGTAAGGCCACACTTGGAATACTGCATCCAGTTTTGGTCACCATGATGTAAAAAAGATGTCGAGACTATAGAAAGAGTGCAGAGAAGAGCTACAAAGATAATTAGGGGACTGGAGGCTAAAACATATAAGGAAGAATTACTGGAATTGGGTATATCTAGTCTAATGAAGAGAATAGCATTTCATGGCTATTTAAAGTTAAAATACCATGGGAGAAAGCTACTTATGACCATTCCTCACACTTATGACTGTTGCAGCATTCCCAGGGTAACTTGATCAGACTTTAGGTATTGCAAATCAATGTGTATTGATGCCGGTCGCAGCACCCCAGGGATCAGTGATCCCCATTTGTCCTGGGAGTTAAAGTTTGAGGCGGCTGAAATGATTTCAGCAAGTTAAAATCATCCTCTTCCTCTCCTATCAAGGTAGTCCTCGTTTATCAACTGTCACAGATTGTGACTGTTCACAAAAAGGCAGGGATTAAAAATTCATTTCCCAAGCAGTGCAGGCCTTTTTAGAACAACAAAAGTCTTCAGAGCGACTCTGATTAAGGTCCAGTCAGTTTCAGGCAGCTTGGTTGCTGTGTGAATGCAGCTGCTTGGTCTGTGACTTAATAAGGCCTGGTTGTTGTGAACACAGCCAGCTTTCCTCCCATTAAAACGCTGAGGACTGATTGTAGAATTCCACAATAGTTAAAGTGGATAATGATCACATATGCGAGGCCGCCTCTAAAACAGAACTCCTAGTTGCAAAGAGATGCTTGGAGTGAATCTGAGTGGCTTGTGGTCAAAAGAAGGACCAGGGGTGACATGACAGCAGCCTTCCAATATCTGAGGGGCTGCCACAAAGAAAAGGGGGGGGGTCCACGTATTCTCCTGAAGTCAGGACAAGAAGCAATGGATGGAAACTAATCAAGGAGACAAACAACCTAGAACTAAGGAGAAATTTCCGAACTGGAAGAACAATTACTCAGCGGAACGGTCTGCCACTAGCAGAGCTAATGGGATCGTGGAAGGTAGGGTACCAGCCAGGGGAATCGAGCGGAGCTAATGGGGGGTCAGGGAAGGCAGGGGGCTAGTAATAAAGCTAATGGGGCAGGGAAGGCAAGAGGCCAGCGAGGAGAAATGGTTGCCCAAATCTGGATCTCGCCTCCTGCCTCCGGCACGCACTATTAAACAATCCAGGACAGGAAGATCATTTGATCAGGATTTATTGGGAACGTTCCCGGTTCAAAAGCGTTCTGTCAGGCAAAGAGGGAAGCTAGAACTCAAAAGTTACAATATTTTGTAGTTTAACTCATCCAAGGTAAGTACAAAGTAAAGTTTACTGGATAGGACAAAATATCTTGCCTCCATTACTGTACAGAGAAAGTCAGTTAAGTGAACTTAACAGAATAAACTGAATAGCAGAATAACAGAAGGGCCCTTGGAGGTCATCTAGTCCAACCCCCTGCTGAAGCAGGGGACCCTGTACCAGTGATGGCGAACCTTTTAGAAACCAAATGCCCAACAACTGGTCCCACCCCCCCTGCTCCACCCCCTGCCTCGCCCCCACCCCGCCTGCCCGCAGGGCCACTCACCGCCTCCAAGGCCCACCGCAGATTGCCCAGGCAGCCCAGGTGGCCACGCCCTCTGCCTGCGCCCCGCAGCATCAACTGTGCATGATGGGGCGTGTGGATAGAGTCTTGTCTACGCTGCCTGGCTGCCAAGTCCTTGGCTGCGCTGCTCTGCGTGAGCCACGCTTAGGGGCAACTCCTCCAGGGGGGCTGCTGGTGAGAAGGGGATCATGGGGGAGGCAAGGCTGGGGCAATGGCACGTGTGCCCACAGAGAGGGCATAGGTTCGCCACCACTGCCCTATACTATGCAAACTCTTCTGTAAAATCCTCCAGTGTTGGGATACCCACACATTCTGAAGGGTAAACGTTCCAGTGATTAATTGTTCTTAATTTCAGGAAATTTCTCCTTAGTTCTAGGTTGCTTCTCTCCTTGATGAGTTTCCATCCGTTGCTTCTTGTCCTGCCTTCAGGTGCTTTGGAGAATAGCTTGACTCCCTTTTCTTTGGGGTAGCTCCTGAGATATTGGAACACGGCTATCATGTCCCCCCCCCCCCCGTCCTTCTCTTCATTAAACTAGACAGACCCAATTCCAGCAGCCTTTCCTTATATGCTTTAGCCTCCAGTCCCCTGATCATCTTTGTTGCTCTTCTCTGCACTCTTTCTAGAGTCTCTCAACATCTTTTTTTACATCATGGTGACCAAAACTGGATGCAAAACTCCAAGTGTGGCCTTACCAAGGCCTTGTAAAGTGGTACTAACAGTTCACATGATCATAATTTTATCCCTCCGTCAATGCATCCTAGGACTGCATTGGCTTTTTTGGCAGCTGCAGCACAGGGCTGGCCCATGTTTGATTCATTGAGTCCATTGCCTACTTCCCTTTCTATCAATTCTCTCTCTTTCCCCTCCCTACTCTGTTCTCAACCTTTCCTCACACACTTATCCCTACCGTGCGCCACACTTTCTTCACCTCATAATCTACCAGAGCAAATGGAGGGGGCAGGAGGCCAGCCGAGAGAAATCTTCCACTCCTTGCTAGCTGCTTGCCTTCCACTCCTTGCTAGCTGCTTACAGCAAACCAGCAATCACACAATTACGGCATCTTAAGGGTGGGAAGTCTGGGCAGGGAGGAGGGCAGACCCTCCCCTACCTCTAGCAAAGATGGAGGGAGGGTTACACAGCTCTGCATCACTGATCCAAGCAACATAAATAGGCGGGAATCAGACGCAAACTGCACAGTGGCAGGACAGCTGGAGCGTCTGTTTGACAGGTTTTCTAAGATGCCTGCTGGGAACCTAGTGGTGTCTCTCTTTTGCCTTCTCACCTTGTTTTCAACCTGCTCCATCCAGAACAGCTCCGGAGGAGGAAAGAGATTCCTTCCTTATCCAGGATTCCGACTGGTAAGGTAGAGAATCCCAGGTGTTTGCATTTATCCTTCGGTGGAAAGAAAAATCTTCATCAGGGTCCAGTCCAAGCCGGGAATAAACAAAATAGAGGCTGCTTTAGAAAAGAAGGTTGCAGTTTATTGAAGAGGAGAGCCAGACAGAAATGTAACTCTGGGAAAGCTGACCACATGTAGCTGGGAGTGGTGGGTTTTTATACCTTCTTGGGCTTTTGTGTTTGGAGTTGTTTCCTGTTCCTTTGGCATGAACTTTGACCTGAGCTTTTGAGCATGTCCTTTTGGTATTCTGATGGTGATTAATTCTCTTATGTCCTAAAGGTCATGTTCTTAGAGTTTGGGCGGGGGATGTAGATTTTAGGAGTCTTTGTCTTTCTCATCTCATCAGCGTCTACCTTTCTGAAAGGATGATCAAATCTGCATTTCTACAGAGCTGGCCTCTGCCTGGGGCTATGATGAAATCTGGGCCTGCTTTTCTGCCTTTAAGATCCTTTGGAGAAATATAACATTCTGCCTTTATTGATATCTCCCCAAATATTTCTTTCTCTAGGGGTGAGTGTCCCCGGAGAAAGAAATATTTTGGGGGAATATTAAAAAGCAGAATATTATATTTCCCACAGGAATACAGTAATGGAGAAAGAAAATCTTAAAAGACAAAAGCCAGCCCCCTCTCCCTGCCCCAAGCAGAAACCAGCTCTGTAGAAATACAGATTTTTAAAAGACAGATGTTTAAAAGACTCTTTAAAAAATTGCACAAGGAGACCAGTCTCCTGAGGTGGCCATTTAGGGAGCCCACAGGTCGAGCAGCAGTCTACCTTAATGTTTTGGGAGTTGGCAGTGGGAAGGAGCTACAGCAGCTTAAGAGAAACTTACGCCCGCAGATGTTCTTCCTGACAGTGAAAACAATTAACCAGTGGAACCACCTGCCTCCAGAAGCGGTGAATGCTCCGACAGTGGAAGTTTTTAAGAAGAGACTAGACAGCCATTTGTCTGAAATGGTATAGGGTTTCCTGCCTGAGCAGGGGGTTGGACTAGATGACCTCCATGGTCCCTTCCGACTATTCTGTTCTGTTTCTATTCTTCTTTGAAGACGTTTCACTTCTCATCCAAGAAGCTTCTTCATTTCTTGTTGTCCAGACATTAAGAACAATTAATCAGTGGGACAACCTGCCTCCAGAAGCGGTGAATGCTCCAGCACTGGAGGTTTTTAAGAAGAGACTGGACAGCCATTTGTCTGAAATGGTGTAGGGTTTCCTGCTTGAGCCAGGGGTTGGACTAGATGACCTCCAAGGTCCCTTCCAACTTTATTATTATTATGTTGATTGCCACCTTTTAATTTCTCCTTATTTTTTTTAGTGTACCTCTTGTGGCGGTGTCCAGAAAGGGAATTGCCACGGGCCAGACCTCTGTTGTGTAAAGGGGGCCTGCTTTGGTGGGGCTGAAGTGAAGTTGTCCTGTATGAAGGAGAAGTCTTTCCCTCTGGGTTGCACAGCCGGTTGGAAGCGCTGCGAAGCGGGCGGACGATGCGTTCGCCCCGGCCTTTGCTGCACTGATGGTATTTATAACAGAGGGATGGAATCAAGATCATGCAAAGTGCTAATACCACTTTACAAGGCCTTGGGAAGGCCACACTTGGAATACGGCATCCAGTTTTGGTCACCACGATGTAAAAAAGACATTGAGACTCTAGAAAGAGTGCAGAGAAGAGCAGCAAAGATGGTCAGGGGACTGGGGGCTAATAATAATAATAATAATAATAATAACCATCATCATCATCATCATCATCCTGGGTAAGGACTCGATAGGTAGACAAAATGCCAAATCTGGTCTGAACATCTGGCTGACTGTGCGATGATCAATAATAATAATAATAGTAAAGTTGGAAGGGACTTTGGAGGTCATCTAGTCCAACCCCCTGCTCAGGCAGGAAACCCTATACCATTTCAGACAAATGGCTGTCCCGTCTCTTCTTAACATATAAGGAACGGTTGCTGGAATTGGGTATGTCTAGTTTAATGAAGAGAAGGATGGGGTGGTGGGGGAACAGGATAGCAGTCTTCCAGTATCTCAGGGTCTCCCCCAAAGAAGAGGGAGTCAAGCTATTCTCCAAAGCGCCTGAAGGCAGGACAAGAAGCAACGGATTGAAACTCATCAAGAGGAGAAGCAATTTAGAACTAAGGAGAAACTTCCTGACAGTTAGAACAATTAACCCGTGGAACAACCTGCCACCAGAAGCGGTGAATGCTCCAACACTGGAAGTTTTTAAGAAGAGACTGGACAGCCATTTGTCTGAAATGGTATAGGGTTTTCCTGCCTGAGAAGGGGTTTGGACTAGATGACCTCCAAGGTCCCTTCCAACATCATCATCATCATCATCATCATCATCATTATTATTATTATTATTATTATTATTATTATTATTATAGAACCAGGAGTGGGAATGGGGAGAGAAAAAGAAACGTGGGATAAGTTGCAAATTGAGGATTACCTGTAAAAGGCAGATAAACAAATTGGCTGTGATAGAAATGCAAGTCATCTTGCTTGTCCTGCGGCCGGGACATAAATAAGGTCATAGCCTATTTCAGTGTTTGGCAAATACAGGTAGTCCTCGACTTACAACAGTTCATTTAGTGACTGCTGGAAGTTACAACGGCACTGAAAAAGTGACTTATGACCATTTTTCACACTTACGACCATTGCAGCATCCTCCGTGATCACATGGTCAAAATTCCGACACTCGACAAGTGACTCCTATTTATGATGGTTGCAGCTTCCCCCCGGGGTCACGTAATCCCCTTTTGGGAACTTCTGACAAGCAAAGCCAACGGGGAGAAGCCACTTAACGACCGTGTTATTCACTTAACAAGTGCAGTGATTCACTTAACAACCGTGGCAAGAAATGCCGTAAAATGGGATAAAACTCACTTAGCAACTGTCTTGCTTAGCAATGCAAATTTGGGGCTCAATTGTGGTCATAGGTAGAGGACTACCTGTGTGCTGCCTAGAGAATTCTGGGAGTTGAAGTCCACACATTTTAAACTGGCCAGTTCTACAGGAAAATAGTTAGTGCAAAGAGAGGGAAGGAAAGGTGTGACCCGGATCCTCCATGGTGGTTCTTTACATTTAGCTGTTCTTTTGACTTTCGGCTGGTGCAGCTAAGTGATCGGCCATTTTACTGGCCGATCTTTTCTCCGTCAGCCCTAAGGAGCTGGCTTGGACCGCGGAAGGAGCTGCTGCCCTTCTGCAGTCAGACGAGGGCCTCCTCAACAGTAGTCACCCCTCCAGGGCGACTTTCGACCCTATTAAAGGTCTACCGGCGGAGGGAAACCAGCCGGCGAAGAAATGTGTCTGTTCGAACGACCGCCTGCGCCACGATCCGGAACCGGAAGTCTAAACTGGCCAGTTCTGAGGAACACTGAGTTATTCCCAGATCTTTAATTTTACATTAATCTAGAGGGGAAAATTCTCCATGAGTGGGGGACCATCTTAACCCCACCTAAAGTGAGTTGCTGCCCAAACCCCACAAAGGAGAGGTAGGAAAAGCTTTGTTCGTCTTGACTACCTGTCCTGGGACCGACCCAGGAGGCTTCGGGGCATTGCCCAAACTCAACGGGTCCTTCTCCTTCTCGTCCTTTCCCAGAGGGCTGCCTCGTGGATCCTTCCTGCCCACAATGAAAAAGATGACCGACGGTGGATGTAAGCCAAACCTATAACCCATGAAATGAAATAACGGAATAACATGGAAATGCTCCGTGCAAAACCAGTTCTAAATTAAAAATAAATAAATAAATCCTGCATTGTGCAACCAGTTTGGTTTAAGCATCCTTTATGATAAGAAATGGATTGTTGTGTCAAGCCCATCAGGAAGGAGAGGAAACACAAATCCCTTTTCTTGTGGGAAAGTAGATACAGAAAGTACTGTACTAGCTGCTTGCCTTCCCAGCAATCACACAATTACGGCATCGTAAGGGTGGGAAGTCTGGGTAGGCAGGAGGGCAGACCGTCCCCTACCTCTAGCAAGCATGGAGGGAGGGTTACACAACTCTGCATCATTGCTCCAAGCAACATCAATAGGCGGGAATCAGATGCAAACAGCACGCTGGCAGGAGCACCTGTTTGACAAGTTTTCTAAGATGCCTGCCGGGATCCTTGCGGTGTCTCTCTTTTGATTTCTCACCTTGTCTTCAACCTGCTCCATTAGGAACTTCCGCTGAGGAGGAAAATGGCCCTTGCCACATCCAGGTACTGGACAGGTAAGGTAGAGAAGGCCAGGTGTTTGAATTTACCCTTCCAGCCTTCTTGGTTAAGGAAGAATTTCATAGTCTTCCTTCTCATTCTCCTTTCCTTGTCTGGGTCACTGTTCCGACAGATGAAACTCTTCCAAAGAACTTTGAGGCATTGTTCACCTTAAAGCAGTGGTTCTCAACCTTTTTAATGCTGCGACCCTCCACCGGTCGTAAGTCGAGGACTACTCAACCGGTCGTAAGTCGAGGACTACTCAACTGGTGCAGCACCGTTTGCAGAATGGGACTTTTGGCGGGCTCAGCAGGGCAGAGACAGCCTGGACAATTCCTATTGGCTTTTGAAAGCCAATAGAATTAGACTCGATTCAAGAGAATTTATTCGATTGGCTTTCAAAAGCCATAGAATAAAAGGGAGGAGCACAGCTAAGGAAAAGGGGGGAAAAATGGCGGGCTGCGTTGTTTGGCGACCCCCGTGAAATGGTCGTTCGACCCCAAATGAGGTCCCGACCCACAGGTTGAGAACCACTGCCTTAAAGAAACTCAGCTTGGCTGAAGGCCCACCAAAGCAGTCTTGGTTTCCCATACAACAGACATTGGGCCCAAAGCACTTCCCACTGTTTCGAGGGCTGAAAGTGGTGTACTAAAAAAAAGATAATGAGGAATTTAAAGAAAACAACATCTGGAGGCCTACGCTCCTGCTAAGCTGTTGTAGCTCCTTCCAACGGCTAGATCCCAATACATTAAGGTAAACTGCTGCTCACCCTGGAGGCTCCCTAAACAGCCACCTCAGGAAACCGGTGTCCTGTGCAATGTTGTAGGACTCTTTTGAAAGAGTCCTGGGACCTTTGAATCACACAGCGAAGCAGTTCTGACAGCTTGGAAAGCTTACACCAAGGATTAAGCCCGCTAAAGAGGTACACTGCAGAGAAAGCTAAGGTGGTAAAATGAAAAACTGCAAGCAATAGGAGGAGGAGGAGGAGGAGGTGGAGGAGGGTGTAATATATTAACTGCCTTAATTATAGAAGTAATGGAGGTGTACATTGTACCGCTGGTGGAAATGGTAGATAAAGGATTCTGTGCCACCAGCTGGTTAACTTTGAACATATCTGCAGAATGACACATTAGTACGCATTAGAATGGAATGGAATGGAATGGAATGGAATAGAACAGAACAGAACAGAATAGAATAGAATAGAAATAAGAATGAAATAGAATAGAATGGAATGGTATAGAGTGGAATGGAATGGAATAGAATGGAATGGAATAGAATAGAATAGAATAGAATAGAATAGAATAGAATAGAACAGAACAGAACAGAACAGAACAGAACAGAACAGAATAGAATAGAATAGAATAGAATAGAATAGAATAGAATAGAATAGAAATAAGAATGAAATAGAATAGAATGGAATAGAATAGAGTGGAATGGAATGGAATGGAATGGAATGGAATAGAATAGAATAGAATAGAATAGAATAGAATAGAATAGAATATGGAAAATGGAATATAGAATATAGAATAGAATAGAATAGAATAGAATAGAATAGAATAGAATAGAATAGAATAGAATAGAATAGAATGACAAAGTTGGAAGGGAACCTGGAGGTCCTCTAGTCCAACCCCCTGCTCAGGCAGGAAACCCTAAACCATTTCAGACAAATGGTTGTCCAGTCTCTTCTTAAAAACTTCCAGATTTTTAACCATTCAGTCGTGTCCGACTCTTGGCGACTTTATAGGCAAGTGATCCCCAGGATGCCTTGTCAAGCACAGATTCTTTCAGTAGTTGAATGTTCATCTTTGTATCAGATTGATGTTATCATGCCAGCCTACCCGTTCCTTGTCCCTTCTGCTTGTTCCATTAACCATTCCTAGCACCATTGCCTTTTCCAATGAATTTGCACGCATGACATGGCCCAATGGCTAAATGACATATGACTAAAACATATGAAGAACAGTTCCAGGTCTAGTTTAATGAAAAAAAGGACTAAGGGTAACATGATAGCAGTCTTCCAATATTTGAGGGGTTGCCACAAAGAAGAGGAGGGGGTCAAATTATTCTCCAAAGCGCCAGAAGGCAAAACAAGCAACAACAGATGGAAGGTAATCAAGGAGAGAAGCAACCTGGAATTAAGGACAGAGTTCCTAACAGAGAGAACAATTAACCAGTGGAACAGCTTGCCACCAGAAGTTGAGAATGCTCCAACCCTGGCGGTTTCTAAGAAGAGATTGGACAGAAGGGTACAAGGTTGAACTAGAAGACCTCTGAGGTTCCTTCCGCCTCTATTATTTCTCTATCACCTGTGCATGGAGGGGGTTTACCTTTCAGGCCACCGGTGTGGTTTATTGACAGAGCTAACTGGAAATTAAAGGTTGGGTTACCTACAGACTGTCAACGCTGCTAACATCGGATGTTCTTGCTTTTGACAACAGCAGCCATTTTCTCTATTGCTTTTAGAATTAGTCGATGCTGGGAGAGGGAATGTGGATGAGAGTCCAGCTAGTCATAACAATAATAACTCAGCCGTGGGAGCCCAAGGACATTGGGCCCAGAGCTGATAGTGTTTTGGCAGGGAATTTAGATTTTGGTTTCAGCTAGGTCAGGGGTGTCAAACTCAATTTCACTGAGGGCCGCATCAGCATTGCGGTTGCCCTGGGGGGGCCTGGTGGGTGTGGCCAGAGTGGGTGCAGTTTAGACTTCCGGTTCCGGATCGTGGCGCAGGCGGTCGTTCGAACAGACACATTTCTTCGCCGGCTGGTTTCCCTCCGCCGGTAGACCTTTAATAGGGTCGAAAGTCGCCCTGGAGGGGTGACTACTGTTGAGGAGGCCCTCGTCTGACTGCAGAAGCCATCCTGGAAACAGTGAGGGAACGGCCCCCGCTGCCTTGGCCCTGGCCCAGGCCGGCCGGGAGCCAATGTACGATTTTGTGGTGGCCATCTTGGCACTTGCCCCGGTGGACCATGCCTTGGCACTTGCCCCGGTCCCACCCCCTTCTGCCAGAGACCCTCAGATCTATCCCACTCCTGCCCAGACCCCCATAGGCACCCTTGACACGAATTGGGCACGTCCACCCAGTAGGCCACACCCACTCCATCCACGCCCACCCGGTAGGCTGCACCCACTCTGGCCACACCCACCAGGCCCCCCCAGGGCAACCGCAATGCTGATGCGGCCCTCAGTGAAATTGAGTTTGACACCCCTGACCTAGCTGAAACCAAAATCTAAATTCCCTGCCAAAACACTATCAGCTCTGGGCCCAATGTCCTTGGGCTCCCACGGCTGAGTTATTATTGTTATGACTAGCTGGACTCTCATCCACATTCCCTCTCCCAGCATCGACTAATTCTAAAAGCAATAGAGAAAATGGCTGCTGTTGTCAAAAGCAAGAACATCCGATGTTAGCAGCGTTGACAGTCTGTAGGTAACCCAACCTTTAATTTCCAGTTAGCTCTGTCAATAAACCACACCGGTGGCCTGAAAGGTAAACCCCCTCCATGCACAGGTGATAGAGAAATAATAGAGGCGGAAGGAACCTCAGAGGTCTTCTAGTTCAACCTTGTACCCTTCTGTCCAATCTCTTCTTAGAAACCGCCAGGGTTGGAGCATTCTCAACTTCTGGTGGCAAGCTGTTCCACTGGTTAATTGTTCTCTCTGTTAGGAACTCTGTCCTTAATTCCAGGTTGCTTCTCTCCTTGATTACCTTCCATCTGTTGTTGCTTGTTTTGCCTTCTGGCGCTTTGGAGAATAATTTGACCCCCTCCTCTTCTTTGTGGCAACCCCTCAAATATTGGAAGACTGCTATCATGTTACCCTTAGTCCTTTTTTTCATTAAACTAGACCTGGAACTGTTCTTCATATGTTTTAGTCATATGTCATTTAGCCATTGGGCCATGTCATGCGTGCAAATTCATTGGAAAAGGCAATGGTGCTAGGAATGGTTAATGGAACAAGCAGAAGGGACAAGGAACGGGTAGGCTGGCATGATAACATCAATCTGATACAAAGATGAACATTCAACTACTGAAAGAATCTGTGCTTGACAAGGCATCCTGGGGATCACTTGCCTATAAAGTCGCCAAGAGTCGGACACGACTGAATGGTTAAAAATCTGGAAGTTTTTAAGAAGAGACTGGACAACCATTTGTCTGAAATGGTTTAGGGTTTCCTGCCTGAGCAGGGGGTTGGACTAGAGGACCTCCAGGTTCCCTTCCAACTTTGTCATTCTATTCTATTCTATTCTATTCTATTCTATTCTATTCTATTCTATTCTATATTCTATATTCCATTTTCCATATTCTATTCTATTCTATTCTATTCTATTCTATTCTATTCTATTCTATTCCATTCCATTCCATTCCATTCCATTCCACTCTATTCTATTCCATTCTATTCTATTTCATTCTTATTTCTATTCTATTCTATTCTATTCTATTCTATTCTATTCTATTCTGTTCTGTTCTGTTCTGTTCTGTTCTGTTCTATTCTATTCTATTCTATTCTATTCTATTCTATTCTATTCCATTCCATTCCATTCCATTCCATTCCATTCCACTCTATACCATTCCATTCTATTCTATTTCATTCTTATTTCTATTCTATTCTATTCTGTTCTGTTCTGTTCTATTCCATTCCATTCCATTCCATTCCATTCTAATGCGTACTAATGTGTCATTCTGCAGATATGTTCAAAGTTAACCAGCTGGTGGCACAGAATCCTTTATCTACCATTTCCACCAGCGGTACAATGTACACCTCCATTACTTCTATAATTAAGGCAGTTAATATATTACACCCTCCTCCACCTCCTCCTCCTCCTCCTCCTATTGCTTGCAGTTTTTCATTTTACCACCTTAGCTTTCTCTGCAGTGTACCTCTTTAGCGGGCTTAATCCTTGGTGTAAGCTTTCCAAGCTGTCAGAACTGCTTCGCTGTGTGATTCAAAGGTCCCAGGACTCTTTCAAAAGAGTCCTACAACATTGCACAGGACACCGGTTTCCTGAGGTGGCTGTTTAGGGAGCCTCCAGGGTGAGCAGCAGTTTACCTTAATGTATTGGGATCTAGCCGTTGGAAGGAGCTACAACAGCTTAGCAGGAGCGTAGGCCTCCAGATGTTGTTTTCTTTAAATTCCTCATTATCTTTTTTTTAGTACACCACTTTCAGCCCTCGAAACAGTGGGAAGTGCTTTGGGCCCAATGTCTGTTGTATGGGAAACCAAGACTGCTTTGGTGGGCCTTCAGCCAAGCTGAGTTTCTTTAAGGCAGTGGTTCTCAACCTGTGGGTCGGGACCTCATTTGGGGTCGAACGACCATTTCACGGGGGTCGCCAAACAACGCAGCCCGCCATTTTTCCCCCCTTTTCCTTAGCTGTGCTCCTCCCTTTTATTCTATGGCTTTTGAAAGCCAATCGAATAAATTCTCTTGAATCGAGTCTAATTCTATTGGCTTTCAAAAGCCAATAGGAATTGTCCAGGCTGTCTCTGCCCTGCTGAGCCCGCCAAAAGTCCCATTCTGCAAACGGTGCTGCACCAGTTGAGTAGTCCTCCACTTACGACCGGTTGAGTAGTCCTCGACTTACGACCGGTTGGGGGGTCGCGGCATTAAAAAGGTTGAGAACCACTGTTTTAAGGAGACGTCCTTCCCTCTTCCCTGCAAGGCTGGTGGGAAGCCCTGCGGTGGACGATGCGATGGGCCTGGCATTTGCTGCAACGATGGTATTTATGGGGATGGGGGGGGGGGAAACCAGGAGTGAGAATGGGGAGATGGAGAGAAAAAGAAAGATCAGACAAGATATAACAAATTCAATTGCACACATCCTCCGCTAAATTTCATTATGATCTATGACAGGGGTCTTCAAACTCGGCCCTTTTATGACTTGTGGACTTCAACTCCCAGAATTCCTCAGCCAGCATGCCTGGCTGAGGGATTCTGGGAGTTGAAGTCCACAAGTCATAAAAGGGCCAAGTTTGGAGACTTGTGTCTTAAATCTAACAAACAAAATGGAGGCTGGCTGAGGGATTCTGGGAGTTGAAGTCCACAAGTCATAAAAGGGCCAAGTTTGAAGACCCCTGATATAGACTTTAAGAGGAGTGGACTTCAACTCCCAGAATGCCTCAGCCAGTGTGCCTGGCTGAGGAATTCTGGGAGTTAAAGTCCACCAGTCATAAAAGGGCCAAGTTTGGAGACTCGTGTCTTAAATCTAACAAACAAAATGGAGGCTGGCTGAGGAATTCTGGGAGTTGAAGTCCACAAGTCATCAAAGGGCCCAGTTTGAAGACCCCTGATCTATGGGGTGTACAGGTAGTCCTCGACTTACTACAATTGAGCCCAATTGCTGAGTTTGGTTAAGTGAGTTTTGCCCCATTTTACAACTTTTTTCACTGCAGTCGTTAAGTGAATCACTGCCATTCTTCAGTGAGTAACAGGGTTGTGAAGCGAATCTGGCTTCCCCACTGACTTTGCATAACAACTGTCTCACTTGACGATGGAAATTTGGGGCTCACATGTGGTCGTAAGTTGAGAACTACCTGTATGCTGCCTAGGGAATCTTGGGAGTTGACGTCCACACATCTTAAAGTGGTCAAGACTGAGGAACAATTACTTATTTAGCCAGTAGATGGCAGTGTTTTCAAGTTTGAATCTATGGTATACACCAGTGATGGCAACCTTTGAGAGACCGAGTGCCCAAACTGCAACCCAAAACCCACTGATGCTTCTTCGGGTGCCGGGTGGGTGTGGCCCATGGGGTGGGTGTGGCCTATTGGGTGGGCGTGGCTGCGGTGGTCACGGCAGGCTGGGTGGGACTAAAAAGTTCAATCAATCAATTCCAACTTTGCAAGATCTTTTTTTTCCCTCACGAGAAGTTGAAATTGACTGATTGATTGGACCTTTTTTTTTTTTTTTTTTTGCACACAGCGGTGGAGGCCTAAAGCGAAAAGGTTTTATAAAACCCAGCTGAAGGCCCAGGACTGGGGCGATGGCGCACGTGCCCACAGAGAGGGCTCTGAGTGCTGCCTCTGGCACCCGTGGCATAGGTTCGCCACCACGGACCTAGAACTAAGCCGGAATTTCCTAACAGGGAGAACAATTACTCAGTGGAACCGCTTGCGTCCACAAGGTGGGGGTCATAAGTCAAGGAGTACCTACATTTTTTTCAATTTGCATTAGTTTTTATGATTGTCATTATAACACTTAATTAAATTACTATAAGCAAAAAAAAATGAAATTAACAATAAAAGACCAGAAACAATGGATGGAAACTAATCAAGGAGAGAAACATCCTAGAACTCAGGAGAAACTCCCTGACAGTGAGAACAATTAATCAGGGGAACGGCCCGCCACCAGACAGGGGTGCTCCAACACTGCAGATTTTTAACCATATGTCTGTACACGGTTTTCTGTCTGAGCAGGAAGATCTCTATGGGCCCTTCTCTTATTCTGTTGGCAGATCTCTAAGATCCCTTCCAACTCTGCTTTTCTGTCCTTTTCTGTCTGTTCATTTGTGTTAGAAGAAATCTAGCAGAGCTAATGGGATCGTGGAAGGTAGGGTACCAGCCAGGAGAAACAGAGCGGAGCTAATGGGGGGACATAGAAGGCAAGGGACCAGCCAGAGGAATCGAGCAGAGCTAATGGGGGGTCAGGGAAGGCAGGGGGCTAGTAATAAAGCTAATGGGGCAGAGAAGGCAAGAGGCCAGCGAGGAGAAATGGTTGCCCAAATCTGGATCTCGCCTCCTGCCTCCAGCACGCACTATTAAGCAATCCGGGACAGGAAGATCATTTGATTAGGATTTATTGGGAACGTTCCCGTTCAAAAGCATTCTGTCATGCAAAGAGGGAACCTGGAACTCAAAAGTTACAATATTTTGTAGTTTAACTCATCGAAGGTAAGTACAAAGTGAAGTTTCCCTTTACATAGAAAGTCGGTTATATGAACGTAATAGAATAACTGAATAGCATAATAATAATAATAATAATAATAATAAATGCATACAAAGTCAAAATTGAGAAGACAGCAACAGACAGTATGTGCCGTCTATGCAAAGAAGCTGAAGAAACAGTGGACCACCTGGTAAGCTGCTGCAAGAAGATTGCACAGACTGACTACAAGCAGCGGCATGACAAAGTAGCAACAATGGTGCATTGGAAGATCTGCAAAAAATATAATTTGCCTGTAAGCAAAAACTGGTGGGATCATAAAATAGAGAAAGTCATAGAAAATGATAAAATTAAACTGCTCTGGGACTTCAGAATTCAAACAGACAAGCACCTGCAACATTACACCCCAGACTTAACAATTGTCGATAAGAAAAACAAAAAAGTCTGGATAGTGGACGTGGCAGTGCCTGGAGATAGCAGAATAGAAGAGAAAGAACTGGAGAAGATAACAAAATACAAAGACCTACAAATAGAAATAGAAAGACTGTGACAAAAGCAAGCAAGGGTAGTACCAATAGTCATAGGCTCCTTGGGTGCAATCCCAAAACAACTGGAGCACCACTTGAACACCATTGGCATTGACAAATTCGCTATTAGTCAATTGCAAAAGGTAGCCTTACTAGGAACTGCTTCCATCCTGCGACGATACCTGTAATACCATCAAACATCTACATCTGCCTATCCCAGGTCCTGGGTAAGGACTTGATAGGTAGACAAAATGCCAAATCCAGTCTGAACATCTGGCTGACTGTGCGATGATCCATAATAATAAAGTTGGAAGGGACCTTGGAGGTCATCTAGTCCTCTAAGGGAGTTGAAATCCACAAGTCTTCAAGTGGCCAAGGTTGAGGAGCCCTGATTTAAATATTAAAATATTCATTATTGGGAACACTCTGCTGATTGTCCTTCTTGCTGAGCTGAAAATGTCCTTTGACCTGGCAATTCGCAACCTGGGTCTTGCTTAAGTGCCCGATATTAAAGCTGGAGACATCAAGTGCCGAAGGTTACGTTCCAGACAATTAGCTGATCTGAAACAGGAGTGGACAGATTACTAATCCAACTTGCAAATATTGTTAAGTGTTTCCAGATCTTGTCCGGAGCTGAGGAGTTTGCAAAAAGGTCGACGGACTCTGATGAAGGTCAAAGAAGAAAGGAAAAGAAACAGATTCAACCCCGTATATATATGACCCCAGTTAATAGTTGGTATTACTCATTTGTGGTCCTCAACACTGGCTCGGAGGAAAGAATTTAGAAATGTAATCATAGAGTTAGAAGGGACCTTGGAGGTCATCTATTCCAACCCCCTGCTCAGGCAGGAAACCCTATACCATTTCAGACAAATGGCTGTCCAGTCTCTTCTTAAAAACTTCCAGTGTTGGAGCATTCACAGCTTCTGGAGGCAGGCTGTTCCACCGGTTAATTGTTCTAACTGTCAGGAAGTTTCTCCTTAATTCTAGGTTTCTTCTCTCCTTGATTAGTTTCCATCCATTGCTTCTTGTCTTGCCTTCAGGTGCTTTGGAGAATAGCTTGACTCCCTCTTCTTTGGGGCAGCCCCTGAGATACTGCAAAACTGCTATCATGTCATCCCAGTCCTTCTCTTTGTTAGGCTAGCCCATGGGTAGGCAACCTTGGCTCTTTTATGACTCGTGAACTTCAACTCCCTGAATTCCTGAGCCAGCCTGACTCAGCTTGGAAACCTCTCCCTTCCCCTCAGCATGGCTGGCTCAGGCATTCTGGAAGTCCATGCGTCATAAAAGAGCCAAGGTTGCCAACTTCTGGCCTAGGCCTAGGCTGCTTTATCACTCGTGGACTTCAACTCCCAGAATTCCTGAGCCAGCCTGACTCAGCTTGGAAACCTGTCCCTTTCCCCTCAGCATGGCTGGCTCAGGAATTCTGGGAGTTGAAGTCCACGCATCATAAAAGAGCCAAGGTTGCCTACCCCTGGGCTAGACATACCTAGTTCCCTCAACTGTTCTTTGACTGGTTTAGCCTTCAGACTCCTATTCACCTTCATTGCCATTCTGTGCACTCTTTCTAGGACCTCAGTCTCTGTTGTGTATCATGGTATCCAGCACTGGATACAATATTCCAAGAGTGGCTTCATTAGCGCGGTACAATGTGGTATTATCGCTTCCTGTGATTTTGAAACTATCCCGCTAATATAATAATAATAATGATGATGATGATGATGATGATAATGACGACGATGATGATGATGATGTTGTTGGAAGGGATCTTGGAGGTCATCTAGTCCAACCCCTGCTCAGGCAGAAAACCCTATACCATTTCAGACAAATAGCTGTCCAGTCTCTCCTTAAAAACTTCCAGTGTTGGAGCATTCACCGCTTCTGGAGGCAGGTGGTTCCACTGGTTAATTGTTCTCACTGTCAGGAAGCTTCTCCTTAGTTCTAGGTTGATTCTTCTCCTTGATTAATTTCCATCCGTTGCTTATTGTCCTGCCTTCAGGCACTTTGGAGAATAGCTTGACTTCCTCTTCTCTGGGGCAGCCCCTGAGATAGTGGAACCCTGCTATCATGTCACCCTGGTCCTTCTCTTCATTAGACTAGACATACCCAATTCCAGCAACCGTTCATTATATGTTTTAGCCTCCAGTCTTCTAATCATCTTTGCTGCTCTACTCTGCACTCTTTCTAGAGTCTCAACATCTTTTTTTACATCGTGGTGACCAAAACTGGATGCAGTATTCTAAGTGTGGCCTTACCAAGGCCTTGTAAAATGGTATTAACACTTCATGTGATGATGCAGCCTAGGATCGTATTGGCTTTTTTGGCAGCTGCAGCACATGGCTGGCTCATACTTAAGTTGTGGTCCACTGGGACAGGGGTCCCCAACCCCTGGTCCGTGGACCAGTACTGGGCCGCGGCATGACAGCCACCGGTCTGCACAAACAAGGAAAGCCCCATCCACAGGATGCAGGCAGAACACAAAATCACATTCCCTCCGGTCCACGGAAAAACCTCTCTCCACTTAACCGGTCCCTGGTGCCCAAAAGGTTGGGGTCCTCTGTATTAGGACACATAAATCACAAGGTATTACTATTGAGACAGATGTTGCCTGTTCTATAGCTGTGCCTCTGATTTTTCCTACCGACGTTTTTTTGTAAACTTATTTTTGCTTTTTTTTATCACCCACAGCACGATAGATTGGGATCTGCAACACACATTTTGCAAAAGACATAGTTGATATATGAGGGTGGAGGTTGGCTGATTTGGATTCTGAGGGCTTCATAGGCTAGTTGTAAGTTGATATGTCTTGTGGTGTGTCAGATTTCGACGAACTCACGAGCGTGGCGGATGGTAGCGTGGCCGACGATTTTAGTGTTGCTCCAATCGAACTGGTGCTATTTGGCGTCGGTGTCCGTAGAGATTAAGGGTTGGAGATCGTGGTGTTTGACGGTTTCCGGGGATCCTGTTTTTTTAACTATTGCGATGTTTGTCCCACGCAGTTGATACATGAATAGGATCCAGCTTCACAAATATCTGGCTGTAGAAATCCCAAGGAAAGGATCGTAGGGCATGAGAAGCGGTGCTAGTTGCCACTTTGGTTCAGCTTGAAAAATGGGTAGACCGATTCACAGAAGTTCTGGAGATCAAGAGCTGTTGGTGGCCATCTGCTGGGAGATTGATGAGCTTTCTGGTGCAGTTGGTTGGCCACTGGGAGAACAAACTGTTGGACTAGAGAAGGCCAGGGTCCCATCCAGCAGGACGCTGCTCACGTTCTTCTGTTATTTTGGTCGTCCTGGTTGAGAATTTGGGGAACCAAAATCCCATCTCCTAAAAAACTGAAGATTATGGTCAAAGTGTGGTCTCATTAAAGAAGATACTAATCCACTGAGAACTCTTGAAAGTATGAAGACAACTCTCCAGTTGCTCATCCCCTAATGATGTCCATGACTTCTGGAGCCTCGGTCTCTGCCCTCTCTTTCCCCTAGTTTGGAGGAAAAACGCACAACTGCAAATTGTCCACATTTTACTCACCTCACGCCTGCGACCTTGGCGTATTAGATGAGGCCACTGGCATGGACAGGAATGCGTTGTGAATTTTATGAGACACAGACCAGGCTGCTGATGCCCAACCCACGTAGACCTCTCAGCTGTATAAATGCTGGTGGCTACCAAGAAGAAATCCAGACAAGATTTTCTGGGCAATCCTATCAACAAGACCACCAGCCGTGGTTGTCATGATGTCTTACAACATGTTGGCATTCTGCTTATTTTCGTTGCTCGCTTTTTCTTCGGCTTGCTACATCCAGAACTGTCCCATTGGAGGGAAGAGATCCATTCTGGATATGGAAGTCAGAAAGGTAGGTACTCAGGGAATTACGGTGCAGAATTATGGGTATAGAGGTAGCCAGGTTTCAGATTTGATGGATTCTTGATAGACAACAGAATCAATTTTCTCAAGAGTAAATAGGAATATTAAAGAGTACAGAGAAGAGCAACAAAGATGATTAGGGGACTGGAGGCTAAAACATATAAGGAATGGAATTGCTGGAATTGGGGATGTCTAGTTTAATGAAGAGAAGGACGAGGGGGGACATGATAGCAGTCTTCCAGTATCTCAGGGGCTGCCCCAAAGAAGAGGGAGTCAAGCTATTCTCCAAAGCGCCTGAAGGCAGGACGAGAAGCAATGGATGGAAACTAATCAAGGAGAGAAGCAACCTAGAACATGGGGGAACTCTGGCCCCTTCATGACTCGTGGACTTCAACTCCCAGAATTCCTAAGCCATCCTGGCTCAGCATGGAAACCTCTCCCTTTCCCCTCAGCATGGCTGGCTCAGGAATTCTGGGAGTTGGAAGTCCACGAGTCATAAAAGAGCCAAGGTTGCCTACCCTTGTTCTAGAATTTTCTTAATTAGTACTTCTTCAGCTGGTAAGTTTTCATTTTTCCAACGTTGGGGAAATACAATTCTTGCTGCCGTTCGTATGTGTGGTATTAAATATCTGCAATCTTTCTTATAATTATTCTCCTATTATTCCTAACAAAAATATAATTCTGGTTTAAAGTCTATTTGGTTTTTTTTGTTTGTTTTTTTGTCATTTTTCTCCGACCGTAAATGTACTTTAACCCAAAATCTTTTTTGCTTTAGGGCACGTCCACCAGATATGATAATAAGAGCCTGGTCTTTGTTTGCATTTCCAACAGTTAGTTGAAGTATTTTTAAACATTTTTGCTAATCTCACTGGTGTCGTATGCCATCTGTAAAACATTTCATGTGAGTTTTCTTTATATGCCACTGCTCTAGTTAATTTAATATTTCTTCCCCATAACTTTTGCCAGTCTTCTAATTCTATATTATATCCAAAGTTCTTTGCCCATGTTATCATTGTTTTACTTCTTTTACTTATCTGCGTTTATGATGGTCACAGTATCCCAGGGTTATGTGATCCTCTTTTGCGATCTTCTGACTGACAATTAGTCAAGCTATTCTCCAAAGCGCCTGAAGGCAGGACAAGAAGCAACGGATGGAAACTAACCAAAGAGAGAAGCAACCTAGAACTAAGGAGAAACTTCCTGATAGTTAGAACAATTAGCCAGTGGAACAACCTGCCTTTAGAAATGGTGAATGCTCCAACACTGGAAGTTTTTAAGAAGAAACTGAACAGCCATTTGTCCAAAATGATATAGGGTTACCTGCCTGAGCAAGGGGTTGGACTTGATGACCTCCAAGGTCCCTTCCAACTTTATTATTATGGATCATCGCACAGTCAGCCAGATGTTCAGACTGGATTTGGCATTTTGTCTACCTATCGAGTACTTCCCAAGGACCTGGGATAGGCAGATGTGGATGTTTGATGGTATTACAGATATCGTCGCAGGATGGAAGCAGTTCCTAGGAAGGCCGCCTTTTGCAATTGACTAATGGTGAATTTGTCAATGCCAAATTCGCTGTTAGTCAATTGCTCCCTTCCAACTTTATTATTTATTATTATTATTAATTCATTGGGGAAAACCAGATTCACTTAACAACTGGGTTACTAACTTAACAACGGCAAGGATTCACTTAACAACCGAGGCGAGAAAGGTCGCAAAACGGGGCAAAACACACTTAACAAATGTCTCCCTTAACGACAGACATGTTGAGCTCCTGGTACTAAATATTTATGAAATAACATTTACTAATCTTTTGAAGGTTGTTTTTTCTCGCTAGTGCATTTCCTGCGGACCTAGGAACAGAGGCCACTGCTTCGGGCCCAACATCTGTTGCGAAGAAGATCTGGGTTGTTACTTTGGCACAGCGGAAACTTTGCGATGCCAGGAAGAAATTTTTCTCCCGACCCCTTGTGAGTCTGGAAGGAAGCCGTGCGGGAACAACGGGGGAACCTGTGCTGCTTCTGGCATCTGCTGCAATCACGGTGAGCATATGCTAACCTTCTTCCAGATTTTTTTTTTTTTTAACAAAAAAAATACAGGTAGTCCTTGATTTATAGTCCTCAATTTACGTCCGTCACTGAGCCCGGGATCGTGACTTTTTTTTTTAAATAAAAAAAGTTTTTTTTATTTATAATACAATTTAAAAAAAAAGAAAACATTGGACATGACGTAACGTTCCAGTTTGAACATTTCTATCAAATTATTTCTCCTCTTACATTCAATTCTTTATCTCTATAAATATAGATAAACTTTTTATACAATACTTAGTACATTTTCTCTATTTGCTAACCTAGGAATGTATATATTTCCACCTTATCGCTAATCTATAACCCCAACGGTCCTCCTCAATTCCCACCAATGGTACAATTTATCCCAAATTTCAAAATATTCTAATCCGCTTTTCTCTTTCAATTCCATCGTAAGCCTGGATCGTGACGGTTTTTAAGTGGACTGTAAAGCGAACACGGCGTCTGATTTTATGATGTTTCGCGACGGTCATTAAATGAACCCAGCAGGCGTAAAGCCACCCCACTGCTATTGGCGGGTTTTTGCAGGTTATCAGAAGTAAATGTTGGTTTGGGGGCAAAATGTCCATCGTGGTTATATGACTGCGGGACACTGCAAATGCCGGTCAATGGGGGCCAGTGGCCAAGCAGAGATTCCTTTAATCATTGTGCCAAAAAGATCATTTTGTTGTTGTTGTTAGTTGCGAAGTCGTGTCCGACCCATCGCGACCCCACGGACAACGTCCCTCCAGGCCTTCTTGTCCTCTACCATCTTCTGGAGTCCATTGAAGCTCACGCCTCCTGCTTCAGTGACTCCATCCAGTCACCTCCTTCTCTGTCGTCCCCTTCTTCTCTTGCCCTCCATCTTTCCCAGCATCAGGCTCTTCTCCAGTGAGTCCTTCTCATTAGGTGGCCAAAGGACTTGAGTTTCAACTTCAGAATCTGGCCTTCTAAAGAGCAGTTGGGGTTGATCTCCTCTAGGACCGACCAGTTGGATCGCCTTGCAGTCCAGGGGACTCGCAGGAGTCTTCTCCAGCACCATCGTTCCAAGGCCTCCATTCTTTTGTGCTCAGCCTTTCTTACGGTCCACCTTTCACAGCCATACATTGCAACTGGGAAAACCATGGTCTTGACTATACGCACTTTTGTTGGCAGGGTGATCATAAAATGGGGCAAAACTCATTTAACAACTGTCCTCAATTAGCAACAGAAAATTTGGACTCAATCGCAGCTGTAAGTCAAGAATTACCTGTAGCCAACCTATTTTTTTCTTTTCAAGTTTTCATTTCCACTTCAGCCCGGAGAGGAACTTTAGGGTCATCACAAGTTGCTAATATAGCTCTAAAAAAAACCAGCATCATTTTCCTTCAGGATATTAATAGATCCCACAGGGCAAAAATGTTTATTAACAGACAGGGACACAAGAGAACTTGAACAGGGGTCTTCAAACTTAGCAACTTTTAAGATTTGAACTCTGTTGCTGATATTAACTTTTTTGACCGTTTCTTTCGCTTTTGCTGTTCCAGAGGGTTGCATGGTTGATTCCGTATGCGATCAAGAATGAGAAGATTCGAGGAAGAACACTGCAAAAACTACTTTAGATTATGAACTGGTGGACAATAATGCCAAACTGATGGCGATAAGATTGTTCTGAAATGTTTGCTAGGACATTTGCAATTCATATGTTTGTGCAAAATAAAAATTGAACAGCCATTCAAATCCACAATGTGTGTTCTCTTAGCTTTCCAATGATCAACAGAGTCCCTAGATGGATGGATGGGTGGGATGAATCTATAGATGTCTTGTATAGATGTCTTGTAAGCCCATTAGGCTTACAAGGAGTGAGAAAATGAAATTTATTTATTTTTTTACTATCTGTAGTTTGCTCCAAAGAAAACAGGCAAAGCAGAAACGTGTATTAAAAATTCCCAGGAAACAGTTAAACAGAATTAGTGCAATTTTAGTGTTTCACAGGTACTCAATACTGAATCTAATCAAAGGGTCTTTAATAGGTTCTTCAAAAGCTAAATTAGATGTTGCTCATTAAATTGCAGGAAGAAAGCATCCCATACCTTAAGCTTGTAAGATCTACCTTTTGAATACAGGTGGTCCTCAATGAATGGCCACCATTAAATTTCCCTTGATAAGCCAGGCAGTTGCTAAGCGAATTGTGCGTCCTTTTACCTTTTCTGTCCCAACTGATCAGATTTGCATCAAAATCATTAAGTGAAACAAATCTGGCTTCCCCCAGCAAATCAGCTTCTCAGAAGCCGGCTGGGAACGTTACAAACAGTGATCACATTATCCCGGGACAATTCAATTGTGGGAAGTCAGCCCCCCCCCCCGAGAAGGAAATATTAAAAGGGCAGAAAAATATATTTCCTCAAAAGGATTTTAAAAAGCAGAAACTAACCCTGCCCCCAAGTCTCTCTGTCCCAAGCAGAAGCCAGCCCTGTACAAATGCAGATGTAAACCATCAGGAAAGTTGGAGCTAGAAGTTTAGGAAGACAAAGACACCTAACATCTGCATACCCCACCCAAACTCTAAGAGTCATTAGCCCCAGCACCAGGGAAGCAAGATATGACCTTGGGATATAATAGGATTAACCTACCACCATCAAGAATACCAGAAAGACACACCCAGATTCAGGTCAGAATACCTGACACAGGAAATACAAAGCCTCAACACAGGAACAGGAAGCAACTCCAAACAAAAGGCTTTCAGAGGGTATAAAAACCCACTCCCCACATGTGCTCAGCCCTTTTTTCTCTCCTCTTTCCGGCCAGAACCATCTTTCTGTCTGGCCCTCCTCTTCAATAAACTGCAACCTTCTTTCTAAAGCAGTTGTTTATTTATCCCCGGCTTGGATGAACCAGGATGAAGACTTTTCTTTCAACACAACTGTCCTAAATGCATGGGATTATGGGAAAGGCAAGCCAGGGATTATGGGGATCACTCAAAAGCAGAAAAGGGATTGTGGGAGATGATAATGATGAAGAAGTTGGAAGAGACCTTGGAGGTCACCTAGTCCAACCCCCTGCTCAGGCAGGAAAACCTATACTATTTCAGATAAATGGTTGTCCAATCTTTTCTTAAAAACTTCCAGTTTTGGAGCTGTCATTCAGTCGAAGGATAGGATAAAGACAAGGCAGGTGATTCCTCCATTGGTCGAGAGGGGTCACCTGCAGTCATGTCTGTCACGGCTAGGCAACCTTGGCTCTTTTATGACTGGTGGACTTCAACTCCCAGAATTCCTGAGCCAGCCATGCTGAGGGGAAAGGGAGAGGTTTCCAAGCTGAGCCCTGCTGGCTCAGGAATTCTGGGAGCTGAAATCCACGAGTCATAAAGCGGCCTAGGCCTAGGCCAGAGGAAGGCCACGTTGGCTCTTTTATGACTCGTGGACTTCAACTCCCAGAATTCCTGAGCCAGCCATGCTGAGGGGAAAGGGAGAGCTTTCCAAGCTGAGCCATGCTGGCTCAGGAATTCTGGGAGTTGAAGTCCACGAGTCATAAAATGGCCTAGGCCCTAGGCCAGAGGAAGGCCACCTTGGCTCTTTTATGACTCGTGGACTTCAACTCCCAGAATTCCTGAGCCAGCATGGCTCAGCTTAGAAACCTCTCCCTTTCCCCTCAGCATGGCTGGCTTAGGAATTCTGGGAGTTGAAGTCCACGAGTCATAAAAGACCCAAGGTTGCTTACCCCTGGTCTAGGTCTACCTGGGGCTTAATATGGCCACTTTCTAGGTTTGGAAATAAAAGAACCACACAGACCGGGATGCAAAAGAACGTCCCGGAGAGTATTATGGAATCAACGTGAGAATGCAAGCCTCAGGAATAATCAGACACCTATTGGCCAGAAATCCTAGAAGGGCACTTCAACTCCCAAACACACCCGGGAGGGGGGCTACTTCCGGGATTGAGAGGACGCCCTTCCGCCGCTGGACCGGAAGCTCCCCGCGTGCGCCCTCATTCCTAACGGAACTTCCGGTCGGGAGGCGCGGAAAACAAAAAGGGCGCTGTTTTTTTCTGCTCGCTCTTCCTCTCGCGGTGGGCGGGACTGCATTTCCCGGCGTCCCTGGCGGCCCTTCCGGTTCCCGTCCCCGAGGCGCTGGGCCCGCGATGCTGGCGGCGGGGTTGCGGGGCCTTCCCGGCCGGGCCGCCCTGCTGGGCCGCGGCGCCCCAAGCCTGGTGCCCTCCCGCGGCCGCAAGACCCGCCGCGACCCTCCGGCCAAATCCAAGGCGGACCGGATCAAGGTGCCGCCGCCCGTCGACCCGGCCGAGCTGCTGGTCGTCCTCGACCGCTACGAGCAGCACCGGCGGGTGGTGGGCGCCCTCAGGTGAGCCCCCTCCCCCGGGACTGCTGAGCCCATCCTCCCCAGCGGGGAAGGCCCGGGAGGGTCCTTGGAAGGGCAGGAAAGGATCTGGTGAGGATCTGTCTGTCTGTTTGTCTAAGCTTACCTGTCAATCATCTATTTCTCTAATCTGTCATCTCTCTTATCTATTCTAATCTATCATTTATCGTCTCATCTATATCTCTATATAACTGTCATCTATATCTCTTATTTATATCTGTCATTATCTCTAATCTAATCTATCGTGTATCTTATCTATCTAATCATCTAGCATCTAATCTATACATATAAAACTATCATCTGTTTATCATCTACATCTCTAATCTGTCATCTCTCTTATCTATTCTAATGTATCATTTATTGTCTGATCTATATCTCTAACTATATATCTTTTATCTATATCATTATCTCTATCTGTATCTAATCTATATCTATCATGTATCTTATTTACCTAATCTATCATCTATATAAAACTATCATCTATATCTAATCTGTCATCTCTTATCTATTCTAATCTATCATTTATCGTCTAATCTATATCTCTATATAACTGTCATCTATATCTATCTCTTTCTATATCTGTCATTATCTCTAATCTAATCTATTATATTTTATCTAATTATCTATCATCTAATCTATATATATATCTATCATATATTTATCTACATCTCTAATCTGTTTTATCTATTCTAATATATCAATTATCGTCTAATCTATATATAACAAGCTATATATCTCTTATCTATATTATCTCTATCTGTAAGTAATCTATCTAATCTGTGTATCTTATCTAATCATCTATCATCTAATCTATATATAACATCTATCATCTATATTTCTAATCTGTCATCTATTCTAATCTATCATTTATTGTCTAATCTATATCTCTATATAACTATCTATATATCTCTTATCTATATCATTATCTGTATCTAATCTATATTTAATCTATCATGTATCTTATCTAGCTAATCTATCATCTAATCTATATAAAACTCATCTATATCTAATCTGTCATCTCTTATCAATTCTAATCTATCATTTATCGTCTCATCTATATATATAACTCATCTATATATCTCTTATCTATATCATTATCTGTATCTAATCTATATTTAATCTATCATGTATCTTATCTAGCTAATCTATCATCTAATCTATATAAAACTATCAATCTATATCTAATCTGTCATCTCTTATCAATTCTAATCTATCATTTATCGTCTCATCTATATCTATATAACTCATCTATATCTATCTCTTACCTATATCTGTCATTGTCTCTATATCTAATCTAATCTATCGTGTATCTTATCTATCTAATCATCTATCATCTAATCTATACATAAAAAACTATCATCTGTTTATTATTTACATCTCTAATCTGTCATCTCTCTTATCTATTCTAATGTATCATTTATTGTCTAATCTATATCTCTAACTATCATCTATATATCTCTTATCTATATCATCTCTATCTGTATCTAATCTATATCTAATCTATCATGTATTTTATCTATCTAATCTATCATCTAATCTATATAAAACTATCCTCTATATCTAATCTATCATTTCTTATCCTAATCTATCATTTATTGGCTAATCTATATCTCTATATAACTATCATTTATATCTCTTATCTATATCATCTATATCTAATCTATATCTAATCTATCGTGTATCTAATCATCTATCATCTGTCTTTGTCCATCCATCCATTTCATCCACCTTTCTATTATTTCTCTATCATTATCCATCCATCCATCCATCTCTCTCTATTATTTCTCTATCTATCTATGTCTATTTTATCTATGTCTATCTGTCTATATCTTTGTATATGATCTATCTATACCTGCCTATTTATCATTTATTATCTACCACCCATCCATCTCTCTTATTTCTCTATATATCTGTTTGTCTTCATCCTTCTCTATCTGTGATCTATCTATACCTATCTATATCTGTTATTTATCATTTATCATCTACCATCCATCCATCATCTATTTATGTGTGTCTGTCTATATCATGGGTCTTCAAACTTGGCCCTTTTATGACTTGTGGACTTCTACTCCCAGAATTCTTCCGCCAGTGTGCCTGGCTGAGGAATTCTGGGAGTTGAACCCCACAAGTCATAAAAGGGTCAAGTTTGAAGACCCCCCTCAGTTAAATCAAAAGAATTTAGGGATGCTGAAAGATTAGAGGGCTCTTGCAGCCTGGGGATGAAAACTTTTAACATTCTGTCCTGGGTTCTCCGCTAGATTTGAGATGATGGAAGAAATAAAGCATAAAAACTACGATTTCATGTTCGGAGAAACGGCGAAGAAGAGGAATAAAGCTGAGCAAGAGGAGCATCAAGGTCTCATGGCCTTGAACGATGCTGAAAATAAGCGTTTACTCGAGCGGAGGTAAAACCAGTGCACGCCTGCCTCATTCCACACATTAGACAGAATCAAGATCAGGAGAAGTGATAGTATTTCCCTCTAGTGCACTGGTCAGGCCACACTTGGAATGCTACACCCAGTTTTGGTCGCCATGATGTAAAAAAGATGTTGAGACTCTGGAAAGAGTGCAGAGAAGAGCAACAAAGATGATCAGGGGACTGGAGGCTAAAGCATATAAGGAACAGCTGCTGGAATTAGGTATGTCTAGTTCAGGGGTAGGCAACCTTGGCTCTTTTATGACTCGTGGACTTCAACTCCCAGAATTCCTGAGCCAGCATGCTTTCCTGGCTCAGGAATTCTGGGAGTTGAAGTCCACGAGTCATAAAAGAGCCAAGGTTGCCTACCCCTGGTCTAGTTTAACGAAGAGAAGGACGAGGGGGGACAGGATAGCAGTGTTCCAGTATTTCAGGGGCTGCCACAAAGAAGAGGGAGTCAAGCTATTTTCCAAGGCCCCTGAAGGCAGGACAAGAAGCAGTGGATGGAAACTAATCAAGGAGAGAAGCAACCTAGAACTAAGGAGAAACTTCCTTAGTTAGAACAATTGATTAGTTGCAAGGGTAGGCAATCTTGGCTCTTTTATGACTCGTGGACTTCAACTCCCAGAATTCCTGGGTCAGCCATGCTGAGGGGAAAGGGAGAGGTTTCCAAGCTGAGCCATGCTAGGAATTCTGGGAGTTGAAGGCCAGCAGTCATAAAAGAGCCAAGGTTGCCTACCCCTGCCCTAGGCCTAGGCCATTTGATGACTCGTGGACTTCAACTCCCAGAATTCCTGAGCCGGCCTGGCTCAGCTTGGAAACCTCTCCCTTTCCCCTCAGCATGGCTGACCCAGGAATTCTGGGAGTTGAAGTCCACCAGTCATAAAAGAGACAAGGTTGCCTACCCCTGGATTAGTGGGTTAGTGGAATAGCTAGTCTCCTCCATCACTAGAGGTTTTGAAAACTAGATTGGGCAACCATTTGACTGGGATGGTATAAGAAGGACTCCCGCCTTGAGCAGGGGGTTGGACTAGAAGACCTCCAGGCTTCCTTCCCAGCCCTAGGATTCTAGTATTCCGGCCCCTGGCGAGAAAAGGAGAGGAGAATATCTCTGTCACATTTCTTCCCTCTTTCCCGCAATAGGTTGGAGCGTCTCCGGAAGGAGGAAATACAGGAGAAAGCCCGCAAGCTACAAAGTGACCAAAACAGGGTGTCCTTGCGGGAGAAATCCCTCAAGGAGAAAGAAATGGAAGTGCTTCGCTTACAGGTAGGAAAGCCCCAAGGCTCCAGTCCGTCATCTTCGCCGGAACTTCGTACAGGCAGCCCTCAACTTTTTTTCCTCCCGTTTTCCCTTTCTGTTAGAAGCGTACTATCAGTTGCAACTCCTAGGATTTGTCCAAGGGCCGTCACTTAAGAGGAAGTAAATTCCCAGAGGCCACCAGACAGAAAGAGGACATTTCTGCCCAAAGTAAATGGCTTGACTGGTAAAAGGAAATGTATAAAAGCATACTTGGGAGAACTGATCCCTAGTGCTAACTTTGTGCAGCCGTCGTGAAAATTATTAAAGCGTTGTTCCTCGTACTTGGCGTAGTGCTTGTTTGATGATAGCTGGAGTCTGAAGTCAGGACGCGGTAACAAACGACTACAATGAATCCCCGAATTTTTGTTGCACAGTGAGACACTTGTGAAGTGAGTTTCGCCCCATTCCACACCCTTTCTTGCCCCTGTTCTTAAGCGGATCGCTGCAGTTGTTAAATGGGTAGCATGGTCGTTCAGTGAATCTGGCTTCCCCATTTGACTTTGCTCCCCAGAAGGGTCACATAAGGGGACATAAAGGACCCCTGGGCGCACTGCGACCGTTATACAGTAGTGGCCAAAATTGTGGAAAACTTTTGGGAAATGTGTACAGTAGAAATTCCACCTTTGGTTAAGTTCCCACCTATTTTTCTTCTCATTTCTTTATAACTGTAGCCTTGTTCACCTAATAATACTATTTTCCATCGCTTTCTGGGCAACCAGTCAACTCTTTGCACCGTTACTTTAATTTTATTACGTTTTACAAGCTCACTAAATGAAAGAACACACACACAAAAAACCCAGTCTACTTGAGAGCCATCACACAACACACTGACAAATGTCCTCCTCTCAGCTTCAATACAGGACATCGATAATTGAATCCTACCGTGGTCTGATTGGCTCATGGCCAAAATAAGATGACACCCGATTGGCTCTCTAAACCAGTGGCTCTCAACCTGTGGGTCGGGACCCCATTTGGGGCTGAACGACCATTTCACGGGGGTCGCCAAACAACGCAGTCCGCCATTTTCCCCCCCCCTTTTCCTTAGCTGTGCTACTCCCTTTTATTCTATTGGATTTTGAAAGCCAATAGAATAGACTCTCTTGAATAGAGTCTCATTCTATTGGCTTTCAAAAGCCAATAGGAATTGTCCAGGCTGTCTCTGCCCTGCTGAGCCCCCCAAAAGTCCCATTCTGCAAACGGTGCTGCACCAGTTGAGTAATCCTCGACTTACGACTGGTTGGGGGTTGCAGCATTAAAAAGGTTGAGAATCACTGCTCTAAACACTCATGCTCATTGGCTACAATCAGAGGAAGGAAAACCACCTGATATCAACCTAAGCAAGTTGTGCTTCCTTTTTCTGCTTATTTTCATAGAATGCAGTACAGATAATTGAACAAACTTCGTTGCCTTACGTTCTTGATTAAATTATCTTTCCATCGATATATAATTTTATGGTACTACTCCAAAAAAAAAAGTGGTGTTATTAGCCATCAAACCTCAAAAATACACTTTTCCCAGAAGGTTTCCACAATGTTGGCCAGTGCTGTAAATAATGAGTAATTTGCTGGGTGTCTGAATTTTGATCACCCGACCAACGGTCTTAAGTGTGAAAAAACGGCCGTAAAAGCCGCTTTTTTTCAGTGCTGTTGCGACTTCGGTCACAAAATAAACCGTTGAAGGTCGAGGACTGCCTGTGGTCCATTTTAAACGTTAGTTGTTATTTTAATGTCTTCTTGTGTTCCCTTGGTTGGAAGCCGCCGAGCGTTGCTTCTTGGTGAAATGGACAACATACAAATTTAATAAATAAATAAATAAGCTTTCCTTCAGATCCCATCTTAAAGGTCAACAGTCCGGCCAGCGAAACCAACAAAAGGAATCCTCAAGGCAGTCGAGTCCCAGTAAGCACAACTTAATTATTGAGTACAGCATCTCGGAACTGAAGAAGCAAAACCAGCTCCCGGGTTTTCCAGCGCGGAAGCTTGCTTAGTTAAACATCAGATTCCTATGCCCCCACCCACCGGGCGTTCACACGGTCCAATGATAATATTTCTTTTTGTTACGGGAACAGTTCACTTCTCCCTCAATCACCTGCGTCAATGACCTTGGCCATGTAGTCAAGATGGACAGGGATTAATATTTATATGTTACTTAACTTGTAAGGGTGTAGGTCAGGGGTAGGCAACCTTGGCTCTTTTATGACTCGTGGACTTCCAACTCCCAGAATTCCTGAGCCAACCATGCTGAGGGGAAAGGGAGAGGTTTCCAAGCTGAGCCAGGCTGGCTCAGGAATTCTGGGAGTTGAAGTCCACGAGTCATAAAGCGGCCTAGGCCCTAGGCCAGGGGTAGGCAACCTTGGCTCTTTCATGACTCGTGGACTTCAACTCCCAGAATTCCTGAGCCAGCCACGCTGAGGGGGAAGGGAGAAGTTTCCAAGCTGAGCCACGCTGGTTCAGGAATTCTGGGAGTTGAAGTCCACAGATCATAAAGGGATCATAATTCCGTATACTGGCTCAGGAATTCTGGAAGTTGAAGTCCATGATTCATAAAAGCCAAGGTTGCCAACCCCTAGTGTAGGTGTATATCACTACTACTACTACTACTACTACTACTACTACTACTACTAGATGATGATGATGATGATGAAGTTAGAAGGGACTTTGGAGGCCTTCTAGTTCAACACCCTGCTCAGGCAGAAAACCCTCTACCATTTTAGACAAATGGCTGTCCAGTCTCTTCTTAAAAACTTCCAGTGTTGGATGGAGCATTCACCGCTTCTGGAGGCAGGTTGTTCCCCTGGTTAATTGTTCTCCCTGTCAGGAAGTTTCTCCTTAGTTCCAGGTTGCTTCTCTCCTTGATCAGTTTCCATCCGTTGCTTCTTGTCCTGCCTTCAGGCGCTTTGGAGACTAGCTTGACTCCCTCTTCTTTGGGGCAGCCCCTGAGATACTGGAACGCGGCTATCCTGTCCCCCCTCGTCCTTCTCTTCATTAAACCAGACAGACCCAATTCCAGCCACCGTTCCTTACAGACAGCTTGACTTAATCTGAGTTTGTCAGCCGCCGTTTTGCAAACGACGGCTTCAGATTAGAGGGTTAGCAGATTGCTTTTGCAGTTTGTGTGTTGGGTTTGTATTTATTTATTTATTTTGTCAGCCGCCCAGGGAGCGAAAGAGAGCTGTCATTCTGCAATTAAATACATTTTATTAGGCCGTCTCTTCATTTCTCCTGACGCCGAGCATGAAGCATCACCTTAACGACACGCCTCAGGGTCATTTAGCTTTGATCTCATCCTTGCTTTCTCCTTTCTGTCGATCCAGGAAGAATCCAGGAATTTCATCACCCTTGAAAACCTGGATCAGCGGATCGAGGAGTGCCTGAACAAGACCCAGAATTACAATTTCGCCATCGATAAAGACGGGAGGATAGTTAAGAGGACAGCCATGCAATAACCAACTCTTGGAGGAAGGACCCTTTCCATCCAGATCCGAGGTTTGCCATGAGTGATTGCACACGCTCCACCCCATCAGCATCGCTACCCTCAAAACGGGGAGTGGCAGATAATTCATGCTTTCCAAGCGGGGCGAATCTGGTTTTGCAGCCGTTATAACGGCCCTTTTGCAGAAAGAAATGGATCCTCTTCTGAGATTTTGGGGTTTTGAACATCTCATCCTCCGTCGTTCCTGCGTTTTTAAGAACCCCGATCAGCTTTTAATCCTGTCTCTCTTTTCTTTGAAAAACAACTGACCTATTGGCTAGGTTTCTCTGGATTGCTCAGAAATTAAACGCAGTATTTTATTTTCTGGCTTTTGAGAGGTTTATTTCCGCTCGTCTTGTTTTTCAGCACCCACCTGGGTGCTTGGATGGTGAATTCCTAAGCCATTTTGGACAGTAACGATTAATGCCAACCCATAAACCCGTGCCTGCTACACAACTGGTAACTCACAGAGATTTTTTTTTCAGAACAGGTAGACTTAACAGCCATTCTTTTAAAGTTACAGCGGCACAAAAAACAGCAACTTAGCAACGTTTTTCACACGACCGTTAACACATTCCCCGTGGCTCACATGATCCAAACTTGGATGCTTGGCGCTGGTTGCAAAATTAATGGGGAAGCCAGAATCACTTAACAACTCTTACTACAGTAGTGGCCAAAATGGTGGATACCTTTTGGGAAAAGTGTAGTTTTGAGGTTGGATGGCTAATAACACCACTTTTTGGGGGGAGGAGTAGCATAAAATTATATATCGATGGAAAGATAATTTAATCAAGAACGTAATGTAACCAAGTCTGAAAAGTTATAGCCAAATAAGCAGAAAAAGGAAGCACAACTTGCTCAAATTGATATCAGGTGGCTTTCCTTCATCTGATTGTAGCCAATGAGTATGAGTGTTTAGAGCAGTGGTTCTCAACCTTTTTAATGCCGCGACCCCCAACCGGTCGTAAGTCGAGGACTACTCAACCGGTCGTAAGTCGAGGACTACTCAACCGGTCGTAAGTCGAGGACTACTCAACTGGTGAAACACTGTTTGCAGAATGGGACTTTTGACGGGCTCAGCAGGGCAGAGACAGCCTGGACAATTCCTATTGGCTTTGGAAAGCCAATAGAATTAGACTCTATTCAAGAGAGTCTATTCTATTGGCTTTCAAAAGCCAATAGAATAAAAGGGAGTAGCACAGCTAAGGAAAAGGGGGAAAAAATGGTGGACTGCGTTGTTTGGCGACCCCCGTGAAATGGTCGTTCAACCCCAAATGGGGTCCCGACCCACAGGTTGAGAACCACTGGTTTAGAGAGCCAATTGGGTGTCATCTTGTTTTGGCCATGAGCCAATCAGATCACAGTCGGATCCAGTGATTGTTGTCCTGTATTGAAGCTGAGAGGAGGACATTTGTCAGTGTGTTATGTGATCACCATCAAGTCAGTTGGGGTTTTTTTGTGTTCTTTCACTTAGTGAGCTTGTAAAATGTAATAAAATTAAAGCCATGGTGCAAAGAGTTGACTGGTCGCCCAGAAAGCGGTGTAAAATAGTATTATCAAGTGAACAATGCTTATAAAGTTATAAAGAAATGAGAAGAAAAATGGGTGGAAACTTAACCAAAGGGGGCATTTCTCCTGTACGCTTTTCCCAAAAGGTTTCCGCCATTTTGGCCAACTACTGTAACTTAACAACTACAGCGATTCACTTCACAACATGGCAGGACAGGTGGTTAAATGGGGCAAAATTCACTTCACAGCTGTTTCGGTTAGCAAAAGAAATTTGGGGCTCAGCTGTCATAAGTCGAGGACTGCCTGTCCTTTGAAATCATTCTCCTAGCAAAATTGCAATCTTGCTCGAATAAAACTCCCACAGAAAACACCAACGGTCAACAGTGTTCTGCGTAAAAGCTGTAGTAAAAGAAAAGTAGCAGAAGACTCACGGTATCGTGAGTAAATCGGCGGTTGCAATTTCAAAAGAAAAAAAAAAAGGATTGCCCAGAATTTCCCAGATTAAGCATTGGGAATCTTTAAGTTAATTTCTCCAAATTTGATGACCTTTATAGACCTTGTCCATATCTATACATGGACTGGAAAAACGTCTTTTGGGGCTATAAGTTTAGAAGGCCAGAACAGAAACTGTAGTATTTAGGGTAAACACCTGTCCATCATCTGACAAAAAAGAAAAAAGAAAATATAAACACAGTAATTAAAAATAATCAACTTTAAAAAGAAAACTCAAAAAAGCAGACTTGATGGACCAGTAAGTCTTTTTCTGCCTTCCGTTTGCAGCACTTCGGTGTTTCTATACCAGAGAATCTGAAGCGTCTCCCAAAATTAAATAAAAATCTGGATTATTTTTTTTTAAATATACTTTTATTAGTTTTTTTTATAATCACAAGTACTTAATATTTTGCCGGCAACATATTGTCTGGATTTCAATAACTAGCTTATTAACCCGTATTAAGTTCCTTTCTACCTCGTTTTTCTAACCAATGATAAAAGGTATCCCATAGTCTAAAATAAACTGAGTCTTCTTTTTCTTTTGTTTTCAAAACCAATCCATTTCTGCACACTCTAAAAAAAATTTAATTAAGACTTCCTCCGTTGGTAAATCTTCATTTTTTCCAATATTGAGGGAATACAATTCTTGTTGCAGTTAATATATGTAAAATTAAATATATACACTCTCATAATTTCCTACAGTTATGCCTAACAAAAATAATTCTGGTTTAAACTCTATATGTTTTTTCATCGTTTTCTCTAACCACCATCTTTTGGCTTTAGAGCATGTCCACCAAAGATGGTTCATAGGTGCCTGGTTTTCATTTACATTTCCAACAATTGCTTGATATATTTTTAAACATTTTTGCTAACCTCACGGGTGTTAGATGCCATCTGTAGAACATTTTAATATAAATCTGGAATTTTGAAAAGATCGTGCACTTCGCCAATGTCCCGGGAGGAAAAAAGGCAACTGGTGCTGATTTAGTGTGTCACAAATGTTGGAAGTTCCTTGTCTGAAACTTTAAGGCTGTGATCGTGGGGAAAAAAATTTGGAAAAACGTAAGTTTGCATTTGACTGCAGAAATATCTATAGAGGCACGGTTAAAAATAAAGCATCTTGTTCCGTGCAGAAATATCTATAGATATATAGCAAAAAAAAAAGGGGAGGCATTTTGTTCAATATATTGGTATTTTCACATTCACAAAGGACTTTTCCGTGGGAGTTTGTTCCAATTGGTCAGCCATGTGTTTTTTTTCTTCGACCTTTTTCTATTTAATGTTTGTTTGTAGGGAATCTGTAATGCCAGCTTCACCGTTCAGAAGCTCTCAGAGGCACAAAGGACGTTAAATCAACAAGCAAGTCACGAGAGGTTAAGAGGGAGGACAGCTAATGTTCAGGAGCAAATCATTTCCAAAAGCACGGGACTATTTTAATTATTTCTTTATTTATATTTCATTTATATACGTTTCTAGGCCTCCCATTCTTCCTTAAGAAAGGAGCTCTTTTCTTTTTTTCATTTCTTTTTTTGAAGTTGTCCGGTCAGGATGCCAGCCTGAAAAAATTGAAAATAAGGTCTTGTGATCAAGAGATAGATCCCGATTGCATTTGCTTCATTTTTAATTTTAAAAGAAGAATTACAAATAAATTGGATTTTCCTGAGCTGATAAAACTTCTCTGGTTGGAAACCAGATTAAAATATAAAAAGCAAATTGCCGCACGTTGACTGAACGATGTAGATTATACACCTGCATTGACCTCCTTTTGATTACAGTAGTGGCCAGAATAGAATAGAATAGAATAGTTGGAAGGAACCTTTGAGGTCCTCTAGTCCAACCCCCTGCTCAGGCAGAAAACCTTATACCATTTTAGGATAATAGAATAGAATAGAAATTAATAGAATAGAATAGAATAGAATAGAATAGAATAGAATAGAATAGAATAGTTGGAAGGGACCTTGGAGGTCTTCTAGTCCAACCCCCTGCTCAGGCAGAAAACCTTATACCATTTTAGGATAATAGAATAGAATAGAAATTAATAGAATAGAATAGAATAGAATAGAATAGAATAGAATAGAATAGAATAGAATAGTTGGAAGGGACCTTGGAGGTCTTCTAGTCCAACCTCCTGCTCAGGCAGAAAACCTTATACCATTTTAGGATAATAGAATAGAATAGAAATTAATAGAATAGAATAGAATAGAATAGAATAGAATAGAATAGAATAGAATAGAATAGAATAGAATAGAATAGAATAGAATAGTTGGAAGGGACCTTGGAGGTCTTCTAGTCCAACCCCCTGCTCAGGCAGGAAACCTTATACCATTTCAGACAAATGGCTGTCCAGTCTCTTAGAAACCTCCAGTGTTGGAGAACCCACAACTTCTGGAGGCAGGTTGTTCCACTGATTAATTGTTCTGTCAGGAAGTTTCTCCTTAGTTCTAGGTTGCTTCTCTCCTTGATGAGTTTCCATCCGTTGCTTGTCCTGCCTTCAGGCGCTTTGGAGAATAGCTTGACTCCCTCTTCTTTGGGGCAGCCCCTAAGATACTGGAAGACTGCTATCATGTCCCCTCTCATCCTTCTCTTCATTAAACTAGACATCCCCAATTCCAGCAGCCATTCCTTATATGTTTTAGCCTCCAGTCCCCTGATCGTCTTTGTTGCTCTTCTCTGCACTCTTTCTAGAGTCTCAACATCTTTTTTTACATCATGCTGACCAAAACTGGATGCCGTATTCCCAAAGCACTAAACAAGACAGCATCTTGTTTAGGCTGTCTTGAAGCCTTGGTCCTTGGCCAACCTCTTTTCTCAAAAGAGTGTAAGACTGCAAAGAGGCTGTTACTCAGTCTCATCGAAGGCCATCCTACCCCCCCCCCCCGTTTCACTTCTCACCAAAGATGTGCCAAGAAGCTCTCCTACAAGGGATCTTTTCATCAAGCAGCCCGATCTTCTCCAGAAGAAGCAGACTTCAGAATCCAATGGCTTGTCCCCAAGAGTGATTTTCCAAAAGTCAACTGGATTGACTTGGTTTTTTTCTTCCTTTCTCGGAAAACGTTTCGCTTCTCGCCCCAGAAGCTTCTCCAGACCTTTAGGTGGGAAGCCCAACGTTTTCAAGGAAAAGCGAGCCCAGTTGCCTTTTGGGAAAGCACCGTTGGGACAACCACAACCTGGAGGGGTGAGGATCTCTACAGACAAAATCCAATTGCTTACCAGTAAATGCTTCACCACTTTATGACTTGGGACTTTCAGATATGGACAACCACCTTCGTCACAAAGTCTGCTCTCTTCAGAGTCCTGGGAATGAGAGAAGAGAAAAATAAGACCGTAGATTTAGGTCTGTCTTCCCTGAGTTGGCAGCCACTCAAAGTATTGGTCCACAGCTTCCATCCTCTTTGACTAGCTGGCTACTTTGGGATAAGATCATTCAATTTAACACATCTGGAATGAGAGAGGTGGACGGATGATCTGGGCTAGTGTTGATGTACCTCAAAGTTTCTGGGCAATGCAATTTCTCGCTTTCCTCCGGGATACCAGCCGTGGGACCAGTGCTGGGCTCTTGTCAGTTGGATGCTGATAGAAAAAAGGATGCAGAATATCAAGAAGGCTCTTTGGCACACCATGATGTGGTCTTCAGCCCCCGCGATCTCTGCGGAATCTGGAAGGAAGAGGAAGAATGGAAATTTGCCATTTTTCTTGCCACAGTTACTATCAGCATTCCAGTCTCCACAGTAATATTAAGAGAAACACAATTATGGAGAGAATAGAACAGAAATAGAAATAATGAGTAGAGTAGAGTAGAGTAGAGTAGAACAGAACAGAACAGAACAGAATAGAAGTATTAAAATCCATAAATATATAACTAAAACAAAAAAAGGAAATAACATGCAGAGGAATATTTATAAGGGATCCACCTCAATAGGTATTGTCCTTGGTGCTCTCTGAGCTGGGTGGTTCCCTTGCAGACGTTTCATGACCCAACTAGGGAACCTCATCAGTGCAAGAAGGGAGTGTGGGGGGAGGAGGAGGAGGAGGAGGAGGAGGAAGAAGATAATTGTGGGGTATTTGGTGCTCTCTGAGCTGGGTGGTTTCCTTGCAGACATTTCATGACCCAACTAGGGAATGTCATCAGTGCTAGAAGGAGGATTTTCTGTATTATCTATTCTTTCCTCTCCCTTTAATGTTCAGGAGGAAGATCTGGAGGCAGCAATGTGTAGGGGGGGGGGGTTCCTTGCTGCTTTCTGAGCTTGGTTGTTTTTGTGCACTAGCGTTGATAATGTTCCCTAGTTTGGGCAATGAAATGTCTGCAAGAAAACCACCAAGCTCAGAGAGCACCAAGGAATCACAGTTCTCTTCCTCCTCCACCTCCTCCTCCTCTTCCTCCTCCTCCTCTTCCTCCTGGTTGGGATGTAAAAACAAAAAGCATTGCAATACAACTCAGGGAACTTTGCATCTTTGCAATCTTACATTGTCTGCAGTTGCAATAAATATATGTACCCATTTGAAAATCTAATTAATTAGAATAGAATAGAACAGAATAGAATACAGAATAGAATGCAGAACAGAATGCAGAATACAATACAATACAATACAATACAATACAATGAAGAATAGAATAGAATGCAGAATAGAATAGAATATAAAGAATAGAATAGAATAGAATAAAATGCAGAATAGAATGCAGAATACAATACAATAGAATACATTAGAATGAAGAATAGAATACAATAGAATGCAGAATAGAATAGAATATAGAGAATAGAATGCAGAATAGAATAGAATAGAATAAAATGCAGAATAGAATGCAGAATACAATACAATAGAATACATTAGAATGAAGAATAGAATACAATAGAATGCAGAATAGAATAGAATATAGAGAATAGAATAGAATGCAGAATAGAATAGAATAAAATGCAGAATAGAATGCAGCCTTCCATCCTTCCGGGGTAGGTAAAATGAGGACCCAGATTGTTGGGGGCAATGTAAATATATATATATACATTGCTTACTGGTGTACACCGCTTAGAGCAGTGGTTCTCAACCTTTCTAATGCCGTGACCCCATAATACAGTTCCCCATGTTGTGGTGACCCCCCAAGTGGGTGTGGCCACCAATAAGAGGGTGTAGGACAGCTAGGGAAAAGGGAAAAAATGGCGGACAGTGTGGTTTGGCGACCCCCGTGAAATGGTCGTTCGACCCCAAATGGGGTCCCGACCCACAGGTTGAGAACCACTGGCTTAGAGAGTGCTTGCACTTAAAGCGGTATATAAGTCTCATAAATAAATAAATAAATAAATAAATACATTAGAATGAAGAATAGAATAGAACAGAATGCAGAATAGAATAGAATATAGAGAATAGAATAGAATGCAGAATAGAATAGAATAGAATAGAATAGAACAATGACTTTACTGACACTTTACATTAATCAGCATACATTAAAAATGAGATTTCATCCCCTACAACTCTCAAAAGGTAAGCACCTCCAATATACACTGCATAAACATAACAAAATGATGATGACGACAACGACGATGATGATAATAATAATAATAATAATAATAATAATGCATATACTCACACACACACACACACACACACACACATATAATTTCGTATCCCTCCCTTAATCCAAGTTGCTAAGAAGATGCGAATCTGAAGAGAAGCTTAGCAAAAAAAATCTGCTCACCTCCGATGGCTTTTGAGGTCCTCCTCCTTTGTGCTGAGATGTGATCGGTGTTCAAGCACTACGCTCTGGATACTTATAGTCCTTCCCATGCGCCAGCCAAGTCATTGGTCACCCAATTTGATCTTTGCTGCCTCTTAGCTCAGTGGAAGTCTTTGAGTCTCCGGGATGCTTTGCTGACGCTGTGCAATGCTGGGACTCTTTCACCAATCTGCTTTTTTGACCCTCTCGATCTTGGAAAGACTTAATGAAAACATCCTTATAAAATATTTAGCCTCCGTCGGTCCCAGCTAGCCACTGGCCTAGACTAAGCTTGCAAGCTAAGCAAGATTGGCCATGGGGAAAATTTGGATGGGACAATAGCAATAGTGCTTAGATCAGGGCTTTTCAACCTTTTCACCCACTGTGCCACTTTTAGGATATGGCAATATCCAAGTACCACCAGTCGCCTAACAAGGTGTCAAAAACGTGATGACCCCCCCCCAAAAAAGGAAAAAAGTGATAAAAGTACAGGTAGTCCTCGACTTACAACAGTTCACTTAGTGACTGTTCGAAGTTACAATGGCACTGAACAAAGGGCCCCCCAAGCCACAGCCGAGCAAGACACCTGCCTGCCCGCCCGGCCAAGCTCTTCCTTCTGTCCGAGGTTTTCACTGTTGTGAGCATTTCTGTTGTGGATTGGCAGCGGGGGTGCGGTGGGGGGGGTGTTTGGTTTTTATTCCCCCCGTCTGCTGGGTGGTTGCAGCAGGTTTTGGTCACTTCACATGACCCTGAGACACTGTGACCATCATAAATATGAATCAGTGGCCAAGCATCTGAATGTAAATCACAAGACCCTGGAGATGCTGCAACATTCCAGCTGATCACGCTTCTTCAGAGCTCAGCAGAAGTGCCAGGATCAGCACAGAGCTCCAACTGGAGCCTGGCGCTGATCCTGGCGCTTCCACTGAGCCCTGACAGTCCCGAAGAAGCGCCGATCAGCTGGAAAGCGGCACTGATCCTGGCGCTTCCGCTGAGCCCTGACAGCCCTGCAGCTCCAGCCATCTCTCGCTCAGGCTTGTGTGGTGCTGCTACCAGTTCATCTCATTCCCCTCCCCCGCTACCACTTTTCTAGGATGGTCGCATACCACCTGCCAGGTGCCAATGTACCACAGGTGGTACCCGTACCACTGGTTGAAAAGCCCTGGCTTAGACTTATATACTGCTTCACAGTGCTTTTACAGCCCTCTCTAAGTGTTTTACAGAGTCAGCATTTTGCCCCTGTAAAGTCCCTGGCCCTTACTTAAATTTGAGATACCATTAAATAAGGTGACCAACTTTTTTACAATGAAAAGGAGAACACAAATAAATTGAAGAAAAAAACACCGTAAATAAAAGAAACATTTTATTCATTGCAACAATAATACAGACAACTTGCATGTGCAAAGTTTGCCGGCCGGGTGTTTTGGCGCGCTCAGCAGCCATTCCTATTGGTTTTTGAAAGCCAATAGGGGGAGTAGCACAGCTCATGCAAAAGTTGAAAAAAAAAACATCAAAAAAAAAGTACCGGAACGCCGTTCTGAGCGTTCTATGAGGGAAAAAAAAAGCCCTGCAGATTAGTCTTCAAATATCAAAAAGGAGGACATGAAGGAGGACACTTTTCGAGGGATTACAGAACTCACAAAAGGAGGACTGTCCTCCCTAAAGGAGGACGGTTGGTCACCTTACATTAAAAGTCTAATCAGGCACCTCAGGCGGAGCCGTCTTGAGGAAATAGTGCTTTAATTGATCAAATAAAACAGCTGGGTGGCAAACAATCGGGAACGCTGGGAGAGTTACATCCAGAAGTGCCACACCTTAGAAAGTTAGTAGCATTGCGTTGTTAGCCCATGAAAATCAGACAACAGAGCCATTCCATCATAAGGAAGACATCAATCATTCCTGTACACTCCCATATTCCCTCCTCCAGCACATCCCATCTACGTACATGTTTTCCCACGCTTGCCCGAAATTTGTCCCGGATGCAAAACGCTGATTTACGAAAGCGAGATAGCAATAGTTAGGCTACACAATTTCTTTTTGTTCCAGTTACACAACTCTTCACCCCCAACAATCTGGGTCCTCATTTTAACGACCTCGGAAAAAAGGACGTAAGGCTGAGTCCACCTTGAAGCGGTCAGGATCGAACTGCTGGCAGTGCGCAGAGTCAGCCTGCAATACTGCATTCCCGCCACTGCGCCAGCACTGCTCTTGTTAGGGAATTCTACAATACAGGTCGCCCTTGACTTATAAGAGTTTGTTTAGTGACCGTTCAGAGTTACAACGGCACTGAAAAAAAGTGACTTATGACTGTATTTTATGCTGATGACCGTTGTGGCATCCCCAGGGTCAAGCAATCAAAATTTGGACACTGGTAATTAATTCATATTTATGACGGTTTGCAGTGTCCCCGGGGTCATGTGATCACTTTTGGTGACCTTCTGACAACCAAAGTCAATGGGGAAGCCCGATTCACTTCACAACCGTGTTGCTAACTTAACAACTGCAGTGATTCACTTAACGGTGAGAAGAAAGGTGGTAAAATGGGGCAAAACTGTCTCGCTTAGCAACAGAAATTCCAGGCTCAGTTGCCGTGATATGTTGAGGACTACCTGTATTTTCTAGGTAGAAAGGGACCCCAGAAGAAGAGAATGGAAACAAATAAACAAACAAAGAGACCGAGGTATTTCTGAACGCAAAGTAACAGCAGTTGTTTAGGGCAGGGGTAGGCAACCTTGGCTCTTTTATAACTTGTGGACTTCAACTCCCAGAATTCCTGAGCCAGGAATCCTGGGAGTTGAAGTCCACAAGTCATGAAGGGGCCAAATTTTCCCCCATGTTGGCTCAGGAATTCTGGGAGTTGAAGTCGACAAGTCATGAAGGGGCCAAATTTTCCCCCCATGTTGGCTCAGGAATTCTGGGAGTTGAAGTCCACAAGTCATGAAGGGACTATAGTTCCCTCATGCTGGCTAAGGAATTCTGGAAGTTGAAGTCCACGAATCATGAAGGGGCCAAAGTTTCCCCCATGCTGGCTCAGGAATTCTAGGAGTTGAAGTCCATGAGTCATAAAAGAGCCAAGGTTGCCTACCCCTGGTTTAGGGTAACAGCAACAAACTAGAACTTCCTGACGTTTTAATTATGATCAAAATAGAGGGGAGGGGGGAAAGTCTCAAAACAGGAAGTGTTATTTACTCGTCATTCTTCTCTCTGTCCTCAATGGAAAACTTGCAAATCTAATTTTAAGCAAGGCCACGGGCTAATTTTATCTTGGCGTGTCTCTTCTGAAATTGTGTATTTTAAAAAAAAGCAAACACAGCTACCCAAACAACTGGTCCGTCAGAGGTCAGATGCTAAGATGCACGTCACGTCTCCTGTCTCACTGGCCATGGTCTCATCAGCCCAGGATTTGATTGAGATGCTAAGCAAACAACGGGCCGGATGGACAAGAGGCCATTTCAGCTTGCAAAGGTAACCGTGGCGGCCAGACCCAATTCAGGGAACATGTTTTGTTAAGCGAAATTGGTTGCGGAAGCTTTTGTCACACAAAAATACAACACTGAGGCTGGGATGGCCTTGATGGATGACCTCTGGGGGGGAACGGGATGGGGTGACACATCCATCCATCCAGCTGGCTTTCATATGTAAGGTGGGACTAGAATTCACCATCTCCTGGCAACTGGTCCAAAGTCACCCACTTGGCTTTCATGCCTAAGGCAGGACTAGAACTCACCATCTCCTGGTGATTGGCCCATTCACCCAGCTGGCTTTCTTGGTTAAGGTGGGACTAGAATTTACCGTCTCCTGGTGACTGGCCCAAAGTCACCCAGCCGGCTTTCATGCCTAAGGCGGGACTAGAACTCGCCATCTCCTGGCGACTGGCCCAAAGCCACCTAAGTCTGCTTTCAAGTGTAAGGTGGGACTAGAACTCGCCATCTCCTGGCTACTGGCCCAAAGTCACCCAGCCGGCTTTCATGCCTAAGGCGGGACTAGAACTCACCGTCTCTTGGCTTCTAGCCTGGTGCCTTCACCACTAGACAAAATTTGGCCCCCAAATATCCATCTAAACCAGCGGTTCTCAACCTGTGGGTCGGGACCCCAATTGGGGTCGAACGACCATTTTACAGGAGTCGCCAAACAACGCAGTCCGCCATTTTTTCCCCCTTTTCCTTGGCTGTGCTACTCCCTTTTATTCTATTGGCTTTTGAAAGCCAATAGAATAGACTCTCTTGAATAGCGTCTAATTCTATTGGCTTTCAAAAGCCAATAGGAATTGTCCAGGCTGTCTCTGCCCTGCTGAGCCCGCCAAAAGTCCCATTCTGCAAACGGTGCTGCACCAGTTGAGTAGTCCTCGACCTACAACCGGTTGAGTAGTCCTCGACTTATGACCGGTTGAGTAGTCCTCGACTTACGACCGATTGGGGGTCGCGGCATTAAAAAGGTTGAGAACCACTGATCTAAACTGTACCTAGGACCTTGATTGTAAGTCTTCAAAGATGTGAAGATCTGCCAATTAAGATGGCTATTTTGGCAGCTCTGTGTCCAGGCAACAGGGCAAATGTTCCTTCCCAGGTGACCAGCCATAACCAAACCAGCCCCAGGTGGAAACCACAGATTGATAATGATACATCTGTAGGGTTTCCAAATTCAAATTAATCCATTATCCCCTTATTAAATCAGTGGTCTTCAGGGCTGGCTGAGGAATTCTGGGAGTCGAAGTCCACAAGCCTTAAAGTGGCCAAGTTTGAAGACCACTGTATTAAATGAATGCTTTGATTGGAAGATGGAAATGAAAAAATGTCCTTAAGAGCATCCAAGTGTAATCCAGGCTTTCTTGTTTGACTCCTCCATCTAAAACAGGTCGTTCTCAACTGACGACTCGTTTAGTGACTGTTCAAAGTTACAAGGGCACCAACAAAAAGCAGCTTAGGGCCGTTGTTCCACACTTACGACTGTCGAAGCATCCCCCACGGTCCCGGGATCAAAATTCGGACGCTTGGCAACTGGTTCGTATTTCGGACGGTCCTGGGAATCTCGTGATTCCCATTCTGTGGCCTTCTGACAAGCCACGTCCGTGGGGGAGCCAGCTTCACGTAACAACCGTGTTGCCAATGAACAACTCCGCCGATTCACTTGACAAGCAAGCGGCAAGCGTGTCAAATGGGGCCGAAATGCACAAATGTCCCAGCTTGGTGATGGAAAGTGTGGGTTGAGGATTACTTGCATGCCGTTGTTTGCGGGGTGGTAGAAGAAAAGAACCAGCCCAGTTAAAAAATAAAAAGAAAAGCATTTACTTGGTCAACAAAAATAAATACAAGATATTAAGACATTCGGAATGAGGCAGAGAAGAATTACAATTACAGAAGGGAAACGGAAGAGGGGACATCGTTTGCGTGGGCTGCCTTGGCATTTTCCTGGGGTGGAGGTGGGGTGGGGAGACAAAAGACTCAGTTTTGGCACAAAGCTTGACCCCCCCCCCCTCTGGTTAAGGCAGCTATGATGCCCCCTCTAACTGCAAGCCCAACGAGAGAACAAAAGCCAGACGAACGTTGCTATCTATGAGCCTACCGACACCACAATCTTGTTTATATGTGTAGCTCTATGATGGAGAGATGCGTGCATATAAGGTAGCCAGGATGCCACTAGTAAGTTGCTCCAGCAAAGGAGAATATTTCTAGCTCAGGGTTGAAATGTGGGGTCCTTGATGCTCTCTGAGCTGGGTGGCTTTCTTGCAGACGTTTCGTGATCCAACTAGGTAACATCATCAGTGCTAGAAGGGAGTGGGGTTTGCAGGGAGGAAGAAGAGGAGGAGGAGGAGGAGGAGGAGGAGGAGGAGAATGTGGGGTCCTTGATGCTGTTTGAGCTGGGTTGTTTTCTTGCAGACGTTTCATGACCCAAGTAGGTAACATCATCAGTGCTAGAAGGGAGTGGGGTTTGCAGGGAGGAGGAGGAGGAAGAGGAGGAGGAGGAAGAAGAATGTGGGGTCCTTGATGCTGTCTGAGCTGGGTTGTTTTCTTGCAGACGTTTCGTGACCCAACTAGGTAACATCATCAGTGCTAGAAGAGAGTGGGGTTTGCGAGGAGGAGGAGGAGGAGGAGGAGGAGGAGGAGAAGGAGGAGGAATGTGGGGTCCTGATGCTGTCTGAGCTGGGTTGTTTTCTTGCAGACGTTTCGTGACCCAACTAGGTAACATCATCACTGCTAGAAAGGAATGGGATTTGCTCTCTTGGTAGCTCCTTAATGGAACTTGATAGAGGGAACTACCTAACTATCAGCCTAACAATCAACAGTCAAGAACAGCTTCATCAACACTCCCATCAAGCCACTTCTCCATATAAACAGACAGCAAACCTCACTCCCTGCAAGCCCTGAGGATGTTACCTAGTTGGGTCATGAAACGTCTGCAAGAAAACCACCCAGCTCAGACAGCACCCAGGACTCCTCATTTGCTCCTGCTTTCAGCCAGAGCGGAGTAAGCCTCGGCTGTTTTGAGATGTGCCAGCACAGAAGGGGAGAGGGGACTTCCTGTACCACGTCCCACGCCTCGTGAACATCAACAGATCATGAGAATCCATATTTTTTTTCACTGAGCCGGTTCTGTGGTCTGTTAAGATCAGCCCTGGTTCCCTAAACTGGCACGAACGTCCAGATGTTTCACTGCAGATGCTTTGGCTAGTTCAAGAGCGAGAGGGTCTAGGGCAGGGGTAGTCAACCTTGGCTCTTTTAGGACTCGTGGACTTCAATTCCCAGAATTCCTGAGCCAGCTTAGCTGGCTCAGGAATTCTGGGAGTTGAAGTCCACGAGTCCTAAAAGAGCCAAGGTTGACCACCCCTGGTCTAGAGTTTCCCAAAATGTGAGCATCTCCCGCAGGGTTTCTTCAACGTCTCCAATTCAGTTGAGGGTCTTCCCAAAGCTAGCAAGTCTCTCACATCTGGGCCACATCTGGAAGGCACAAAACCCAGGCAGGAGGATAGGTGTCCTCATCAGCCATGGTTAGCACCCAAGGACTGGTTCTTCTCTCTGTGCTTGAAAGGCACCCAGCCCACATCGCAAATGCGGGGCTGGAAGAATCACACGGGGGCAGCTGAACTCAAAGAGGGGACTCAGTTTTGAGGGGGTCTTAGATGTCTCTCAGCACCCTTCTTTTGGGCGATTTTTCCCTTTCCTGCCTTGAAAAGACCGGGCGGGTGGAAGAAGGAAACAGAAGAAGCAAACGTCTCAATCCTGACCACGTTCAGATGGGTGGACTTCAACTCCCAGAATTCTTCAGCCAGTCTCTGTGGGTTTCCTGCTTGAGCAGGACTTGGGACTAGAAGATCCTCAAGGTTCCTTCCAACTCTTGTTATTCTAATTTCAGCTCTCAGAATTCTCCATCCAACAGGTGTGGACCTCAACTCCCAGAATCCCCCAGACCAGTGATGGCAAACCTTTTAGAGACCGAGTGCCCAAACTGCAACCCAAAACCCACTGATGCATCGTCGGGTGCCGGGTGGGTGTGGCCCATGGGGTGGGTGTGGCCCATGGGGTGGGCATGGCTGCGGTGGTCACGGCAGACTGGGTGGGACTAAAAAGTTCAATCAATCAATTCCAACTTTGCAAGATCTTTTTTTTTCCCCGCGAGAAGTTGAAATTGACTGATTGATTGAACCTTTTTTTTTTTTTGCACACGGCGGCGGAGGCCTAAAGCGAAAAGGTTTTATAAAACCCAACTGAAGGCCTAGGACTGGGGTGACGGCACGCGTGCCCACAGAGAGGGCTCTGAGTGCCGCTTCTGGCACCCGTGCCATAGGTTCGCCACCACTGCCCCAGACTGTGCCATTTGAGATGTATCAGCCCACAAGCAGGATTCCCTATACCAGGGGTAGGCAACAGTGGCACAGGAATTCTGGGAGTTGAAGTCCACGAGTCATAAAAGAGCCAAGGTTGCCTACCCCCTGCCCTATACCAAGATCTCTCCATCCATGTTGCATAATATCTCTCTTGGAGTTGGATGGACCACGAGAATCTCTTTTATACTTAACTACTTTTGTGATCCGGTTAAGATCAGGCCCTGCCGGCTTGGGAATTCTGGGAATTGAAGTCCACCCATCTCACATTGCCCGGGTTGAGAAATACTGGACTGCTTAAAATATAAATGGCCACTAGAGGGCCGTAGAGATTCAAACCAATTTACTCTTTGCTGCCCCTGCTGGTCAATCTGGATCACTGCAGCACAGACTTGCCAATGTTTACTATCTGCTTCACCTCTGAAGAACTACTACGATGCAGGTAGTGTCAGGTGACAGCAAAATCAAGACAATAAAAAAAAAAATCTGTTGAGAACATGGCTAGGAGAGAGAAAATCTGTGTTTGAGGCGGAAAACGGGGGGTGGGGGGGAGCCTTTGAATGCATTTTTTTGAAGGGGGTATGAGGAGAAAAAAGGAATTATGGGTAAACTGGTACGACCGCAATCTCCCCCCCCCCGTTATGTATGTGCTGCTCTTGAAAAGAGAACGATGAGAAAGGAGAGGAAGGGACTCAAAAAAGCAGAGATGGCTCCATTCTGAACGGAATTCCGGTAGATGAAGGGAGAATGAACGGAACGCACGAAGGAAAAAAAAAAAGAAAGAAAGGATGAACAAAATGGGAGAAACGGGTTCTTTGGGCAGAAATGTCCTGTTTCTGTCTGGTGGCCTCCGGGAATTTACTTGGACAAATTCTAGGAGTTGCAACTGATAGTACGGTTCTAACAGAAAGGGAAAACGGGAGGAAAAAAAGGGAATTTTAAACTCCAGGTTGGAGTGATGGGAAGAATCACCTCCGGTATGTATTTGGGAATGTTAAGTCCTGCACTACCACTCACGTGGAGAAGGAACAAATCACATTTATTAAGCTCCAGAAATGAAGATATTTTGGTTTTCACGTAAGGCTGAGATCTCTGCTTCCTACTTTGTTGTCGTGCAGTGGTAGGATCTTGGTGTTTTGATCTCTGGTTTCATCTCTCAGTAGTGTTCCAATATCTCAGGGGCTGCCCCAAAGAAGAGGGAGTCAAGCTATTTTCCAAAGCGCCTGAAGGCAGGAGAAGAAGCAACGGATGGAAACTAATCAAGGAGAGAAGCAACCTGGAATTACGGAGAAACTTCCTGACAGTCAGAACAATTAACCAGTGGAACAACCTGCCTCCAGAAGCGGTGAATGCTCCAACACTGGAAGTTTTTTTAAGAAGAGACTGGACAGCCATTTGTCCGAAACGGTATAGAGTTTCCTGCCTGGGCAGGGTTGGACTAGATGACCTCCAAGGTCCCTTCCAACTTTATTATTATTATTATTATAGATGGAAGACCTAACTCATCCTCTCTACATAGGTCATGAGAAGACACGAGGCTGGGCTGCGAGTTCCTTCAGCACCAGAAGATCCTTGCTAGCCGTGTAGAGAAGCGATCTTAAGGTAGGCCGGTGAAAAGGACAAGACCATCTCCATTTCTCTCTACCCAGAGTATCCTAAGGATGGTTTTTCAGGAGGCAACTGGATTTTCTTGTTTTTCCTTTGAAGACCTTTCCCTTCTCATCCCAGACGCTTCTTCAGCTCTGACTGGAGGGTGGGGGAAATGGAAGAAGGATTGATACTCCTTGCAGACGGTTGGTCATTTGCCTTCTTTTAGAGAGTCGTTGAGGCCACTTGGAGGTTTACGTGTGTCCTCAGGGTCACCTGAGTGGAACCTTCTTGGAAGTGTTGAACTCCTTGGAACTCCTTCCTTTCAGCAGTTTCAAGAAGGCCCCACACCCATTTGCACCACTCAGTTGACCGTGAGGACTCAGATAGACCTCCAAGTGGCCTCAACGACCCTCTAAAAGAAGGCAAACGACCAGCAGTCTGCAAGGAGTATCAATCCTTCCATTTCCCCACCATCCAGCCAGAGCGGAAGAAGCTTCTGGGATGAGAAGGGAAACATCTCCAAAGAAAAACAACCAAGTCCAGTTGCTTCCTTAAAAAAGCATCTTTGGGACAACCAGGACCGGGATGACCGAGAAGCTCCAGAGATCTCTCTCTCCAGATATGAAACCTCCAAAGAACAGGACTGTCTTAGCACTTGTCCGTCCCCATAAAAAAGAGAAAAAAAATTCTCTACTGGAGGAAATTCCATTGTTGACCTCAAACGTGGTAGTCGGCCTCTGTGCTCTGCCAGTGTTCAAAAAAAAGGTATATATTCCTGATGAACCGGGGGGGGGGGGGCAGAAAAGTCATTTCAAACTATCTGATCACATTTGGGGGGGGGGGGCTGATGGATTTTGGGTGAGATTCTATTTTGAGGACTCTACCTCACCTCTTTTGACAGATTTCTGTCAAGACGCTGCAGCGTCTGACTAGCTGTTTTATGAATATTCCTAGGATGCCATTTTTAATTGACTCCCCCCCCCCTTTTTTTTGTTGTGTCATTTCCAGGGAACTTTTTTTAAAAAAATATGAGCTTGTAAGCCCTGAAAGCTATTCTCCCAAAATATCAAACTGGGAGTTTTTAACAAGAGACTAGACAGCCATTTGTCTGAAAGGGTATAGGGTTTCCTGCCTGAGCAGGGAGTTGGACTAGATGACCTCCAAGGTCCCTTCCAACTGTTGTTCTATTAAGAGGGGAGCAACCTATTCTCCAAAGCGCCAGAGGGCAGGACAAGAAGCAACGGATGGAAACTCATCAAGGAGAGAAGCGACCTGGAACTAAGGAGAAACTTCCTGACAGTGAGAACAATTAACCAGTGGAACAACCTGCCTCCAGAAGCTGTGAATGCTCCAACACTGGAAGTTTTTAAGAAGAGACTGGACAGCCATTTGTCTGAAATGGTATAGGGTTTCCTGCCTGAGCAGGGGGTTGGACTAGATGACCTCCAAGGTCCCTCCCAACTTGATGATGATGATGAAGAGACAGGAAGAGGATAAGGGTTGGGGGAAAAAAATTGTTTCCCCCCCCCAAAAAAAACACCTCCCGTGTTCTCCTTCCATCTCCTCTTCGTTTTTCCAATCCAGCAGGACTCTGTTTACTTTTTAATTTTTAATGAAAAAAAATAATCCAATTTTACAGCATGAATCACTTGTGTAAGGTGGGGGGGGGGACTGCTGGCCATGACTGTCTAAGAGAAGAAAGCGAAGAGGCCCAAAGCAATTTTTTCCCAACTGATTCCAGAACTTTGGGGAGCGGGAACTCCCAGGATATTTGGAACCATCCACGTGGAGAAAGACCAGTTTATGGCGGTCGAGATGTGCAAAGTTTACAAAAGGTTTTAAGGGTTCTCGCTGACAAACTCTAGGAAGAATTTTAGCTACGTCTCTGGAAACCAAGGAGCTGTGAAGCCCACATATAAGAGAAAATAAAAAAGAAATAATCAAAACTCGGTGAAGTTTAGGAAGTTGTAAAATTTGGGGGCGTTTCCCCGCTGCTTTGTAGCTCACGATGTCTAAGCAGGGAAGGATGAGAAGATGGAAGTCAACCAGGATCCATCGGCCTAAAATTGCAGGAAGGGTGGAAATGGCACGGTTGCATGACCCACTTCCAAGTTGAAAAACGAAGTGAAGCGAGCAACACAAACCCCAGTTGTGATTCCGTGAGAGGCAGCGAGGCCAGTGTACAAAGCGCACAAATTGGAAAGGAAAAGTCGGTTTAGATTGAAGCATTTCAACATCCAGAAGATCAAGCTGGAAAACTTGCCAGTCAAGAGAAAGGACTAAGATGATATATCCAGATGTGCCAAGCCCTAAATATTCAGAGGGACCTTTGTAGATGATCAAAAAAAAAATAAAAAATGGAACACTTTCTCCATCCAGCTGGGATCCTCAACTCTCCAAATATAGTTGTTTCATTAAAAAAAAAGAGAAATCCAATCTAAAAAGAAGGAGAAACTTCCTAACAGTGAGGACAATTAACCAGTGGAACAGCTTGCCACTAGAAGTTGTGAATGCTCCAGCACTTGGAGGTTTTTAAGAAGAGACTGGACAGCCACCTGTCTGAAATGGTGTAGGGTTTCCTGCCTGAGCGGGGGGGGGGGGGGTTGGACTAGAAGACCTCCAAGGGTCCCTTTCAAACCCTATTATTCTTATAACATCAGTCAGAAGCATCCAGCCTGAATTCCAAAGAGCATGGAAGTTGCCACACTTTTAACTAGTTGTGGTGAAGAGGTTTGGAAAAGGGGCTGCAAACGTCTACCAAAAGCTCTGCTAAATATTCTTTACAAAAAAAAAAAAAAAATCCAACCCTGTAAAATAATAAACTCCAAGAGGTTTCCTAGGGGAACGGAGGGAAAAAAAAAAGCTTTATTGGTGTGCCACTTTTTTTTTCCTTTTCAAAGAAACTGCTGCGAATAAGAAATCTCATTTGGTTTTTAAAAAGCTTTACTCCCTAAAGAGGAAGAAAAAAAAAAAGATTTACAAAACAAAACAAAACAAAACAAAAAAAAACCCAAGAACAGTCTGCATAAACTCTCCAGAAGAGAGGGTGGTTTTTTTCTTTCCCCTCTCCGACAATATTAATCCAAATATCACACTATTTAATTCCCCAATAAAACATTGGAAAAGAAAAGTGCCTACAATCTTTTTTTTTTTCCCCTAACACTTTTGCTACATATAAAATCTCAAGCCGATAGCAACCTTATGGTACCAACCCTTCTAAGAACAGTGAAGATTATATACACATTTGGGGATGGGGTGGGTGGCAATAGGGATATTAACAAACAGAATATTACAAAGTATTAAAGAAGGCAACGTTTTTTTCTTCCGGGCGGGTTCAGCGTCACTTGAAGTTGGCATAATCTGAAAACGCGTCGATATATTCCTGGACCACCTTGTAGCAGAATTCGTACTGTTCCTAGGGGATAATTAGACAGAGGAGAACGGCTGGTGAGTGACAGAACAAACCATGGTTTCCCCCAAAGACCTTCGGCACAAACCTGGGAATTGCCCAGAATTCCTAAATATTTGTGGAAATTCATGCATAGAGAGTTATCTACTTAAGTGGGTGCCTTAAAGTAGAGGTCCTCAACCTTTTGGGCATCAGGGACCAGTTCCGTGGGGACAGGTTTTCCCACGGACCGGAGGGGGCGTGGTTTTGTGTGCTGCCTGAACCCCGTGGATGGGGCTCTTTGCTTGTTTGTGCGGACCGGATGCCATTGTGCTGCAGCTCGGTACCGGTCCACAAATCAGGGGTTGGGGACCACTGCCTTAAAGCATTTTTCTAGTTCCAGGGATCCAAACTGGGCAATTCTTTATGGGAAAATTTGCAGGCTGTCCTTGACTCGTGACAGTTCCTTTTTATGACCATTCAAAGTTACGACGATGCTGACAAAAAAAAAGAACGGTCCTCGCACTTATGACTATCGCGGCATCCCCAGTCAAGGGGTCGTGATTTGGGGGTTTGGCAATTGTTATGTATTATAACCGCAATGGTTGCGGGTTTCTCTCGCAACCTTCTGGCTTCTGACGAGTGAAGTCAACGGGGGGGAAAGTGGATCCATTTAAGGACCCAGTGATTTGCTTAACAAATTGGGGCAAAAAGGTTGTAAAATTGGGTGTGGCCACATGGTGATTCACTTAACAGCCACATGGCTCAGGGATGGTTGTTAAGTCCAGGACTTCCTGCACCTCAAAGAACTTTATGAAGAAAGACCAGTTAGCCCAGGGGTCTTCAAACTTGGCCCTTTTATGACTCGTGGACTTCAATTCCCAGAATTCCTCAGCCAGCAATGAGGGATTCTGGGAGTTGAAGTCCACTCCTCCTAAAGTCTATATCAGGGGTCTTCAAACTTGACCCTTTAATGATTTGTGGATTTAACTCTCAGAATTCCTCAGCCAGGCACGCTGGCTGAGGAATTCTGGGAGTTAAAGTCCACGAGTCATCAAAGGGCCAAGTTTGAAGACCCCTGAGTTAGCCCAATGCAGATCAATATTTCTCGCCCATTACAGGTAGTCCTCAACTTATGACAAGTGAGCCCCAAATTTCCGTTGCTAAGTGAGACAGTTATAAAGTGAGATTTGCCCCATTTTACATCCTTGCTTGCCACAGTTGTTAAGTGAATCCCCGCAGTTGTTAAGTTAGTAACGCGGTCGTTAAGCGAATCTGGCTTCCCCCGCTGCTTGTCGGCAGGTCGCAAAAGGGGATCACGTGACCCCGGGAGGGGGGGGGGAAACACTGCGACCATCATAAATACGAGCCAGTTGCCGAACGTTTTGAATTTGGATCACGTGACCGCAGGGATGCTGCGACGGTCGTTAAGTGCGAAAAATCCGCCCTTTATCCTGTGCTGTTATAACTTGGGTCACTAAACAAACCGTTGTAAGTTGGCGACTTAAGCCGTCATTTCCCCATTGTGGCTGATGCTTACCAGTGTTTGCACCATGTGCGGCCTCTGTAACCTCAAACTCTTCACGGTCTGAAAGACATCCAAGATTCCTTCCGCCTTGACCCGTTCCAGGACGGTCCCCAAGGCGCAAAAGGTCCCCGTCCGCCCAGCTCCAGCACTGTGAAGAAGGAGGAGATGGATGGAACCCTTCCTTCTCCAGAGACCCAACTTAGCGGAGCTAGGAAGGTCTAAAGTAGTGGCCAAAATTGTGGAAACCCTTTGGGAAAGGCCGCCTTTGGTTTAAGTTTCCACCCGCTTTTCTTCTCATTTCTTTATAACTGTAGCCTTGTTCACTTAACAATATTATTTTACATCGCTTTCTGGGTGACCAGTCAACTCTTTGCACCAGGACTTTAATTTTGTGACGTTTTGCAAGCTCACTAAAGCAGTGTTTCTCAACCTTGACCATTTTAAGGCATGTGGACTTCAACTCCCAGAATTCCACAGCCAGCAATGCTGGCTGTGGAATTCTGGGAGTTGAAGTCCACATGCCTTAAAATGGTCAAGGTTGAGAAACACTGCACTAAAGCACACACACACACACACACACACACACACAAAAACCAACCGACTTGACAGCGATCACATAACACACTAACAAATGTCCTCCTCTCAGCTTCAATACGTGACATCGATCACTGGATCCTACTGTGATCCGATTGGCTCATGGCCAAAACAAGATGACACCCGATTGGCTCTCTAAACACTCATTGGCTACAATCAGGTGAAGGAAAGCTACCTGCGATCCACCTGAGCAAGTTGTGCTTCCTTTTTCTGGTTCTTTGGCTATAACATTTCATAGAATACAGCACAGATAGTTGAACAAAATTGGTTGTATTACGTTCTTGATTAAATTATCTTTCCATCAATATATCATTTTAGTGTACTCCTCCCCCCCAAAAAAATGGTGTTATTAGCCATCAAACCTCAGAAATACACTTTTCCCAAAAGGTTTCCACAATTTTGGCCACTACTGTACTCAGTGGCCGTGGGAGGAGCAAGGAAGCTTCCCTGGACTTCCAAGGGGTAGTAGAGAGTATGAGCTTCTGTTGAGATGAGGAAGGTCTGGGTCAACTCCCTGTTCTGAAGCTATCACCAACTCCAGGACGTAAGCGGCATGGAGATCGTGAAGCAACATTTTTTCAAAGAGGAGAGGTAGCTTGGTGTAGTGGTTAAGGTGCCAGGCTTAGAAACCGGGAAACTCTGAGTTCTAGTCCTGCCTTAGGCGTGAAAGCCAGCTGGGTGACTTTGGGTCAACCAACAGGAAGCAGTGAATTCTAATTCTGCCTTAGGCATGAAAGCCAACTAGGTGAGTTAGGGCCAACCACCAGGTGATAGTGAGTTCTAGTTCCATCTTAGGAATGAAAGCCAGAAGAGTGGCTTTGGGCCAATCACCAGGAGATGGTGAGTTCTAGTCCTGCCTTAGGCATGAAAGCCAATTGGGTGACTTTGGGCCAATCACCAGGAGACAGTGAGTTCTAGTCCTGCCTTAGGCATGAAAGCCAATTGGGTGACTTTGGGCCAATCACCAGGAGACAGTGAGTTCTAGTCCTGCCTTAGGCAGGAAAGCTAAACTGGGTGACTTTGGGCCAATCACCAGGAGATAGTGAGTTCTAGTTCCATCTTAGGCATGAAAGGCAACTGGGTGACTTTGGGCTAGTCACCAGGAGATAGTGAGCCCTAGTCCTACCTTAGATATGAAAGCTAACTGGGTGACTTTGGGCCAATCACCAGGAGATAGTGAGTTCTAGTCCTGCCTTAGGCATGAAAGCCAATTGGGTGACTTTGGGCCAATCACCAGGAGATGGTGAGTTCTAGCCCCACCTTAGGCATGAGAGCCAATTGGGTGACTTTGGGCCAATCACTAGGAGACAGTGAGTTCTAGTCCTGCCTTAGGCATGAAAGCTCAACTGGGTGACTTTGGGCCAATCACCAGGCGTAGTGAGTTCTAGTCCTGCCTTAGGCATAAAAAGCCGGCTGGGTGACTTTGGCCCAGCCACCAGGAGACGGTGAGTTCTAGTACTGCCTGCCTTAGGCAGGGGAACCGACTGGGCCCCTCTCTCTTTCAGCCCAACTCACCTCACAGGGTTGTTACTGTGGCAAAGAGAAGGAGAAATGAGCGTTAGGCAGGAGATATTTTGTAAAAACGGTGAAGGCAGGATACAAATCAACGAGATGAAAATGTCCTTGGATCAATGTAATCGGCCTAGGCTGCTGTTCAAAGCCCCCATGGATCATCATCTGTCTATCATCACACAGGGGGTGCCCTCAGGACCCCCCCCCCTCCTCGCGTTACCTGCAATGCACAGTGATGGGGTGATTGCCAGACTGCTGCTGTTGCTTCTGCACGGCTGCGATGATATTGATCATGCCTTTCCCGTCGCTGGGAATCCCGACCTCCGGCCATCCGTGGAAGTGGAACTGTCGGATTTGCCGGCTTTTGTTTTCCTGAGGGGAAAAGCGGAGGCACGCTGAAGCAAGGGTGATCCTCACAGAACATAGAATAACAGAGTTGGGCGGGACCTTGGAGGTCCTCTAGTCCACGGCTCTTCAAACTTGGGCCCTTTGATGACTTGTGGACTTCAACTCCCAGAATTCCTCAGCCAGCGTGCACGCTACATCGTAAGGGTGAGAGCAGTGAAGGCCTCAGTACAGACAAGCATACAGTTGAGGAATTCTGGGAGTTGAAGTCCACAAGTCATGAAAGGGCCCAAGTTTGAAGACCCCTGATATAGACTTTAGGAGGAGTGGACTTCAACTCCCAGAATTCCTCAGCCAGGCACGCTGGCTGAGGAATTCTGGGAGTTGAAGTCCACCAGTCATAAAAGGGCCAAGTTTGAAGACTGCTGATATGGACTTTAAGAGGAGTGGACTTCAACTCCCAGAATTCCTCAGCCAGGCACGCTGGCTGAGGAATTCTGGGAGTTGAAGTCCACCAGTCATAAAAGGGCCAAGTTTGAAGACTGCTGATATGGACTTTAAGAGGAGTGGACTTCAACTCCCAGAATTCCTCAGCCAGGCACGCTGGCTGAGGAATTCTGGGAGTTGAAGTCCACCAGTCATAAAAGGGCCAAGTTTGAAGACCCCTGATCTAGCCCAACCCCTGCTCAAGCAGACCATTTCAGACAAGTGTCTGTCCAATCTCTTCCCATGAGCCTCCAGTGATGGGAGGACCCACAACTTCTGGAGGCAGATTGTTCCACTGGTTAATTGTTCTCACTGTCAGGAAGTTTCTCCTTAGTTCTAGGTTGCTTCTCTCCTTGATGAGTTTCCATCTGTTACTTCTTGTCCTGCCTTCAGGTGCTTTGGAGAACAGATTGTCCCTCTCTTCTTTGTGACAGGCGCTCAAGTATTGGAAGACTGTTATCATGTAAACCCTTATCCTCCTCTTCTGAGCCCTTACAGAATAACAGACTAGAAGGGACCTTGGAGGTCTTCTAGTCCAACCCCCTGCTCAAGCAGGAGAACCTATACCATTCTAGACAAATGTTGTCGAATCTCTTCTTAAAAGCCTCCAGTGTTGGAGCAGCCACAAGTTCTGGTGGCAAGTCATTCCACTGGTTAATTATTCTGTCAGGAAATTTCTCCTTGGTTCTAGGCCTTCAGGCGCTTTGGAGAAGAGCTTGACTCCCTCTTCTTTGGGGCAGCCCCTGAGATACTGGAAGACTGCTATCCTGTCCCCCCTCGTCCTTCTCTTCATTAAACTAGACATACCCAATTCCAGCAACCGTTCCTTGTATGTTTTAGCCTCCAGTCCCCCGATCATCTTTGTTGCTCTTCTCTGCACTCTTTCCAGAGCCTCAACATCTTTTTTTATATTGTGCTGATCAGAACTGGATGCAGGATTCCAAGTGTATTAAGGCTGTGTAAAGCAGGAACCTGTTATGAACGGTGGGTCCCTGCAGATCTAGATGGGGTTTCTCGAAACGTACCCTGTTATTGGTCACCATCAGATCCCGGACCGTGTAGCTCTCACACTCTTCCTCCTTCTTCAGTTCTATGGTGATGTCTCCGTAAGAGATGGAGGCATCCGAAGGCCAGTACTGAGCACACTTCTCCTAGCAAGTCAGGAAACAGGAAAGACAGGACCGTGAGAAAGCTAAATGAGATTTGGAACGGTCCTCTGATGTCCTCTCTTTTAATGCTACGGGCGGGGAGGGGCGCACTAAATCCTAACAGTGGTTTTCCTAGGTCAGAGGTAGGCAACCTTAGCTCTTTTATGACTCGTGGACTTCAACTCCCAGAATTCCTGAGCCAGCATGGCTCAGCTTGGAAACTCTCCCTTTCTCCTCAGCGTGGCTGGCTCAGGAATTCTGGGAGTTGAAGTCCACCAGTCATAAAAGAGCCAAGGTTGCCTATCTCTGGCCTAGGCTTAGGCCGCTTTATGACTCGTGGACTTCAACTCCCAGCATTCCTGCGCCAGCATGGTTCAGCTTGGAAACCTCTCCCTTTCCCCTCAGAGTGGCTGGCTCAGGTATTCTGGGAGTTGAAGTCCACCAATCATAAAAGAGTCAAGGTTGCCTACCTCTGGCCTAAGCCTAGGCCGCTTTATGACTCGTGGACTTCAACTCCCAGAATTCCTGAGCCAGCATGGCTCAGCTTGGAAACCTCTCTTTCCCCTCAGCATAGCTGGCTCAGGAATTCTGGGAGTTGAAGTACACCAGTCATAAAAGAGCCAAGGTCACCTACCTCTGGTCTAGGCCTAGGCCACTTTATGACTCGTGGACTTCAACTCCCAGAATTTCTGAGCCAGCATGGCTCAGCTTGGAAACCTCTCCCTTTCCCCTCAGCGTGGCTGGCTCAGGAATTCTGGGAGTTGAAGTCCACCAGTCATAGAAGAGCCAAGCTTGCCCACCCCTGGCCTAGGCCGCTTTATGACTCATGGACTTCAACTCCCAGAATTCCTGAGCCACCATGGCTCAGCTTGGAAACCTCTCCCTTTCCCCTCAGCGTGGCTGGCTCAGGAATTCTGGGAGTTGAAGTCCACCAGTCATAAAAGAGCCAAGGTTGCCTACTCCTGGCCTAGGTTTTCACAAATGGAAATCGCGTATGTTTCTCAGCTGGTTTGTGTGTGGGAACTCGTTTGTGAAAGGAACAATCTGAAAGGAAGCCATGCAGTTCATCCCCAGAAGACATGATGAGGGCCACTATGAGGGGCCCTTGGTGCTCTCTGAGCTTGGCGGTTTTCTTACAGACGTTTCATGACCCAAACTAGGTAACCTCATCACTGCTTGAAGGGAGGGGGGTTTGAAGGGAGGAGGAGGAGGAAGAGGAGGATGGTGGTGATGATTGGGGGGTCCTTGGTACTCTCTCAATTTGATGTTTTTTTGTAGATATTTCATGACCAAAGTAGGTAACCTCATGACTGCTAGAAGGGAGGGGAGTTTGAAGAGAGGAAGAGAAGGAGGGGGAGGAGGAGGAGGAGGAGGAGAACTATGGAGTCCTGGGTGCTCTCTGAGCTTGGTGGTTTTCTTGAAGACGTTTCATTACCCAACTAGGTAACAGCATCAGTGCTAGAAGGGTGGGGTTTGCAAAGAGGAGGAGGAGGAGGACCATGGGGTCTAGTGCTCTCTGAGCTTGGTGGTTTTCTTGAAGACGTTTCATGACCCAAACTAGGTAACCTCATCACTGCTAGAAGGGAGGGGAGTTTGAAGAGAGGAAGAGGAGGAGGAGGAGGAAGGTGGTGATGATTGGGGGGTCCTTGGTGCTCTCTCAATTTGATGTTTTTGGGTAGATATTTCATGATCAAAGTAGGTAACATCATCAGTGCTAGAAGGGAGTGGGGTTTGTGAAGGAGGAGGAGGAGAAGGAGAAGATGAGGTGAGCCCAAGAAAACCACCAAGCTCAGAGAGCACCAAGCCCCCCTCACGTCAACGCCGATCTACAAATATCTTCCTTTATCGACGGCCACTCTGTAAGGTGGCTTCAAAAGGGAACGAAACTAAATCGCTGGAGGCCCCGAAAAATCGACGCCGCCTCCTGGTTCGGAGGAAGAACACCTCCCAGTGTCCACGTGCAGAGACACGGTGGGAAAAAAAAAAGAGAAAGTCAATCTCCATCTCTTCTCGGCGAGAACCTCAGAGGTCGTCCGGCTGGCCATTGCCAGGAAGGAAATGATGGGTTGTTAAGAGGGCTTTTTGCCTGATCCGGGAAGTGCCTCTTCCATAAGACCTCAACCCCATGGGCTCCGCTAGATGTCCTTCACGGTGCCTCACCTGACCCCTCTCCTCCAGCTCGGTCAACATCACGATGGAGCAGGATTTCCACTCCCAGATCATCCGCCAGAAGTCCTCAATGGTGTGCTGGAGGGGTCCTTGGCTGGCAATGTAGGAATCCTTTTGACGGTAACCCTGGAAATGTCAAGATGGGGGAGGGGGGGGGGGTCACAAAGAAGCAGCATACCATAGCAATAGCATTTCTCTGTAGCTCCGTCTGTGTGGTGCCCCAGTGGTGAGAATGCAGAATTGCAGGCTAGTGAAGTGCCCACCGCCAGGTGTTCGATCCTGACCGGCTCAAGGTTAAACTCCGCCTTCCGTCCTTCCGAGGTCGGTAAAACGAGGACCCGGATTGTTGGAGGCTGCAAGAGGCTGACTCTGTAAAACCGCTTAAAGAGGGCTGTAAAGCTGTCAACGCTGCTAACATCGGATGTTCTTGCTTTGACAACATGTGGAGATGCAGCCATTTTCCTTCTTATGTTTTACTCTTAGAATTGGAGTTAGAATTAGATGATACTGGGGGGGGAGGGGAGGAGGAGGAGAAATGTGCCTGGGAGTTTAGTTAGACATAACAATACTGTAACCAGTGTGAGAACCAAGGTTTTTGAAATAAGAGATGATAAGAATTGGCGGGTAGGGGAACTGGAGGGAGAGCCTGCATTTCAAACTGATTGGAAAAGGTGATTTATGACCGTAAATTGGAGGAGGGAATTGTGCTTTGATGCTATGTGCCCAGGGGAGGGGAATTCAGATTTTGGCTTTGGCTGTGTACGTGCCGATGCTATGCTACTCGAATAAAGATTCGAGTAGGTAAACAATGTCTCGAAGTTCTTTGAAGAGTCTCGTCCGTCGGAACCATGACAAAAGCACTGTGAAGCGGTATATAAGTCTAAGGGCTATTGCTATTCCCAACCGTGACAACTTTAAGACCTTTTTTTGCCACAGGGGTTAAAATATTCATTAATCTTGACATAATGTTCCGGTTCGTGGCATTCCTAGTCGTACGGAGAGACTCGTCTCCTTGTGGGCTAGCCTTCCCTTTGCCACAGAGATTTAATGGACCTTTAACCCCTGAGTTACTTACGCCTACTGATGTTGCATTTAGATTTTCTAAATTCAATATAGCACTTAGCAATAGCACTTAAGACTTATATACCGCTTCATGGTGTTTTACAGGCCTCTCTGAGCGGTTTTCACAATCAGCATATTGTTCCCCCCCCCCCCCCAAAAAAAATCTGGGTCCTCATTTTATCGACCTCGGAAGGACAGAAGGATGAGTCCACCTTGAGCCCCATCTGGATCGAACTGCTGGCTGTGGGCAGAGTGAGTCTGCAACGCTGCTTTCTCACCACTGGGCCACCATGACAATGGAATGGAATGGAACAGCAACAGCAATAGTACTTTTTAAAATGTCTTTTTTGTTGGGTGTTTTTTTTTCTTCTTCTTCTTCTTTTTTTCAATATTTGAGTGCTGGGTATTTTAACTTTTCTTGAATAAGTTGCTCAGCCCAGATTATAAAGTTCAGGGAAGTGACACTCACGTCAATAAAGGAAGCGTTTACGTAGTCTGTGTTTTCTTCGCCTCTTTTCACTGGAATGATCACCCGGTTGAACTCATCTGCAGGGACAAAAGGAGACGAGAACTATTTTAGAAATGTCTGGTGAGAGAAGCATTTAGGGATGGACTCTGGAAGTGGCTCAGAAACGATGGGTTTCCATAGCAACCCCTCAAAATGGCGACGTCTCTCTGCCAGCACTCGCATAGGCCGTTCTAACGCAGCAGTGATGCCCGTCTTTGCAAAACTAAAGGGCAGAAATGCAGATACGTAGTTTCTCCTCAACGTACAACCTGCCCTAAAATGTGAATTTCAAGTTCTTTTTTTTTCTCCCCGTAATGCCTTACATGGGATTATCTGCAGCACCCTGTTCTTCTTCATATTAGCCGGCAAGTTGCCTGTCCTCATTTTGTCATTTTGGATTTTGATGGAGGTAAGTTTCTGCAGAAAGAGAGAAGCGGGACGTAAGTGTCAAAGACAGATCTGCACGGGCCAAAGAGGTGTCTGTTTAAGGCTGGGGTAGGCAACCTTGCCTCTTTTATGACTGGTGGACTTCAACTCCCAGAATTCCTGAGCCAGCATGGCTCAGCTTGGAAACCTCTCCCTTTCCCCTCAGCATGGCTGGCTCAGGAATTCTGGGAGTTGAAGTCCATAAGTCATAAAGCGGCCTAGGCCTAAGCCAGAGGTAGGCAACCTTGGCCCTTTTATGACTCATGGACTTCAACTCCCAGAATTCCTGAGCCAGCCATACTGAGGGGAAAGGGAGAGGTTTCCAAACTGAGCCATGCTGGCTCAGGAATTCTGGGAGTTGAAGTCCACAGGTCATAAAGCGGCTGTAGTTCCTCATGCTGGCTCAGGAATTCTGGGAGTTGAAGTCCACAAGTCAGAAAGCGGCCTAGGCCAGAGGTAGGAACCATGGCTCTTTTATGACTGGTGGACTTCAACTCCCAGAATTCCTGAGCCAGCATGGCTCAGCTTGGAAACCTCTCCCTTTCCCCTCAGCACGCCTGGCTCAGGAATTCTGGGAGTTGAAGTCCACCAGTCATAAAAGAGCCAAGGTTGCCTACCCCTGGTTTAAAGGGTGGCCCTATATGCCACGTGGAACTAGGTGTAAATAAATGCACCTTAGCATCCCCAACTTTCCAACCTCTAGAACGTTTGTGGACCTAGGCTTTTCTCCCCTTCTTTCTAGGATTACAGAAAGAGACGACCCCAAATTTTTATTTCATTTGTATCCCGCCTTTATTATTTTTACAAATATGGCGGGGAACAGATCCAGTACACTTTCCTCCTCCTGTTTTCCTCACCGCAATAACCCTGTGAGAGAAAAGGATTGGCCCCAAGTCACCTACCTGGCTTTCATGCCTAAGGCAGGACTAGAACTCACTGTCTCCTGGTGATTGGCCCAAGGGCACCCAGTCTAAGGTGGCACCCATCTCTTGGTGATTGGTACGAATTCACCTAGCTGGCTAGCATGCCTAAGGTGTGACTAGAACTCTCCATCTCCTGGTGATTGACCCAAAGTCACATAACCGGCTAGCATGCCTAAAGGCAGAACTAGAACTCACCGTCTCCTGGTAATTGGCCCAAAGTCACCCAGCTGGCTTTCATGCCTACGATGAAACTAAAACTCACTGTCTCCTAGTGATTGGCCCAAAATCACCCAGCTGGCTTTCAAGCCTAAGGTGGGACTAGAATTCACCATCTCCTGGCGATTGGCCCAAAGTACCCAGCCAGCTTTCATGCCTAAGGCAGGACTAGAACTCGCAGTCTCCAACATAATTTTATTACAATTTACCTAGTGATCGACCCAAAGTCACCCAGCCGGCTAGCATGCCTAAAGGCGGAACTAGAACTCACCCGTCTCCTCATGATCGACCCAAAGTCACCCAGCCGGCTAGCATGACTAAAGGCGGAACTAGAACTCACCTGTCTCCTCGTGATTGACGCAAAGTCACCCAGCTGGCTAGCATGCCTAAAGGCGGAACTAGAACTCACCCGTCTCCTGGTGATTGACCCAAAGTCACCCAGCTGGCTAGCTTGCTTAAAGCGGGATTACAACTCAGTATCTCCTGATGACTGACCCAAAAATCACCGAGCTGAGTTTCATGGCTAAGGTGGAACTAGAACTCCCGCTCTCCCGCTTTCTAACCCGGTGTCTGAATCAGTAGAGCCAAACCAACGTTACGAGTGTGAATTCATGAGCATTCAGCCCACAACTAGAGTGCAAATGAGATGGGTGTTTGTGGCGAAAGAGAAATCCTTTGGCTTTATTGATCAGTTGTCACCAAGCCATGATCTGGAGGTCTCAGGTCAAAAATTGCTCCCCACCTTAAACTCTTCCTCTAATCCGTTGCTGCTGCTCCCCAAAATTTTGTTGTAAATCTTCTGGAGGTGGGCCTCCAGCGAGGTCACCTCCAGTTCTGTGTCTCCATACAGGTAATGCTCCAGGAGCGCCTGGTAGATGAACACATACTGCATCTGAAAGGAGAGAAAACTCTTGTTCAGCTCTTTTAAGTTTATTTTATTTGTTTGGATTTGGGGTGGGGGGTGGGGCTGTTGCATTCCAAAAACTCTTCAGTTACTGAGCATCTGAAATTTGGTCACGCGATCACAAGGGGAAGGGGACCATGGGAAACCAGGATCATCGGAACGTTGAATCTGGGTTGTAAGTACCCCAAGGTAAATTTGTCGTAACTTCAGATTGTTGTTAAGTGACTGGTCATAAACTGAAGACTCCAAGTTGGAGGGAATGAAACATATTTGCAAGAAACATCCAAGCTCAAAGAGCACCCTATACGCCCCGGTCCCAATTTCAAAGAAAACATCCCCAAATTTCATGAATTTTATTTCTTCGCCTCCAAATTAAACCACAGATGAAATTAAATAAACAACCGATCACACAGCAATTAGAAAAAACAATAATTTAAATAGTTCCCCCATAATCTTGAGATTCCCAATTCCAACCCCATAATCCCAAGATTCTCAATCTCAGGATTCCCAATCTCATAATCCCAATCCCAACTCCACAATCCCAACCCCTTAATCCCAATCCCAACCCCATAATCCCAAGATTCCCAATCCCATTATTCCCAACCCCAATCCCATCATCTCAACCTCAGGATTCCGAATCTCATAATCCCAATCCCAACTGCATAATCCCAATCCCAACTGCATAATCCTAATCCCAACCCCACAATCCCAATCCCATAATCCCAGGATTCCCAATCCCATAATCCCAGGCTTCCCAATCCCAAAATCTCAATCTCAGGATTCCCAATTTCATAATCTCAATACCAACGCCATAATCCCAATCCCAACTCCACAATCCCAAAATTCCGAATCCCATTACTTCCAACCCCAATCCCATCATCTCAATCTCAGGATTCCCAATCTCCTAATGCCAACCTCAACCGCATAATCCCAACCTCAACTGCATAATCCCAATCCCAATCCCATAATCCCAGGATTCCCAATTTCATAATCCCAATCCCAGCCCCATCATCTCAATCTCAGGATTACGAATCCCGTAATCCCAATCCCGGGATTCCCAATCCCACCCCCACAGTCCCAATCCCAGGATTCCCAACCCCGACCCCATAATCTCAGCCCCAGGATTAGGAGTAGAACAAGAACGACTGGAGACGAGCCGGGCCAATGGTACAATCTGGGGGGAAAATGGATCCGATGAAAGACGGGCCTTTCAGGAGAAGACTTACATCAGTCTGGACCATCTGGCACCGTTGGGCCCGAATTCGACTCACAAACCCGTAAACGTCCACCTTCTTCTCGGCGTGCATCATGTCCAGCATGGCGTCGATCACAATGAAGGTTCCTGTTCGTCCCACACCAGCACTAAAGGACAGGGTGGCGAGGAGGGAGAAGGGAAAAACAAAATTATGTCAATGTCAGTTGTTTTAGATCATAGCTTACGACTGGTAGACAGTTGTTCGGTCGTTAAATGAATCTGACTTTGCTTGTCAGAAGGTCGTAAAAGGGGATCACATAACCCTGGGACATTGCCGCCGTCGTAAATGTGTGCCAGTGGCCAAGTTGTTGAATTCTGATCCCGTGACCACAGGGAGGCTGCCACGGTTTTAAGCATGAAAAACGGTCCTAAGTCCCTTTTTTCGGTGCCGTTGTAACTTTGAACGTTCATTAAACAAATGGTTGTTAAGTCGAGGACTAGCTGTATGTAGGACTTGAAGGAAGATTCAACAGCCTATCAATCAGAGGTAAGCAACCATGACAATTGGACGAACTCTGGACTTCAACTCCCAGAGTTCCTCAGCCGGCTCAGGAATTCTGGGAGTTGAAGGCCTCTGCTCGTCAAGGTGTCCTAGTTCAGGGGTCTTCAAACTTGGCGACTTTAAGGCTTGTGGACATCAACTCCCAGAATTCCTCAGCTGGCATGGAATTCTGGGAGTTGAAGTCCTCTGCTCGTCAAGGTGTCCTAGTTCAGGAGTCTTCAAACTTGGCGACTTTAAAACTTGTGGACTTCAACTCCCAGAATTCCTCAGCTGGCATGGAATTCTGGGAGTTGAAGTCCTCTGCTCGTCAAGGTGTCCTAGTTCAGGAGTCTTCAAACTTGGCGACTTTAAAACTTGTGGACTTCAACTCCCAGAATTCCTCAGCTGGCATAGAATTCTGGGAGTTGAAGTCCACAAGTCTTAAAGTCCTAGTTGGCCACCTGTTCAAAATGGCGCCTGGCACGCCGGGGAATCGCCCTTTCCCCTCCACAAGGGAAGCACTGACCTGCAGTGGACCACAATGGCGCCTGCATATTGGGGGTTGCAGGTCTTCACCTTCTTCAGGAACTTCAGCATCCCGATGGGCGTGAAAGGCACCCCGAAATCCGGCCAGCTGGTGAAATGGAACTGCGTCACCAGGCGCTGGGGTTTTTTATTGGTGACGTCGCCGACCTGGGTGGAAAGGTGGCCAAGGTTAGCCAGGATGATTCCTGCCCCATCCTGGGAAGAACAGGGGGGGGCTCCTGGCTCCGCCCAACGCCCGTTGAGGGGGGGAGGGGGGATAACTTGGAAGATTGAGGGAGGGAGAGAAGGGAGGAAGAGGGAAGCTAGCGAGGAGGAGGAGAGGAGAAACCCGGGATGGGGATATACTAGGTGCTTCTTTCCTTTGTTTTTCTCACCGAGACCTTTTAAATAATAATAATAATAATAATAATAATAATAATATCATCACATTTTGGCTTGGAGGAAGACAGACAAAGCAGCTCCTTCCTTCCTTTTCATAATAATAATAATAATAATAATAATAATAAAGTTGGAAGGGACCTTGGAGATCATCTAGTCCAACCCCCTCCCCTGCTCAGGCAGGAGACCCTATACCATTTTAGACAAATGGCTGTCCAGTCTCTTCTTAAAAATTTCCAGTGTTGGAGCATTCACCCCTTCCTTCCTTCCTTCCTTCCTTCCTTCCTTCCTTCCTTCCTTCCTTCCTTCCTTCCTTCCTTCCTTCCTTCCTTCCTTCCTTCCTTCCTTCCTTCTGTATATTTCTCTCTCCCTCTTTCTGTTTTTCTTTTTCCTTTGTCTTTCTTTGTCCCTCTTTCTCTTCCTTCCTTCCTTCTTCTTTTTGTCTCTTCTTTTCTTTCTTTTCTTAATTTCTCTCTCCTTTTCTTTTGCTTAATTTTTCTTTTCACCTCTTCTTTCTTGCCTTTTCTTTCTCCTTCTTTCTTTCTTTCCTTTTTTCTTTCTTCTTTTTTTCTCCTTTTCTTTCTCTGTCTCTCCTTTTTTCTTTATTTTCCATTGCTCCTCTGCTTTCCTCTCTCCTTTTCCCATTCTCTCTCTCTCTCTTTCTCCCTGGCTAGGATCACCCTAACGACAGCAAGTATTACGCAGGAAATTTACACAAACCTTTATGCATCCATTTACCTAAAAAAAAAAAAAAATCAGCAAGCAAGCAGCACATGGGGGCTGATCTACCTGCCTCTCACAAGGCCAGGCAACCCGAAACACCAGCCAGGCCTACCTGTTGGATGCAGAACCTCCTACCTGTTGGATGCAGAACCTCCTACCTGTTGAATGCAGAACTTCCTACCTGTTGAATGCAGAACTTCCGCACTGTGTAGTCCACCAGGACCGTCACGTCTTCCACAGAAACCCGGATATTCCCGTAAGTCCAGCAGCCCTGATCTGGCCAATATTGGGCACATTTACACTGAGGAGAGACCACACAACAAACCAAGATGCAGGGAAGAAGAGACGAGGAGATGGTCTAACCCGTGATCGCTCCTCACTAACCACGATCACTCCTGGGGCAAGTCAGCATCTGCTGCAGGTGAAAAGCCTTTCCAAATCTGGCTGGGCAGCCACACAGGTAAGTCTGTGGACATGACCTGGTGGCTAACTGCCTGAGTCTCTTCAGAGAGCGGAATGGCAGCGGAAAAGAGACCACTCGGCTATCCAACTATGCAGCTGGTCCGGGTTGGACAATACATTCAAATAAAGTATAACTTTATTTATTATCTTCTATCGCAGTGGTTCTCAACCTGTGGGTCGGGACCCCATTGGGGTCGAACGACCATTTCACGGGGGTCGCCAAACAACGCAGTCCGCCATTTTTTCCCCCCTTTTCCTTAGCTGTGCTACTCCCTTTTATTCTATTGGCTTTTGAAAGCCAATAGAATAGACTCTCTTGAATGGAGTCTAATTCTATTGGCTTTCAAAAGCCAATAGGAATTGTCCAGGCTGTCTCTGCCCTGCTGAGCCCCCCAAAAGTCCCATTCTGCAAATGGTGCTGCACCAGTTGAGAAGTCCTTGACTTACGACCAGTTGAGTAGTCCTCGACTTATGACTGGTTGGGGGTCGCGGCATTAAAAAGGTTGAGAACCACTGTTCTATCGGCCTAAATATCTGGCAAGCACCGAAGAGTTTTGCCTTCGTCTTTCTGCCAAGTCGTACATTGTGATGGTAAAAAAATGTCAGGATTGTACTATATTAGTGATTCTGGCTATTGTATAGTCACAAAGAGCTGAAGGTGGCACCAGAGAGTTGGGAAGATCTTCCTGGACTAGAGGCACCCTTAACTAAAAGAAAGCGGAACTGGGAGACAAAAATAAATGCTTATTTATTATTTACATCCACCTCTCTTATTTTTTATAAACAACTCAAGGCAAATACTTCTTCCTTCTCCTAGTTTCCTCACAATAACAACCTGATGAGGTGGGTTAAGCTGAGAGAGAGGGAATGGCTCAAAGTCACCCAGCTGGCTTCCATGTCTAAGGCGGGACTAGAACTCACTGTCTCCTGGTGATTGGCCCAAAGTCACTCAGCTGACTTTCATGCCTAAGGCGGGACTAGAACTCACCATCTCCTGGTGATTGGCCCAAAGTCATTCAGCTGGCTTTCATGCCTAAGGTGGTACTAGAATTCACTGTCTCCTGGTAATTGGCCCAGAGTAACCCAGGCAGCTTTCATGCCTACGGCGGGACTAGAACTCACCATCTCATGGTGATTGGCCCAGAGTAACCCAGGCAGCTTTCATGCCTAAGGCAGGACTAGAATTCACTGTCTCCTGGTGACTGGCCCAAAGTCATCCAGCTGGTTTTCATGCCTAAGGCGGGATTAGAACTCACAATCTCCCGGTGATTGGCCCAAAGTCACTCAGCTGACTTTCATGCCTAAGGTACTAGAATTCACTGTCTCCTGGTAATTGGCCCAGAGTCACCCAGCCAGTTTTCATGCTTAAGGCAGGACTAGAATTCACTGTCTCCTAGTGACTGGGCCAGAGTCACCCAGGCAGCTTTCATGCCTAAGGCAGGACTAGAACTCACCATCTCCCGGTGACTGGCTCAAAGTCACCCAGCCGGCTTTCATGCCTAAAATGGGAGTAGCACATACATACCTCTTTCCTCTCCTTCAGATTGGTCACCATGACAATTGTGGCTGTGTTTTGCTCCCAAATCATTCTCCAGAAGTCATTCACAGTTTCTTCTTTGGGCCCTGCCAAGAGACCATCCGTGAGGAGCACTGCCAGAGAAAAACCGCTTATCGGGAAGAAGCAGGCGAGCTGAATCGCTTGAACCCAAGTCATGAAGCTGCTTGAAACCAAATTGGGCCCACCGGTCTATTAACCCAGATATATCTCCTGCAAACCAGCATCGCTTCGCGTACGTTGGCGGTCCACAGACCGGATTCTTCAAGGTAGTCCTTGAAATTGGGGCCAGAATTTCCGCCGCTAAGCCAGGTGCTTATTAAAGGGAGAGCTTTCCAAGCTGAGCAATGCTGGCTCAGGAATTCTGGGAGTTGAAGTCCATGAGTCATAAAGCAGCCTAGGCCTAGGCCAGGGGTAGGCAACCATGGCTCTTTTATGACTGGTGGATTTCAACTCCCAGAATTCCTGAGCCAGCCTGGCTCAGCTTGGAAACCTCTCCCTTTCCCCTCAGCATGGCTGGCTCAGGAATTCTGGGAGTTGAAGTCCACGAGTCATAAAACGGCCTAGGCCTAGGCCAGGGGTAGGCAACCTTGGCTCTTTTATGACTGGTGGATTTCAACTCCCAGAATTCCTGAGCCAGCCTGGCTCAGCTTGGAAACCTCTCCCTTTCCCCTCAGCATGGCTGGCTCAGGAATTCTGGGAGTTGAAGTCCACGAGTCATAAAACGGCCTAGGCCTAGGCCAGGGGTAGGCAACCTTGGCTCTTTTATGACTGGTGGATTTCAATTCCCAGAATTCCTGAGCCAGCCATGCTGAGGGGAAAGGGAGAGCTTTCCAAGCTGAGCCATACTGGCTCAGGAATTCTGGGAGTTGAAGTCCACGAGTCATAAAAGAGCCAAGGTTGCCTACCCTTAGGCTAGTCTAAAGAAAAGAAGAAATAGGGGAGACATGACAGCAGCATTCCAGTATTTGAGGGGTTGCCACAAAGAGTAGGGGGTCACGTTATTCTCCAAAGCACCAGAGGGAAGGACGAGAAACAACGGTTGGAAACTAAACAAAGAGAGAAGCAACCTGAAATTAGGGACAGTGTGGACAATCAACCAATGGAATTGCTTGCCACCAGAAAATGTGGGCACTCCATCACTGGAGATTTTTAAGAAGAGGCTAGAACCCCCTGCTCAGGTAGGAAACCCCATACCATCTCAGACAAATGGCTGTCCAGTCTCTTCTTAAAAACCTCCAGTGTTGGAGCACCCACAGCTTCTGGTGGCAGATTGTTCCACTGGTTAATTGTTCTCACTGTCAGGAAGTTTCTCCTTAGTTCTAGGTTGCTTCTCTCCTTGGTTAGTTTCCACCCGTTGCTTCTTGTCCTGCCTTCAAAGGCTTTGAAGAATAGCCTGACTCCCTCTTATTTGGGGCAGCCCCTGAAATATTGGAAGGCTGCTATCATGTCCCCCTCGTCCTTCTCTTCATTAAACTAGACATCCCCAATTCCAGCAACCGTTCCTTACATGTTTTAGCCTCCAGTCCCCTGATCATGTTTGTTGCTCTTCTCTGTACTCTTTCCAGAGTCTCAACATCTTTTTTAACACCGTGGTGACCAAAACTGGACAGAGTATTCCAAGTGTGGCCTTACCAAGGCAATGTTGACTTGGTATGAAAGCTGTCCCAAAAAGCAAAACTTTCAGGGAGCTGCAGGAAGTTGGTTACGTTTTGTTGTTCTCCTCAAGTCACAAACACACACACACACACAAAAGAGAGCAATATTTATCTAAGTATTTCCTCCCCCCCCCCTTTTATATTAGGAGCCTCTGCAGCACAATTCTAGCTTGGGAAAACTCTGTAGGAAGAAACATTTCAAAACTACACATTGCTACTCCTTGCAGTGTAGAAATTCAATGGAAAAAATAAATATTATTTACCTTGTGCAGCAATGAACCTGTTCTTCTCCTGATACCCCTGCAAAGAAGCAAGACAGGAATAAAAACAGCAATGTTTTATCTCTGGCATTGGTTGAAGATCCAGATTTTGGCATCTTCCTCCCACGGGGTTAATTCTTTACTTTGCAAATATTGTCACTGTATACAAACTACCTTACAGCCGGGGAAAATAAGATTTATCTATGGATGACCTAGTCAGGGGTAGGCCACCTTGGCTCTTTTATGACTGGTGGACTTCAACTCCCAGAATTCCTGAGTCAGCATGCCTCAGCTTGGAAACCTCTTGCTTTCCCCTCAGCGTGGCTGGCTCAGGAATTCTGGGAGTTGAAGTCCACGAGTCATAAAAGAGCCAAGGTTGCCTACCTCTGGCCTAGGCCTAGGCCGCTTTATGACTCGTGGACTTCAACTCCCAGAATTTCTGAGCCAGCCATGCTGAGGGGAAAGGAGAGGTTTTCAAGCTCAGCCATGCTGGCTCAGGAATTCTGGGAGTTGAAGTCCACTAGTCATAAAAGAGCCAAGGTTGCCTACCCCTGGCCTAGGCCTAGGCCGCTTTCTGACTTGTGGACTTCAACTCCCAGAATTCCTGAGCCAGCCTGGCTCAGCTTGGAAACCTCTCCCTTTCCCCTCAGCGTGGCTGACTCAGGAATTCTGGGAGTTGAAGTCCACAAGTCATAAAAGAGCCAAGGTTGCCTATCTCTGGCCTAGGCCGCTTTATGATTCGTGGACTTCAACTCCCAGAATTCCTGAGCCAGCATGACTCAGCTTGGAAACCTCTCCTTTTCCCCTCAGCGTGGCTGGCTCAGGAATTCTGGGAGTTGAAGTCCACGAGTCATAAAAGAGCCAAGGTTGCCTACCCCTGGACTAGATCTACGGGTTAAAACAGAGGGAGATCGTACAAGAATCAGGAGCTACTGTTTCTTCCTTCGGCCCAAACAGGAAGAATACCTCAATCTCCCAGAATACAAGATACTCCTCGACTTACGACCGCAATAGGTACCAACATTTCTGTAGCTACGTGAAACATTTGTTAACTGAGCTCTTCCCCATGTTAAGGGAATCCCTGCAGTTGTTAAGTTAGTAACCGGGTCGTTAAATGAATCCAGCTCCCCCCCCATTGACTTTGCTTGTCAGAAGATCGCCAAAGGGGATCACGTGACACCCCCCCAGGGACGCTGCGACCGTCGTAAATATGAATCGGTCGCCCAAGTGTCTGAATTTTGATCACGTGACCACGGGAATGCTGCAACGGTCGTTAAGTATGAAAAAAGGTCCTAAGTCACTTTTTTCAGGGGCTCTGTGACTTCCAAAAAGTCACTAAATGTTTAAGTCAAGGACTATCTTTATCTTGGGAATATTCCTACCCGTTCAAAGATACTTACATTAATGAATGAGGCATTGATATAATCGGAGTCTGGAACCCCTTCAATGGGTGTCAGGTGAAGCCTGGAATGGTCATCTACAACAGAGAAGAGGACCATTAATGGCAAAAGCATTTGGGCAATGGAGGAAATCATCATCATCATCATCATCATCATCATCATCATCATGAAGGCTTACTGACTACTGGAGAGACCAAACTAGCCTACAAGAAAGACCAAATGAAGAACAGAATAGAGACATGGGAAGACAAAGCACTACATGGCCAATACGTTAAAAAATAGCTGGGAAAGCAGATAATAACAAGACCTGGCAATGGCTAAGAGCAGGAAAATTGAAGAAAGAGACCGAGGGACTAATTCTGGCTGCACAAGACCAAGCCTTAAGGACAAATGCATATAAAGTCAAAAATTGAGAAGACAGCAACAGACAGTAAGTCTTCTAGGCAAAGAAGCTGAAGAAACAGTGGACCACCACCTGGTAAGCTGTTGCAAGAAGATCGCACAGACTGACTACAAGCAGCGGCATGACAAAGTAGCAACAATGGTGCATTGGAAGATCTGCAAAAAATATCATTTGCCTGTAAGCAAAAACTGGTGGGACCATAAAATAGAGAAAGTCATAGAAAATGATAAAATTAAACTGCTATGGGACTTCAGAATTCAAACAGAGAAGCACCTGCCACATAACACCCCGGACTTAACAATTGTCGATAAGAAAGACAAAAAAGTCTGGATAGTGGATGTGGCAGTGCCTGGAGACAGCAGAATAGATGAGAAAGAACTGGAGAAGATAACAAAATACAAAGATCTACAAATAGAAATAGAAAGACTGTGGCAAAAGCAAGCAAGGGTAGTACCAATAGTGATAGGCTCCTTGGGTGCAATCCCAAAACAACTGGAGCACCACTTGAACACCATTGGCATTGACAAAATCACTATTAATCAATTGCAAAAGGCGGCCTTACTAGGAACTGCTTCCATCCTGCGATGATACCTGTAATACCATCAAACATCCATATCTGCCTATCCCAGGTCCTGGCTAAGGACTCGATAGGTAGACAAAATGCCAAATCCAGTCTGAATATCTGGCTGACTGTGCGATGATCAACAACAACAACGATAAAGTTGGAAGGAACCTTGGAGGTCATCTAAGTCAACCCCCTGCTCAGGCAGGAAGCCCTATACCATTTCAGACAAATGGCTGTCCAGTCTCCGGTGAAGTCAAATTTATCTCCAAGAAGGTCAACCTTCACATGATCTGGTTTCAGGGCAAAGGAAAACTAGAGAAGTGACAAGTCAATACAATCTATTATAATGCGTCGGTCACCGGGACCAGGACATTATTTCAGACTCATGCTGAAGCCCAGCTATTAAGATTGTCGGATGAGCAGGCACAAAAACAGCCAGGGAAGTGATTGAAGCCCGGGAAACAGAAGTGCTGATTGTCCGCCAGCCTATCAAGGGCTGGGCAGCACAAGCACAAACGACAGCCAACGAACTTAAAAGTCAGCCATCGACACACCCCAATCGACATCTCAAAAGCCACATACAACAGGCACTCTAAGTGCCACACATAGAACAGCACACACACACTGCTAGAGAGAAGTTCCATCACAAATCCCAAAAGCTCGGAAGACAAAACTTCTGGTTCTGCTGACCGACCCAGGTTGGACCCAGCGACAATTATCCTGGGACTTGTATATTCGCCTTCATTCGTGAGCGATACTGTCTTGTCTATGGAGATACTCAAGCCATCCGGGTCACGGTTTTCCCAAAGGGGCTTTTTCAGAAGGCAACTAGACTTCCTTTGTTTTTCCTTGAAGAAGTTTCGCTTCCCATCCAAGAAGCTTCTTCGGTTCTGACTGAACGGTGGAGAATGGAAGGATTTATATTCTTTGCAGTCCTCTGGTCGTTAGTATTCTCTCTGAGAATCGTTGAGGCCGTTCGGAGGCTTATCGTTGCCCTCAGGGTCACCTGAATAGTGCAGAAAAGGCAGGCACAGCCACACTTCTCTATGCATTAATGATTCACCTGTGGAGATGGTTGCCAACATCAAATTCCTGGGTGTGCAGCTAACGAGTAGGTTGGCTTGGTCGCTCAACAGGGAGAAACTGGTGAAGTGGACACAGCAGCGCCTGCATTTTCTGCGTCGCGTGAGAAAAGCACGTCTTCCTTCCCCTGTCCTGACCACTTTCTACAGGGGGACGATTGAGAGCATCCTGTCATACGGCATCACAGTCTGGTTTGGAAGCATCCTTGCTTCAGACAGGAAGGCAGTGCAGAGTGGTGAGGACAGCAGAAAAAATGATTGGCAGCTCCCTCCCTCCATCCAGGATCTGGCACAGAAGCGTTGCTTGAGCAGGGTCCACAAGATCATCTGGGACACGACACATCCTCTCCACGACCTGTTCCCTTCCGGGAGGAGGGGGCTCCGTAGTATCCGTAGCAGAACATCCAGATTCAGCCATAGTTTCATTCCATACAGCATTAACCTTGTGAACTCTCAAGCTTCCTCCTTCCGTTATGTATTCAAGATGGACAGTATTTAATATTTATTTGTTATGTATATGTAGGGGTGTGGGTCTATAGTACATATGTTGTCCATAGTATGTTTAGGTGTGTGTCATGTATGCGTTTCACTTTGAGAGCGGGCAACTAAATTTCATTTTTGATGTGTGCCGTTGTGCCCACAGTAAAAAAATGACAATAAAGGTTGTTATCTTATCCTAAATCAGTGAGGAATCCCCTTGGAACTGCTGAAAGGACCGGGTTGTAGATTGTGTTGTAAAAAGGCTCCACGCCGATCCTGAAGGCACGGATAAACCTCCCAGTGGACTCAGCAACTCTTCGTTGAAATTATTAGCAGCAACTATCTACTGCAAAAACTAGGCCCAATCTCTAATCCTTATTCTCCAACCCTCCACACCTTTGTGATCACTGCTGTTTTAATTCACTCCTGACCTAAATGAATTGTTTGGGTGGTTGTCTCCTCCTCCTCCTCCTCTTCTTCCTCTTTCTTCTTCTCCTCCTCCTCCTCCTCCTTTTCCTTCTTCTTCTTCTTCTTTCTTCTTCTCCTCCTCCTTCTCTTCTTCTTCTTCTTTTCCTCCTCCTCCTCCTTTCTTCTTCTTCTTCTCCTCCTTCTCTTCTTCTTCTTCTTTTCCTCCTCCTCCTCCTTTCTTCTTCTTCTTCTCCTCCTTCTCTTCTTCTTCTTCTTTTCCTCCTCCTCCTCCTTTCTTCTTCTTCTTCTCCTCCTTCTCTTCTTCTTCTTCTTTTCCTCCTCCTCCTCCTTTCTTCTTCTTCTTCTCCTCCTTCTCTTCTTTCTTCTTCTTCTTCTTCTTCTTCTTCTTCTTCTTCTTCTTCTTCTTCTTCTCCTCTTCTTCTTCTCCTCCTTCTCTTCTTCTTCTTCTTCTCCTCCTCTTCTTCTTCTCCTCCTTCTCTTCTTCTTCTTCTTCTTTCTTCTCCTCCTCCTTCTCTTCTTCTTCTTCTTCTTCTCCTCTTCCTCCTCCTCCTTTCTTCTTCTTCTTCTTCTTCTTCTTCTTCTTCTTCTTCTTCTTCTTCTTCTTCTTCTCCTCCTCCTCTTCTTCTCCTCCTCTTTCTTCTTCTTCTTCTTCTTCTTCTTCTTCTTCTTCTTCTTCTTCTTCTTCTTCTTCTGCTCCTCTTCCTCCTTTTCCTCCTTTTCCTCCTCCTCCTCCTTCTCCTCCTCCTCCTCCTCCTCCTCCTCCTCCTCCTCCTTTTCCTTCTTCCTCTTCTTCTTCTTCCCCCAAAGAAGCCATTTTACCAAGAATGGAATTACGGGGTGTTGTTTTTGTGCTACCCCAAGATTTGCTTTCCTGCATCTTGCTACTTCTTAAGGACACATCTCCTAGGCAACCTCTTTCGCCTGGCTGCATCTTGGTTTGACACCACCAAAGGAAGGGAGGGCCGAGAATCAATAGTTCTCTCGTTTCTCTTCAGCCCCTTCACAATAACAGGAGCTCCTGACTGGTTGAGAAGGATCTCTCTCTTTCTTTCTCTCTCTCTCTCTTTTTTTAAAGGAGATGCAAATTGGGAGCTATTTAAGCCCTCAATGAGTAGTTTACAAAGGGAGCAGAGAACTGCAAATGTTGTTTAGAAGGATGGCAGAGGAGACTGTGGGTCACTTGGAGGCAAGGGCTTCACTTGGTCAACACTAAGCAAAATTAAAAGGCATCGCTCCAGACCAGAATCCACTTCCCTTAGTAGTGAATCAAAGGGAATTAATTCCCATTAAAGACCATCCTTTTTCTCTCTTGTCCTGCTCTGACTTCGAAAAGGATCTGTCTGGAATGATCCACAGGTTCCTTGATGTCTCCTAACTCTGTTGGCACCCAAATGTATACTTTTTGGGCTTCTAGTGACATCATTTATTTATTAGGTGTGGGTGCTCCAACACTGGGTTGTTGCTTTTTTTTTTTAAAGAAGACATTGGACAATCATTAGTCTGAAATGGTGATGGCGAACCTTTGAGAGACCGAGTGCCGAAACTGCAACCCAAAACCCACTTATGTATTGTTGGGTACCGGGTGGGCGTGGCCCGTTGGGTGGGCATGGCCCGTTGGGTGGGCGTGGCTGCAATGGTAACGGCAGACTGGGTGGGACTAAAAAATTCAATCAATCAATTTCAACTTTGCAAGATCTTTTCTTCCCGCGAGAAGTTGAAATTGATTGATTGATTGAACCTTTTTTTTTTTTGTACAGCGGAGGTCTAAAGCAAAAAGGTTTTATAAAACCCAGCTGAAGGCCTAGGATTGGGCGATGGCGCGCGTGCCCACAGAGAGGGCTCTGCGTGCCACCTGTGGCACCCATGCCATAGGTTTGCCACCACGGGTATAGGCTTTCCTGCCTGAGCAGGGGGGCTGGACTAGAAGACCTCCAAGGTCCTTTCCAGTTCTATTCTATTCTATTCTATTCTATTCTATTCTATTCTATTCTATTCTATTCTATTCTATTCTATTCTATTCTATTCTGTATTTCTATTCTATTCTGCATTCCTATTCTATTGCTATTCTATTCCATTCTATTCTGTATTTCTATTCTATTCTATTCTATTCTATTCTATTCTATTCTATTCTATTCTATTCTATTCTATTCCATTCCATTCCATTCCATCCCATCCCATCCCATCCCATCCTATTTTCCTTTCCATTCCCATTCCCATAGGTTCTTGGTTTTTATCCTTCAGTGCTAAATCAAACTGACTCTTAAAAGGCGTCAAACCAGGGAGAAAAATAGTCAGGCATAAACAGAAGCAATTCTGATTCCCTTTTTGTCAATGGAAGTTTGGAGATTGGAGTTAGTGTACTTCTGTTATATTTTATTTATGACATTCTATGCCGCTGATCTCTCCTACAAGGTGACTCTGGGCAGATGACAAACTATGATATCTATCTATCTATCTATCTATCTATCTATCTATCTATCTATCTATCTATCTATCTATCTATCTATCTATCTCATCTACCTTGCTTATTATAATCAATTAATGGGTATCATGTATAAATATATATCTCATCCACCTTGCTTATTATAATCAATTAATGGGTATCATATATAAATATATATATCTCATCCACCTTGCTTATTATAATCAATTAATGTGTATCATGTATAAATATATATATCTCATCCACCTTGCTTATTATAATCAATTAATGGGTATCATATATAAATATATATCTCATCCACCTTGCTTATTATAATCAATTAATGGGTATCATATATAAATATATATATCTCATCCACCTTGCTTATTATAATCAATTAATGTGTATCATGTATAAATATATATCTCATCCACCTTGCTTATTATAATCAATTAATGGGTATCATATATAAATATATATATATATCTCATCCACCTTGCTTATTATAATCAATTAATGTGTATCATGTATAAATATATATCTCATCCACCTTGCTTATTATAATCAATTAATGGGTATCATATATAAATATATATATATCTCATCCACCTTGCTTATTATAATCAATTAATGTGTACCCCATCTATGGCAATTTCTAGATATGGGGACTTGGACTGCCAGAATTCCCTAGACCAGTGTTTCTCAACCTTGACAATTTTAAGGCATGTGGACTTCAACTCCCAGAATTCCACAGCCAGCATTGCTGGCTGTGGAATTCTGGGAGTTGAAGTCCACATGCCTTAAAATTGTCAAGGTTGAGAAACACTGCCCTAGACGGAGGCCATGGCCTTTCCTGAGAACCGATTGCTGGACTCACTGGGCCAGGGATCCCATTTCAAGAAGGCACTGCTTACGTTTTCACCATCGCATCTACAATCTCTAGAAAGCAATTGGGAAAAACGCAGGGAGCATCGATACTTACAAGGCAAAATGTTGACGTATCTGTTTTTCTCCTTGTTTTCTTCTTTCGAAGCGGCTTCACAGGAAGCTTGGATGGGACAGGCTGGAAGTGCCTGGAAGAACAAAGCGAATATAAATAGCTCAGCGGTTACATCGCTGCTAAGTATGGCAGCCAAACATGAACCAATCAAACCCTTTTACGGCTGCTTAAGCATCGCTTGGGTTGCAGCAGCCAAGTTCACGGGGACCTCTGCCTCAAGGGCATGGACAGAAAATCCTAAGGAGGACTAAGAGTTGCCAATTCTGCAATCTTGGAACGTCAAAAAGTAGGCTGGATGGTAAGATATATTGTTTTTATAAGTTTATAAGGAAATGGTAACAAAATTAGTTCTAGTCCCGCCTTAGGCATGAAAGCCTGCTGGGTGACTTTGGGCCAATCACCAGGAGCCTGTGAGTTCTAGTCCCACCTCAGGCATGAAAGCCAGCTGGGTGACTATGGGCCAATCACCAAGAGATGGTGAGTTCTAGAACCACTTTAGGCATGAAAACCAGGAGCCTGTGAATTCTAGTCCTGCCTTAGACATGAAAGCCGGCTGGATGACTTTGGGCCAATCACCAGGAGACGGTGAGTTCTAGTCCCGCCTTAGCCATGAAGCCGGCTGGGTGACTTTGGAAGAAAGGAAGGAAAAAGAAAAAAGGAAGGAAGAAAGAGATGGAGAGAAAGAGAAAGAGAGACAGAGAGAGAAAGAAAGAAAGAAAGAAAGAAAGAAAGAAAGAAAGAAAGAAAGAAAGAGGGAGGCAGGGAAGAAAGGAAGGAAAAAGAAAAAAGGAAGGAAGAAAGAGATGGAGAGAAAGAGAGACAGATAGAAAAAGAAAGAAAGAGATGGAGACAAAGAAAGAGTGAGAGAGAGACAGAGAAAGAAAGAAAGAAAGAAAGAAAGAAAGAAAGAAAGAAAGAAAGAAAGAAAGAAAGAAAGAAAGAAAGAGGGAGGCAGGGAAGAAAGGAAGGAAAAAGAAAAAAGGAAGGAAGAAAGATGGAGAGAAAGAGAGACAGATAGAGAAAGAAAGATGGAGACAAAGAGAAAGTGAGAGAGAAAGAGACAGAGAAAGAAAGAAAGAAAGAAAGAAAGAAAGAAAGAAAGAAAGAAAGAAAGAAAGAAAGAAAGAAAGAGGGAAGGAAGGAGGGCAGGGAAGGAAGGATGGAAGAAAGCAAAGACAGGAAAAAAAAGAAAAAAGGAAAGAAAGGAAAAGGAAAAAAGAAAGGAGGCCCATACAGTTCAGACTGGCATAAAGTAGATATGCATCGCGGTAGCCATTTTTTTCTTTTTGAACATAAAAAAATCCCACCCAGTTAAGAAGGACCGAGGGGGTTGGAGGGATGGGAGGGAAGCGAGGTCAAAGGTTAGCCAAGTACCCACACTGAATTCCTCCCGGAAGAGCTTGTTGTCGTCTGCCATTCGCCGGTTAATGTCCTCCTCCAGCTTCTCCACAGGCAGTGGGGGGTACTTCCGGTTGGTGCTGGGGGACCGGGCCAGCAGCGGCATGCTCTGCGGTTCTGCGGGACGGACACGGGGGGGGGGAGAGAAAGGGGCTCGGTTGAGGGGACACTGGCCACGGAGGTCTATGGAGGACCCCAATGGAAAGGAAAAGGAGTGGGAGGGGGGTCTCCTCTGAAAAAGCAAGGGCAGGTTCCCCCCCGCCTCCCCGTGAGTAAATCGAGCTTGTAGAGGGCACATAAAGGCCCTGTATCTACAAGAGAAGTAGCCACAGGCAAAATTCAGAGATGAGGTTCTTTACAAAAAGCCAGCTTGATCCAGGGATCAAAGCATGGGAGATGTTGAGTTCAAGTCCTGCCTTAGGCATAAAAGAGGCTGGGTAACCTTGGGCTAATCCCCAGGAGATGGTGAGTTCTAGTTCCGCCTCAGGCATGAAAGCCAACTGGGTGATTTTGAGCCAATCACCAGGAGACGGTGAGTTCTAGTCCTGCCTTAGGCATGAAAAGAGGCAGGGTAAACTCACCAGGAGATGGTGAGTTCTAGTTCCGCCTCAGGCATGAAAGCCAACTGGGTGACTTTGGGCCAATCACCAGGAGATGGTGAGTTCTAATCCTGCCTTAGCTATGAAAGCCAAGTGGGTGATTTTGAGCCAATCACCAGGAGACGGTGAGTTCTAGTCCTGCCTTAGGCATGAAAGCCAAGTAGGTGACTTTGGGCCAAACACCAGGAGGCTGTGAGTTCTAGTCCCGCCTTAGCTATGAAAGCCAACTGGGTGATTTGGGGCCCATCACCAGGAGACGGTCTAGTCCTGCGTTAGGCATGAAAGCCAACTGGGTGACTTGGGCCAATCACCAGGAGACGGTGAGTTCTAGTATCGCCTTAGCCATGAAAGCTATCTGTGACTTTAGGCCAGCACAATCCACCTCACAGGGTTGTTATTATTGTGGGGAAAATGAAAAGACGAAGGTGTGTCGGATATGCCCGCCTCCTTGAATTACGTGTAAAATAATAAAGGCGAGATATAAATAAATACAGGTTAAATACCAGTAGATCTTGACACTTTGCAACTGTTCAAAGACCTACTTGGGGGGGAAGGGTTCTTAGGAGGCAGATCTGAAGTGCCCCACGCACTCACCTCACCATAATTCAGATATTGAGCAACTGGGCCAGGTTGATGACCCTTTTGCAAGGTCTGATGGTGTTATGAGTATGTTTTGATCTTGAATGCTACATAGCTTGCTTTAATTTGGCAAGAGTCTGTCTACAGGCGAGGAGCAATGAAGGAAACTGCTGAGGAGAAACTCTTAGAATCAGAATACAGCTGGAAGGGCCCTTGGAGATCTTCTAGTCCAGCCCCCTGCTCAAGCAGGAGACCTATACCATTTCAGACAAATGGCTGCCAAATCTCTTCTTAAAAACCTCCGGGGATGAAGCACCCACACCTTCTGGAGGCAGGGAGTTCCACTGGCTAATTGTCCTCACTGTTAGGGAGTTTCTCTTTAGTTCCAGGCTGCTTCTCTCCTTGATTAGTTTCCATCCGTTGTTTCTTCTCCTGCCCTCTGGTGCTTTGGAGAATAATTTGACCCCCTCTTCTCTGTGGCAGCCCCTCAAATACTAGAAGACTGCTATCGTGTCCCCCCTAGTCCTTTTTTCCAGACTAGCCATACCCAATTCTGACAACAGTTCATAGGTTTTTGTCTCCAGGCTTTTAAATCATCTTAGTTGCTCTTCTCTGCACTTTTTTTTCCCAAAGTCTCAACATCTTTTTTTATAGGTTTGTGGTGACCAAAACTGGATGCAGTAATCCAAGCGTGGCCTTACTCAGGCTTTACAAAGCGGTATTTAACACTTGGCGTGATTTTGATTCTATGCCTCTGTTTATACAACCCAGGATTGTATTAGCTTTTTTTGGCTGCTGCCGCACACCGTTGGCTCACGATTAAGTGATCATCCACTAGGACTCCAAGGTCCCTCTCACAGGGACTGTTTTTGAGCCAGGTTTAGCCCAATCTGTACTTTTACCTTTGTTTTTCTTTCTTTTTTTTCCTGCCCAGGTGTAAAACCTTGTTTCCCCCCCACACACACAGATTAAATTTCATTTTGTTGGATGATATTTAACTCAACCTGTCTTTTCTGCTTTGGGGAGCCCGGCACAGTCTTAGAGTATCATTCTGGAACGGGTCTAGGAGGGCGAAGAAGGAGATTTAGGATTTATGGTTCCCGACAACGGAGGAGAGATTGCAAGACTCACCAACGTCATCTGTCCGGCCGTTGGACAAATGAAAAGAATTGGAGTGGCTTCCAGCCTGTTTGTGTTTTTTGAACCTATGATAAAAAAATAAATAAATCAAGAAATCAGCAGACCCCAAGGGGCCTCATGTGCTGCAATAAGAATATCCAATAGACTTGACATCCCAACAAAAAGTAATACAGGTCGTCGTCAATTCGCTTAGTGACTATTTGACATTACAACAGCACTGGAAAAGGTGACTTGTCACCGTTTTTCACACAGCCTTAAATTAAGAGTTGCATGGAAGTGTTGTTATTATCCTTGAAAGAAGAAGTTGGAAGTCATTCTTTATATATATATATATTCAGGTAGTCCTCAGCTTACGACCATAATGGAAACCAAAAACTTATGTCGCTAAGCGAGACACTTGTTACCTTTCTTGCCACAGTTGTTAAGTGAATCACTGCAGTGGTTAAGTGTGCAACATAGTTGTTAAATTAATTGCTTGTCAGAAGGTCACAAAAGGGAATCACGTGACCCTGAGACACTGGAAACTGTCATAAGTATGAGTCAGTGGCCAAGTGGCTGTATTTTGACCACGGGGATGCTTCAACAGTCGTAAGTGTGAAAAACGGTCGTAAGTCCCTTTTGTCAGCGCCATTGTAACTTTGAACTTGCATTAAATAAACTGTTGTAAGTCATCTATGCACATCTATGAACCATCTATGCACATACGTACATGTATATGTGTGTGTGTGTGTTTTCCTTTCTTTATATCTTTTCACACTTCTGTTCTCATTCTCTTTACCTTTTCTCGATTATTAGCTTATCTTGGTTTTTTTATCTGTATGCTTTGTAAAATGTAATAAAATTATTGGAGACGAAAAAAGAATATGCTACAGCAGTTGGCCAAAATTGTGGAAACCTTTTAGGAAAAGCGTACAGGAGAAATACCCCCTTTGGTTAAGTTTCCACCCATTTTTCTTCTCATTTCTTTATAATTGTAGCCTTATTCACTTAATAATACTATTTTACATCGCTTTCTGGGCAACCAGTCAACTCTTTGCACCATCACTTTAATTTTATCACGTTTTGCAAGCTCACGAAATGAAAGAACACAAAAAAACCCAACCAACTTGATAGCGATCACACAACACACTGACAAATGTCCTCCTCGCAGCTTTAATACAGGACATCAGTCACTGGATCCAACTGTGATCTGATTGGCTCATTGGCAAAACAAGATGACACCTGATTGGCTCTCTAAACACTCACGCTCATTGGCTACAATCGGATGAAGGAAAGCTACCTGACATCCATCTAAGCAAGGTGTGCTTCCTTTTTCTGGTTATTTGGCTATAACCTTTCATAGAATACGATACAGATAATTGAACAAACTATGTTGCATCACGTCCTTGATTAAATTATCTTTCCATCGATATATAATTTTATAGTACTACTCCAAAAGAAAAAGTGGTGTTGCTAGCCACCAAACCTCAAAAATACACATTCCCCAAAAGGTTTCTACAATTTTGGCCACTGCTGTACATGCCAGCAATACTAGGTGAAGCTCGGCCTAAGAACAAACTTATATCAAGAGAACATGTGGCAAAGAGACAGAGAAAAAATTAAAATTATATGAACGAAACCAGGTTAACTTTTCTGGCTATTTAAGACTCAGACTCAACAATTTCCTCCGAAGCCGATCTTCAAAGGAACAGATTGTCAGGGAAGCGTGACCTTGCATAATACCTTGCGGTATTATCAAAATGCAAGAATTAGCATATTCTCACTTAAATATTCACGACCACATGAATTTCCGCAACTGTTGAAATGGCACCATTTCCAGGTCCATCCAATATTCTAAAAACCAGCAGGCAACATGTGGCCCGCAAAGCCATCCTGGAAACGTGAGGGAACGGCCGGGAGCCAATGCACAATTTTGGGATGGCCATCTATGCTGAAACGCATTCAGTCTTAGCTCCACAAGGCCGTCTGGAAACAGCAAAGAACCAGCCCCTGCCGTGTTGGCCCCGTCCTCTGGGTGCATGCTGGGGAGGGATCACCCTTTGTGAGGAATGAAGAAATGCACCATCGCCTGGAAGTGGCCAGCAAATGGCCCTCGCCTGCTTCACATATCCGGCTTGGTGGGCTCTACCCCGGTCCCCGCCCCTTCTTCCAGAGACCCTCAGATCTGTCCCACTCCTGCCCAGGCCCCCACAGGCACCCTTGACGCGAACGATATAAAGCTGGCCACGCCCATCCAGTAGGCCACACCCATTCCATCCACACCCACCCAGTAGGCCGCACCCACCCTGGCCACCCCCCCCCCGAGGGCAACTGCAATGCTGATGCGGCCCCCAATGAAATTGAGTTTGACACCCCTGCAATAGATCAACAAAAATTACAGTCCTTCAATACAGCTTGACTTACAACACTTGGTTTAGTGCAGTGGTTCTCAACCTTTTTAATGCCGCGACCCCCAACCCTCCGTAAGTCGAGGACTACTCAACCGGTCGTAAGTCGAGGACTACTCAACTGGTGCAGCACCATTTGCAGAATGGGACTTTTGACGGGCTAAGCAGGGCAGAGACAGCCTGGACAATTCCTATTGGCTTTGGAAAGCCAATAGAATTAGACTCTATTCAAGAGAGTCTATTCTATTGGCTTTCAAAAGCCAATAGAAGAAAAGGGAGTAGCACAGCTAAGGAAAAGGGAAAAAAATGGCGGATTGCGTTGTTTGGCGACCCCCGTGAAATGGTCGTTCAACCCCAAATGGGGTCCCAACCCACAGGTTGAGAACCACTGGTTTAGTGACTGATCAAAATTGCAACGGCATGGAAAAATGTTAACTTATGACCTGTTTTTCCTTGTTACGACCTTTGCAGCACTTCGGAGTTTACGCGATCAAAATTCGGATGCATTATGGCGACTGGTTCATATTTACGATGGGTGCAGTGTCCCGGGGGGGGGGGGTCACGTGCTCCCCTTTTGCGACGTTCCGACAAGCCACCTCAATGGGGGGGGGAGCCCGTTTCCCTTAACCGGTTTACTAGCCTATCAACCAAAGTGATTCATTTAACGACGGTGGAAAGAAAATGGGGGAAAAACTCACTTCACCAATGTCTCACTGAAGAACAGAAATTTTGGGCTCAAAGTCGTAGGTTTTTTTTTTTCTTTTTTGCAAAAGTTGCAAGGGGACGCATTTTTTATTTATTTTTTTTGCATTAAGGTGCAGCAGCAGCCCTTTGCAAGAGAAGGTGGCGGCTGCGGTCACGTGTAACCGCACGTGGAGGAAACGGTCCCTCTCTGTGTGGTAGGTTTCGTTTTTAAAATAAAGCAGGCCTCACATCAAACCTGCCCATACCGATTTTTACAAAAATAGGTCCCCACCCTTCCTGTCCCTGGGTGTTTTGTTCGGCAGACGCTGTTTAAATCCAGGTTTTGGTGCGTGGGTAACTTTCAGATGACAGCACGAATCATCCGTAACGTGCTTCGCGCAAGCCGGGACTTGATCGTTTCCTGGTTCGAGTGGGAACGTTTTTAATTCCTGGATGCTGGTGCAACTTGCGAGTTATTCTATTCGTCTTCTTCCTCCCCCCCTCCCATCCACACACACCTCTTTTAATGCGCCGTTACTTTGCCCCTAGAGATGGCCAGGGACCTTTTGGGTCCCCGATGACTTCAACATTATTTTTGGATCCGAAGAACGTGGGAGAGAAAGAGAGAAAGGTTGAAGTCGTAGCTTCCTCTCCTGCCTTCTGGTGCTTTGGAGCAGAGGTTCCCAACCCCTGGTCTGTGGATCGGTACCGGGCCGCGGCATGCCAGTAACCGGGCTGCACAAACAAGCAAAGCCCCATCCGTGGGATGCAGGCAGCACACAAAACCACGCAGTCTTGGTCTGCGGAAAAACCTCTCTCCACAGAACTGGTCCCTGGTGCCCAAAAGGTTGGGGATCTCTGTTCTATATCTAGTCCAGGGGTCCCCAACCCCTGGTCTGTGGATCAGTTCCGGGCTGCAGCATGCGAGCAACTGGTCCACGCAAACAAGCAAAGCCCCATCTGTGAAATGCAGGCAGCAGACAAAACCATGCAGTCTCGGTCCGCGGGAAAGCCTCGCTCCACAGAACGGGTCCCTGGTGCCCAAAAAGTTGGGGACCTCTACTTTGGAGGATAGATGGACCCCCCCTTCTTTGTGGCAGCCCCTCAAATATTGGAAGACTGCTATCATGTCCATCCGTCCCCCAGTCCTTCTTTTCATTCAACTAGACATACCCGTAAGAAATAAGTAAATAAATATACCGGGTAGCCAGTTGCAATGTATGGCTGTGAAAGTTGGACCATAAGAATGGCTGAGCGCCAAAGAATGGAGGCCTTTGAACTCTGGTGCTGGAGAAGACTCCTGCGAGTCCCCTGGACTGCAAGGCGATCCAATTGGTCAGTCCTAGAGGAGATCAACCCTGACTGCTCTTTAGAAGGCCAGATCCTGACGTTGAAACTCAAGTCCTTTGGCCATCTAATGAGAAGGAAGGACTCACTGGAGAAGAGCCTGATGCTGGGAAAGAGAAGAAGGGGACGACAGAGAAGGAGGTGGCTGGATGGAGTCACTGAAGCAGGAGGCGTGAGCTTCAATGGACTCCAGAAGATGGTAGAGGACAGGAAGGCCTGGAGGAACGCTGTCCGTGGAGTCGCGATGGGTCAGACACGATTTCCAATTAACAAGCCAGAAGCTAACTTTAAATTGGTTCTTGTGTATTTTTCAATCATCTCTTGCGACCTTACGAGGATAATAATAATAATAATAATAATAATAATAATAATAATAATAATAATAATAATAATAATAATAATAGAATTCAAACAGACAAGCACCTGCAACATAACATCCCAGACTTAACAATTGTCGATAAGAAAGACAAAAAAGTCTGGAGAGTGGATGTGGCAGTGCCTGGAGACAGCAGAATAGAAGAGAAAGAACTGGAGAAGATAACAAAATACAAAGACCTACAAATAGAAATAGAAAGACTGTGGCAAAGGCAAGCAATGACCAATAATAATAGGCGCCTTGGGTGCAATCCCAAAACACCACTTGAACACCACTGGCATTGACAAATTCGCTATTAGTCAATTGCAAAAGGCGGCCTTACTAGGAACTGCTTCCATCCTGCGACGATATCTGTAATACCATCAAACATCCACATCTGCCTATCCCAGGTCCTGGGTAAGGACTCGATAGGTAGACAAAATGCCAAATCCAGTCTGAACATCTGGCTGACTGTGCGATGATCCATAATAATAATAATAATAATAATAATAATAATAATAATAATAATAATAATAATAATAATAATAATAATAATAATATATTATATTATCTGCCTATCCCAGGTCCTGGGTGAGGACTCGATAGGTAGACAAAAGGCCAAATCCAGGCTGAACATCTGGCTGACTGTGTGATGATCCATAATAGTAATAAAGTTGGAAGGGACCTTGGAGGTCATCTAGTCCAACCCCCTGCTCAGGCAGGAAACCCTATACACCATTTTGGACGAATGGAAGCGAATGCAATGCAAAGATAAAGGTGAAGAGGAGAAGCTGACTCACCTTAACATGTACAGAACAATAATAATAAATACAATGACGAGCAAGGAGGACAGGGCCACCATGACGGCGATGATGGGTGTTTCATCTGGAAGAGAAGAGAGAGAAAACAGAGCGATTTTTAAGGCGGTGGGTTTTTCGGCTTAGCCAAATGGCAACAAGAAGCCATTCAAAGCATCCAGGGCCAAAAGATAAGTTGGGTGGCGAGCAGAGCTTTGAAGGGATGGAAACGAAGACCCCTAAAGACCTTCTGACAGCCAAAACACTCTGCAGGATGGGTTTCATAGCAACTGAGAGCAAGTTTGGTCTAGTGGTTAAAGCAGCTGGGTAGAAAAAAGTGGAGGACCATGAATTCCAAGTCCCACTTTAGGCATGAAAGCGGGCTGGGTGATTTTGGATCAATCGCCAGGAGACGGTGAGTTCTAGTCCTGCCTTAGCCATGAAAGCTGGCAGGAATACTTTGAATCAATCACTAGGAGATGGTGAGTTCTAGTTCATCCTTAAGCATGAAAGCCAGCTGGGTGACTTTGGGCCAATCACCAGGAGACGGTGAGTTCTAGTCCTGCCTTAGGCATGAAGGCCAGCTGGGTGACTTTGGATCAATCACCAGGTCATAGTGAGTTCTAGTCCCATCTTAGCCATTAAAACTGGCAGGATTACTTTTGAGTTAATCACTAGGAGAAGGTGAGTTCTAGTTCATCCTTAAGCATGAAAGCCAGCTGGGTGACTCTGGGTCAATCACCAGAAGACTGTGAGTTCTAGTCCTGCCTTAGGCATGAAAGCCAGCTGGGTGACTTTGGGCCAATCACCAGAAGACTGTGAGTTCTAGTCCTGCCTTAGGCATGAAAGCCAGCTGGGTGACTCTGGGCCAATCACCAGGAGACAGTGAGTTCTAGTCCTGCCTTAGGCATGAAAGCTGACTGGGTGACTTTGGGCCAATCACCAGAAGACTGTGAGTTCTAGTCCTGCCTTAGGCATGAAAGCCGGCTGGGTGACTTTGGGCCAATCACCAGGAGACGGTGAGTTCTAGTCCTGCCTTAGGCATGAAAGTCAGCTGGGTGACTTTGGGTCAATCCCTCTCCCTTTAGCCCAACCCACCTCACAGGGTCGTTGTTTTGGGGGAAATAGGAGGAGGAAGATGCGTTGATATGTTTGCCTCTTAGAATTATTTGTAAAAAAAAAAATCAAGATAGGTTACAGATAAAGAAATAAATATAGCAACGGAAGCAGCTTTTGATCCAGGCAGTCCTCAATTTACAACGATTTTGTTTAGTGACCGTTCAGTTACAATGGCAATGAAAAAGGTGATTCCTGACTATTGTTAACACAACCGTTGGCGGATCCCCGTGGTCACACGATCAAAATTCAGGCACCCGGCAACCGACCGGTATTTGTGGCAACTGTAGTGTCCTGGGATCAGGTGATTCCTCTTTTACGACCTTGCGACAAGCAAAGTCAACAGGGGAGGCCAAAGTCATTTAACGACCTCCGTTTCCTGACTTAACCACTGGCGAGACGGGTCGTAAAATGAAGCAACGCTCCCGTTAACAGCCGTCTTGCTTAGCGGCGGAAATTTTGGGGATCAATTGCGGCCGTAAGTCAAGAACAGTCCATTTAGCGACCGCTGGAAGTTACAGCAGCCCCCGTCAAAAGTAACGTATGGCCGTTTTTCACACTTATGACTGTTGCAGCACCCCTGGGGGTCACGTGATTTACCTTTAGAGGCCTGCCTCACATTTATGCCGGGGATCGCGGCGTCCCGGGAAGGGCCTCACGCGATCCCCTTTTTGCGATCTTCTGACCAGCAAAGTCACTGGGGGGGGAGCTGGATTTGCTTAACGGCAGTGTTACACATTTAGCAACGGCAGCGATTCGCTTAAGAACCGCGGCACGGAAAAATCGTAAATCGGGGGGCCAAACCGGCTGAGCGAATGTCTCCCTTAGCGACGTAAAAAAAATGTTGTGTTCGTTACGTCGAGGGCTGCCCGAACACATCGACCCTGAAAGGCGGACTTTTGTTTCCAGATTTCTCTCCCGTGATGTTTGAGGAACTTTTTCCAAGTTCGATTCAAGGGCAATTTTATTCTTACAATAATAATAATAAAAAAAATGTTCCGAGCACGCTCTCGGAGTAGCTGAGACCATGCTTCTCTAAGTGTGTGTTTTGTGTGGTTTTGGTTTTGTGTTTGTGCAGAAAGACACCCCTCCCTCTGCCCCAAAACAGAAAGAAAAGGGGGAGAGGAAAAAAAGAAAAAAGAAAAAAAAGCAAGCACCAATGGTACTTTTTGCAAGCCTGCAGCACTGCAAAGGGCTCCGGTTGAACCGTGCAAGAGGTTTGTCAAGGAACTGCTGGCTGGCTTGGAAAGCTGAGGGGTTTGGACCTTGCCCTGTGACATCCCTGGCGGTGAGAGGGGAGGGGAGGGGAGGGGAGGGGGAGGACAGGGTAGCAAGCAGAAAGCAACCAGAGAACACAAAATAAAAATCAGCTGGCAAAACCCTGCTTCCGGCTTCCTGCCTGCGGTTAACAGCGGTTAACAGCGGAAAGAAGAGAAAGGAGAAAAAAAAAAGACAATAAAAGGGAACGGAAGTAAAGGGAAGGGAAATGAAGGGGGGGGGGGGAAAAGGGAAGCAAAGTAAAGGGAAGGGAAGGGAAAGGAAACCGAAGGAAACAAAAGGGAAGGGAAGGGAAGAGAAGGGAATGGAAGCAAAGGAAAGAAAAAGGAAGGGAACGGAAGCAAAGGGAAAGGAAACGAAGGAAAGGGAAGGGAAGCAAAGAGAAGGGAAGGGAATGAAAGGGAGATAAAGAGGAAGAGGGAGGGAAGGGGAAAGGAAAGGGAAGGGAAGCAAAGGAAAGAAAAAGGAAGGGAAGGGAAATAAAGAGAAGGGAACGGAAGCAAAGGGAAAAGAAATGAAGGAAAGGAAAGGGAAGCAAAGAGAAGAGAAGGGAATGAAAGGGAGATAAAGAGGAAGAGAGAGAGAGGAAAGGGAGGGAAGGGGAAAGGAAAGGAAAGGGAAGGGAAGCAAAGGGGAGGGCAAGAAAAGGAAAGCGAAGGAAACAAAAGGAAAGGGGAGGGAAGCAAAGAAAGAAAAAGGAAGGGAAGGGAAAAGGAGAAGGGAACAGAAGGAAAGAAAAGGGAAGAGAAGGGAAGGGAATGAAAGGGTGATAAAGAGGAAGAGGAAAGGGAGGGAAGGGGAGGGGAAGGAAACGAAAGGGAAGCGAAGAGAAGGGAATGAAAGGGAGATAGAGAGGGAGGGAGAGGAAAGGAAAGGAAAGGGAGGGAAGGGAAAAGGAAAGGAAAAGGAAAAGGAAGGGAAGCAAAGGGGGGGAAGGGAGGGGAGGGAAGTAAAGAGAAGGAAAGCAAAGGAAAGGAAAGGGAAGGGAAAAGAAAGCGAAGGAAACAAAAGGGAAGGGAAGCAAAGGAAAGAAAAAGGAAGGGAAGGGAAGCTAAGGGAAGGGAAGGAAATAAAAGGGAGATAAAGAGGAAGAGGAAAGGGAGGGAAGGGGAAGGGGAGCAGAAGGGGAGCAGAAGGGGAAGGGGAAGGGGAAAGGAAAGAAGAGAGAGCCGGCTTCCCACAAACAAAGTCTATGCTGTTCTAATTTTGAACGGTCGCTAAATGAATGATTGCAAGCTGATGACAGGAACAAACTTTGGCATCAACAAACTGCTAAACCACCTTCTATTTCCCCCACTGTTACTTGTAGCTACCCAGACCTCATAAACCTGAGCTGGGTGGCCCTATAAATTGAAATTTTAAAAAAGTACATTACACTAAGACACCGGAAGAATGCCTTTCCACTCTCCTATTCTCGGAAAAGAGAATCTCAAAAAAGCTTGGCCAGACAGTTGATAAATTCTCCTGGCTTAATAAAATATAACATCCCAAAGTAATGACCAAAAAAAAAAAAAAAAAAAAAAAGATATTTAACCAAACGATTTACAACAGATTTGCCAACGTGAAGAGGATCAGCTTACCTCGTCGAGGATCTGAGTCACCTGAATAAACGCAAAAAGAAAAAAGAACGTTCAGAATAGCTCCCCGCCTCCTATGGTGGCTAATCAAACCAGGATTAACTAGACCAGTGTTTCTCAACCTTGACCATTTTAAGGCATGTGGACTTCAACTCCCAGAATTCCACAGCCAGCAATGCTGGCTGTGGAATTCTGGGAGTTGAAGTCCACATGCCTTAAAATGGTCAAGGTTGAGAAACACTGAACTAGACTGAAAACCCAGTAAAAAAACCCAGCTATTTGCTATTCAGGTTTCCTCTTATTGGTAGAGCTGAACGCTGCTTCTGGTGAGACGGTAATTTATAGCCACTCATTGCTGGGTTTCCCTGCACTTTTCCCAAAATCCCCTTTTAACATCATCGGAACATCTGGAAGTCCAAAGACAGATGTGGAGAAAGGGCTCCCGTTCGTGTTCCTCATTGCCACTGGCAACGAAGAATAAAATCTCCACATTTGCTTTAATCCAGACTTGGGGTCAAAACGGGAAAAATCAGGAAATCTGGGCAGTTCAAATGAATACAGGTAGTCCTCCACTTACAACAATTTGTTTAGTGACCATTTGAAGCTACAACGGCACCGGAAAAAAGGCGACTTAGGACCATCTTTCACATTTACGGCCGCTGCAGCATCCCCCAAGAGCATGGGATCGAAATTCAGACCCTTGGCAACTAACTCGTATTTACGACGGTCGCAGTGCCCCGAGGTTATGTGATTTCCCCCTTTGGCAACCTGCTGACAAGCAAAGCCAATGGGGGGGAGCCAGATTCACTTAACAACCGTGTGACAAGCACCTGCAGTGATTCGCGAACAAATGTGGCAAGGAAGGTTGTAAAAAATGGGGAAAACTCACTTGAGAGCTGTCTCGCTTAGCAAGATACGTTTTGGGCTCGATTGTAGTCATAAGCCGAGGACTACCTGCCTAGAGGTTGATTGCAAGCTTATGCTCTCTACAACAGGGCTTTTCAACCTTTTCACCCATTGTACCACTTTTAGGATAGGGCAACATCCGAGTACCGCCAGTCGCCTAGCAAGCTGTCAAAAACTTGATGACCAAAAAAAAAAAAGGAAAAAAGTGATAAAGTACAGGTAGTCCTCAACTTACAACAGTTTGCTTAGTGACTGCCTTCCAAACCACAGCCGAGCAAGACACCTGTCTGCCCACCTGGTGGCGCTCTTCCTCCTGTCCGAGGTTTTCATTGTTGTGAGCATTTCTGTTGACAATTGGCAACAGGGGTGGAGGGTGTTTAGTTTTTATTTCCCCCCCCCCGTCTGCTGCGTGGTTGCAGCAGGTTTTGGTCACTTCACATGACCCTGGGACACTGGGACCGTCATAAATATGAATCAGTGGCCAAGCATCTGAATGTAAATCAAAGACCCTGGAGATGCTGCAACATTCCAGCTGATCGGCGCTTCTTCTGGGCTCAGCAGCCCCCTAATCATCTTTGTTGCTCTTCTCTGTACTCTTTCTAGAGTCTCAACATCTTTTTTACATCGTGGTGACCAAAACTGGATGCCGCATTCCAAGTGTGGCCTTACCAAGGCCTTGTAAAGTGGTATTAACACTTCGCGTGATCTTGATTCTATCCCTCTGTCAATGCAGCCTAGCCCTGTGTTGGCCTTTTTGGCAGCTGCAGCACACGGCTGGCTCCTATTTAGGTGATTGTCCACTAGGACTCCGAGGTCCCTCTCACAGTTACTACTATTGAGCAAGGTACCCCCTATACTATACCTGTGCATTTGGTTTTTCTTGCCTAAATGTAGAACCTTGCTTTTTTTACCCTTGAATTTCATTTTGTTAGATAGCGCCCAGTGTTCAAGTCTGTCTAGATCAGTGGTTCTCAACCTGTGGGTCGGGACCCCATTTGGGGTCGAACGACCATTTCACGGGGGTCGCCAAACAAGGCTGTCCGCCATTTTTTCCCCTTTTCTTTGGCCATGCCCCTGGCACCTGATGATGTATAAGTGATTGGGGGTCACCACAACATGGGGAACTGTATTATGGGGTCGTGGCATTAGAAAGGTTGAGAACCACTGGTCTAGATCCTCCTGTATCCTAAGCCTGTCTTCTGGAGGGTTGGCTATTCCTGCCAGCTTTTGCTTGTCAGACGGTCACAAAAGGGGATCCTGTGACCCTGGAAGGCTGCGACCGTCGTAAATACGAGTCAGTTGCCAAGTGCCTGAATTTTGATCACGTGACCCTGGGTATATTATGATTACATAAGGACCTTCATACAGATGAAACTTCTTTTTTTCTTTTTCTCCTTCTGTACACATTCCTGGGACTTTGCCCTGGCCTTGCTTGTGGCTATCCAAATGTCCCCAAGATCATAAAGTTTAATACCAGCTTTAGAAGAGACGTCGTTTCCAAGAACGAGAATCTCTTGATTAAATAGTTAAGAGAATTTAAAAAAAAAAATACAGCAAAATGCACTTACCAGTATGTCCTGTAATCTCAGCTGTAAGTGGAAAGCACACAAATAAGAGCATTGGTAAATGATCTCCAGAATTCAACATCATTTCTCAAGACTTATGGTTCTCTATTAATTTGCTATTTTTTTTAAAATAAAAGTCTATGTACGTCCTTACTGTAATTGTCTCCACCTTCTTCCCTAGAATTTTTCTCTTCTTTCTTTTCTTTGTGACGAAATTCTGTAACTCTCTTCAAATTCTCCCTGGTTTACTCATTTACTTTCTTTCAGGGATGAATGTTGCACTTCTGTCCAGGATTTTAACACTGTGGCTCTGAGTTCTAGTTCTGCCTTAGGCATGAAAGCCGGCTAGGTGACTTTGAGCCAATCACAAAGAGATGGGGAGTTCTAGTACCGCCTTAGGCATGAAAGCTAGCTTGGTGACTTTGGGCCAATCACCAGGAGACAGTGAGTTCTAGTCCCTCCTTAGCCATGAAAGCCAGCTGGGTGACTCTGGACCAATCACCAGGAGGTGGTGAGTTCCAGTCCCTCCTTAGGCATGAAAGCTGGCTGATTGAGGTTGAGCCAATCACCAGGAAATGGTGTGGGTTAGCCCAGCCTTAGGCATGAGAAAGAACAATTGGGCAACTTTGGGTCAGTCACTTGCTGTCAGCCCAGCCCACCTCAGTGGGTTGTTGTGGAAAAAACAGGAGGAGGAAAGAGTATTATGCATGATCGCCACCTTGAGTTACTTATAGAATAATAAAGGCAGGAGTAACATCCGTCCGTCCGTCTGCCTGCCTGCCTGTCTATCTATCATCTATCTATCTCTACCTACCTACCTATCCACCTATTTATCTTCCCATCCATCCATCCATCCATCCATCCATCCATCCATCCATCCATCCAATCTATCCGTTTGTCCATCTGTCCATCTGTCCATCTGTCCATCCATCCATCCATCCATCCATCCATCCATCCATCCATCCATCCATCCATCCATCCATCCATCCATCCATCCATCCATCTATCTATCTATCTATCTATCTATCTATCTATCTATCTATCTATCTATCTATCTATCAAATTTAATACATAAATAAGGGATTCCCTACTTGCGGTGTTAAAGGCTTGTGAAGTCACTAGTGCACTTGTGAAGTTGTCCTCCACCGTCATCAAGGTTTTATCTGTCGTGCTGACATTGGGAAGAAGTTCTGTGGCATTAGGTGGGACGGTGGTGGGCCCCGATGTCGGCGGCAGAGTCTTGTGTGACGTCGTCGCCGCTCTCATGCTGGGCACAGTGACGGTGGCGGTGGTTGTGGCTTCTGGCACTTTCGGAGGCGGGTGGCTCTGTGCCACGGTCAGAGACCTGCCTGGTGACGTGGTGGGCCTCTTCATGGAACTGGTGGGTTTTGCACTACTGGACTGCGTGCTGGCAGTTTTCACTAAACTGGTGGTGGGCAAGGGACTCTCGGTCGACGGATGTACTGGAAGAAAAGAATAAAAAGGACACTTTCAAGATATGCTGCTTTTCCAAAGAGTATCCCACTCCCTCATGCAACTTGCAAATTTTATTTTATTTTATTTTATTGAATAGAATAGAATAGAATAGAATATATGGAATAGAATAGAATAGAATAGAATAGAATGGAATAGAATAGAATGGAATAATGGAATGGAATATATGGAATAGAATAGAATAGAATGGAATAGAATATAATATGAAATAGAATAGAATAGAATAGAATAGAATAGAATAGAATAGAATAGAATAGAATAGAATAGAATAGAATAGAATAGAATAGAATAATGGAATGGAATGGAATGGAATAGAATATATGGAATAGGATAGGATAGAATAGAATAGAATAGAATAGAATAGAATAGAATAGAATAGAATAGAATAGAATGGAATAGAATAAAATATGAAATAGAATAGAATAGAATAGAATAGAATAATGGAATGGAATGGAATGGAATAGAATAGAATAGAATAGAATAGAATAGAATAGAATAGAATAGAATAGAATAGAATAGAAATATACTAGACTAGACTAGAACAGAATGCAAAACAGACTAGACTAGAATGCAGAGTAGAATAGACTAGACTAGACTGCAGAATAGAACAGAATAGAATGCAGAATAGAATAAAACAGAACAGAACAGTGGTGGCGAACCTATGGCAAGCATGCCAGAGGCGACACTCAGAGCCCTCTCTGTGGGCACACATGCTGTTGCCCCAGCAGAGTTCACCAGAGTAGCGAGAAGGTGGCGTTTGGAAGCAACAGGGCAGGAAGTGAGCGAGCAAGCAGCGTTGGCCCCCCGGGGATGCCCCGGAGATGGCAAGGGACTGGCCCCAGCCATGCTCACCCAATCTGCCATGACCACTGCAGCCACACCCAGCCAGAGGGCCATGCTCTCTTCCCCCTCCCCCCCGAGGGCACCACAATGCTGATGCAGCCCTGGAACTTTGCAATAAATCCGTGGGTTTTGGGTTGCAGTTTGGGCACTCGGTCTCAAAAAGATTCACCATCACTGGAATACAGAATGCAATAGAATAGAATAGAATAGAATAGAATAGAATAGAATAGAATAGAATAGAATAGAATAGAATAGAATAGAATAGAATAGAAAATATGGAATGGAATGGAATATAATAGAACAGAATAGAACAGCAATAGCACGTAGACTTATATACCACTTCACAGTGCTTTACAGCCGTCTCTAAGCAATTTACACAGTCAACCTATTGCCCCCAACGATCTAGGTCCTCATTTTACTGACCCACGGAAGGATAGAAAGACTGAGTCAACCTTGAGCCCCATCAGGATCGGACTACTGGCTGTTGGCAAAGTTTTTGTCTGCAATACTGCATTCTAATCACTGCGCCACCACGGCTCTTTACGCAGGTGTAAATCCTGAAATGGTTAGATTTACAGAACATCCCACCACAGCCTTATCGTGGAGAAGACAAGTATGTACTTAGAAATGGAGAGATACCGTAATAAAATAAAAGCAGACTGACAGCCAAGAACAGACATACGCCTAAAAGGTCTTGTCATGTCTCCATTTCGCCCATCTCCCTCCCCCCCCCTGCAAAATAAACTACAGGTAACTCACCTGATGTTATATTGGCAACACCTAGATATGTTAAGCAGCTGCTGAATAGGATAACAAGGAAGCATATACCCATATTGGCCTGAAAAATAAAAAATAAACTCTCTGTTAGCGATAATAATAAGAAAACAATAATTCCCAAGGCTTAAACTACATAGGAGGCATCAAACTATTAAAAACTGAGCACGGAATCTTGAAGGAAAGGTGTATAAAATCATCTTTTTAATATAAAAGGAACAGGAGAACTGGTTTGCTGGAATCTTTGCAACGTCTGTAAGTCATCGGGAAGCTTTTGTTTCGCGATTGCATGTCAGTCACTAAGCGAAACGGTCGCAAAGTGAAAAAACCCACAGGATTGCAACTAGGGTTAGATTTTATTTCAATTTTCTTGATAATTCCTTTAGCTGAGCTGGGATTTTTCCTCTTGAAAAGCACATTTTTTGGTCAAGAATACATGTATGGTTAGAGAAAAATGATTACAAAACAAATAAGATTTTAAGCCAGAATTATTTTTGTGAGGTATAATTGTAGGAAACTATGAGAAAGAATGTGTATATTTAATATTACATGTATTTAACTGCAACGAGAATTGTATTTGCTCAACATTGGAAAAAGGCAGAATTACCATCAGAGGAAAATCAAAAAAAATTCTAGATTGTGCAAAAATGGACAGAGTGTCATTGAAAATGAAAGAGAAAGAAGACTAAGTATACTTTAGAACATGGGATACTTTTTATCAATAGCTAGAAAAAAGAGGTAGAGAGAAAGGAACTTAATATGGATTAGTAAATTAAATATTGGAACCCAGACAATCTGTTGCTGTTGAAGTATTAAGGACTTGTGACTAATATATATATTGGTGTAAGTTCTCCTGCTTGAGCAGGGGGCTGGACTAGAAGACCTCCAGGATCTCTATTCTATTCTATTCTATTCTATTCTATTCTATTCTATTCTATTCTATTCTATTCCATTCCATATTTTGTATTCCTATCATATCCTATCTATTATTATTCTATTCTATTCTATTCTATTCTATTCTATTCTATTCTATTCTATTCTATTCTATTCCTATTCTACAATCATTCTATTCTATTCTGTTCTGTTCTATTCTATTCTATTCTATTCTATTCTATTCTATTCTATTCTATTCTATTCCATATTTTGTATTCCTATCATATCCTATCTATTATTATTCTATTCTATTCTATTCTATTCTATTCTATTCTATTCTATTCTATTCTATTCTATTCTATTCTATTCTATTCCATATTTTGTATTCCTATCCTATTCCATCCCATCCCATCCATTCTATTCTATTCTTATTCCATTCCATATTTTGTATTCCTATCCTATCCTATCCTATCCTATCCTATCCTATCCTATCCTAGTCTAGTCTATTTATTTGAGTGATGAAACATCTACAAGAAAAGCACCAAGCTGAGAGAGCACCAACTTTAAAATCGTGCAAATGTGTTCGTACTTTAAGCAATGTATCTTGTTCTCCGATGCAGGCTTCCTTTGCAAATGAACGTTTTTCTTAGGTTAGATAATATGAATTCATATTAATAAACAGGATTACTGTTTAATATTATTGTGATGTGGGTATAGGCAGAATTCTGTATTTATTTATTTTTGTCATATTGATGTAGTGTACATCAGAGGTGGTGACCCTTTGAGAGCTGAATGCAACGAAATTTCATTTTAACGTATGCCGATGGGTGTACATTCAAAGTGACAATAAAGTTTTATTCTATTCTAATAGTGTTAATTCATATTAATTAATAGCTGTCCAAGTGAATCACCAAGAAAACCCAGAGCTCTTCATTCGTGTATAAGCAAATGTACTTATTTGGTAGCATCTATTCGCCAAAATCACGGCCTGCAGGCTGCTGTTTCCCAATCCCTGCATAAGCAGCTAAAAGATTTCCCAATTTCTATCATCAGGTGCCAAAATTGCTTTCAATCCCAACAATCTAGTCACTAAAACAAAAGCCCCACGATTATAAGTAGAGAACAAAAGCGGTCTTATTACATTAAAAACAGGAACTTTATGGCAATTCATTTCATTTAGATCAGGAGTAGGCAACCTTGGCTCTTTTGTGACTCATGGACTTCAACTCCCAGAATTCCTGAGCCAGCCATGCTGAGGGAAAGGGAGAGGCTTCCAAGCTGAGCCATCTGGCTCAGAAATTCTGGGAGTTGAAGTCCATGTCATGAAAGGGCCATAGTTCCCTCATGCTGGCTCAGGAATTCTGGGAGTTGAAGTTCACGAGTCATGAAGGGGCCATAGTTCCCCCATGCTGGCTCAGGAATTCTGGGAGTTGAAGTCCACGAGTCATAAAAGAGCCAAGGTTGCCAAGCCCTGATATAGATATTTAAAGGAAGGAAGGTAATCAGGAATACAGACAAAAATGAGGGCCTGGATGAAAATGGCGACAGCGAGATTACAAATTTAAAGCGAACACACAAAAGACAGAACTGCGCTACACCCAGGAGACACACCTGACTGATGGAACATGATTACAGCTAGTCCCCAATTTAACAACAACTTATTTAGTTGCTACGGCACTGAAAAAAGGGACTTGTGGCCGTTTTTCACACTTACGACTGCTGCAGCACCGCTGTGGTCATGTGATCAAAATTCAAACGCTCAGCAACTGACTCATACTTATGACGGCTGCCGTGCCCCCGGGGTCACGTGATCCCCTTTGGATAAGCAAAACCAGTTTGGGAAGCCAGATCCACTTAACAACCGGGTTACTAACTTATCAACTGCGGCGATGGACTTACCCACGGTGGCAAGAAAGGTCGCCCAATGGAGGGCAAAACTCACTTAAGAAATGTCTCACTTAACGACAAATATTTTGAGCTTGATTGTGGTCGTAAGTCAAGGACTACCAATAGAGGAGAAAATTTGAGATGAGGGTCCTTAGTGCCTTCTGTAATAACAACAACAACAATAACAGAGCTGGAAGGGACCTTTGAGGTCTTCTAGTCCAACCCCCTGCTCACTCCCAGTGTTGGAGCATAGGGTTTCCTGCCTGAGCAGGGGGATGGAGTAGATGACCTCAAAGGTCCCTTCCAACTTTATTATTATTGTTGTTATTATTGTTATTGTTGTTATTAAAAGGCCCACAGGGGCTTTCAATTATAAAGGAATTCCTTTAATGATTGTTTTTCTGTCACAAGGAATGTTAAACTCAGCCACTGTTACCTGTTCAGTTCTCGGTTGTGAGTGGATCTTTTCAAAGCAGAGCAAATAAATGTCCTTGCTGTTATTATCATTTATTAAACTGGCCTGCAATGGGGCTATATCTGACAGCTGATATGGGCCTTCCAATTTTCAGAGGCAAAGATGCAAATATTTCCTATATATGGCTTAAAACTAATGATTCAGTTTATCTGTCTCTCCTCCTGCTGGATAATCCGGTCAATGACCCGCTCTCTTCAAATGAGTCTTTTTAATTAGATAATCTAATTTAACATTTAACCAGACAGTCGGAGGAGCAATCTGCAGGCCTGCTCTGTTTAACCGGCAAGAAAATGAGGCTGCTTTTCACACAGTTGTTAGCTTTCTTTATTAATAAAGTTGGAAGGGACCTTGGAGGTCATCTAGTCCAACCCCCTGCTCAGTCAGGAAAACCACAACAGCTTCCCACAATATTTGGGGTAGGGAGGGAGTAAAAGAAACGGGGGGGGGCAGCTAAATGAAATACCCCCTCCTTTATCCAAGATGCGGGAGAGATACGTCCCGCCAGAGAAGAACCGTGCCCAGGTAGTCCTCGACTTACAACTGCGATTGAGTCCTGTCGCTAAGCGAGATATGGGTGAAGTGTAATCGTGCCCCGTCTTATGATCTTTTCTGCCACAGTTGCTAAGGGAGCTGCCGCAGTCGTTAAGTTAGTAACGCCGTTGTTAAATGAATCGGGCTTCCCCCACGGATTTTGCGGGTCAGGAGGTCGTAAAACGGGACGAGACACGACGACCGTCAATAAATGCATGTCCATCACCAAGCGTCCGAATTTTGATGACCTGCTCAATGGGGAGGCTGCAACGGTCATGAGTGCGGAAAAATGGTCATACATCACTTTTTTCAGCACCGTAACTTTGAACAGACCCTAAACAAACAGCTGTAAGTCGAGGACTACCTGTATTAGACACCCTTAAAACACAACCTTGTGTCAACCAGCTGCTTCTGTTCTCCTGGGGACTTCAACTCCCAGAATTCCTGAGCCAGCCATGCTAAGGGGAAAGGGGGAGGTTTCCAAGCTGAGCTATGCTGGCTCAGGAATTCTGGGAGTTGAAGTCCACGTCATAAAGTGGCCTAGGCCTAGGCCAGAGGTAGGCAACCTTGGCTCTTTTATGACTCGTGGACTTCAACTCCCAGAATTCCTGAGCCAGCATGGGGGAAACTATGGCCCCTTCATGACTTGTGGACTTCAACTCCCAGAATTCCTGAGCCAGCCACGCTGAGGGGAAAGGGAGAGGTTTCCAAGCTGAGCCATGCTGGCTCAGGAATTCTGGGAGTTGAAGTCCACCAGTCATAAAGCGGCCTAGGCCCAGGCCAGAGGTAGGCAACCTTGGCTCTTTTATGACTCGTGGACTTCAACTCCCAGAATTCCTGAGCCAGCATGGTTCAGCTTGGAAACCTCTCCCTTTCCCCTCAGCGTCAGGAATTCTGGGAGTTGAAGTCCACGAGTCATAAAAGAGCCAAGGTTGCCTACCTCTGGCCTAGGCATAGGCCGCTTTATGACTCGTGGACTTCAACTCCCAGAATTCCTGAGCCAGCCACGCTGAGGGGAAAGGGAGAGGTTTCCAAGCTGAGCCATGCTGGCTCAGGAATTCTGGGAGTTGAAGTCTACGAGTCATCAAAGAGCCAAGGTTGCCTACCCCTGAACTATCTTGTCACCTTATAGGGGAGATAGGTGACATATAATGGTAATAAATAATTAAAAATAATGATCTTTTCAGCCTCGTTTCATCTTTTAAAGGTTAAAATATTCAATTTTTTTAATTACCCGAACACATCTCTCTGAGCAAAGCACGTTATTTGCAGTTCCCGCTTAAACAAAACCCTCTTTTTTTGCCACAATAATAGATTTCTCCTTCAAATAAAAAGGGATTTAAAAAAAAAAAATTTCCAGCCCAAGACTCCCATGTACAAAAAAGGAGGCCTTATTTAAAGCAGAGACTCCCTCCGGGCATGTAAACCTTAAGTCAAGAGATGCATTTTCCTGCAAGGAATGCTTTGAAGATTAAGATGAGACTCTGCAATTCAAAAGCTGTTATCTGCCTCCGAGAGATAAAACAGTGAGGTTTGTTTCCACTCCGCTTTGTAGTTGATGACGTGATCTGTCACTGGGGTAAATCTGGACACTGATAAAAATTTCTCAGGACACTTGATTATTAGCAACAGTCTTTGCATCCTCCGTTAGTGGCTAGAAACTGGAAAATGTCTGCTAGGGCCTTTAAACGTTGTGAGGGATTGAGCAGGCAGGAAAAAGATTGTGCAGGAGGATGGCAAGGAGCTATTAAGCCTTGAGTGATTGGCATCTGTCAAGGACTACTTGCATTTTAAGACACTGCCTTCCATTAAATTATATCCCTTACATTTCAATAACATCATCATCATCATCAACAACAACAACAACAACAACAATAATAAAGTTGGAAGGGACCTTGGAGGTCTTCTAGTCCAACTCCATACTCAGGCAGGAAACCCTATACCATTGCAGAGAGTACAGTAGAGTAGAATAGAACAGAATGCAAAATAGAACAGAATGCAGAATAGAACAGAATGCAGAATGGAGTGGAATGGAACGGAACGGAACAGAACAGAACAGAACAGAAAATAGGAAAAAATAAGAATGGAATATGGAATATGGAATATAATGGAATGGAATGGAATGGAATGGAATAGAATAGAATAGAATAGAATAGAATAGAATAGAATAGAATAGAATAGAATAGAATAGAATAGAATAGAATAGAAAAGAAAATATGGAATAGAATAAATATAGAATAGAGTAGAGTAGAGTAGAGTAGAGTAGAATAGAATAGAAAATATGGAATAGAATAAATATAGAATAGAATAGAATGGAATAGAGAATAGGAAAGAATAAGAATGGAATATGGAATATGAAATATGGAATAGAATAGAATAAATAGAATAGAATAAATAGAAAATATGGAATAGAATAAATATACAATAGAATAGAATAGAATAGAAAATATGGAATAGAATAAATATAGACTAGAATAGAATAGAATGGAATAGAGAATAGGAAAGAATAAGAATGGAATATGGAATATGAAATATGGAATAGAATAGAATAAATAGAATAGAATAAATAGAAAATATGGAATAGAATAAATATACAATAGAATAGAATAGAATGGAATGGAATGGAATAGAATAGAGAATAGGAAAGAATAAGAATGGAATATGGAATATGGAATATGGAATATAATAAATAGAATAGAATAGAATAACAGAGTTTATTTATTTATTAAAATTTATAGACCGTCCTACTCCCGCAGGACTCCCGGCGGTTAACAATAAAAACACAACATTACATAACAAAACAAACAATACAATAACATTCATCCAGGGGTCAGATTTTATAAACCCCAGGCCTGCCGGAAAAGCCAGGTCTTAAGCAGCTTGCGGAAAACCAACAGAGTGGGAGCGGTCCTAATCTCCGGGGGGAGCTGATTCCAAGACATGGGCACCATCACAGAGAAAGCCCTCCCCCGCGGCCCCGCCAAATGGCACTGCTTGGCCGACGGGACCTGAAGGAGGCCCAGCCTATGGGATCTAACCGGGCGAAGGGAAGGGACCTTGGAGGTCTTCTAGTCCAACCCCCTACTCAGCCATGAAACCCTATACCATTTCAGACAAATGGCTGTCCAGTCTCTTCTTGAAAACCTCCAGTGTTGGAGCACCCACAACTTCTGGAGGCAGGTTGTTCCACTGGTTAACTGTTCTAAGTGTCAGGAAGTTTCTCATTAATTCCAGGTTGCTTCTCTCCTTGGTTAGTTTCCATCCGTTGATTCTTGACCTGCCTTCAGGCGCTTTGGAGAATAGTTTGACTCCCTCTTCTTTGAGGCAGTCCCTGAGATACTAGAACACTGCTATCATGTCCCCCCTCGTCCTTCTCTTCATTAAACTGGACATCCCCAATTCCAGCAGCCTTATATGCTTTAGCCTCCAGTCCCCTGATCCTCTTTGTTGCTCTTCTCTGCACTCTTTCCAGAGTCTCAACATCTTTTTTACATCGTGGTGACCCTTTTAAAGAGAAAGGATGAATGCCAGTATCCTTTTCAGATCCACAGGCGTTTTTTGCCCAAATCCTTCCATTCAATCTCCCAATTCTGTCTTTTAAGGACAAAGTGAGGGTTCCGCCCACTTGGGAAAGGAGCCAATCCCTATCCAGAAGGATCGTAAAAGCCAATCAGATGCAATCCTGCCATTTTGCCCTCTGCTCACACTAAAGTGGAATTAAATCTTTGTTAAGCTTCAGCCCATTCACACATTCCCATAGTTCCACCACCTGACAACTCAAACTATTCATTCAATCCACCCCATTGGGGAGCAAAGAGGACAAAAATAATTTAGAAGTTTCTGGTAAAAAGGGACATTCCGGTGGATAAAAGAATTATACGGATCTTTGCTTGTAGAAGACGCAAACAAGGTCTTAAAAAGAAGCTTTGAAACTTGCTGGTCCAAATGATCAAATTACACTTTGCATCCTTTGCAGCATAATAAGGAGAAAGCTTAGTTCTTTTAATAAAAACATTCAGTCACCCGACTTCATTTGCTGATTTTGAGCATTTAAGTCAGGGGCCTTCAAACTTGGCTCTTTTATGACATGTGGACTTCAACTCCCAGAATTCCTCAGCCAGCCCTCAGGGGCCTTCAAACTTGGCCCTTTTATGACGTGTGGACTTCAACTCCCAGAATTCCTCAGCCAGTCCTCAGGGGCCTTCAAACTTGGCCTTTTTATGACTTGTGGACTTCAACTCCCAGAATTCTGGCAGTTGAAGTCCACAAGTCATAAAAGGGCCAGGTTTGAAGGCCCCTGATCTAAGTGCAATCCGTAATTCGGAATTTATCCAAATTCACTGTGCATACTTGATTTTCTTCCCTGTAAAGTATGAAGAATGTTCCTCATGCAACCCAACATCACCTCTCCACAGATAGTCCTCGACTTACAACAGTTCGTTTAGCGACTGAAACGGCACTGAAAAAAAATGACTTATGACCGTTTTTCACATGGCCGTTACAGCATCCCCGTGGTCAGGTGATCCAAATTCGGATGCTTGGCAACCGACTCATATTTATGACGGTCACCGCGTCCTGGGGTCACGTGATCCCCTTTTCGTGACCTTCAGACAAAGCAAAGTGAATTCACTTAAGAACCACGTTGCTAATTTAAGGCCTGCAAGGATTCAGTTAACAACTGTGGTAAGGAATAAAATAGGTCTCTATTCCCTTAACAAATGTCTCCTTTAACAACAGAAAATTTGGGCTCCATTGTGGCCGTACGTCGAGGATGAAGATTTGAGCAACGTCACGAATGAAGAAGAAAGGAAGATCCGGCCGAACAAAATAACAAGATGATCAAATTATTTCAAGGATCAGATTCTGGGACTCTGTGGATGAAGTGACTCTACTAAGGAAAGGAATCAAGTTTGAAGACTGGTTCAATTTCATTTCTTCCCGTGACTCTTTTCATTTTTGGCCCGGTTGCAAAAAAAGAAGATTAAACAATAACTGGAAAAGTTGTGCCCCTAGGATCATCTGTTAAACATGATCCCCAACAATTGATTGTTGCACCTGCAACAACAAACCTTCAGAGGGCTTTTGAACTCTGCTTTGGCAGGCAAAGGTGTATTTGACAATAGCAATGCGAATAGGAGCCAAAACTGTTTATTATAACTCTAAATTTCCCTCTCAGTTCAGCTAACCTTTTAGAGAGAAATAATCCCAGAATTAAGTCATGTGAGAGGCAAACAAGAGAATCCATTCTTCACTTAAAAGATGGTTCTGCAAAAACAGTGATTGCTAATAAGACAACCTTTGCAAATTTGTTCTGATGGCCTGCTGTAATTTGAAACACTGCCAATATCCCCCCCTTTTTGTTATACTTCAGAAAGCTTAATAAAATAGTTCTTTATACGGTATATTGTTTGTTCTTTGCATGTGTATTCGAACCTTATGTATTTTTGCTGACACGTGTATCCATGATTTAATTTCAAAGGAAGGCCCTAAATAAAGAAACGTCACAAAATCTTTCTGCTTTTCTTATGGTTCAGTTCAGGCAGATTAAGTTCAGTTATTAGATGTGTTAAAGAACAATAAATAAAATATTGGGCAACAAAACACCTCACGAATTATAAAAAAAGACTGCAAAGTAAGAGAAGCTCTATTTCTTCCAAATTGATAGAATAGACTTGAACACTTCCAAATTGATACAGACTTGTACACTGGGCGCTATCTAACAAAATGAAATTCAGTGGTGAAAAAAGCAAGGTTCTATATTTAGGCAAGAAAAACCAAATGCACAGGTATAGTATAGGGGGTACCTTGTAGTAGTAACTGTGAGAGGGACCTCGGAGTCCTAGTGGACAATCCCTTAAATAGGAGCCAGCCGTGTGCTGCAGCTGCCAAAAAGGCCAACACAGTGCTAGGCTGCATTAACAGAGGGATAGAATCAAGATCATGTGAAGTGTTACTACCACTTTACAAGGCCTTGGTAAGGCCACACTTGGAATACAGCATCCGGGTTTGGTCGCCACGATGTAAAAAAGATGTTGAGACTCTAGAAAGAGTACAGTATGAAAAACTGTCATAATTCCCTTTGTTCAGTGCTGTTGTAATTTCAAACGGTTATTAAATGAACGGTTGTAAGTCACAGGCTGTCTGTAGTTGGTTGTGATATGTGTTTGTTATTTTGTACGCATTTTCTTTTTCAAAACGTTTGTCAAGTAAAGTACTTCCCCCCCCCCTCAAATAGGTTTACAAGCGAACGTGCAGTGAATAAATATTAAAGAGTTACTTCAGAGGGAGAAAAAGTACAGTGGGAGGGACGCGAAGCAAGAGGGAGAAGAAAATGACGCTCTTTGAGCTTCGGAGGAATTGAATTTAAGTCGGCAACAAGACACAATACCCTTGTCAACATAAACTGGAATACGCTCTTATTAACCCAGATATCCTCCACCGCAGGAACAAATACTGTTTGCAGCATTAGTGGGAAGAATTGACATTATTCATGCGGAGCTATCATTTTCAAGCAGCCTCCTGTGACCCATTTAATAATAATAATAACAATAATAGTAGTAGTAGTAGTAATAATAATGATGATGATGATGATGCAAAAGGCGCCTCCATCCTGCGACGATATCTGTAATAACATTAACCATCCACATCTGCCTATCCCAGGTCCTGGGTAAGGACTCGATAGGTAGACAAAATGCCAAATCTAGTCTGAACATCTGGCTGACTGTGCGGTGATCATCAATAATAATAATAATAATAATAATAATAATAATAATAATAATAATAATAATAATAATAATAATAATAATAATAATATGCAACATAACACCCCAGACTTAACAATTGTCGATAAGAAAGACAAAAAAGTCTGGATAATGGACGTGGCAGTGCCTGGAGATAGCAGAATAGAAGAGAAAGAACTGGAGAAGATAACAAAATACAAAGACCTACAAATAGAAATAGAAAGACTGTGGCAAAGGCAAGCAAGGGTAGTACCAATAGTAATAGGCTCTTTGGGTGCAATCCCAAAACAACTGGAGCACCACTTGAACACCATTGGCTTTGACCAATTCGCTATTAGTCAATTGCAAAAGGCGGCCTTACTAGGAACTGCTTCCATCCTGCGACGATATCTGTAATACCATCAAACATCCACATCTCCCTATCCCAGGTCCTGGGTAAGGACTCGATAGGTAGACAAAATGCCAAATCCAGTCTGAACATCTAGCTGACTGTGCGATGATCCAAAATAATAATAATAATAGCAGCTGGAAGGGACCTTGGAGGTCATCTAGTCCAACACTCTGCCCAGAAAGGAAACCCTAGACCATTTTGGACAAATGGCTGTCCAGTCTCTTCTTAAAAACTTCCAGTGTTAGAGCATTCACAGCTTCTGGAAGCAGGTTGTTCCACTGGTTAATTGTTCTCACTGTCAGGAAGTTTCTCCTTAGTTCTAGGTTGCTTCTCTCCTTGATTAGTTTCCATCCGTTGCTCCTTGTCCTGTCTTCAGAAGCTTTGGAGAATAGCTTGACTCCCTCTTCTTTGGGGCAGCCCCTGAGATATTGGAAGACTGCTATCATGTCCCCCCTCATCCTTCTCTTCGTTAAACTAGACATACCCAATTCCAGCAACCGTTCCTTGTATGTTTCAGCCTCCAGTCCCCTAATCCTCTTTGTTGCTCTTCTCTGTACTCTTTCTAGAGTCTCAACATCTGTTTTACACCGTGGTGACCAAAACTGGATGCCGTATTCCAAGTGTGGCCTTACCAAGGCCTTGTAAAGTGGTATTAACACTTCACGTGATCTTGATTCTATCCCTCCGTTAATGCAACCTAGCCCTGTGTTGGCCTTTTTGGCAGTTGCAGCACACGGCTGGCTCCTATTTAAGGGATCGTCCAGTAGGACTCCAAGATCCCTCTCACAGTTGCTACTATTTACAAAGCTTGACCATCGTTCGTGATCCAGAGATCTAGAAGGCTTTTGAGATTGGTCACTAAGGCAGAACACAAGTGGTACTGAACTTACGATCACACCTGAGCCCAAAATTTCTATTGCTGAGTGAGGCCATTTGTTAAGTGTGCTTTTTGTCCCATTTTACGACCCGTCTTGTCATGATGGTTAAACGAATCGCCACTGTTGATAAGTCCGCAGCCTGGCCGTTTAAGTGAATCTCGGCTTCCCCCCCCCAATTGACTTTGCTTCTCAGAAGGTCGCAAAACGGGGATCGCGTGACCCTTGGGACAGCGCAACCGTCGTTAAGTGTGAGTCGGTTGCCCAGGGTGCGAATTTCAATCGCGTGACCCCAGGGGATGCTGCAACGGTCCCAGGAGTGACAAATGGCCGTTTAAGTCTTTTTTTTCCCCAGTGCCGGTTGCAACTGTGAATGGTCACTAAATGAACTGTCGTAATTCGGGGACTACCTGAATCTCCAGCCTGATCGCAATTTGGGGAAATCAATGGGCAAGATTGTATCATCCTTTTATTGCTAACTGCCCACTCGAGAAAAATGAATAAAAAGAGGATGTTGCTTATGCATACAAAGCAAATGCTTTGGCAGTGAATTTCTAATTTATTCACTGGTTCACAACAGATCAACTCTGCATTTCTATGAAATCTGTTGCACCGAACACTGTGCGTGTGTCAGTGTGTGTGCGTGTGTGTGTGTGTGTGTGTGAGAGAGAGAGAGAGAGAGAGAGAGAGAGAGAGAGAGAGAGAGAGAGAGAGAGAGAGAGAGAGAGAGAGAGAGAGAGAGAGAGAGAGAGAGAGAGAGAGAGAGTTCTGTGGGTGCTAGGAACACAAGTTAAGTTTATTATCAAACACACTGCAAATTTGCAATGTAACAGAAACGCGTATTTTTTTCATTCTTTTTTTTGCACTAAAGTAGACCTTTACTATTTATATATATATAACACAAGGCGAAAAATATTTCTAATGCAGCTTCCTCCTCTTTTCCCCATCACAACAACCTTGTGAGGGGGGTTGGGTAGAGAGAGAATAGCCCGAAGTCAGCCAAAGTCAGCTTTTATGCCTAAAGTGAGACTAGAACTCACCGTCTCCTGGCGATTGGCCAAAAGTCACCCACCTGGCTTTCATGCCTAAGACGGGACTAGCATTCACTGTCTCCTGGTGACTGGCCTCCTGGCGCCCGGCCAGGTTTCATGCCTAAGGCAGGACTAGTCACTCAGACGACTTTGGTGCTTGAGGCAGAACTGGAACTCACAATCTCCTGGTAATTGGGCCAAAGTCACTCAGCTGGCTTTCATATCTAAGGCGGGACTAGAACTCGCAGTCTCCTGGTGATTGGCCCAAAGTTACTCATCGGTTTTCATGGCTAAGATGGGACTAGAACTCACCGTCTCCTGATGATTGGCCCAAAGTCAATCAGCCAACTTTCATGGCTAAGACGGGACTAGAACTCACCATCTCCTGGTGATTGGCCCAAAGTCACCCAGCCTAACCACTAGATCTAACTGGCTCTCTTTATTTTATATTATATATTAGATGTCTACATCAAAAGCAGTCCAGGTAACAGCAAAATATATTATTTAAGAGGAATTTTCCTAACAGCCTCGGAAGAACCTAATATGCAGTGAGCATTTGAATTAGCCAAATATTTATTTATAATACAAAGCAGTGATTCTCAACCTTGGCAGTTTTAAGATGTGTGACTTTCCACCCCACCCCCCCCCCAGCCAGCCTGATGCAGAAAACAATATTCCAACAATAGTTAAGATTTTCAGTGATCTCCTACTGCAGGGTTTTGCAAACCCAGTTCAGCAGATCCCTGCAATTCCGTAAGAAGTTAATTAGATCCCAAGGGATTAAAAGAGGGGGGGGGGGAAAAACCAATATCTCTCAAGCATAGCCAAAGTTCTGTCACTAGAGCTTTATCTCTTGATCGTGGTTTCCAAGATGTATTTTTTTTTTCCTTTTGGCAAACCAGTTTTATGGTTTGAAAAAGTCTTGAAACATCCCCCCCCCCCGCCAGATTTTCTAGCTAACCTTAATTCCCCTTTTAAGATTTGGAATGAGTGCCCCCAAGCAGTTGCTTTCACAATATCACACATGTCATCAAAATTGGAAGGCAGTTTTTAACAGGTTCAAACGCTCTGTGTGTTGGGTGTACCGTTCTTTATATGTTTTAGCCTCCACACCCTTGATCATCTTTGTTTCTCTTCTCTATACTCTTTTCTAGAGTCTCAACATCTGAAATTGGGGGGAATGTGTATGTGTCCAATCTTGGCATATGTTCCTAAAAAAAAACCTAGTTCACATTGATGCTTTCCAGATGAACAAAGAGGTAGGAATTTGAGTTGATTCATCGTGTGTTTGAATATCATTTGAACAGGCAAATGGTTCATTCATTCATACATTCATTCGATAATGGCGTTTCACCAGGGGTCTTCAAACTTGGCCCTTTTATGACTTGTGGACTTCAACTCCCAGAATTCCTCAGCCAGGCACGTGTGCCTGGCTGAGGGATTCTGGGAATTGAAGTCCACAAGTCATAAAAGGGCCAAGTTTGAAGACCCCTGGTGAAATGCCATCAGACTGGTAGATGGTGGTGATTATCATATCACCTTGAACTCCCCAAGTATTCATTTGACATTATCAAATGAATGAATGAGTGTATGAATGAACGGTCCGTTTGCCTGTCAAGAGGATACCCAAGCACACGATGAATCAGCTCAAATTCATACCTCTTCTTCAACTGAAAAGCATCAATGTGAACTATTTTTTTTAAGGAACATATGCCGCTTATTTTTAAAAAACATCTTTCATTAGGCATATATTTGGTTTCTGGTTTTTATTTGCGGTTCCTGAACTATATAAACCAGGGGTTCCCAAACGGAGGTGCTCGTCCCCCCTGGGGGTAACGAAACGATATTCCAGGGGGTGTGAAAACCTGGGTTTTCAAAATTATAGTGAATATGCAGATGGGGACTGCAGCCAAGAAATTAAAAGACGCTTGCTCCTGGGGAGGAAAGCTATGGGAAATCTAGACAGCTCACTAAAAAGCAGAGACATCACACTGCCAACAAAAGTGTGTATAGTAAAGGCCATGGTTTTCCCAGTTGCAATGTATGGATGTGAAAGTTGGACCATAAGAAAGGCCGAGCGCCAAAGAATGGAGGCCTTTGAACTCTGGTGCTGGAGAAGACTCCTGCGAGTCCCTTGGACTGCAAGGCGATCCAACCGGTCAGTCCTAGAGGAGATCAACCCCAACTGCTCTTTAGAAGGCCAGATCCTGAAGCTGAAACTCAAGTACTTTGGCCACCTAATGAGAAGGAAGGGCTCACTGGAGAAGAGCCTAATGCTGGGAATGATGGAGGGCAAGAGAAGGGGACGACAGAGAAGGAGGTGGCTGGATGGAGTCCCTGAAGCAGTAGGCGTGAGCTTAAATGGACTCCAGAAGATGGTAGAGGACAGGAAGACCTGGAGGAACGTTGTCCATGGGGTCGCGATGGGTCGGAACTAACGACGACGACAATGCATAATTCATTGCCATAATTTTGAACTCTTCTAAGGAGTGCGAGAATATTTCACAGAAGTGTTCTAGGGGTATAGACAAGGTATCTGACAAGCTTTTTTTGAAATATGATGAAATTTTCAACAGTCCTGTGCTGTGCTTATATCAGCGGTATAAGCACAGCACAGGACTGTTGAAAATTTCATCATATTTCCAAAAAAAGCTTGTCAGAAATGATTTGTTAGTCATGGCATAATCAGCCTCTTCTTTTGAACACTTGATAATTATTACATATTATGACTTGGGACCCTGCTTTTATTATACCTTGTGCGTGGGGCATCCTGGAAGTTGAAGTCTGCAAGTCTTAAAAAATGGCCAAGATTGGACACCCCCCCTCCCGTGTTCAACAAAGAGAGAAAAAAGTGTGCAAGGGGTTGTGAATAGGGGAAGTTGAAGAGAGGACATCGTATCCGAAAAGCAGAGCAAAATGGAGCTGACTTGGTCTCCCGTTTTCTGAAGCCAAGGCTGGAAACTTTAAGAGTTTGAGTTTGCGAGGAAACAGATTGTGGAACACTGATAAATATCAATTATTTAACATTTAAAATAATACTCCCAAGCAGATTTTGGTTAAATATACGGAAAGTTCTCCAACACTACAAGCTGTTCAGCAGGGTGACAGATTTAATTTGGAGGTGGTAGTAAGTACTCCTGTGCTAAGACATTTAAAGAGAGACATAAAGAATGTTCTGGTGAGGAAATTCATTTACCAAAGCTTTGAAATAATGGCCTCCAAGACTACATTTCACTTATAAAATTCTGTAGGAAATAAACCCCTACAGACCTAAAGATGTGGGGGGTTTTTCCCCCAAAAAGGCAATTGGACTTCCTTGATTTTGTCTTCGTCTTAAGAGAACTGAAGAAGCTTCTTGGATGAGAAGAAAAATGTTTTCAAAGAAGAAGAAAAAAAAAAAAACCCAAGAAATGGCTGTCCAGTCTCTTCTTAAAAACTTCCAGTGTTGGAGCATTCACAACTTTTGCATGCAAGTTGTTTTTTAACTGTGGCAGAGATTGGAAATGACTTCTTTAGATGTTTTTCTTTTATTTCATTCTTTCATCTTTCCTTTTTTTTTCTATTTTTCCCTTTAATGTTTCCGTAGGTTTTTAATCCCCTGTAAATTTTCTTTCAATAAAACAAAAACAGATATCTGTATGGCCTCAATAAAAATCGTTTGAACTGTCTTAATTAATTCTCCTCTTCGTTAACCCTGCAACATCATTCGCTTAATAGATATACATTAATCCCCAAATGATTCTTCAAGTTTTTGGGTCCAGTAAAGTTTACTTCAAAGTATTTTTTTTTCAAAATATATATAACCTGAACTAAATACCCCTAGTGGATAAATCCACAACGATTATCATGATGCTTCCTCCACAAAGGCATAAACAAACAAATAGAGCTGCTTAAACAAACAAACAAACAAACAACAACAACAACAACAATAATAATAATCATAATAAAGTTGGAAGAGATCTTGGAGGTCTTCTATTCCAACCCCCTGCTCAGGTAGGAAACCCTGGCCTATACCATTTCAGAAAAATGGCAGTCCAGTCTCTTCTTAAAAACCTCCAGTGTTGGAGCATTCACAGATTCTGGAGGCAGGTTGTCCCACTGGTTAATTGTTTTAACTGTCAGGAAATTTCTCCTTTAGAATGGAATGGAATAGAATGGAATAGAATATAGACTAGAACAGAATAGAAAAGAAAAGAAAAAGAATAGAAGACAATAAAAGAGAATAGAGAAAGAATAGAATAGAATAGAATAGAATAGAATAGAATAGAATAGAACAGAACAAAACAGAATAATAAAGTTGGGAGGGACCTTGGAGGTCATCTAGTCCAACCCCCTGCTCAGGCAGGAAACCCTATACCATTTCGGACAAATGGCTGTCCAGTCTCTTCTTAAAAACTTCCAGTGTTGGAGCATTCAGCGCTTCTGGAAGCAGAGGTTTTTGTCTTCTTTGAAAATAAACGCAACCTTAGACTTACATTTAGAGATCCTAGGTATACAGGCAGTCCTTGACTTACGACCGCCATTGAGCCCAAACGTTCCATTTGCCAAGCAAGACGGTTGTTAAGTGAGTTTTGGCTCACTTTGCCACTCTTCTTGCCACGCTTGTGAAGGGAATCGCTGCAGTTGCTCAATTAGTAACACGGTTGTTAAGTGAATCTGGCTTTCCCCATTCACTTTGCTGGTTAGAAGGTTGCAGAAGGGGATCGCTTGACCCCAAGACAAGGTGACCGTCATAAATAGAAGTCAGTTGCCAAGCATCTGAATTTTGATTTCTTGACCGTGCAAATGCTGCAACGGTCGTAAGCGTGAAAATAGTCATACGTCACTTCCTTCAGCGCCGTTATTTCAAGCGGTCACTAAATGAAATGTTATAAGTCGAGGACTATCTGTATTACAGAAAGTGTACCCTTTTCCTAGGACAAGGGTAGGCAACCTTGGCTCTTTTATGACTTGTGGACTTCAACTCCCAGAATTCCTGAGCCAGCCATGCTGAGGGGAAAAGGAGAGGTTTCCAAGCTGAGCCATGTTGGCTCAGGAATTCTGGGAGTTGAAGTCCACGAGTCATAAAGCGGCCTAGACCTAGGCCAGAGGTAGGCAACCTTGGCTCTTTTATGACTCGTGGACTTCAACTCCCAGAATTCCTGAGCCAGCATGGCTCAGCTTGGAAACCTTTCCCTGTCACCTCAACATGGCTGGCTCAGGAATTCTGGGAGCTGAAGTCCATAAAGCGGCCTAGGCCTAGGCCAGAGGTAGGCAGCCTTGGCTCTTTTATGACTCGTGGATTTCAACTCCCAGAATTCCTGAGCCAGCCATGCTGAGAGGAAAGGGAGAGGTTTCCAAGCTGAGCCAGGCTGGCTCAGGAATTCTGGGAGTTGAAGTCCACGAGTCATAAAAGAGTCATGAAGGGACCAAGGTTGCCTATCCCTGTCCTAGGGCAATTTTTGTATTCCAATCCTGAGCAAAATCTACAGTAGTGGCCAAAATTGTGGAAACCTTTTGGGAAAAGTGTATTTTTGAGGTTTGATGGCTAATAACACCATTTTTGGGGGGGGAGTAGTACCATAAAATTATATATCGATGGAAAGATAATTTAATCAAGAACATAATGCAACAAAGTTTGTTCAATTCTCTGTACTGTATTCTATGAAAAGTTATAGCCAAATAAGCAGAAAAAGGAAGCACAACTTGCTCAGGTTGATTATCAGGTGGCTTTCCTTCATCTGATTGTAGCCAATGAGCATGAGTGTTTAGAGAGCCAATTGGGTGTCATCTTGTTTTGGCCATGAGCCAATCAGATCACAGTAGGATCCAGTGATTGATGTCCTGTATTAAAGCTGAGAGGAGGAGATTTGTCAGTGTGTTATGTGATCGCCATCAAGTCAGTTGGGTTTTTTTTTGTGTTCTTTCACTTAGTGAGCTTGTAAAACGTCATAAAATTAAAGTAATGGTGCAAAGAGTTGACTGGTCGCCCAGAAAACCATGTAAAATAGCATTATCAAGTGAACAAGGCTACAGTTATAAAGAAATGAGAAGAAAAATGAGTGGAAACTTAACCAAAGGTGGCATTTCTACTGTACACTTTTCCCAAAAGGTCTCCACAATTTTGGCCACTACTACCCCAGGTCTGACTGATTATAATCTCTGAATAAATCTTTTCCATTGGAAAAAAAAATAATAAATGCATCACTCGTAATTCCAGACATTCACACCGATGGTCCGTGACAAAGCCTCTGTGTCACAAAGAGCACAATTTTTTCCCCAGCCTGTCTGTTTTCTGAGAGCCGCAGTTAAAAATGAGTCAGTTTGCGCACCAGATGTCAATCCGGAGGATGACCAATAATTCTCTTCCAGTTTCCAACGGGCTCTACAAACTATTTCTCCGTATCCTTTGGGGCACAAGAACCAGGAAAAGAAAATGAATTTTCTGTGCATTCGATCCCATAGTTTTGTCTTCTTTAGGGAAGGGATTTTTTTTCAATTTTTTGCCTGAGACTGTGAACTGTGGGGGTCCTGGGTGCTCTCTGAACTTGGTGGTTTTCTTGCAGACGTTTCGTGGCCCAACTAGGTAACAGCATCAGTGCTAGAAGGGTGGGGTTTGCAAAGAGGAGGAGGAGGAGGAGGACGATGAATGTGGGGTCCTTGTTGCTCTCTGAGATGGGTTGTTCTCTTGCAGACGTTCCATGACCCAGCTAGGTAACATCATCAGTGCTACAAGGGAGTGGGGTTTGCAGGGAGGAGGAGGAGGAGGAGGAGGAGCAGGAGCAGGAGGAGGAGCAGGAGAGGAATGTGTGGTCCTTGGTGCTCTCTGAGCTGGATTGTTTTCTTGCAGACGTTCCATGACCCAGCTAGGTAACATCATCAGTGCTAGAAGGGAGTGGGGTTTGCAGGGAGGAGGAGGAGGAGGAGGAGGAGCAGGAGCAGGAGGAGGAGCAGGAGAGGAATGTGTGGTCCTTGGTGCTCTCTGAGATGGGTTGTTCTCTTGCAGACGTTCCATGACCCAGCTAGGTAACATCATCAGTGCTAGAAGGGAGTGGGGTTTGCAGGGAGGAGGAGGAGGAGGAGGAGGAGGAGGAGGAGGAGCAGGAGCAGGAGGAGGAGCAGGAGAGGAATGTGTGGTCCTTGGTGCTCTCTGAGCTGGGTTGTTTTCTTGCAGACGTTTCATGACCCAACTAGGTAACATCGCCAATGCTAGCAGGGGGTGGGGTTTGCCCTGCCAGTATTGGTGGGGTTGTTTTTTGTCCTGGGTTAGGGAACTACTTAATTATAAAACTAATTAGAAAACTAATTAGGCGCCCTGAGGCTCAGCAGCGTCCCGTTTTTGCACCCCGTGGCACGGTGTCCTGTTTTTGCGCCCCTGGCCACGGCGCTAGCGCAAGTGAGGGGGTTTGTGCGCACAGGCGCACACACTGGCCAGCCTGTCCCGTGGCTCAGTGGCCAGGAGGCCACGGCCCACTACCAGGTTGCAGCCTATAGGTTGGGGACCCAAGTTCTTGAGGACCGAGATAATTTCATGAATCAAAAGTGTCTTGCAATACTAAATTATCCTGTTTGTAGTTTCTGCAAACCTACACACTGTCAGCTTTTCTTCAGAAGCAGCCCAGCCCAACCCTTTGCAAAAATACCGACGTGATAGCATCTTTCTAGCTCTCTGCATGCCAGTTGCCAGGCACCTGAATCTGGATGATGTAACTAGGATGATGATGCAAGAGTTCCAAGTGTGAGGACCGATCGTAAATCACTCTTTTCAGCTGATGCATCTTCGGATGGCCACTAAATGAACGGCTGTTTAAATCGAGAACTACCTGGAAATGATGAGACCCTACTAGTCAACACTCCAGAAGACAGGCTTAAGATACAGAAGGATCTGGACAGACTTGAACACTGGGCACTAACTAACAAAATGAAATTCAATGGTGAAAAAAGCAAGGTTCTACATTTAGGCAAGAAAAACCAAATGCACAAGTACAGCATAGGTGGCACCATGCTCAATAGTAGTAACTGTGAGAGGGACCTCGGAGTCCTAGTAGACAATCACCTAAATATGAGCCAGCAGTGTGCTGCAGCTGCCAAAAAGGCCAACACAGTGCTAGGCTGCATTAACAGAGGGATAGAATCAAGATCACGTGAAGTATTAATACCACTCTTCAATGCCTTGGTAAGGCCACACTTGGAATACTGCATCCAGTTTTGGTCACCAAGATGTAAAAAAGATGTTGAGACTCTAGAAAGAGTACAGAGAAGAGCAACAAAGATGATTAGGGGACTGGAGGCTAAAACATATAAGGAACGGTTGCTAGAATTGGGTATGTCTAGTTTAACGAAGAGAAGGACAAGGGGGGACATGATAGCAGTATTCCAATATCTCAGGGGCTGCCATAAAGAAGAGGGAATTAAGCTATTTTCCAAAGCACCTGAAGGCAGGACAAGAAGCAATGGGTGGAAACTAATCAAGGAGAGAAGCAACCTAGAACTAAGGAGAAACTTCCTGACAGTGAGAACAATTAACCAGTGGAACGACCTGCCTCCAGAAGCAGTAAATGCTCCAACACTGGAAGTTTTTAAGAAGAGACTGGACAGCCATTTGTCCGAAATGGTGTAGGGTTTCCTGCCCGAGCAGGGGGTTGGACTAGATGACCTCCAAGGTCCCTTCTAACTTTACTACTATTATTATTACTACAGGTAATCCTCAGCTTACAACAGTCTGTTCAGTGACTGTTCAAAGTTACAATGGCTCTGGAAAAAAAAGGGAGTTAGGAGTGTTTTCCACCCTCGCGGAGCGTCGTAGCATCCCGCGGTCAAAATTCAGAAGGTTGGGAGCTGGTTCGTATTTATGACGGCTGCAGTGTCCCAGAGTCATGCGATTCACTTAAGAAATATCTCCCTTAGCAACAGAAAGTTTGAGCTCAATTGTGGTCGTAAGTCGAGGGAGTCCTGCACTCCTGAAATACTGATGGAAGAATTGTTGCTGATCTCACAAACCACGTGAGCGTAACCCATCCAGAAAACAATAACAATAATAGAGTTGGAAGGGTAGAATAGAATAGAACACAATAGAATTAAGAATAAGAAGAATAGAACAGAACAGAACAGAATAGAATAGAAAATAAAGAATAAGAACAGAATAGAATTAAGAATAGTTAAGAATAAGAAGAATAGAATAGAATAGAATAGAGAATAAAGAATAAGATCAGAATAGAACAGAATTAAGAATAGAATTAAGAATAAGAAGAACAGAATTAGAATAGAATAGAATAGAATAGAATAGAATAGAATAGAATAGAGAATAAAGAATAAGATCAGAATAGAACAGAATTAAGAATAGAATTAAGAATAAGAAGAATAGAATTAGAATAGAATGGAATAGAGAATAAAGAATAAGATCAGAATAGAACAGAATTAAGAATAGAATTAAGAATAAGAAGAATAGAATTAGAATAGAATAGAGAATAAAGAATAAGATCAGAATAGAACAGAATTAAGAATAGAATTAAGAATAAGAAGAATAGAATTAGAATAGAATAGAATAGAGAATAAGAATAGAATAAAATAGACAACAACAAGAATAACAATAACAACAATAATAATAAAGTTGGAAGGGACCTTGGAGGTCATCTAGTCCAACCCCCCCGCTCAGGCAAGAAATCCTATACCATTTCAGACAAATGGCTGTCTAATCTCTTCTTAAAAACTTCCAGTGTTGGAGCATTTACCGCTTCCGGAGGCAGGTTGATCCAAAAAAACTAAGTGCTGTATATAGGAAGATGCTCTTAAAGAGAATCCTGCATTAAAAGCATTTATTTGAGGCTACAACCATATTTTTTTTTATCGTAATGGATGCAGAAGATCTAGTCAATGCTATTGTTTCCCCTTATACTGATTTTGGATCAATTCCTAAACAATTTTGGAACAGCGAACAATGGATTTAGACCAAGCAAAGGATGCCAATGTCTTTTTTGTAGCCACCACAATGACTGAGGTCAGAGATTATTGTCTGGGGAAACACAGGTGGATTTTCAGGAGACAAAGAGTCTCAATCAGAATCAGAATAGAATAGAGCTGGAAGGGACCTTGGAGGTCTTCTAGTCAACCCCCTGCCCAGGCAGGAAAGCCTATACTATTTCAGACAAATGGCTGTCCAGTCTCTTCTTAAAAACTTCCAGTGTTGCAGCATTCACAACTTCTGGAAGCAAGCAGTTCCACCGGTTAATTGTCCTCATTCTCAGAAAGTTTTTCCTTAGTTCCAGGTTGCTCCTCTCCTTGATTAGTTTCCATCCGTTGTTTCTTGTACTGCTTTCAGGTGCTTTGGAGAAGAGGTTGGCCCCACCTCTTATGATTTCGGATGAATGTATCTTATGATGATTATGATCATGATTTATCACTTGTTTGTTTGTTTGCACACTGAGACCTCTTGTGTATCGAATCACACTTGGCCAATAAAGATTCTATTCTATTCTATTCTATTCTATTCTATTCTATTCTATTCTATTCTATTCTATTCTATTCTATTCTATTCTGCATTCCATTCCATTCTACTGCATTAACAGGGGGATAGAATCAAGATCACGTGAAGTATTAATACCACTTTACAAGGCCTTGGTAAGGCCACACTTGGAAATACGGCATCCAGTTTTGGGCACCATGATGTAAAAAAGATGTTGAGACTCTAGAAAGAGTGCAGAAAAGAGCAGCAAAGATGATCAGGGAACTGGAGGCTAAAACATACAAGGAACGGTTGCTGGAATTGGATATGTCTAGTTTAACGAAGAGAAGGAAGAGGGGGGACATGATAGCAGTGTTCCAATATCTCAGGGGCTGCCCCAAAGAAGAGGGAGTCAAGCTATTCTCCAAAGCGCCTGAAGGCAGGACAAGAAGGAACAGATGGAAACTAATCAAGGAGAGAAGCAATCTAGAACTTCCTGACAGTTAAAACAATTAACCAGTGGAACTACCTGCCTCCAGAAGTGGTGAATGCTCCAATACTGGAAGTTTTTAAGAAGAGACTGGACAGCCATTTGTCCAAAATGGTATAGGGTTACCTGCCTGAGCAGGGAGTTGGACTAGATGACCTTCAAGGTCCCTTCCAACTTTATTATTATTATTATTATTACTATTACTCTTCTTGTTGTTGTTGTTATTATTATTTCTCTTCTCTATTCCATTCTATTCTAATTTTCTATTCTATTCTCTAATCTATTCTATTCTAATTTTCAATTCTATTCTATTCTATATTCTATTCTATTCTATTCTATTCTATTCTATTCTATTCTATTCTATTCTATTCTATTCTATTCTCTATTCCATTCTATTCTAATTTTCAATTCTATTCTATATTCTATATTCTATTCTATTCTATATTACAAAATGTGCATCCTTCTTGTGATTATGTCAGGAAGTACATGAGATTAATCTAGTTAAGGTTTGATTAATTTCCATCCATTGTTTCTTGTCCTGCCTTCTGGTGCTTTGGAACATAAGTTAACCCCCTCCTCTTCTTTATAGCAGCCCCTCAAATACCGGAATACACCTATGAGGTTCACCTTGATCCTCCTTTTCTCTGGACTAGCCAAACCTAAATCCTGCAGCTGTTCTTTGTATCTTTTCTGTAACCTCTCCATATTCCCAGCCCGCTTTAAAGATGACAAACACAACCCCTTCCCATGCATCTGATCTCAAAACTCCAAACCACCTGTGTCCAGTTCCATACCTAGTCTACAATTCAGTAAGGCCATCAGTACTGGCAGTCCTCGGCTTACGACCGCAGCGGAGCCCAAAATCCCAAGGCTAACCAACACAATGGAGTTTTTGTCACACTTTGCGACTTTTCTTCCCACCGTTGTTAAGTCAACCGCGGCGGTTCTTAAGTTAGTAACCCGGTTGTTAAGTGAATTGGGCTTCCCTCACGGACTTCGAGTGTCAGAAGGTCGCCAAAGGGGATCACGTGACCCCGGGGCACTGCGACCGTCATAAATATGAGACAGTTGCCCAGGGCCCGAATTTTGATCCCGTGACCCTAAGTCGTTTTTTTTCAATGCCGCGCTGTAACTTTGAACAGTCACTAAACGAATTGTTGTCAAGTCGAGGACAACCTGTAACTCTAGTGAGAATGTTCAGTCACCACAATGAGAATGACATCCTCCCTTCTTTAGGAAACTCTCATTTCCTCTTAGAGGAAACTCAGAACAGCTGCATTCTTATGAAATTAATAAGAAAGAAACTGCAATGGCTGAATTGCCATGTAATCTATTTAGGTTAGGGCAGGGGTAGGCAACCTTGGCTCTTTGATGACTCGTGGACTTCAACTCCCAGAATTCCTGAGCCAGCCATGCTGAGGGGAAAGGGAGCGATTTCCAAGCTGAGCCATGCTGGCTCAGGAATTCTGGGAATTGAAGTCCACGAGTCATCAAAGAGCCAAGGTTGCCTACCTCTGGCCTAGGGCTAGGCCGCTTTCTGACTCGTGGACTTCCTCCCAGAATTCCTGAGCCAGCATGGGGGAACTATGACCCCCTCATGACTCCTGGACTTCAACTCCCAGAATTCCTGTGCCAGCATGGGGGAACTATGGCCCCTTCATGACTTGGAGACTTCAACTCCCAGAATTCCTGAGCCAGCATGGCTCAGCTTGGAAACCTCTCCCTTTCCCCTCAGCATGGCTGGCTCAGGAATTCTGGGAGTTGAAGTCCACAGGTCATAAAGAGGCCTAGGCCAGAGGTAGGTAACCTTGGCTCTTTTATGACTCGTGGACTTCAACTCCCAGAATTCCTGAGCCAGCCATGCTGAGGGGAAAGGGAGAGGTTTCCAAACTGAGCCACGCTGGTTCAGGAATTCTGGGAGTTGAAGTCCACAGGTCATAAAAAAGCCTAGGCCTAGGCCAGAGGTAGGCAAGCTTGGCTCTTTGATGACTGGTGGACCTCAACTCCCAGAATTCCTGAGCCAGCCATGCTGAGGGAAAAGGGAGAGGTTTCCAAGCTGAGCCATGCTGGCTCAGGAATTCTGGGAGTTGAAGTCCACAGGTCATAAAGAGGCCGTAGTTCCTCATGCTGGCTCAGGAATTCTGGGAGTTGAAGTCCATGAGTCATAAAAGAGCCAAGGTTGCCTACCCATGGGTTTGGGTTTTTCGACCTTGGCAATTGGAAGATGGGTGGACTTCAACTCCCAGAATTCCCCAGCCAGCCTTGGAAGAAAAAGGCCTCAGACTCTTAAGCTTCCCTTTTTTTTCTTCAAGATTGCAAAATTATCTCTTATTGAAATTCTGGCCGGTTCTTCCTTATTAAAGACATCCCAGACTAGAGGACATAATGTTGTATGTATACTCATTTCCTTTCTTTAAAAGATGTTTATGCGCTAATGGATTCTATTACATCCTTGATCATTTCCTAGAGAAAAATACGAGATTAATCTCTGCTGACATCCTGTTCAAATGGAATTCATTTCATTTGACTAAGAACAACCAAAAAGTGCTGCTGGACAAAACTCAGCAGCACTTTTTCGTGAGGCTGCTGATAAAAACAGGATCGCCAACATGATCGCCAACGTCCGATAACGGATATGGCACAAGAAGAAGAACAACCATCGAGCAATTGTAACTAGGAGAAGGCAGTTTAAAATCATGAATTTTTCTGCATCTTTTTCTGAAGACAGAAAAAGATGCAGAAAAACTCCTGTATCCTTTTTATTCCTTTTTTTAAAACAAAAAAACAGAATAATTTTATAATAATAATAATAATAATAATAATAATAATAATAATAATGGATTGTTTGTATTTTGAAACCTGTCTGCTGCCCACAGTCAGAAGGGCAGTTGTAGAAATGGAATTCAATAAATCCATTTTAAAAACAAAACAAGCAAAATGCAATTAACGCACATTCACCTCCTTGCTTCAATTCTCATCTTTTATTACTGAACTGCTATACTTTTAAGCAGTTTGGCAGTCCTGGTTTTTGCACCATGTTGCCTCTGAACCAGGCTGCAGAAACGTTTTGACGACTGATTAGTCTCTAGCGTTTGGCGGCTTACCCCGTATTCTTGGCAAAATCTCTCTCTCTTGAGGATAATTCCGTGGACGTCAAATCTTCCAATCAGTAGGCTGCAAATAAAACAGCAAAATTTATTTTTACTTTGGTGTTTCCGCTGCACACAAAAAGAAGGGACAAGGTGTGAATGAAATGAAGGGCTAGGGGTGACATGATAGCAGTGTTCCAATATCTCAGGGGCTGCCCCAAAGAAGAGGGAGTCAAGCTATTCTCCAAAGCACCTGAAGGCAGGACAAGAAGCAACAGACGGAAACTAATCAAGGAGAGTAGCAACCTGGAACTAAGGAGAAACTTCCTGACAGTGAGAACAATTGATCAGTGGAACAGCCTGCCTCCAGAAGCAGTAAATGCTCCAACACTGGAAGTTTTTAAGAAAAGATTGGACAACCATTTGATATGATTGGTTCCAAACCTTTCCTAAGTAAGTAAGTAAGTAAATAAGTAAGTAAGTAAGTAAGTAAGTAAGTAAATAGGAACAGAGAAAAGGAAGGGAAGGGTAGGGAAGGAGGGAGGAGGAAGGAAGGAAAACATGGAAAGAAAGGGAGGGAGGGATAGAAGGAGAAATAGAGGGAAGGAAGAAATGAAGGAGGGAGGGAAGGAAAGAAGGAAGGAAAAGAAGAAATGGAGGAAGGTAAGAAGAACAAAGGGAAGGGAAGGGAAGGGAAGGGAAGGGAAGGGGGAGGGAGGGATGGAACGAAGGAGGGAAAGAAGGAAGGAAAAGAAGAAATGCAGGAAGGTAAAAAGAACAAAGGGAAGGGAAGGGAAGAGGGAGGGAGGGAGGGAGGGAAGGAGGAAGAAAGGAAGGAAGGAAACAAGGAAGGAAAAAAAGAAATGGAAGGGAAGGGAAGAGGGAGGGAGGGAGGAAGGAAGGAAAGAAGGAAGGAAGGAGAAATAGAGAGGAAGAATTGAAGGAGGGAAGGAAGGAAGAAAAGAAGGAAGGAAAAGAAGAAATGGAGGAAGGTAAGAAGAACAAAGGGAAGGGAAGAGGGAAGGAGGGAGGAAGGAAGGAAGGAAGGAAGGAAGGAAGGAAGGAAGGAAGGAGAAATAGAGAGAAGGAAGAATTGAAGGGAGGAAGGAGGGAGGGAGGGAGGGAAGGAAGGAAGAAAAATGTTTATACACTAACTTTGTTTTGACCTTTCACAACCTCACCACCAATTTCCCCAAGCTCTTATTTTCTTAACAGTAAACTCTCATACAGAATTTCAGGTAACGCACAAACTGCAATTAATGAATATTTTTCCAGCAACCGCCGGTATTTAGCACCTTGAAGTACTGTATTTAGCACTCTCATTTATTTGAGAGATGTCACCTTGAGCTCAATGTGTATGGGCATTTAATTTTTTAGAAAAATCCCTTCTGCAAAAAAAAAAAAAGAGGCTTCAGCTTCGGGAAGAGCGACAGATAAGGTTGCAATCCTTCAGAAACAGCTGGCCGGCACAGATGTTATTACGGAAAGGAAATCTGGGGAAATGATGACGTTATCCAGAGATGCCTGGGCTCTCATTTATTCATTTGCTGACTACCTCAACTTATATACTCTTCAATCTTCCTTTCCCTTAAGTGGGACATGCTGTTTTGGTCTGGTTTGGACCCTGGACATAATTTCATCCACAATTTAAAAAGCTGCCTCCCATAAAAAAAAATTTAAAAAATGGCAAACCACCGGCATATGCCGGCTTACCATTTATACATTTTGGGAAGGGATTCCCTAAGTAAAACTATTGGTGTTTTTTTTTTTTAACTTTAAAAACCAAAGTTGGGGAATATTAGGACCTAATCATGAGAAGGAGAATGAATATTTAATATTGCATGTATTGACAGCAGCGAGAATAGTATTTGCCCAATCCTGGAAAAATGAAAACTGACCAACTGAAGAGGTTTTAATTAAGAAAATCTTAGAATGTGCAGAAATGGATAGATTGACTTTTAGAGCTTAAAGAGAAAGAACATTCAATTTATTTTAGATCATGGGATAACTTTTACCGACGGTTAAGAAAACGAACTAGTGAGAAACGAAAGGTGATGTTATTTCGAATACATGCTAGTAAGAAGAATGATATGCATTGATTAATTGATACCGTTTATGATTATTGTTTATTATATTTACTACAGTTACCTATCACTATGTTAACTATTGTTAGCTGAATATATGCACCCGGACAATAGTCTGTTTGCTAAATATTGAAAATGTTATTGGGGGATAACCCCAATGCTGATCCCAACCCTGTCCTAATCCCAATCCTGATCCTGACCCCACCCTACACCTTAATCCCTATCCCGACCCTATTTTATCCCTAACCCTATAAAACTCAATAAAATCTCTTTAAAACAAAAAACAAAGTTGGAAGTCGCATGAGACCACGGGACATTGCAACCGTCATAAATATGAGTCAGTTGCCCAGCATCTGAATCTTTTCTTTTTTGTAAAAAGTTTTTATTTTCAATTTTACAATACATTACATTCTTAAAAATACTTCAGATAAAAAATAAAACAAATTGATACACACCACTTTCGGTATTGCTCACCCATTTCCCTGAATCTTGATCACGTGATTCCAGGCGATGCCGCAATGGACGTGTCAAAAACAGTCCTGGGTCACTTGTTCCAGTGCCGTTGTTAACTTCAAATGGCCACTAAGCAAATTGTTGTTAAGTTAAGATTGCCTGTATAAATGCTGGCTGGGGCATTCTGGGAGTTGAAGTCCCCCCCCCCCGTCACAGAATTGTCAAGTTTAAGAAATTCTGTTGTCGGCTAAGGAGCCTATAAATGTCACTTTTTAAACACAAATACTCCAATCTATCTGATGTAAGCAATGACTTTATCAGCCAGGCTCTAAAGCAGAGAAAATTTAATTATTTCGTACTAAAATATTACCAGCAACTTTTACTTCCTTGTGGATATCCGGCTTAAAATATGTGCACCATTAACCAAGGAGTCCGCTGCACACAAATAATGAGATACATGCACACAAACAGACACAAAATTAAAAGCTTGGAACGGAAGCCAGGACAATAAAACGATTCAACACCCATCGCGGCCGCCTTGCCATTATTAAAAGACACCCTAGGAAAAAGATCACAAGTGATGATGGAATATTTTACACCAGGCTTGAGAATGGGGAAACTGTGTTTGTGTTTGGGTGTCATTTCAGGACACACAGTTGTGCCACACAAACCTTTCCATTAGGCTTTGTATTGGCACTGTCAACTTACTCAATGTTTAGTGGTTGTTGCCAATGGTGAGGCTATGAACGTGGGAAATGAGTCATTATATGGTGCCAATTTTGTCTAGAAAAAGAGTTTGGCCTAGTGCAGGGGTAGGCAACCTCGGCTCTTTGATGACTCGTGGACTTCAACTCCCAGAATTCCTGAGCCAGCCATGCTGAAGGGAAAGAGAGAGGTTTCCAAGCTGAGCCATCTGGCTCAGGAATTCTGGGAGTTGAAGTCCACGAGTCATAAAGCAGCCTAGGCCTAGGCCAGGAGTAGGCAACCTTGGCTCTTTTATGACTGGTAGACTTCAACTCCCAGAATTCCTGAGCCAGCCATGCTGAAGGGAAAGGGAGAGGTTTCCAAGCTGAGCCATCTGGCTCAGGAATTCTGGGAGTTGAAGTCCACGAGTCATAAAGCAGCCTAGGCCTAGGCCAGGAGTAGGCAACCTTGGCTCTTTTATGACTGGTAGACTTCAACTCCCAGAATTCCTGAGCCAGCCATGCTGAGGGGAATGTGAGAGCTTTCCAAGCTGAGCCATGCTGGCTCAGGAATTCTGGGAGTTGAAGTCCACGAGTCATAAAAGAGCTAAGGTTGCCTACCCCTGGTCTAGTGGTTAAGGCGCCAGGCTATAAAGTAACAGAGTGTGAGTTCTAGTTTCGCTTTACGCAGGGAATTTGGCTGACTGACTCTGGGCCAATCACAAGGAGACAGTGAGTTCTAGTCCCACCTTAGGCATGAACATCAGCTGGGTGACTTTGGGACTATCACCAGGAGATGGTGAGTTCTAGTCCCTCCTTAGACATGGAAGCCGGCCAGGTGACTTTGGGCCAATCATCAGGAGACTGTGAGTTCTAATCTCACCTTAGGCATGAAAGCTGGCTGGGTTACTTTAGGACAATCACCAGGAGATGGTGAGTTCTAGTTCTATGTTAGGTATGAAAGTCAGCTGGGTGACTTTGGCCCAATCACCAGGAGACAGTAAGTTCTAGTTTCACCTTAGGCATGAAAGCCAGCTGGATACAGTGAGTTCTAGTTCTGCTTTAGGCATGAAAGCCAGCTGGGTGACTTTGAGCCAATCAGCAAGAGATGGTGAGTTCTAGTTTACCTTAGGTATGAAAGCTAGCTGGGTTACTGTATAGGACAATCACCAGGAGACGGTGAGTTCTAGTTCTACTTTAGGCATGAAAGCCGGCTGGCCAATCAGATCACAGTAGGATAAAGTTATCGATGTCAGGTATTGAAGCTGAGAGGAGGACATTTGTAAGTGTGTTATGTGATCGCTATCAAGTTGGCTGGGTTTTTTTGTGTTCTTTCATTGAGTGAGCGTGTAAAACGTAACAAAATTAAAGTCGTGGTGCAAAGAGTTGACTGGTTGCCCAGAAAGCAATGTAAAATAGTATTGTTAAGTGAACAAGGCTACAGTTACGAAGAAATGAGAAGAAAAATGGGTGGAAACTTAACCAAAGGTGGCTTTTCCCAAAAGGTTTCCACAATTTTGGCCACTACTGTACTCTACATTGCCCCCAAATCCATCACTCGCGTTCATTCACTTCTCTGGGTGATGAAAAAATACAATAAAATAAAATTGGAAATTCTATTTGCTAGCGAATGACGTTGGCAACTCCTATGCTGAATTGCAACCTCTCAAACGGAACACCCACAATCCGATTTTGACATTATTCATGCCAGCACGAGAAGGCAATCGAAAAGAAGCTGAAATCCCGGCCGTTATTTATGGATTCGACAGACAAAAAATATTCAGCGGTCTGATAAACTTCCATTTCACGGCTGAAAGCATCCCATAATAAGCCTTGGAAGGAACAGCACAATAAGTACAAGGTTACAGCCGGGCTGGGCTATATCCTTTCGTTTAACCACAGAAGGCGGTCTGATGAAAAGGTTCTAGCAAAACTCAGAGGAGCAGAAATATTCATTTCCCTTGAATGAGCAGGTTTTGTTCGTGATCAACAAGGAGGCGAAATTAGAGAATTGCTCAGATTCTAACAAAGCCATGATCAATGGCGCTGCCAACATAAAGCAAAGCCAACTCAGGATAAAAATAAAATCGCTGGGTTCTGAACGGTGATTAAGGTCCTCGGTGCCCCCCACCGTTCTACCAATCTAAGCTGCAAAGGAGGTGTTTTCCCCCCCCTTAATGAAATGTGGAAACTCCCAGAGATTAGAGCAGGGGTCCCCAAACCCTGGTTTGTGGACTGGTTCTGGGCTGCAGCACGCCAATAACCGGTCCACACAAACAAGGAAAGCCCGATCTGTGGGATGCAGGCAGCACACAAAAACACACATCCTCTGGTCCGCGGAAAAACGTTTCTCCACGAAACCGGTTCCTGGTACCCCAAAAGGTTGGGGACTTCTGCCCTATAACATTCCAGACAAACGGCAGTCCAGTCTGTGCCAGTGTTGGAGCACCCACAATTTTTGGAGACAAGCCGTTCCATTGGTTAATTGTTCTGTCAGGAAATGTCTCTTTAATTCTGCTTCTCTCTTTGATTAGTTTCCACCTGTTGCCTCTTGTCCTGCCTTCAGGCGCTTTGGAGAATAAGTTGACCCCTGCATTGTGGCAGCCCCTCAAATATTGGAAGACTGCTATCCTGTCCCCCCTGGTTCTTTTTTTCATTAAACTAGACATACCCACTTCCTGCAAACATTCCTTATATGTTTTAGCTTCCAGTCCCCCTAATCATCTTTGTTGCTCTTCTCTGCACTCTTTCTATAGTCTCAACATCTTTTTTTACATTGTGATGACCAAAATTGGATGCTGTATTCCAAGTCTGGCCTTACCAAGGCCTTGTAAAGTGGTATTAACACTTCACGTGATCTTGATTCTATCCTTCTGTTAATGCAGCAGAATAGAATATAAATTATAGAATAGAATAGAATAGAATAGAATAGAATAGGAATTAGAATAGAATAGAATAGAATAGAATAGGAATTATAGAATAGAATAGAATAGAATAGAATAGAATAGAATAGAATAGAATAGAATAGAATAGGAATTAGAATAGAATAGAATAGAATAGAATAGAATAGAATGGAATGGAATCGAATGGAATGGAATGGAATCGAATGGGATGGAATGGAATGGAATAGAATAGAATAGAACAGAATAGAATAATAGAATAGAACAGGAATTATAGAATAGAATAGAATAGAATAGAATAGAATAGAATAGAATAGAATAGAATAGAATAGAATGGAACGGAACAGAAATTGGAATAGAATAAAATAGAATAGAATAGAAATAAGAATAGAATAGAATATATATAACTTTAAAAGCATGACTTATTTAGTTTTTTATATATATAAAATGAAAGATTAAGCGTTAGTGAAGGATACAAGCTGATATGGATATTCCTGGATGTGGGAAAGACCGATTTTTAGCCAGGGTCAAGAGTGGATTTTGAAGAAAAAAAATGAACGTGCCAGAAAGGAAAAAAGATAGACAGTCCTTGATGTACAACGGTTCATTTAGCGACCGTTCGAAGTTACAACGGCACTGAAAAAAGGGACTTAGGGCCGTTTTTCACACTTACGACCGCTGCAGCATCCCCAGGGTCACGTGATCAAAATTCAGATGCTTGGCAACTCACATTTATGACAGTTTGCAGCATCCTGGGATCATGTGATCCCCTTTTGCGAACTTCTGACAAGCAAAGTCAAGGGGGGGAAAGCAGATCCATTTAACAACCATGTTCCTAACTTAACAACTGCAATGATTCACTTAACAACTGTGGCAGGAAAGGTCGTAAAACGGGGCAAAACGTGCTTCACAGCTGTCTTGCTTACTGATGGGAATTTTGGGTTCCAGCTGTGATTAGACGACTTCGACTTCTATGGTTTAAGTTCTAAAAAAAGTAAACGCGACACCCACAGGCGTACACCCTTTAACCAAACCTGCTTTTCTTCTTCTTTTCTGACATAAAAAGTTTGCACTTTTGCTACAGCTAAGTGAGTTTTCAAAAGGGGTTGGAAGGCTCAGGCCTGCCCCACCCAAAATAAAATAAAATAAAATAAAAAACCCACACAAAACAGCAGGCTGTTGCTTTTGACAGATGCGCCGAGGCAGCTGAAAGTTGTTTAGCTGTTAAGTGTGGTTGTTGAGGGTTCACAAGTCCAGAGAGCTACCCACCTGTCAAACCCAATGCACTTCCTGCCTTGCCTGGCCAGACTAAACCCTCTGAATTTTTAAGTCACAACTGTAGAAATGAATAAAAAAAAAAGAGAGAGAGGGATCTTTTAAAAAGTTATAAATGAGGCACATATTTTTCCCAACACGGCCAGTTTGTGGAGGTCGAAGTTGAACAGATCCAGAAACCTACTAAACACTGAATTTTCAACAGCAATGGAGGAAAAAAAAAGCTGGGTTTTTCATTTATCAATGTCATTATAAATCTCACTCGTTTCCCATGGGGTGAAATCACAATCAACCTGGCCTGCCAAAAATTAAGGCTGAATCTTTTGTGAGTGTTTATTTATTTAGTTTACAGGCAGGTCGTCCTTGACTTGCAGCTGTTTGTTTAGTGGCCGTTCAAAGTTACAACGTTACTGGAGGGAAAAAATGACTTTTGACTGTTTTTTCACACTTATGACCGCTGCAGCATCCTCTGTGGTCACGTGCTCAAACTTCGGACACTCGGCAACTGACTCGCATTTACGACGGTTTGCAGCGTCCCGGGATCACCTGATCCCCCTTTGCGACCAGAGTCAACAAGGAAGCCAGATTCACTTAACAACCGTGTGACTGATTTAACTGCAGCAATTCACTTAACAACCGGGGCAAGGAAGGTCGTAAAAGGGGGAAAAACTCTATTTAGCGACTGTCTCGCTTAGCGACAGAAAATTTGGGCTCCGCTGTGGTCGTAAGTCGAGGACTGCCTGTTTGTGGCTAACTGACTCATCCTACATAACCCTGGACAGCGTACAAAAATGGCTAGACAAAGCAGGGGGCTGGACTAGAAGACCTCCAAGGTCCCTTCCAGCTCTATTCTATTCTAAAAATAATACAGGTGAGTCCTCGACTTACAACAGATCATTTAGTGACCGTTTGAAGTTACAACGGCACTGAAAAAAGGGGACTTATGACCAGATCCTTGGCAACTGACTCATATTTATGACCGTTGCAGTGTCCCGGGATCACGCTATCCCCTTTTGCGACCTTCTGACAAGCAAAGTCAACGGGAGAAACCAGATTCACTTAACAACCATGTGACTAATTTAACAACTGCAGGGTTTCACTTAACAACTAAATCAAGAAGAGTCGCAAAGTGGGCCAAAACTCACTTAACAACTGTCTTGCTTAACAACTGGAAATTTTGGGCTCAATAGCGGTCGTAAGCCAAGGACTGCCTGTATACCTATGATCTCTAAATGTAAAAAGCAAGCGTCCAACTTACTGTGGCCTTTCCCCCCCCAAAATTCTGATTTATATATATATAAAATCAAATATGCAACTAAAAAGCAAGCATCCAACATGGCCTTTTCCCTCTCTATCTATCTATCTATCTATCTATCTATCTATCTATCTATCTATCTATCTATCTATCTATCTATCTATCTATCTATCTATCTATCTATCTATCTATCTAGAATGCTGTATGTTACACCCTGTTGCCCAAATATGGGAGAGAGAAACCAATATATATATTGGTCTTTGGTCATTCGGGTTTTCTCCCGCATCAAATTGGAAGTGTCTTGGCGACGTTTGGACGAAGTCTCATTCGTCATCTTTAGGCTGGTGTTTTCGGCTTCGTGCTTCTAGGAGCAATGTATAAGTTAAAAGGAAGAAACAGCTACGATCACACATTGCTCCTAGAAGCACGAAGCTGAAAACACCAGCCTGAAGATGACGAATGAGACTTCGTCCAAACGTCGCCAAGACACTTCCAATTTGACATGGGAGAAAACCCGAATGACCAAAGACCTACATACAAACACCCGCGAAAACCTCAGAAAACAAATGTGTGTGTGTGTGTGTGTGTGTGTGTGTGTGTGTGTGTGTTCGTAGATTTTCACAGGTATAGGTATGCAGGTCTTGGCGTATTCGGGTCTTTTCGAGTCTTATTGTTTGTGGATTGTTTGGCTGTTTTGTAACATCCTGAGTAGCTGAGGTGCAGCCGAACAATCCACAAACAATAACTCCAACACAGCCAACCAACCCACCTACTAAGCCAGCACTCCACACACCTCCACCAATATAGATAGAGAGACAGCAGCTCCGATCACACTTTGCTCGCACAAGCACGAAGCCGAAGACCCCAGCCTGAAGATGACGAGTGGGACCTCGTCGAAACGTCGCCAAGATACTCTCAATCTTACATGGGAAAAGACCCGAATATGTAGGGCTTTGGTTATTCGGTTTTTCACCCGCGTCAAATTGGAAGTGTCTTGGCGACGTTTCAACAAAGTCCCATTCATCATCTTCAGGCTGGTGTTTTCGGCTTCGTGCTTCTAGGACTTCGTCGAAACGTCGCCAAGACACTTCCAATTTGACGCGGGAGAAAATCCGAATAACCAAAGACCTACATACGAACACCCGCGAAAACCTCAGAAAACATAAATCAAGTACACAACTAAAAAGTAAGCATCCAACTTACCAGCCATGATTTCTGATTTCTGTCAAAGCCAGGCACAAGGGTAAAAAAATTCCCCCCCCCCCCGTTAGCTTGCAAAGCTATTATTGCTCAAGCCATTTGCACTTTAAATATTTCTCCACTCAGATCTGATGTCTGTTGAGGCCTACTCTTTTTAAAAGGTTAATTTTTTTTAAAAAAAGTTGTTTTATCTTTCCTTGAATGAGCACCCATGTGCTGTGAGATGTCTCGAAATGAGGAAACTGTTAACAACACTTCTCTTCTTACGCGACTTCAAGGAAGTGCATTTTTCTGGGTGGAATAACTAAAGAGGCAAGCAAAGCAACATCTCTCTCTCTAGGAAGCAGAAGAAGAAAAATCAGCCGAGAGGTGATAAAACACAAGTCTCTCTGGGTTTTTCTTCGCCAGAAAATGTCAAAATACCACCTTTAATTAAGGAAGCAAATCGAAAGGACAGGTAGCAATTTTACACGGAGCTGCGTTTAGAAGGAAAGCAACTAGGCTGGTTTGCACGCCCAGCCTGAAGGAAGGAAGGAAGGAAGGGAAGAAGGAAAGACGCTGCAAATTCTCCAACGAAGAGTCATACCTCTAATCACTGCTGCTTAAGCTCCTTCGGACAATGGCCTACCTAAAAGGGATGGCTCTGTCTACTTCGACCTTTTCTTGCGTGGGGCGCTGTTGTGGGGCTTAGGTGAAATAAGACCAATCAATAAAGGAGACTCTTTGCAGCTCAGGGTTGAACGTGGTGCCCTCTGGGCTTGGTGGTTTTCTCGCAGACGTTTCAGGACCCAACTAGGGAACACCATCAGCATTGATGTTACCTAGTTTTTGTAATAAAATGTCTGCAAGAAAATCGAGAGAATTTGCACTTTCCTTCCTTCCTCCCTCCCTTTTCTTTCCATCCTCCTTTCCTTCCTCTCTCTGTTCTTTTCCTTGCTCCCTCCCTCCCTCCTTTTCCTTCCTTGCTTCCTTTATCCCTTCTTTTCCTTCCTTCCTCCCTTTTCTTTCCTTCCTTTCTTCCTTCCATCCTCTCCCTTTTCTTTGCTCCCTCCCTTCTTTTCCTTCCTTCCTTTTCTCCCTTCTTTTCCATTCTTCCTTCCTCTCCATCTCTCCCTCCCTTCTTCTCCCTCCCTCCCTCCATTTCCTTCCTTCCTTCCTCCCTTCTTTCCTTCCTTCCTCCCTCTCCATCTCTCCCTCCCTTCTTCTCCTCCCTTCCTCCTTTTCCTTCCTTCCTTCTTCTCCATTCCTATCTCCCTCCCTTCTTTTCCTTCCTTTCATTCCTTTCCTTTCCTTTCCCTTCCTTCCTTCCTTCCTTCCTTCCTTCCTTCCTTCCTTCCTTCCTTCCTTCCTTCCTTCCTTCCTTCCTTCCTTCCTGGTGTGCAAACCAGCCTAGTTACTTCACTCTAAATGCAGTTTGGTATAAAATTGCTACTTTCAATTTCCCTCCTTAATTAAGGGTGATATTTTGCCCTTTTCCGGCAAAGGAAAACCCAGCGATAAACACAAGTTTACCAGTGATAAACACAATTTTTTCAGAGATAAACACAAGTTGACCAGTGATAAACACAATTTTTTTCAGAGATAAACACAAGTTTACCAGTGATCAACACAAGTTGAAACACAATTTTATCACCTCGCAGCTGATTTTTCTTCGGCTTCCCAAAGAAAGACGCTGCCTTGTTTGCCTCCTTGATTCTTCAACAGAGAAAAATGTGCTTCCTTGAAGTAGCGTAGGAGAGAAGCAGTAAGACTTTCCCCATTTCGTGACATCCCACAGCACGTGGGCGCTCATTCAAGGAGAGATAAAATCAACTTCTAATCTCACCCTGGCATTCATTAAAGGTTTTCACATGAAAACCAAGTGTTTTTTTTTAAATCATGGTTTATGAGCTACAGTATGTCATAATTAATGGGGCTGCACAAATCTAACCATAGTACAGGCAGTCCTTGACTTACAACAGTTCACTGAGTGCCTGATCGAAGTTACAACGGCACTAAAAAAAAGTGACATGACTGTTTTTCACTCTTACGACCTTCACCAAAAACCCAGAACTGTCTCAATTAAGTCCAGACCAAAGCTAGTCCACAAAGCAATGGCCAATTCCTGACTTGGAATGTTAACGGCCTTAACTCCCCTCAGAAAAGAAAGAAAATCTTTCACTACTTAAAACAACATAACAATGATATCATCTGCCTGCAAGAAACTCATATTTTACTTAAAGATCAAAAATATTTAGTTAATGGTCGTTTGGGCTCACACTTTGTATCTCCTGCCCCTGGGAAAAAAGGGGGAGTGGTTATTTATGTTAAGCAAAATTTACCAGTTTGTCTGGTAGAATCAGATCCCCAAGGAAGATATGTAATGGTTGAACTTGGTTTATATGGTAAGAAAATACTTCTTGTGGGACTGTATGCACCAAACCAGCAACAAGAACAATTCTATAAACTGTTACATCAGAAAATAATTTTGCTGGACTTAGATCCGTTATATTAATGGGGGACTGGAATGTTGTTTTAGATACACAAAGGGACAAAAAAGGTTCTTCTACCCTTTTTAAACAGGCTAAATTACTTAAAGCTTTTTTTGATCTGAAAGAGGACTGGGAATTGAGAGACTACTGGCGTGAACGTAATCAAGAGGAGAGAGACTTTACCTTTTTTTCAGATAGACATCAATCTCTTTCAAGAATTGATTTTTTTTTTATTACAACTGACTTATATAATAGGGTAAAGAACGTAAAAATTTTTCCTAGGACATTGACGGATCATAGTCCGGTTTGGATGGAGTTGATTCATGAAAAAGAGGAGAGGAGATCCTGGAGGGTGAATGAGAACTTATTTAGACAAGAAAAGAATGTTCAAAAGTTAAAGGGTTGTTTAAAGGATTATTTTGCTTTGAATATGCATAAGGGGACATCAACATCAATGGTATGGGATGCAGGTAAATCTTTTATGCGTGGAATTCTGATAAAAATGAACAACGTTCATAGACAAAAGCAGATTCAGAAGCGTAAGGAATTGGAAGAGGAGATTAAATTAAAAGAAAAGTTTTTGATTTTAAATCCTTCAGATGAAAAGATTAAGGAATCTATAAAGTTCTTAAGAGCACAATTTAATATGCTGATGGCTGACCAATCTGCAACTAATCTTTTGTTTATGAAACAAAATACATTTTGTAATGCCAATAAACCAGGGAGATGGTTGGCTTATCAATTAAGAAAGAAACAGAGACAGAGAATAATAGATAAAATAAATTATAATGGTAAATTAGTGTATCAGAAGGAACTGATTAAGAAATCTTTTTTAGACTATTATCAAAAATTATATAAGACTACTAATGTACAAATTTCAGACATAAATAAATATTTAAGTGAGGCTAATTTTCCTAAATTGACAGAAGATCAGAAGCAAGAAATTAATGGTCCAATTACCAATGAGGAGATTGTGACGGTTATTAAGCAATTAAAGTTAGGTAAAGCGCCAGGTACGGATGGCTTGACATCTATTTATTATAAAACTTTAGTTGAAGAGATGACTCAACCTTTAGTTGAGCTTTTTAATAATATATTGCAGGGTGCAGAGATCCCTGCATCATGGTGCAGTGCTTTCATATCCTTGATTCCAAAAGAGGATCAAGATCTTACTTTACCAAGGAATTATAGACCTATATCTCTTTTAAATGTAGATTATAAGATTTTTGCAAAAATTTTAGCTAATAGGCTTATGAAGGTTGTGCATCAGCTTATACATAAGGATCAATCGGGTTTTATAATTGGCAGGTACATGAAAAATAATGCTAGACAAATTATTAACATATTAGAATATTTAGATAAGAACAACCAAGTCCCTGCAGGGCTGATATTTTTAGATGCTGAAAAAGCTTTTGATCAATTGAATTGGCATTTTATGTTAAGAGCAATTGAGGAGATGAATTTTGGAGGGAAAATATTACAAGCTTTTACTGCTATATATCAAAAGCAAACGGCACAACTTATTGTTAATGGGGGTTTGTCAGAGGTTTTTACAATAGAAAAAGGTACTAGACAGGGATGTCCTCTGTCACCTTTGCTGTTTGTTTTAACATTGGAAATTTTGTTGATTAAAATCTGAGAATCGCAGGTAATAAGAGGAATAGAAGTTAATAAAAAAGAGTACAAGTTAAGAGCTTTTGCAGATGACTTGGTGGTTACTTTATCTCAACCTACCTATTCTGTAGTTAACTTATTACAGCTGATTCGTCAATATGGACTTGTTTCGGGCTTTAAAATTAATAATAATAAGACTAAAATATTAGCTAAAAATATGACTATTCAGGACAAACAGACTTTGGCTAAGTTGACTGGTTTTGAAATTGTTGATAAGACAAAATATTTGGGGGTCACTTTATCTGTTTCTAATGCAAAATTGTTTAAGAATAATTATGAAAGGCTGTGGGCCAGTGTACAGAAGGACTTGAGGAATTGGGAGAAGTTACAGTTATCTCTCATGGGACGAATTGCAGTGATTAAAATGAATGTCCTGCCCAAATTTCTCTTTTTGTTTCAAATGTTACCTATTTTAAAGAACGAGGTTAATTTGAATGAATGGCAGAAAGGTATTAACAAATTTATTTGGGCAGGGAAAAAACCAAGGGTAAAGTTTAAAATTAACGAGGACTTCCATGAGAGAGGTGGACTCAAGGTACCGAATTTGAAATTATATTATGATGCAGTGGTTTTTACGTTAATTAGTGATTGGGTAAACTTAACAAATTCAGAGATACTCCATCTGGAGGGATGGGATTTACTCTTTGGTTGGCATGCCTATTTAATATTTAATAAAAAAGTGGATCGGGTTTTTAAATCTCATATTTTAAGGATTTCTCTACTTAGAGTCTGGAGGAAATATTATAAAAGTGATTTTAAAATACCATTATGGGCCATACCTTAGCATGCGATAGAGGGGATAAAGAGAGGTGTTAAAATGGATACGGTGTCTTATAAACAATTACTTAGATGGGATGGTCTAAATTGGCAGTTAAAATCTTTGGAAGATTTGTTACATGAAAATATTACCTATTCTTGGTTTCAATATAGACAACTATTAGATAGATGGAAGATGGATCGTAATTTAGGTTTGCTTAGAGAATATCAAAATCTTTTCAAGCAAGTAAACGATCAAAGACAAACTCATATTAAAAGAATTTATGGGGCGCTAGTGGAACTGGATTCAGAATCAGAATTAATTAAAGATTGTATGATCAAATGGGCGCAGAATTTTGGTGAACCAGTTCTACTGGATACCTGGGAAACTATCTGGGTGAGAAATGTTAAGTTTACACAAGCCCAGAATTTAAGGGAGAATTTTTATAAAATGTTTTATAGATGGCACCTTGATCCACAAAAGATGTCTCTCATGTATCCTGACTTACAGCCTAAATGTTGGAGATGTGGCTGTTTGGATGCCATTATTATCATATTTGGTGGTCGTGTAAAAATATAAAAGCTTTTTGGATTAAGATATGGTGGAATATTCAGAGAATTTTTAGAAAGAGGGTAAAATTTACTCCACAATTGTTTTTGCTTGGTATTGTTACTGATTGTGATGCTAAGGAGGTTATATTGATGTTGAATTTGATTACAGCCGCAAGACTGCTAGTAGGTCAATATTGGAAGAAGGAATCTTTGCCTATTTTGCAAGAGTGGTTTTTTAAAGTATCTTATTTGGCGGAAATGGCAAAGATTTCGGCTTTCTTAAAAGAGCAAACGCAAGAGAAATTTTTTGCTGTATGGGAAAAATGGATAAATTTTATACAATTTAAATTGGATATGAAAAAATACCATTTAGCTTTTTTATAACTTGTATAAAAACTCTACTTTTTTTTCTTTTCTTTGTTTTTTTTTAAATATTTTTTCTTTTTAAGGTTTATAATTCTTTATTCATATATATTTTCTTCTTAATTATCTTATAATTTTGTTAACTTCTTTTAATTAAGCCTATATTCTGCTCTGGGAAGCTCGGGGGGGAGGGAGGGGGTGATTTGGGAGGGGTTGGGGGAGGGTTGTATTGTTTTGTTTTGTTTTTTTGTCTTATTGTAGTTGTCATTGTTTTTTTTTCTGTCTTTGTAAAAGTTTTTAAAAAAATTTTAATAATAAAAAAAAAGGGACCTTGAAAGATTCCCAAACGAGATAAACCCACCAGGCAAAATTAAACCCACAAGAGAATTCACGAGGCAGGGTAAGTTCAGAATTCACAAGGAATGATTCAAGTCAAGGCACGGTGTCAATCCAAAACAAGGCAAGCATCACAACAACCAGAAAACACCCAGCTAGGAAATGAACACATTGTTCCCAGCATCGCCTCCGTCTGCCTGCTGTGCTAAACAGCCAGCTTCTGGTGCAGCCCATCAAGAAGGGCAAAGCTTTCTCCTCCTGCGTAATCTGGCTGACCTTCTCTGCTCTGGCCTTTTCTCTGCCTGTTCTTGGATCAGGTGCAGCAGGCAGTTCCTCTCCCTCATCACTGACCGGTTATAGCTGCATGCCTTCCCCACCTGAAGCCTCAGGGCTGTCCTGCTGCGGCTGTGTTTGAGCCAAATCCCTCTCAGATGGCTGACCGGAGCCATTCACCAACTCCCCTCCAGACACTCCTGGAACCGGCTTATCCTCCTCCAAACTGCCATCTGGAGAGGTATCTGGGGAAGCGTCTGAGGGAGTCATCCCACTTCCCCATTAACTTTGCCTGTCAGAAAGTCGCAAAAGGTAATCACATGACCCTGGGATACGGCAACTGTCGTAAGTTAAGAGACAGTTGCCAAACGCCTCAATTTTGATCATGTGACCAGCGGGTTGTACGTGTGAAAAACGGTCATAAGTTCCCTTTTTTTCTAGTGACATAATTTTGAACGATCACTAAATGAACTGTTGTAAGTCCAGGACTACTTTTAATAGTTAATAAAACTGTTTCCAAACAAAAACAACCTACGCCGGTGGCATTTTTTTTTTTTTTTTGCTCACTTCTTAATTCTAAAATATCAGAAAGGTCCACCTCCTACAGCACATGTTTTCGGGGCCGGCAAATGTAAAAGCAGTGTGTGAATGCTTCATAGTTTTCGTGCTCTTGGGAGAAGGCCTCAAACTGATCGTCCACCATATTGCTGGAATCCCTCTCTTTGTCTACCGGGCTTCCAAGGAGTGCAAAAGGCATTTAATTCTTAAACATAATTGTCACATCCTCCCAGCACTAGGACGCAGAGGAAAATGCAAGGGGTCCAATTAACATTAAGAGCCAACATCTATTTCAGAATTAGAACCGGAATAGAGCTGGAAGGGACCTTGGAGGTCTTCTAGTCCAGCCCCCTGATCAAGCAGGAGATTCTATATCAGTGATGGCGAACCTTTTAGAGACCAAGTGCCCAAACTGCAACCCAAAACCCACTTATGCATCGTCAGGTGCCGGGTGGGGGTGGCCCATTGGGTGGGCGTGGCTGCGGGGGTAACGGCAGACTGGGTGGGACTAAAAAGTTCAATCAATCAATTCCATCTTTGCAAGATCTTTTTTTTCCCCGCGAGAAGTTGAAATTGACTAATTGTTTGAACCTTTTTTTTTTTTTTGCACATGGTAGCGGAGGCCTAAAGCGAAAAGGTTTTATAAAACCCAGCTGAAGGCCTAGGACTGGGGCGATGGCATGCGTACCCACAGAGAGGGCTCTGAGTACTGCCTCTGGCACCCGTGGCATAGGTTCACCATCACGGTTCTATACCATTTCAGACAAGTGATTGTCCAGTGTCTTCTTAAATTTAATTCTTAAATTAAATTTCCTCTTACACTGTGGAGAGAGTTCTGAATGAAATATCCGTTTTTCCCCAATAGGTTGTCCCCCTAAATGTTTTGAACCACAACTTTCATCCTAACCGGCGGTCAAACATGATGTATTTCAACATAGCTGGGGTTGTGGATTATACACAACGCCGTTAGAAAAAATTGTTCCTGTGTTGCCTAGTTGTTTTGGTATGAAATGCTCTATAGTGGCAAGGAAACCCAAGTTGTGGAAAGAAAAAAAAAAACAGGTAGCAAGGAAACACCACACACACACACACACACACACAGAGTGAGTGAATGAGTGAGTGGGAGGGAGGGAGGGAGGGAGAGAGAGAGAGAGAGAGAGAGAGAGAGAGAGAGAGAGAGAGAGAGAGATTACCACAAGCCAGCAACTGAAAGACATTATTTGCGGAGGAAGGAAAGCTTGCTGACTTGTGGATGAAATGTGTCACCCACGAAGGCACACATGTTGCATCAAGCCAGCCATTTTTCTTGTTCCCCACTCCCCATCTGCCTTCCCAGTCTGTTGAGTTGTGAGAAGCCATCGCTGAAATTTACGCAATGCGACTTGCGGTAGGCACGGCCCCTTGTCTGAATGCCACAATTCTGAACACAGAGTAGCGAGAGGGGTGTGTGTGTGTGTGTGTGAGAGAGACAGAGAGAGAGAGTTGTGAAAATATATGTCTAATGATAGTCCTTGACTTATTTCCACTGTTAAACAAGGCAGTTGCCACCTGTATGTCTTATAATTTAATGCAGTGTTTCTCAACCGTGCCAACTGGAAGGTGTGTGGACTTCAACTCCCAGAATTCCCCAGCAGACAATGAGTTCTAGTTCTGCCTTAGGCATGAAAGCCAGCTTGGTGACTTTGGACCAATCACCAGGAGACGGTGAGTTCTAGTCCCACCTTAGTCATGAAAGCTGGCTAGGTGACTTTGACCAATCACCAGGAGACAATCAGTTCTAGTCCCGCCTTAGGCATGAAAGACATTTGGGAGACTTCGGGGCAGTTACACTCTCAGCCCAGCCTACCTCACAAGGTTGTTGTGGGGAAAATAGGAGGAGGAAGGAGTGTTTGATATTTTCGTCGCCTTTAGTTATTTGTAAAAATGATAAGAATGAACAAAGAAACAAACAAATAAATAGTAAACCAGGTTGTCATGTGACCAAACTGATTTTACAACCCTTTTTTTTGCAGTTGTCATTAAGCGAAACAATTCTTCACTGATTTGGCTGAAAACCAGAAGTAAATGCAGAAGGTTGTAAAATGCATTCATAAGACCGCGGGATGCTGTAAACCACCATAAATGTTGGTCTGTTGCCGAGTGCTTGACATGCAGTCACTTGAGCATGGGTGGACGGCTACTGGAACTTCGGAACCGAGTCAGATTTCCAATCGTCCCTCAGCGATTAGTCATATAATACTGTCTGTATAGAGCCCCAGATGATAAGATTCAAAAAATAATCAGGATTTCTGGCATTGATATGCTGCTTTATAATCGTATCTCTTTTCCACTCACAGAAATAGGACACGCTGTGGGGTCACTTTGAGGAAAATGAGGTTAGGTCAGCTAAGTTAAATTTGTACTGCAGGTATATTTTTAGATAATTTCTAGTCCTTTCCCGTTTGGGACCTTGGAGGATTTGGAACACAATGTCACTAAATAAGAGAATATTATTCAAATGTTATCAGAGTATCTTTCCAAGGTTCCAAGTTGAAAAAGGACATTATTCAGTTCTAATGTATTTGTCTTCCTTCCTTCCTTCCTCCTTAGCTCTCATTCCCTTCCTTCCTTCCTTCCTTCCTTCCTTCCTTCCTTCCTCGATACATCCATCTTTACCTCTCATTTCCTTCCTTCCTCTCTCCCTCCCTCCTCTCATTTCCTTCCTTCCTTCCTTCTTCCATCTTTACCTCTCATTTATTTCTTTCCTTCCTTCCTCCCTCCCTCCCTCCCTCCCTCCTATTCTTTTCCTTCCTTCCTCCCCTCTATCTTTATTTCATTTCCTTCCTCCCTCCCTCCCTCTTTACCCCTTCCTTCCTTTCCTCTCTCCCTCCATACATCCATCTTTACTTCTCATTTCCTTCCTTCCTCCCTCCCTCCTTCCTATTCTTTTCCTTCCTTCCTCCCCTCTATCTTTACCTCATTTCCTTCCTCCCTCCCTCTTTACCCCTTCTTTCCTTCCTTTCCTCTCTCCCTCCATACATCCATCTTTACTTCTCATTTCCTTCCTTCCTTACCCTCACCTCTCATTTCCTTCCTCCCTCCCTCCCTCCTTCCTATTCTTTTCCTTCCTTCCCCCCTCTATCTTTACCTCATTTCCTTCCTCCCTCCCTCCCTCTTTACCCCTTCCTTCCTTTCCTCTCTCCCTCCATACATCCATCTTTACTTCTCATTTCCTTCCTTCCCCTCACCTCATTTCCTGCCTTCCTCCCTCCCTCCTTCCTATTCTTTCCCTTCCTTCCTCCCCTCTATCTTTACCTCATTTCCTTCCTCCCTCTCCCGCTTTACCCCTTCCTTCCTTTCCTCTCTCCCTCCATATATCCATCTTTACTTCTCATTTCCTTCCTTCCTTCCTTCCTCCCTCCTTCCTATTCTTTTCCTTCCTTCCTCCCCTCTATCTTTACCTCATTTCCTTCCTCCCTCCCTCTTTACTCCTTCCTTCCTTTCCTCTCTCCCTCCATACATCCATCTTTACTTCTCATTTCCTTCCTTCCCCTCACCTCATTTCCTGCCTTCCTCCCTCCCTCCTTCCTAGTCTTTTCCTTCCTTCCTCCCCTCTATCTTTACCTCATTTCCTTCCTCCCTCTCCCTCTTTACCCCTTCCTTCCTTTCCTCTCTCCCTCCATACATCCATCTTTACTTCTCATTTCCTTCCTTCCCCTCAGCTCTCATTTCCTTCCTTCTTTCTTCCCTCTCTATCCTCCATTTTTACCTCTCATTTCCTTCTTTCCTCCCTCTCTCTCTCCCATTCCTTTCTTCCTTCCCCTCCACCTTTACCTCTCATTTCCTCCCTCTGTCCCTGCTCTATCTCTTTTCCCTTCCCTTCCTTTCCATTCTATTTTGGCCTTTCTTTCTTCCTTTCTTTCTTTCTCAGAAAAGCAAATTCCAAGGACAATTCAAATTTTAGCAAAAGTACAAATGTCTGAAAAGAAAGGGGGAACGGTGGGCTCCTGTCAATTCTCTTCCTTTTCTCTTCCTCTTCATTTCCCCTCAGCTCTCGCCTCCAAATTTAACAGTTCATTCTGCCTTCCAATCTGTTCTTCTTACAGCTTCGTGCCGTTCCCCCAAAACTCTCTAGCGCTTTCTAAATCCGATGGAGAGCCTCATTCCGTTATTTTATCGATTGGAATTCTTGGAAAATCCTTAGGATGTTTTTTGATTCAGCCCCTGGGAAAGGAGGACAAAACTATCAATGTTAAAAATAGAAATGATCAAAGACAGGATAAACAGTCCCCCCCCCCCAAAAAAGGCCCAGTTATCTCAAAGAGAGAGAGAGAGAGAGAAAAAAACAGCCTCTGGATTTCAATTTCCAGAATAATCTCACACAACATCGTCAAGATAACATAATTCACAGTTTCATTTATCATCCTGAAATGATTTTTTCCTAGCCGTTCTGAGTCCCTGCTAAAAGTATTCTTATTTATTCGCTACTGTAGTCCAAGAAAGACACCGAAGGCTGTTCTTTTGCAAAAATAAATAAATAGCGTTTGTGGTGTCGTGAGAAGGCAAGATCTTCTCCCAAACCACAGAGACCACCAGAAGCAGCAGTTACAATTTTCTACTTAGAAACCAGGTGCCTATGGCTAAATTATGGTTAAAGAATGAAACAGCAAGTTTCAAATCTTCCTTGCTTTGAGGATAACCATAAACTTAGCCCGTAATGGCTAAGGACATCACAAAATAGAACCAACACACACACACACACAAAACACAGTATCCCCCAAGAACCAAACGTGGTTAACCTCAAGCTTTAAGTCCACAATCAGCTACAATACATACAATACAATACAATACAAAATCGTGGAGATTTTATTTCCTGGGTCCCCAAACAAACCAAGTTTTCACACCTGTCAGAAAACAGGATGCGGTACCTACTTCGAAAAAAAATGCAAATTTACCACAGTTTTTCGTGGGTGCAGGACTAGGCCTCCCCTCCCCATGTAACTCAACTTATAATGGGTGTGCCTCTGTGTCTGTGTCTGTGTTGTGTATTCTCTTGGCTTCGTTTCCGCAGCACCACAAAATGAACACTGTTTTGGGTGCTGCGGAAACGAAGCCCAGAGAATACACAACACACGCACACATAGACGCACAAGAATTTCTGCCAGTAAGCAAGGCAGTTGTTCAATTTTGTGACTTTTTTTTTGCTGTGGTCGTTAAGCGAATCATTGCAGTTGCTAAATGAATCGCACGGTTGTTACGCAAATCCGGCCTCTTCCATTTTCTGAGGTGATTGCCAAGTTCCTGAGGTGATTCTGCCGCTGTTTGTATCAGCTGCCTTATTCTTGCCTTTTAGTCACCATTTTTCACCTTCTGAATTCCTTTATTTTCTTTTTTTATACCACTGTTTTGGTTTTTCTTCCACGCTGCCCACCATCCTGGTTTCCGTGAGGTGCGCAGTCACGTAAACACGATGAATAAATAATTAAAAGCTGAAAAGGAGCACAGGTGGTCCTCGGCTTAACGACCACAATGTCTGTTGTTAAGCGAAACGTTTGCTTAAGTGAACTTTGCCTTGTTTTACGACCTTTCTTGCCAGTTGTTAAGGGAATCACTTAACAGGTGTCACAATGCCTAAGCAAATCGGGCTTCTCCCATTGACTTGGTCGCAAAAGGAGGATCACGTGACCCCAGGGACACTGCGACCGTCATAAATGCGAGTCAGTTACGAAGCGACCGTGGGGACGCTGCGACGGTTCGTACGTGTGAAAAACAGCCGTTAAGTCCCTTTTTTCCAGGGATGCTGCAACTTTGAACGGTCACTAAATGAACTGTTGTAAGCCAAGGAACACCTGTAATTATGAATCAGCTGCAAAAGGGCTAAGATAGGAACATTGCATCAAACAATTCTAAAAAAAATACAATTGCTTTAGCAATTCCAGAAATGGATGCCATTTATCACAAGATCAGTATCTCCAAGTTGTGCTGGCCACTAAAGAGGAACAGAGCTTTCTTAATCAACTGGAGAAAAACTAAATACTAACACAACTGAAGGATGAACACTGACACAACTGAAGGACCAGCGTGCAGGGACTCAGGGGCTCCTCCTTTTCAGAGGCCACGGGTGCAAACTCAGGGTGGAATGGGCAAAGCGTGAAGCGCATAGTAGGCTTTTTCAAAAAAAATTTAAAAGCAAGCAACACAATATAGTTAGTCCTCGTTCTACGACCACAGTTGAGCCCAAAATCTCCGTTGCTAAGCAAGGCAGTTGTTAGGTGAGTTTTGCCCCATTTTACGACCGTTTCACACTTATGATCAGCATCCCCAGAGTCACAAGATCAAAATTCAGAAGCATGTATTTATCCCCATCCCCATCCCCATGGGATCGAAATTCAAACCCTTGGCAACTGACTCATATTTATGACGGTTGCAGTGTCCCGGGGTGGCAACTGACTCGGATTTATGACAGTTGCAGTGTTCCGGGGTGGCAGCTGACTCATATTTATGATGGTCACAGTGCCCTGGGGTGGCAACTGACTCTATTTATGACGGTCGCAGTGTCCCGGGGTAGCAATTGACTCGTATTTATGACGGTTGCAGTGTCCAGGGGTCACGTGATCCCCTTTTGAAGTTGTGATAAGCAAAGTCAATGGGGGGAAGTCGCTTTCGCTTAACAACTGTGTTGCTAATTTAACAACTGCAGTGATTGTCTTAACAACAGGAGCAAGAAAGATTGTAAAATGGAGCAAAACTCACAACCAATGTCTCACTTAGCAACAGAAATTTGGGGTTCAATTGTGGTCATAAGTTGAGGACTACCCTGTACACCCATTTCAGAATCTCGTCTCGTTTGTTAGTTACCTGCAACAAACAAGGACACACCTCCCACACAGGCGGCGGCTGATGATGTTGGCAGAATGTCAGTTTTCCAGAGAAAGCAAAGACGCGGTGGGGGGGAAACCCCACACCTCCCCATGAATAATAATAATAATAACAACAACAACTGACTACAAGCAGCAGCATGACAAACTAGCAACAATGGTGCATTGGAAGATCTGCAAGAAATATCATTTGTCTGTAAGCAAGAACTGGTGGGATCATAAAATAGAGAAAGTCATACAAAATGATAAAGTTAAACTGCTCTGGGACTTCAGAATTCAAACAGACAAGCACCTGCAACATTACACCCCAGACTTAACAATTGTCGATAAGAAAGACAAAAAAGTCTGGATAGTGGACGTGGCAGTGCCTGGAGACAGCAGAATAGACGAGAAAGAACTGGAGAAGATAACAAAATACAAAGACCTACAAATAGAAATAGAAAGACTGTGGCAAAAGCAAGCAAGGGTAGTACCAATAGGCTCCTTGGGTGCAATCCCAAACAACTGGAGCACGACTTGAACACCATTGGCATTGACAAATTCGCTATTAGTCAATTGCAAAAGGCGGCCTTACTAGGAACTGCTACCATCCTGCGACGATATCTGTAATACCATCAAACATCCACATCCGCCTATCCCAGGTCCTGGGTAAGGACTCGATAGGTAGACAAAATGCCAAATCCAGTCTGAACATCTGGCTGACTGTGTGATGATTAATAATAATAATAATAATAATAATAATAATAATAATAATAATAATAATAATTAGAAGAAGAAAGTTGGAAGGGACCTTGGAGGTCATCTAGTCCAACCCCCTGCTCAGGCAGGAAACCCTACACCATTTCGGACAAATGGCTGTCCAATCTCTTCTTAAAAACTTCCAGTGTTGAAGCATTCACTGCTTCTGGAGGCAGGCTGTTCCACTGGTTAATTGTTCTCACTGTCAGGAAATTCCTCCTTAGTTCCAGGTTGCTCCTCTCCTTGATCAATTTCTATCCATTGCTTCTTGTCCTCCCTTCACGTTTCTTTGGAAAATAGCTTGACTCCCTCTTCTTTGGGGCAGCCCCTGAGATACTGGAACACTGCTATCCTGTCCCCCCTCGTCCTTCTCTTCGCTAAACTAGACATCCCCAATTCCAGCAGCCATTCCTTGAATGATCCCCACAGGTAAATCAGGAAGGATCCCCCACTTTCTAGTGAAAAATTAACTAGGTACCTGTTGGTATTTTTGGACCGGATTCCCCCTCCGCAAACCTGTTTTCATTCAGCCAAAAGATGCCAGCTTCCACCACTTCTATCCTGTTTTGTCGCCAGGATAATTTGCAAGCCAGGAAGTTGCAATTAAGAAGAAGAAAATGCATGTTTACTTGCAAGGAGCAAGCTCAATGGGATGCTTGCTTGTTAAGGGGCACACCGCTGATTGTTAGCCTCGGGGTCAAATCCGGCACCAGAGAACAGATCACAGTTGGAATCCACCCTTTGCACGGCTGAAACAAACGCTAATTATACAGCTCAACGAGGTGCAAGGAGAGGGGTGGGATGGAAACTGGCTTCCTGTAAAAAAAAAATCCTATTTTTATACTCCGAAGTTTCTTGAACCCAAGGAGGCCAGCCGAACAGACACACTAAAACACGGCTGTACACGTCCCAAACGAAAAGCAGATTAAAAGGGCAGCAAAACGCCATAGATAATAAAACTATAGATAGTCCTTGATTTACCTCAGTTCGCTTAGTGACCGTTTGAAGGCACAACGGCACTGGAAAAAGGGACTTCTGATCGTTTTTCACACTTACGACCGTCGCAGCCTCCCTCGCGGTCACGTGATCAAAATCCAGACACCTTAGCCGCGGGTTCATATTTATGACATTTAAGGGGTCACATGATCCCCTTTTGTGACCTTCTGACAAGCAAAGCCAATGGGGAAGCCAGATTCGCTTAACGACCGTGCTACTCATTTAACAACGGCCGCGATTCACTTGACAGATGGGGCAAGAAAAGTCGTAAAACAGGGCAAACCCCCCTTGACAAATGTCTCACTTAGCAACATAAATTTTGGGCTCAGCTGTTGTAAGTCGAGGACTTACCTTGAATATCTTAAGTACAAAATTAAAAGAATGTTTGGCGGTTGCAGTTCAACCATATTGAGACTTTTTTCTCTTTCTTTCTTTCTTTCTTTCTTTCTTTTTCTTTCTTCTTTCCTTTCTTCCTTCCTTCTCTTTCTTTCTCCCTCCCTCCCCCTTTCTTTCTTTCTTTCTTTCTTTCTTTCTTTCTTTCTTTCTTTCTTTCTTTCTTCTTTCCTTTCTTTCTTCCTTCCTTCTCTTTCTTTCTTTCTTTCTTTCTTTCTTTCTTTCTTTTTTTTCTTTCCTTCTTTCCTTCCTTCTCTTTCTTTCTCCCTCCCTCCCCCTTTCTTTCTCTTTCTTCCTTCCTTTCTTTCTTTCTTTCTTTCTTTCTTTCTTTCTTTCTTTCTTTCTTTCTTTCTCTCTTTCTTTTTCTTATTTATGAAACGTTTTAAGAAATCTGTTGCCGGGCTGCTAAAAAAAAAAAAAAAGAAAAGAAAAAAGAATATTTTTAATTTCCTTTAGCCCAGGATAGAATCGTAGTTAGGAAAAATGGCAATCACTCTGTTCCTGATTTCTTCAGTCGTTTGTCTTGGGCCGACGCTGAAGGTGTGCAGAAAAATGAATAATTTTTCCAAGCAGAAAGAAGCTTTCCGATGCCGTATAATTATCCAGAATAAGCAGCTTTTAAAGTAAGCTGCAATTCCCCTCACACTTTCAACAGGACTGTTTTTTCAAAACGAACCACTAGCTGCAGCATTTCACAGGTGGATGGAGGGCTCCTCTGAAAATTCAGAACAGCTGGCAGAGACAGGAGAAACCACGTCTCTTCCCAGCTGTTGGGCAAAATTCACCTTCCAGTCCAAACAGAGCCCAAAATGTCTGTTGCTAAGTGAGGCATTTGCAAAGTGGGCTTTGCCCCGTTTTACGGCCTTCCTTGCCCCAGTTGTTAAACGAATCACTGCAGATGTTCAGTTCAGTCACACGGATGTTAAGCGAATCGGGCTCCCCCGTTGACTTTTTGCTGGTCAGAAGGTCGCAGAAACGGAGCACGTGACCCCGGGATACTATGCAACACATGACCCTGGGGAATGCTCCAACAGTTGTAAGTGTGAAAAACGGCCATAAGTCCCTTTTTTTTCCAGGGCCGTTGTAACTTCACAACGTCACTAAACGAAAAGCTTGTAAGTCGAGGACTGCTGCAAAAGAAATCGGAGCATCGGAAGGCTTAGTTCGGCCCTCTGGATTCCGTGCAGGAGTCGAAATTGCAGCGTTGTCGTTCGATGGCTGTCCATACTCCACCCCTTTGTGAGTTTGTGAGTCTGTTTGGCCTCACTCAGCAAAAAAACAAAACAAAAACAAAAAAGGACACCACCGCCCTGGGTTGCCCTATCAAAAACCTCTTCCTGTTAGCTTCTGCTTAATATTTAGCTGACCCGTTTCCCTTCCTCGGATGTGATCTTCTCCTAAGATTGGGAAAGTCCTATCCTATTTCCCCGACTCTTCTGAAGCCTAAATAAACTTCATTCTCTCATAAAATTAGGTTTCGAAAGCTCCGTTCGTCCCCGGTTGCTCTTCTCCAAACATCCCGGTTTCCTGAAACCACCCTTTTAAAAATAAAATAAAATAAATGTAATTCCCAGAACTGGATACCCTGAGCAAGCTGGGTTGAAGCCAGGCAGAATAAAATGTTGAAAGATAAAAAGATGTTGAGACTCTAGAAAGAGTACAGAGAAGAGCCACAAAGATGATTAGAAGTCTGGAGGCTAAAACATATGAGGAATGGTTGATGGAATTGGGTATGTCTAGTTTAATGAGGAGAAGGACGAGGAGGGACATGATAGCAGTCTTCCAGTATCTCAGGGGCTGCCCCAAAGAAGAGGGAGTCAAGCTATTCTCCAAAGCGCCTGAAGGCTGGACAAGAAGCAATGGATGGAAACTCATCGAGAGAAGCAACCTAGAACTAAGGAGAAACTTCCTGACTGTTAGAACAATTAACCAGTGGAACAACCTGCCTCCAGAAGTTCTGAATGCTCCAACACTGGAGATTTTTAAGAGGAGATTGGACAGCCATTTGTCTGAAGTGGTATAGGGTTTCCTGCCTGAGCAGGGGGTTGAACTAGATTAGAAGACCTCCAAGGTCCCTTCCAACTTTATCATCGTTGTTGTTGTTGTTATTATTATAAAAAGCATTTATTTCTGGGAGTCTGGAAACCATTGTTTTATTGATACGGACTCCAATGGAGAAGGAAGGAAGGAAGGAAGGAAGGAAGGAAGGAAGGAAGGAAGGAAGGAAGGAAAGAGAGAGAGAGAGAGAAAGAAAGAAAGAAAGAAAGAAAGAAAGAAAGAAAGAAAGAAAGAAAGAAAGAAAGAAAGAAAGAAAGAAAGAAGGGAGGGAGGGATCTGGAAGGAAGGAAGAGAGAGTGAAAAGGAAGGAAGGAAAGAAGGAAAAGAAAGAGAAAGAAAGAAAGAAACAAGAAAGAAAGGAGGAGGGAGGGAGGGAGAAGGAAGGAAAGAAAGAAAAGGGAGGGAGGGAGAGAGGGAGGGAGGGAGGGAGAAGGAAGGAAAAAAGGAGAGAAAGAAAGAAAGAAATAATAAAGAAAGGAGAAGGGAGGGAGGGAGAAGGAAAGAAGGAAGGAAAAGAAAAAGAAAGAAAGAAAGAAAAAAAGAAAAAAGAAAGAAACAATAAAGAAAGGAGAAGGGAGGGAGGGAGAAGGAAGGAAAGAAAGAAAAGGGAGGGAAGGAGAGAGGGAGGAAGAAGGAAGGAAAAAAGGAAAGAGAAAGAAAGAAAGAAAGAAAGAAAGAAAGAAAGAAAGAAAAAGAAAGAAAGATTCCAAAGCAGCTTAATTTTTGCTAACAAGCAGACCCCACCCTTTTGGGGGGGGTGACTCAGAGCTCCTGCAGCTTGTATAAACTTACATGTTTTTCCTCTTTCTGAAATTCACATTACCTTCCCCCCCCCCCTCCGGGGGCCTCACACACACCCTTCCCCAAGAGGAATTTCACAGCAGAATCTAAGCTTAGGAGTTAGAAACAAATTTAGGGCAATTGACTAATTGAAGCCAATATAAGTAAACAAGTCAACTGTAAGCATACGTATAAGCAAGTAACAAATCCACTGCTGCGTTTCTATTGTTTTAACTGTAGCCTATATTTTGAATGGTTAGCCATCCAGGATTGTCAACTGAAATGGCTGGCTACTGGATTAATTAAATAAATAGAGAAACAGCTTAAGATGGCAAACTTCATCATGACACAGATACTTGGATGCAATCTGCAGGGGCTCCCCCCCTTTTTTTTCTGCTCAACTTCGGATGAACAAGTCAAATAATGTTATGCTTGCAAATGTTGATTTCCTAAATTGTAATCAATATGGATAGAAGGCTCCCCCCCTCCCTCTTTATTACTGGCCGTCAAAGTTATCCAAAGATTAAAACGTCAATAATCTTCAATTAATGCAAAGTCAACACTGTATTGAAACCCTATCGACATTATAACGACGTGATTTTCAAAGAGTTTCAAAAAGTGGCTTTCATCCACAGCGAACATCTCATTAGTACACACATTTAAAATATACCCTCTATAAATATGCTCTGAATCACAATTATGCTTCCTCCTTCCGTTATATATTCAAGATGGACAGTGAATAATATTTATATGTTACTTATATGTGAGGGTGTAGGTCAGGGGTAGGCAACCTTGGCTCTTTTATGATTCGTGGACTTCAACTCCCAGAATTCCTGAGCCAGCCATGCTGAGGGGAAAGGGAGAGTTTCCAAGCTGAGCCATGCTGGCTCAGGAATTCTGGGAATTGAAGTCCACCAGTCATAAAAGAGCCAAGGTTGCCTACCCCTGGTGTAGGTCTATACATATGTTGTATATAGCATGTCTAAATGTATATTATGTATGTGTACACTTTGAGAGCAAGGAACTAAATTTCATTTTTAATGGGTGCCATTGTGCCCACAGGAAAAATGACAATAAAGGTTATCTGTCTGTCTGTCTATCTATCTATATACATATCTATCATCTATCTATCTACCTGTTTATCTATCTATCCATCAGTCAATCATGTCTGTTTGTCTATCTATATACATATCTATCATCTATCTATCTATCCATCCATCCATCAATCCGTCAATCATGTCTGTTTGTCTGTCTGTCTATATACATATCTATCATCTATCTATCTGTTTATCTATCTAACCATCCATCCATCCATCTATCTATCCTTCCATCTATCTGTCAATCAACTATCTGTCTGTCTATATCTGTCTGTCTGCCTGTCTATTCTGGTGATTTGGCTTTCCAAATGAAAGAAGAAGAAAAAAAAGAATTCAAATTTGTTCGATAAAGACCAGCTCTTTTCTAAGTAGATTAACCAGACCAAAATCGACACTAAAAAACCCGGCTCCTTTTCGTAGGCTGCAATGCCTGGTGAAAAGTGAGCTAAATTATGAATTAGGGCAGCGTGCCACTTTAATGTTTAAACCTTTTATCTTTCTTCAGTTGTCAGAAGGGTGGCTGACACCCCAGGTCTGCATCTGAAGGCAACGCTGCTTTTTAGTTAGCTGAGGTTCACCTTCTAGAAAGCTTCCCCACTGTGCCTGCGGGCGGGGGGGGGGGGGGAACGGACATCCAATTGAATTTGCTGGGTTGTTTAAACAGGCTAAGCATAGCAGCTTCTAGTAGTAAGTCCTGTGGCCTGGCTGATCACTTTGCATTATGTGCGCCTCTTCTGGAAATCAATTGACAAAAAAAAAAAAGGAAAGAAAACTGTCACAGGCATTTTCAAAACAGGGAGCACACTTTTAATCAACTTTCCCCGACTTCTGGATGTGTGTGTGTGTGCGTGTGTGTGTGTGTGTGTGTGTGTGCAGAGGAGGAGGCTGCATTAGGAGAAATTGGCCCAGAGTATTACATTCAGCTTTAGAAACCTTACTCTTGGGTTACAACAAGCAAGCCCCCACCCCACCCCGTAAAACAAAGCAGTGTGGGAGATCAACAAAACAAAGGAAGGAAGGAAGGAAGGAAGGAAGGAAGGAAGGAAGGAAGGAAGGAAGGAAGGAAGGAAGGAAGGAAGGAAGGAAGGAAGGAAGGAAGGAAGGAAGGCAGGAAGGCCTACAATTTTGGAGGGAAGGAAGGCCTACAATTTTGGAGGGATGGATGGAGGGATGGCCTGGAATTTAGGATGTATGGATGGATGAAGGGATGGATGGATGGATAGATGGAAGGAGGGAGGGAGGGCCTGGAATTTAGGATGGATGAATGGCCTAAAATTTTGGATGGATGGAGGGAGACATGGATGGATGGCCTGAAATTTAGGATGGATGAAGGGATGGATGGATAGAGGGATGGAGGGCCTGGAATTTAGGATGGATGGCCTAGAATTTTGGATGCATGCATTGAGGCACGGATGGATGGCCTGGAATTTAGGATGGATGAAGGGATGGATAGAGGGATGGAGGGCCTGGAATTTAGGATGGATGGATGGATGGCCTAGAATTTTGGATGGATGCATTGAGGCATGGATGGATGGCCTGGAATTTAGGATGGATGAAGGGATGGAGGGATGGATGGATGGATGGAAGGAAGGAAGGATGAAAGGAAGGAAGGAAGGCCTTGAATTTAGGATGGATGGATGGATGCACGGAAGGAAAAAAGGAAAAAAAGGGAAGGGAAGATGAAGAAGAAAGGTGAGGGAGGGAGGGAGGGAACGAAGGAAGGATGGATCACTCCCTTGTTGCTTTCTTCATCCTTGGATGACAGTGCAGAACATCAAAACTAAATCAGCTACATCTGAATTTTACTTTTTATCTTCTCTGTCCAAGTTTAACCTGGAAGCAGTCAAAGATTCTGAATAACTGAAAGAAACAGCGGCTTGGTCCACATGAGCAAGCGTGGCTTTACACTAAATAATCAAGTGGCTTGACAGTCCAACTATCAGATCCAAGCTTTAGTCAACACTTAACTTTGTTAAAAGATTGAACGACTGCCAGTATTCAAGGCCCACATCCGTCGCTATGATAGGCAAAGTAAACTGGCACACTCAACACATCAAATTAATTTAGTTAAATCAGGAACTGTTGAACAAACCCCCATTAAGTGAGTTTGCACCCACCTATAATTGCCAGGTCCACATAACATACTAAACCGAAACTGAGCAGGACCTACAATTGTTTAGCCCAGGGGTAGGCAACCTTGGCTCTTTTATGACTCGTGGACTTCAACTCCCAGAATTCCTGAGCCAGCCATGCTGAGGGGAAAGGGAGAGTTTCCAAGCTGAGCCATGCTGGCTCAGGAATTCTGGGAGTTGAAGTCCACGAGTCAGAAAGTGGCCTAGGCCTAGGCCAGAGGTAGGCAACCTTGGCTCTTTTATGACTCGTGGACTTCAACTCCCAGAATTCCTGAGCCAGCATGGCTCAGCTTGGAAGCCTCTCCCTTTCCCCTCAGCATGGCTGGCTCAGGAATTCTGGGAGTTGAAGTCCACACATCATAAAAGAGCCAAGGTTGCCTACCCCTGGTTTAGCACAATGGGTGAAACAGATCATTACTTAGGTTAGATGCTACAAGGACACAACATTACGAAGCTGTTCCAAACAAAATACAAAACTCTTTATATTGACTCAGTTCTGATTTCGCCCTGCTTAAGCAGCCCTCTGCAAATAAAAACACAAAGCAAATGTGGTTTATTTGACTCTTAACCATGATAACTGATTCACACAGCACATTAGTCAGGAGTAAATCTTATATAGTATGGAAAGAGCAACCATCTGGGAAAGCCTAAAATTAATGCTTTGTATTTATTATAACTATAATTATAATTATTAAATTTAATGTATTAGTCATAGGCAAAATTTAGGCATCTATTAAATGTAATTACGGTAACTGTTGAGAAAATCTTAACCAGAAAGAATACTTTGAACTTTATGGGAGAAACAAATCTAAATAAGAACTGTAACAGGATATAAGATGAGGCAATCAGAATGATTAGATAGAAAAGAAATATTATATTGATGTGATCATTATTTCTAGGAATATTGGGGGGGGGAAATCATATATGTAACTGTTATTTATCAAAATAATAAGAACTGTATTATTTCAAGGTTTGCAAAGAAGACATTTTGGGGGAAAGGGGAAATCAACTAAATGTACTATATAGATTATGGATTATAGAAACCAATTGTTAATTATTTTTCTTTACAAGTGTAAACCCAGCAAAAGCACTGTTTACCAACTATTAAGTGATTTATGTTTTTAAAAAATCAATAAAATATGTGGGGAAAAAAAGTTTAGACATCTAAACTTTCTGAATAAATAGAAGCTGGCAAAAAATCCACAGGGCCCGGAGCTAAAAAGAAACATCTTTTTGCAAATGTCAATATGTATTTTTATTTATGTGCAACTGTTTACAGATTTAGAATAAGAAAACAGGGAATATTACATGTATAAAAATTGGACACTCTTTTAATCAATACTTCATAGCAGTTCCTTGACCAGAAACAACAGCTTCTTTAAAAAAAAAAAAGTTTTTATTGATTTTTAATACAATTCAATGGTAGTTATTCAACAAACCTATTCAACAAATAGCACTTATTCAACAAATAAATAGTACGCTTGCTGAGGAATTCTGGGACTTGAAGTCCACAAGTCATAAAAGGGCCAGGTTTGAAGACCCCTGACCTAAAGTATGCAAAAAAAAGTTTTTGAACGGTCTTTAAAATGATTATCATTTGGGGAGCTCTCCAATACGCAGCACTTGCAAGAATATTTCTGCGTTAGAAGCCTTGTTAGAAGTTGTTATTTTTGCTGAAGAAGAAACCACAAAGTCTTAATTACAAGTGTGTCCAAACTTTTGTGCCCATAATATTCACAGCTTTCTTCATCTGAATCCGTAAGTGGCTGCAGGCAAGCTGCAGCAAACTTGTTCAACTTTACACAACAATGCTGTGTTTACCTGTGGCACACAGACACTGTGTCAGCTTCTGCTTACAGTATTTAAGCAGGGGCCTTCAAACTTGGCCCTTTTATGACTTGTGGACTTCAACTCCCAGAATTCCTCAGCCAGCTTGCCTGGCTGAGGAATTCTAGGAGTTGAAGTCCACAAGTCATAAAAGGGCCAAGTTTGAAGGCCCCTGATATAGACTTTAAGAGGATTGGACTTCAACTCCCAGAATTCCTCAGCCAGCATGCCTGGCTGAGGAATTCTGGGAGTTGAAGTCCACAAGTCATAAAAGGGCCAAGTTTGAAGGCCCCTGATATAGACTTTAAGAGGATTGGACTTCAACTCCCAGAATTCCTCAGCCAGCATGCCTGGCTGAGGAATTCTGGGAGTTGAAGTCCACAAGTCATAAAAGGGCCAAGTTTGAAGGCCCCTGATATAGACTTTAAGAGGATTGGACTTCAACTCCCAGAATTCCTCAGCCAGCATGCCTGGCTGAGGAATTCTGGGAGTTGAAGTCCACAAGTCATAAAAGAATCAAGTTTGAAGAGCCCTGATATTTACGATTCCCTGAAAGGTACAATTGGATGAGGAATGTCCTAAATTTTAGATACAACTGCAATTACATGTTAGCTTTTCTTTCAGAGTTTTTTTTTTCTGCCTCTACATGAAGTCCAAACAGCTGCAATTCTTCACAATGTCTAATTCGCCAAGCCTGCAGCCTTTTATCAGTGTTTGCATCTCTGTCTTGATGACATATGAGAAACACTAACATTTTTTCCCACATAGTCAGGACGGCCACAATTACATTGTCAGAAAGCCGAGTTCCTGCATATGCACAGGTAATCCTTGACTTACACTATTCATTAGCAACCATCTGAACTTATGACGACACTGAAAAAAAAGGGAGAATTAAGAAACAAAGCAAATCAGGGGAAAAAGGCCCACTTCAGTCAATCTGGAATAACAAGGACACCCATTTTATTTTTCCCGTGTCAAAGCTAAGGCTAGGCTATAATTAGTGGCACTCACTTTGCAAGAAATGATAAATCAACGATAACTGGATGCACCTTATTTTTAAAGCCGCTCCATTCTCACTGCACCCCAACAAAGATAATGATGATGATGATAATAATAATACTTGGAAGAGATCTTGGAGGTCATCTAGTCCAACCCCCTGCTCAGGTAGAAAACCCTATATCATTTCAGACAAATGGCTGTCCAGTCTCTTCTTAAAAACTTCAAGTGTTGAAGCATTCACCACTTCTGGAGGCAGGTTGTTCCACTGGTTAATTGTTCTAACTGTCAAGAAGTTTCTCCTTAGTTCTAGGTTGCTTCTCTCCTTGATTAGTTTCCATCCATTGCTTCTTGTCCTGCCTTCAGGTGCCTTGGAGAAGAGATTGACTCCCTCTTCTTTGGGGCAGCCCCTGAGGTATTGGAAGACTGCTATCATGTCCCCCCCCCCCTCATCCTTCTCTTCATTAAACTGGACATACCCAATTCCAGCAACCGTTCCTTATATGCTTTAGCCTCCAGTCCCCTAATCAACTTTGTTGCTTTTCTCTGCACTCTTTCTAGAGTCTCAACATCTTTTTTACATTGTGGTGACCAAAACTGGATGCAGTATTCCTAGTGTGGCCTTACCAAGGCCTTGTAAAGCAGTATTAACACTTCACGTGATTTTCATTCTATCCCTCTGTTAAGGCAGCCTAGCCCTGTGTTGGCTTTTTTGACAGCTGCAGCACACGGCTGGCTCATATTTAGGTGATTGTCCACTAGGACTCCGAGGTCCCTCTCACAGTTACTACTATTGAGCAAGGTACCCCCTATCCTATACCTGTGCATTTGGTTTTTCTTGCCTAAATGTAGAACCTTACTTGTTTCACCACTGAATTTCATTTTGTTAGATAGCGCCCAGTGTTCAAGTCTGTCCAGATCCTTCTGTATCTTATAATTAAATATAATTAAAACCATTTTTTAAAGAAACACAAGTAACCTCTTCATGCACAAGCAAGACAAACGTGAAGCTAGCTTTGAGAATAAGAGAAACACAGTCTGTCAAGTCTAATGCAGATAGTCCTCGGACTTATGTCCACAACTGAGCTCACAATTTCCACTGCTAAGCAAGGCAGTTGTCAAATGGGTTTTGCTCCACTTTACGACCTTTTTTACCACGGCTGTTAAGCGAATCGCTGCAGTTGTTAAGTGAATCGTGCAGTCATTAAGCAAATCGGGCTTCCCCCGTTGACTCTGCCTATCGGAAGCTGGCTAGGAAAGTCACCAAAGATGATCACATGACCCATCACCGACACTAAACCACCGGAAGTCCAAGCCTAAATTTTTTATCACACAACTGTAGGGATGTTCCCATAGTCGTAAGTGTGAGAACCGTCACAAGTACATTTTTTCATTGTTGTTATAACTTCAGATGGTCACTTAATGAACATTGTAAGTGGAGGACTATCTGTGATCAGATATTTACCCTACAGGACAGAGCAGTGAGTTTCACATCCTTTAAAAGAATGAGAAGTCAGGGTGATTTTTGACCTGCTGGCTATGATTGATATCAGATACCAGAGATGGGTTCAAGAGAAAAACGAAACACTCATTCCCCACCACAAAGCTTGTCACTCTTGTCACTCATACAAGCCAAAATTTTCCCCGTGTTCCAAGATTTTGTGTCCTGCCTGTTTAAAAAAAAAAAAAAGCAAGCCATCATTTGAGCTTTCCAAAGAGTTATTTTGCTAAAAGCGTCAATTCAGAGTATAGAACACTGATGGCGAACCTTTGAGAGACCGAGTGCCCAAACTGCAACCCAAAACCCACTGATGCATCATCGGATGCCAGATGGGTGTGGCCCATTGGGTGGGCGTGGCCCATTGGGTGGGCGTGGCTGCCGTGATAACGGCAGATTGGGTGGGACTAAAAAGTTCAATCAATCAATTCCAACTTTGCAAGATCTTTTTCTTTCCTGCAAGAAATTGAAATTGACTGATTGATTGAGCCTTTTTTTTTTTTGTACACGGCGGCGGAGGCGTAAAGCGAAAAGGTTTTATAAAACCCAGCTGAAGACCTAGGACGGGCGACAGCGCGCGGGCCCACAGAGAGGGCTCTGAGTGCCGCCTCTGGCACCCGTGCCATAGGTTCGCCACCACTGGTATACAATACAGAATATTAGGATATAGAATAGAATAGAATGGGATTATAGAATAGAATAGAAGTATAAAATAGAAATATAACTAGAATAGAAATTTAGAATAGAAAAATAAAACAGAAAAATAGAATAGAATAGAATAGAATAGAATAGAATAGAATAGAATAGAATAGAATAGAATAGAATAGAATATATGGAATGGAACGGAATGGAATAGAATATATATAGAATAGAATAGAAATAAAGAGTAGAAATATAGAATAGAAAAATAAAATAGAAATATAGAATAGAATAGAATAGAATAGAAATATAAAATAGAAATATAGAATAGAATAGAAAAATAAAATAGAAATATAGAATAGAATAGAATGGGATTATAGAATAGAATAGAAGTATAAAATAGAAATATAACTAGAATAGAAATTTAGAATAGAAAAATAAAACAGAAAAATAGAATAGAATAGAATAGAATAGAATATATGGAATGGAACGGAATGGAATAGAATATATGTGGAATAGAATAGAATAGAAATATAGAGTTGAAATATAGAATAGATAGAAATATAGAATAGAATAGAATAGAATAGAAATATAAAATAGAAATATAGAATAGAATAGAAATATAGAATAGAAAAATAAAATAGAAATATAGAATAGAATAGAATGGGATTATAGAATAGAATAGAATAGAATAGAATAGAATAGAATAGAATAGAATAGAATAGAATTTTCAGGGAAATACGGTACTAAATGCGTCCATCTAGCTGACAATCTTAACTGGGGCTTATTTTGGGGGTAGGACTTCTATTACAACCATCCTGACAAATCATGCTAGGGCTTATTTTCCGGTTAGGTCTTATTTTCTGGGAAATAGGGTAAATGTCAGCCTACATTAAAACGAGATTTCGTTGCACACAGCTCTCAAAGGGTAACCACCTCCGATATACCGTGCATGAAGATGACAAAAATTAAATAAATTATGCATATATCCGCATACATACATATATATGTATGTGAAGACTCTGAAGCCTTCGGGAAGAATCATCATGCAATGACTAGGAAGAACTAGGAAGAAATGCCAGCCCTGCTTTTGACTCTGTAAAATATCTCCAGGATCTGGATTATTTCTTTTTCTTCTCGGGCAGAAGTCTCTTGAGAAGCCAGGGACAATTTTATCCTGCCCTAAGAACACTTTGATCTAAAACCTATTTGCACAGATGGGTGAAGAGCTGAAAAATGGTCTTGTCTTATCGGAGTCCTCCTTCTCTAATGTCGATTTGAAGGAATCCATTTGAGATGGGAAAAAAAGATATTTTCCATTCTCTAGGGTAGGGGTTAAAAGCCTTGGCAACTTTTAAGACTTGTGGACTTCAACTTGTGGACAAGAAGCAACAGATGGAAACTAAGAAGCAACTTAGAACTAAGAAGAAATTTCTGGACACTTAGAACAATTAACCAGTGGAACAGCTCGCCACCGGAAGTTGTGAATGCTCCAACACTGGAAGTTTTTAAGAAGAGACTGGACAGACATCTGTCTGAAATGCGATAGGGTTTTCTGCCTGAGCAGGGGGTTGGACTAGAAGACCTCCAAGGTCCCTTCCAACTCTGCTATTCTATTCTATTCTATTCTATTCTATTCTATTCTATTCTATTCTATTCTAATTAATTTTCTATTCTATTCTATTCTATTCTACTATTCTATTCTATTCTAATTAATTTTCTATTCTATTCTATTCTATTCTAATTAATTTTCTATTCTATTCTATTCTATTCTACATTCTATTCTATTCTATGCTATGCTATTCTATTCTATTCCATTCCATTCTATATTCCATTACATATTTTCTATTCTATTCTATTCTAATTAATTTTCTATTCTATTCTATTCTACTATTCTATTCTATTCTATTCTAATTAATTTTCTATTCTATTCTATTCTAATTAATTTTCTATTCTATTCTATTCTACTATTCTATTCTATTCTATTCTATGCTATGCTATTCTATTCTATTCTAATTAATTTTCTATTCTATTCTATTCTATTCTAATTAATTTTCTATTCTATTCTATTCTATTCTATTCTATTCTACTATTCTATTCTATTCTATGCTATGCTATGCTATGCTATGCTATTCTATTCTATTCTCTCCCAGAATTCCCCAGCCACCCTGAAAAACACATATTGGGAGTCCATATTAAACTATATTAATCTCATAAACTTCCTACCATAATAACAAAGAGGATACACACTTTGTAATAAAGAAGAAAAATGCCAAGCTCTTCTCCAAAGCACCAGAAGGCAGGACAAGAAACAATGGATGGAAACTAATCAAGGAGAGAAGCAGCCTGGAATTAAGGAGAAACTCCCTAACAGTGAGGACAATTAACCAGTGGAACAGCTGGCCACCAGATATTGTGAGTGCTCCATCACTGGAGGCTTTTAAGAAGAGAGTGGACAACTATTTGTCTGGAAATGGCGTAGGGTCTCCTGCCTGAGCAGAGGGTTGGACTGGATGACCTTCAAGGTCCCTTCCAACTCTGTTTTTCTGTGTTACCTATGTTACCCTCCATGACTTTCTATGATGAAGCTTCACTGTTGTGTTTAATGAAAATTGGAGGGGACTTGCATTAGTCATTTCCTTAGTTTCTATCTAGAGGGCAGATATTATGTTTCTTTTCAGTTAATTTAACTTTCTAGACAGGCAAGAACTATGTTGCACAACAGCAAGGAAATGTTGAGTTTGATCCAACACTGTTGCTTGTTTAATAAGCTACACAAACACAGTAGCAATGCTATCTTTGCACAACTAGCCAAAAGGTTTTGCAACAGTAAACTGTCTATATAGTAAGTTCAAAAGAAACAACTCAAAGTTTCCTCTTAATTGAAAAGACGGAAAAGATAAAAAAAAAAAAACTTGTTAAAATTGACCGTGCAATTTTTCTAGCAAGCCCCAATCCATAGCCTCAATCTTAAAACTGTCAGATCCCTGATCCAATTTCCAAATCATTCAAAATTATCCATACATTCAAACCAACTTTCCAGGCCTTGCCAGCCTTGGCTCTAATCAACAATTCTTTATTTGTAGGTGCAGATCTCACACACAAACCTACAAACTTTAACAGCTATTATAATCACGAATTCAAAGGTTGCAACAGATAGAAAACATGGCTAAGTAAAGATAATTATTCTCTTTAAATGCAAATATCAGGAAGCTAGTCTTAATGAAGAATTCAACTTTGAACTGTAGCAAGACCAACATCTGAGAGGAACTACAGGATGGATGGATGGATGGAGTTATCACTGCTTATAAGAATAATGCATGTTCTTGAAGGCAAAACATTCTTAAAAACAGTGATTTTTCTGTACCTTTTTCAGACTGTAAGGCAGTGGTTCTCAACCTTTCTAATGCCGCGACCCCATAATACAGTTCCCCATGTTGTGGTGACCCCCAACCACTTATACATCACCGGGTGCCAGGGGCGTGGCCAAAGAAAAGGGGAAAAAAATGGCGGACAGCCTTGTTTGGCGACCCCCGTGAAATGATCGTTCGACCCCAAATGGGGTCCCGACCCACAGGTTGAGAACCACTGCTGTAAGGGGAAAGACAGATCTGTTATTACAAATAAGTTTCATTATATCCAGATTTATTTTTATTTTTTAAAAAAAAAACAACAACAACATTACGGGAACATTTTAGATGTTCTACAGATGAATCCGCAAAGGAGGATGATTGCACAAATTAAAAGTAAACAATTAGCTTAAACTCCGTGGGCCTCTAGAAAGAACATCATAAACCTTCTCAGAGAGGAGAAAAAAAATGTTATTTATTCTGCAGTTGCAATGGACTTAAAAGGTTAGTGTTACAACACCTTCCTGTTTGCTCCGCCGGCGAAGGCAAAGCAGGCTCCAGGGCAGATTCCTACTGGATCCCTCTCGCTGGGATCAAGTTTGGATCACGGCTGTTGTCGGAGCACACAACGGTGGGACTTCAAGAGTCAAACAGTCTGGGTTGGAGTTATAAGGCACTTCCCAAGATGCAGGCAAGAGATAAGGAAAGGGCCCAACCCAATGACATTTTAAGTCACAGTTCCTATCCCAGCCTAAGACCAGGAGGAGAAAGGACTACCTCAAAAAAAAAAAAAAAAAGCAAGAAAAGTCACCCATCAAACTACTTTTTAAGCACCCAGGAAAGGAAGGGAGAAAAAAACGCCACTGGAGGAGAAGAACTTTGCATTGAGGGTTCTCTCCTATTAAAATCCACCTTTAAAGGAAAATATTTGTAGGTCAGGATTGAAATGAGGGGCCCTTGGTGTTCTCTGGGGCTTGGCTGTTTTCTTGCAGACGTTTCATGACCAAACTAGGTAACATCATCAGTGCTAGAAGGGAGTTAGGGTTTGCAGAGAGGAGGAGGAGGAGGAGGAGGAGGAGGAGGAGGAGGAGGACGACTATGGGGTCCCTGAGCTTGGCTGTTTTCTTGCAGACATTTCATGACCAAACTAGGTAACATCATCAGTGCTAGAAGGGAGTGGATTTGTGAGGAGGAGGAGGACTGTGGGGTCCTTGGTATTCTCTAAGCTTGGCTGTTTTCTTGCAGACGTTTCATGACCCAATTAGGTAACATCATCGGTGCTAGAAGAGAGTGGGTTTGCAGGGAGGAGGACTACGTATACAATCAAGCGCCATGGATGGATTGAGACCAGACAAAGGTGGAGAAGACCTCCATGGGCTCTTAAGGCCTCCCAAATATTTATTTTGCCCCACATAATAATAACAACAACAATAATAATAATAATAATAGACAAATTCGCTATTAGTCAATTGCAAAATGCGGCCTTACTAGGGACTGCTTCCATCCTGCGACGATATCTGTAATACCATCAAACATCCACATCTGCCTATCCCAGGTCCTGGGTAAGGACTCGATAGGTAGACAAAATGCCAAATCCAGTCTGAACATCTGGCTGACTGTGCGATGATCATCATCATCATCATAGTGGCAAAAGCAAGCAAGGGTAATACCAATAGTCATAGGCTCCTTGGGTGCAATCCCAAAACAACTGGAGCACCACTTGAACACAATTGGCATTGACAAATTCGCCATTAGTCAATTGAAAAAGGCGGCCTTACTAGGAACTGCTTCCATCCTGCGACGAGATCTGTAATACCATCAAACATCCACATCTGCCTATCCCAGGTCCTTGGGAAGGACTTGATAGGTAGACAAAAATGCCAGATCCAGTCTGAACATCTGGCTGACTGTGCGATGATCAGTAATAATAATAATAATAATAATAATAATAATAATAATAATAATAATAATAAGAAGAAGAAGAAGAAGAAGAAGAAGAAGAAGAAGAAGAAGAAGAAGAAGAAGAAGGAGAAGGAGAAGGAGAAGGAGAAGGAGAAGGAGAAGGAGAAGGAGAAGGAGAAGGAGAAGGAGAAGGAGAAGGAGAAGGAGAAGGAGGAGAAAGACAAAAAAGTCTGGATAGTGGACGTGGCAGTGCTGGGAGACAGCAGAATAGAAGAGAAAGAACTGGAGAAGATAACAAAATAAAAGACCTACAAATAGAAATAGAAAGACTGTGGCAAAAGCAAGCAAGGGTAGTACCAATAGTCATAGGCTCCTTGGGTGCAATCCCAAAACAACTGGAGCACCACTTGAACACCACTGGCATTGACAAATTCGCTATTAGTCAATTGCAAAAGGCGGCCTTACTAGGAACTGCTTCCATCCTGCGACGATACCTGTAATACCATCAAACATCCACATCTGCCTATCCCAGGTCCTGGGTAAGGACTCGATAGGTAGACAAAATGCCAAATCCAGTCTGAACATCTGGCTGACTGTGCATTGATCAGTAATAATAATAATAATAATAATAATAATAATAATAATAATAATAATAATAATAATAATAATAATAATAATGCCCCCTTTGCAAAAGCCATCGGGAAAGCCCAAAGCTGCCCTTCATTACAGGCTCTGCTTTCTCATTCCTTCTTCCTGCATCTGGGCTGGCCAGAGTGAGAGAAGAGAAAACAGGGTGGAAAGCATCTGTCTGAATGCCAAGCGGGTTGGGCTGGGCCAGAGGCCTCCACTCACTTCCTTGCCGGAAAAGACGAGAAGGGCCTTGTTAACCACCCGAGTTAGATCTATATTTCCCGGATCTCCCCTCCCCCCCAAAAATGATGTCTGTTTCCTGTATTGAGAATATATATATCTATATATACATGTATATATGCTTTCCGTATCTTGGAATACAGGGATGAGGGGAACTGGCAAAAGTCTGGGGGGGGTCAGCAACGCAGCTCCATGAATAATAATAATAATAATAATAATAATAATAATAATAATAATATCCAGCTTCTCCAAGGAAAACCTAAAATCCATTTTTCTCTCTCCCCCCCCAAAAAAGACACCACCCGAATTAAACTGAAAGAAAAAGAAGCAGGAAAACACTTTTCCCAGCCAAAAGATCTTAGGTAACCTGCAGTTCAGGAAAAACATCCAGCGACATGGAGGGGGAGGGGGCAGGGGGTGCAAAGGTAATTCCAGAGCCTTGCCTGGCTGTGTAGAAACCTGGTTTCCTTGCAATAACTAGGTTAAAAGCAGGGTCAGAGGGCAGGCCAGGAGGATGGGAATGGGGGCTGTGGGGGGGAGGGAGGGAAGGAAGGCTTCCCCCCCCACCCCTTCCATTAAAAAAAAAAAAGGAAATTTCCACTGGGAAGGGGAAGGATAAGAAAAGGGGGGGTCTGGTCCACCCCCCCTCCCCAAAAGGGTTGATCTCTCTTTCTTTCCCAAGCCTGCTGGCTGCGGATGACAGGGGATGGAGTTCAGCCCCAGAGGGCAGATTGCGAGGAAATTTCCACTGGGAAGGGAAGGGGAAGGGGAAGAAAAGTGGGGGGGGTCTGGTCCACCCCCCCCCAAAAAAAGGGGTTGATCTCTCCTTCTTTCCCAAGTCTGGTGGCTGTGGATGATGGGGGATGGAGTCCAGCCCCAGAGGACAGATTGCAAGGAAATTTCCACCGGGAAGGGAAGGGGAAGAAAAGTGTGTGGGGGGGTCTGATCCACCCCCTCCCAAAAAAGGGGTTGATCTCTCCTTCTTTCCCAAGCCTGGTGGCTGTGGATGATGGGGGATGGAGTCCAGCCCCAGAGGGCAGATTGCAAGGAAATTTCCATTGGGAAGGGAAGGGGAAGGGGAAGAAAAGTGGGGGGGGTCTGATCCACCCCCTCCAAAAAGGGGTTGATCTCTCCTTCTTTCCCATGCCTGCTGGCTGCGGATGATGGGGGATGGAGTCCAGCCCCAGAGGGCAGATTGCAAGGAAATTTCCATTGGGAAGGGAAGGGGAAGGGGAAGAAAAGTGGGGGGGGTCTGATCCACCCCCCCCAAAAAGGGGTTGATCTCTCCTTCTTTCCCATGCCTGCTGGCTGCGGATGATGGGGGATGGAGTCCAGCCCCAGAGGGCAGATTGCAAGGAAATTTCCACTGGGAAGGGAAGGGGAAGAAAAGTGTGTGGGGGGGGGGTCTGGTCCACCCCCCCCAAAAAAGGGGTTGATCTCTCCTTCTTTCCCAAGCCTGGTGGTTGCGGATGATGGGGGATGGAGTCCAACGCCAGGGGTTAGATTGCATTCCGCAGGGAGGGGGTTGCAAAGTGCAAACGGGGTTTGGGGGGGGCTTGCAAAGCAAAAAAGGGGGGGCGGCAGAATGGGAGGGGAGGCTGGACTTGGAGGGAGACCGGGGGAGGGGAGAAGGATGGGAAAGACTCAGACTTACGACGGCGGTCCCGGGCGCGACGGCGGCCGTTCCTCCTTTCCCCCAGCGGCGGCTGCCCTGCCTGCCCGCCGCCCTCGCCGCCACCGCGGTGCCGCTCCATGCACGGGGACGGCGGAGGGCGCCCCGACCGAGCGAGGGCGGCGGCGGCGGCGGCGGCAGCAGCAGCAGCGACGCTCCCAGCAGCCCGAAAGGGACCCGCAAGCACCGGCCAGCTCGGGCTCCGCTTCCCAACCAGGCGCTCGCGGGCTCCAGCGGCGGCGGCAGCAGCGCGTCCCCCTCCCCGAAGTCCCGGCCCACGCGCCCGCTGGCGCATGGAAGCCGCGCGGCGATTGGCCGGCTGAGAGGGCGTCTCTGATTGGCCGCGGCGCGGACGAGCCTCCGCCCCATTCCCACCCTCCCTCTTTCCGGAGAAGGCAGCCCCGCCCTCGCGCCCTGGGATGGGGGGGGGACTCGGAAAACTTCGACTGCCTATTCGGAACGCTTCGGCTGCCCTCTAGGCCTAGGCCGTTTTATGACTCGTGGACTTCAACTCCCAGAATTCCTGAGCCAGCATGGCTCAGCTTGGAAATCTCTCCCTTTCCCCTCAGCACGGCTGGCTCAGGAATTCTGGGAGTTGAAGTCCACCAGTCATAAAAGAGCCAAGGTTGCCTACCTCTGGCCTAGGCTTAGGCCGCTTTATGACTCGTGGACTTCAACTCCCAGAATTCCTGAGCCAGCATGGCTCAGCTTGGAAACTCTCCCTTTCTCCTCAGCGTGGCTGGCTCAGGAATTCTGGGAGTTGAAGTCCACCAGTCATAAAAGAGCCAAGGTTGCCTACCTCTGGCCTAGGCCGCTTCATGACTCGTGGACTTCAACTCCCAGAATTCCTGAGCCAGCATGGCTCAGCTTGGAAACCTCTCCCTTCCCCTCAGCATGGCTGGCTCAGGAATTCTGGGAGTTAAAGTCCACAAGTCATAAAAGAGCCAAAGTTCCCTACCCCTGGCCTATTTAAAGGGCGGATAGCGGGGCGGGCATTGGCATGGCAACGGGCTAGCGAGATGAGGCTTGAAAGTAGAAACTAGGCCCACTGGAGGTTGGGAGGAAGGAAGGTCGGCGAGGTTACCGGGTGGTCCTCCACTTACCACCACGACTGATTTCTGTTGCTAAGAGAGAGCGTTGTTGAGTCAGGCTGGCCCCGTTTTACGGCCTTTCTCGCCACAGTGGTTAAGGAAGGGGAGGGGTCTTCAAATCTGGCCCTTTGATGACTTGTGGACTTCAACTCCCAGAATTTCTCAAGTTTGAAGACCCCTGGTTTATTCAGTGAACTGCCATTGAACAACACAGGTTTTATAGTTCGTGCGTTCACACACACACACCTTGGATCAAAATGGGGTTACGGCAGAGCATCTAAACCAGTGGTTCTCAACCTGTGGGTCGGGACCCCATTTGGGGTCGAACGACCATTTCACGGGGGTCGCCAAACAACGCAGTCCGCCATTTTTTTCCCCCTTTTCCTTAGCTGTGCTACTTCCTTTTATTCTGTTGGCTTTTGAAAGCCAATAGAATGGACTCTCTTGAATAGAGTCTAATTCTATTGGCTTTCCAAAGCCAATAGGAATTGTCCAGGCTGTCTCTGCCCTGCTGAGCCCGCCAAAAGTCCCATTCTGCAAACGGTGCTGCACCAGTGGAGTAGTCCTCGACTTACGACCGGTTGAGTAGTCCTCGACTTACGACCGGTTGGGGAGTCACGGCATTAAACCACTGATCTAAACTCTAGTTTGGGTCTACGTTTATTAACGGGTGAGTTACCCTAACTGCATTTCAGCCAGAATTGGATGAGAAAGGGTGTGTGGTGGTTTTTTTTTTTTGTTTTTTTTTTTTTGTTTTTTTTGCAACTTGCCATCTGTTCCAACCTCAGGAAATTAGAACAACTGCAAAATCAGATTGTAGCTCTGCATAATCTCATTTTGGGAGGTTTTTTTTTTTCCCCTCCCTGCCCCATGGCAAGCCTCTGAATAGGGACAGAAAGGAGGAGAGGCTGCTTTAATTGGATCTGCCATAGAATTTTTTTTAAAGGATGGACAGCCGTATCATGAGGTTGGCTGAGTTGCAGTAAAAAAAAAAAAAAAAAAAAAAAAAAGCATTTTTCCAATTGAATCAAAAGAGACAGCTTTGATTGAGTTGGGTGGCACAAATCAGATTGAGGCCTGTTATGGAAACACACCCAGCGAAAAGCAATTATCTAATTAATTATTCCACGGCTAATAACCCTGTCATGTTTCCTATAAAAAATTATAAATGGTACTGTATACCTTAAAGGTATTTGTGACCTAATATTTAAGCTGAATCGAGCGTTGCATGTAAAAAAAATTTTAACCATCGTTCATTGAATCAACTTTGGGAGCCAGTTCAATCTGATGGTTAAGAAACCAGACTAGAAACCAGGAGGCTGAGAGTTCTAGTCCCACCTTACCCGTGAAAAGCCAGCTGGGTGACTTTGGGCCAATCACCAGGAGGCAGAGAGTTCTAGTTCCACCTTAGCCATGAAAAGCCAGCTAGGTGACTTTGGGCCAATCACCAGGAGACAGAGAGTTCTAGTTCCACCTTAGCCATGAAAAGCCAGTTGGGTGACTTTGGGCCAATCACCAGGAGACGGAGAGTTCTAGTTCCACCTTAGCCATGAAAAGCCAGCTGGGTGACTTTGGGCCAATCGCCAGGAGACGGAGAGTTCTAGTTCCACCTTAGCCATGAAAAGCCAGCTGGGTGACTTTGGGCCAATCGCCAGGAGACGGAGAGTTCTAGTTCCACCTTAGCCATGAAAAGCCAGCTGGGTGACTTTGGGCCAATCGCCAGGAGACGGAGAGTTCTAGTTCCACCTTAGCCATGAAAAGCCAGCTGGGTGACTTTGGGCCAATCGCCAGGAGACGGAGAGTTCTAGTTCCACCTTAGCCATGAAATCTGGCTGGGTGACTTTGGGCCAATCCCCAGGAGATGGAGAGTTCTAGTCCCGCCTTAGGCATGACAGCCAGCTCCCCGATCCAGGAACAGTTTATCTGGAAATACCTCATTCGGTAGTTCTTTCCTCCAAACACAGAATGCACACTGCTGCAACCTTTAATTTTCAGCCAATTTTCTACACACAATAGAAAGGAAATTTCTCTACAGTTATTTTTCTCAACCTTGGCAACTTTTAAGATAAGTGGCTAGGCCAGAGGTAGGCAACCTTGGCTCTTTTATGACTCGTGGACTTCAACTCCCAGAATTCCTGAGCCAGCTGTGCTGAGGGGAAAGGGAGAGATTTCCAAGCTGAGCCGTGCTGGCTCAGGAATTCTGGGAGTTGAAGTCCACGAGTCATGAAGCGGCCTAGGCCTAGGCCAGAGGAAGGCCACCTTGGCTCTTTTATGACTCGTGGACTTCAACTCCCAGAATTCCTGAGCCAGCATGGCTCAGCTTGGAAACCTCTCCCTTTCCCCTCAGCATGGCTGGCTCAAGAATTCTGGGATTTGAAGTCCACGAGTCATAAAAGAGCCAAGGTTGCCTACCTCTGGGCTAGGGAATCTTGGGAGTTGATCCAGGCACCTTAAAAGTTGCCAAAGTTGGCCTACTTGTAGTTGGGTACATTTTTTCAGTCACGCATTCCTGAGTGGCAAGGCCAACCTTCAACATTCCTCCTCCTTCTTTTTCTCCTACCTTACTACTGATGTCCTTTATCCCATTTTCCCCAGACGGTGTGACCTCAAGTCTACGATGGATTTCAACAGCCAAACCCCAGTTCCATCCACAGATAACCCACCTTGAATTAACGTGGTCAGTTAGGACGATTCGGTAAAAGGCTGCAGGATGTGCTATATTTGCAAAGTTTCCTGGATTTTGAAAGTAGCCTTTGGCCATTTCGTGGTGAAACCAGTGAGGGAAGTTAGCCCAGAGAAGGAAATATTAAAAGGGCAGAAAATATATTTTTCCTCAAAAGGACTTTTTAAAACTAAACCTGGCCCCAAATCTATCTCTCTGCCCCAGCAAGAGCTAGCTCCATACAAATGCAGATGTAAAGCCATCAGAGAATTGAAGCCAGAGCAATCAAGAAGACAAAGAGAAGATCTGCATGCCCCACCCAAACTCTAGGAGTCATTAGCTCCATCACCTGGGAAGCAGGATATGATAATAGGATTAAACCACAGATATCAAGGCTTAGAAAAACACTCAGAAATAGCCTCAAGGTTCATGCCACAGGAACAAGAAACTATTCCAAACAAGACTAGAGGGGGTATAAAAACCTACTGCCCCTGTGCTCAACTGCTCTTTCCTCTCCTCTGCTCTTTCTTGCAAGGACCATCTTTCTGCTTCTTCAATAAACTGTAACCTTCTTCCCAAAGCAGTCGCCATGTTGCTTATTTATCCCGGCTTGGATGAACCAGGATGAAGACTTACTTCTAACACCAGCATTAATGTTTTCAGGAGCTCAGCAAAATGCGTGTTTCTTCCGATCATCTCCTGCTCTTCTCAATTTATTTCCCCCCCCCCATTAATAGTGACCAGGCTCACGTATCAGCGTAAAGTTTATATGCAACATATTGTTGAAGGAAAAGTCTTCATCATGGTTCAGTCCAAGCTGGGAATAAACAACATGGCGACTGCTTTAGAAAGAAGGTTGCAGTTTTTTGGAGAGGAGAGCCAGACGGAGAGATGGCTCTGGAAGAAAGGAAGAGAGAGCACATGTAGGGAGTGGGTTTTTATACCCTCTGGAGCCTTTTGTTTGGAGTTGTTCCTGTGGCATGAACTTTGACCTGAGTCTGAGTGTGTCCTTCGGTATCTGGGGGTTAATCCTATTATGTCCTGTCTTAGAGTTTGGGTGGGGTGTGTAGATTTTTGGTGTCTTTGTCTTCTTAATCTTCTAGCTTCAACCTTCCTGAATGGTTTACATCTGCATTTCTACAGAGCTGGTTTCTGCTTGAGGGAGGGAGACTTGGAGCTATTAAGAAAAACTGGGCATGCTTTTCTGCCTCTTTAAGATCCTTTGAGGAAATATATTTTTCTGCCCTTTTAATATTTCCTTCTCTTGGGGGGGGGGGTGACTTTCCACAATATAATACAAAAAGCCAAAAAAGAAAAGTGAAATACATTTATTTTTCTATCCCGCCTTTACAGGTAGTCCTCAACTTAAGACACAAGGGAGCCCAAAATTTCTGTTGCTAAATAAGACATTTGTTAAGGGAGCCCTGCCCCGTTTTACGACTTCTCTTGCTACGGTTGTTAAGTGAATCACTGCATTCGTTAAGTGAGGAATATGGTTGTTAAGTGAATCTGGTTTCTCCCATCGATTTTGCTTCTCAGAAGGTCGTAAAAGGGGATAGCATGACCCTGGGACACTGCAAACCATCATAAATATGAGTCAGTCGCCAAGTGTCTGAATGTTGATCACATGACTATAGGTCATAAGTGTGACAAATGGTCCTGAGTCCCTTTTTTTCTGTGCTATTGTAACTTTGAATGGTCACTAAATGAACTGCTGTTTAAGTCGACAACTAGCTTGGAGATCAGGGGTCTTCAAACCTGGCCCTTTGATGACTTATGGACTTCAACTCCCAGAATTCCTCAGACAGCGTGCCTGGCTAAGGAATTCTGGGAGTTGCGGTCCACAAGTCATAAAAGGGCCAAGTTTGAAGACCCCTGATATAGACTTTAAGAGGAGTGGACTTCAACTCACAGAATTCCTCAGCCAGTGTGCCTGGCTGAGGAATTCTGGGAGTTGAAGTCCACAAGTCATAAAAGAGCCAAGTTTGGAGACCCTTGATAGAAGATTTATTTCCTCTGGAGAAAAATTCAGAATGTTTTGACCCTGTTGTGCCATCTAGTGATATAATGAAGAATTACAGGCACATACAGACTAGCATGGCAGTTCCTTATGTAGGGTGTCTTTTAAATTTCCATGGAGTTAATCTTTCATCCCTCTTGAGCACCTAAGGCAAATTTGGGTGCAGTTCTAAGTTAAATCAAGCCACAGACGAGACTGGATGGTCAAGACTCTAAGGCTGCAAAAGGTGGAAGGAAAGAGGAGGACAATCAGCGTGGATGGACTGTGAGAGGGACCTTGGAGTCCTAGTAGACAATCACTTAAATATGAGCCAGCAGTGTGCTGCAGCTGCCAAAAAGGCCAACACAGTGCTAGGCTGCATTAACAGAGGGATAGAATCAAGATCACGTGAAGTATTAATACCACTCTTCAATGCCTTGGTAAGGCCACACTTGGAATACTGCATCCAGTTTTGGTCACCACGATGTAAAAAAGATGTTGAGACGCTAGAAAGAGTACAGAGAAGAGCAACAAAGATGATTAGGGGACTGGAGGCTAAAACATATAAGGAACGGTTGCAGGAATTGGGAATGTCCAGTTTAATGAAGAGAAGCATGAGGGGGGACATGATAGCAGTCTTCCAATATCTCGGGGGCTGCCCCAAAGAAGAGGGAATCAAGCTATTTTCCAAAGCACCTGAAGGCAGGACAAGAAGCAACGGGTGGAAACTAAACAAGGAGAGAAGCAACCTGGAAATAAGGAGAAACTTCCTGACAATGAGAACAATTAATCAGTGGAACAACATGCCTCCAGAGGCAGTAAATGCTCCAACACTGGAAGTTTTTAAGAAGAGACTAGACAGCCATTTGTCCGAAATGGTGTAGGGTTTCCTGCCCGAGCAGGGGGTTGGACTAGATGACCTCCAAAGTCCCTTCCAACTTTACTACTATTACTATTACATGAACAATTAGGGAAGATCAGGGTAGAACAGAATAGAGCTAGAAGGAAGCTTGGAGGTCTTCTAGTCCAGCCCCCTGCTCAAGCAGGACAACCTATACCATTTTCAGACACGTGACTGTCTAGTCTCTTTTTAAAAACTTCCAGTGATGGAGCACCCACAATTTCTAAAGGCAAGCTGTTCCATTGGTTAATTGTCCTCGCTGTTAGGAAGTTAACTACAGATTGCTTCTCTCCTTGATTAGTTTCCATCCGTTGCTCCTTGTCTTGTCTTCAGAAGCTTTGGAGAATAGCTTGACTCCCTCTTCTTTGGGGCAGCCCCTCAGATACTGGAACACTGCTATCATGTTTTCCCTATTTCTTCTTTTCTTTAGATCAGCCAAACCCAAGTCCTGTAGCCGTTCTTCGTATGTTTTTGTCTCCAGGCCTTGGATCCTCTTAGTTGCTCTTCTCTGAATTTTTTCCAAACTCTCAACATCTTTTTTGTGGTATGGTGACCAAAATTGGTTGCAGCATTCCAGGTGTGGTGCAGCTTAGGGATGGATCATCGTGGAGAAAATCTTTGTGGCGGCCAAGAATCAAAGCTGACCATGCCATTCAATCAATGGATCGAAGCAAAGGAAATTGTGGTTTACTGAAGCCCAGAACAAAAGATCAACGAAGATCCAACTCAGTTCCATGATTTGAAAAAGGATCCAGAAGGATGGTGCTATTTTCAGATGAAGGAAATATCCATGGGATCTCCCTTTGTGCCATTTGGGAATATGAAATTGTTTTTTATTGACTTGTATCCTGCCCTTATTGTTTTTACAAATAATTCAAGGCGGTGAAGATATCCAACACACCTTCCTCCTTCTCTTTTCTCCACAACAATCCTCTGAGGTGGGGGGAGGGAGAGAGAGAGAGAGAGAGAGACTCCTCCCTTCCTACTTCCCACCTTCCCCTTCTCTTTCTCCCCTTCTCTCTCCCTTCCACCTCCCTCTCCCCGTCTCCCCTCCCTCTCCCCTTACCTCCATCCCTCTCTCCCTCTCCCCTTCTCTCCTCCTCCCTCTCCCCGTCTCCCCTCCCTCTCCTTCTCTCTCCTCCTCCCTCTCCCCGTCTCCCCTCCTTCTCTCCCCTCCTCCTCCTCTCCCTCTCCCCTTACCTCCATCCCTCTCTCCCTCACCCCTTCCTACTTCCACCCTCCCCTTCTCTTTCTCTTCTTTTCTCTCCTCCTTCCTCTCCCCGTCTCCCCTCCTTCTCTCCCCTCCTCTTTCTCTCCCTCTCCCCTTACCTCCATCCCTCTCTCCCTCGCCCCTTCCTACTTCCACCCTCCCCTTCTTTCTCTCCTTCTCTCTCTCCTCCTCCCTCTCCCTGTCTCCCCTCCTTGTCTCCCCTCCTCCTCTCCCTCTCCTGTTACCTCCATCCCTCTCTCCCTCGCCCCTTCCTACTTCCACCCTTCCCTTCTCTTTCTCTCCTTCTCTCTCTCCTCCTCCCTCTCCCCGTCTCCCCTCCTTCTCTCCCCTTCTTTCTCTCCCTCTCCCCTTACCTCCATCCCTCTCTCCCTCGCCCCTTCCTACTTCCACCCTCCCCTTCTCTCTCCTCCTCCCTCTCCCCTCCTTCTCTCCCTCTCCCCTTACCTCCATCCCTCTCTCCCTCGCCCCTTCCTACTTCCACCCTCCCCTTCTCTTTCTCTCCTTTTCTCTCCTCCTCCCTCTCCCCGTCTCCCCTCCTTCTCTCCCCTCCTCTTTCTCTCCCTCTCCCCTTACCTCCATCCCTCTCTCCCTCGCCCCTTCCTACTTCCACCCTCCCCTTCTCTCTCCTCCTCCCTCTCCCCTCCTTCTCTCCCTCTCCCCTTACCTCCATCCCTCTCTCCCTCGCCCCTTCCTACTTCCACCCTCCCCTTCTCTCTCCTCCTCCCTCTCCCCTCCTTCTCTCCCTCTCCCCTTACCTCCATCCCTCTCTCCCTCGCCCCTTCCTACTTCCACCCTCCCCTTCTCTCTTTCTCCTTCTCTCTTTCTCTCTCTTCCCCTCCCCTTATCTTCATCCCTCTCTCTCCCTTCCCCCTTTCTCCTTCCTCTCCCTCCCTTTTTCTCTCCCCTTCTCTCTCCCTCCCTCTTCCCTTCCAACCTCTCCCTCTTTCCTCTTCTCTCTCTCTCCCTCCCTCCCTCCCTCCCTCTCCTCGCCTCCTGGCCATTGGTAACCCAACGTTCCAAACGGGCCGAGCGGAAACGCCGCAGCCAATGGGAGGCGGGCAGGGGGCGGGCTGAGAACCTTCCCCTGGAAAAGGCAGACTTTCCGCCGTTTGCAGCCGCCGGCCTAGTCCGACTAGAATCTCCCCCGAGGCCTCCGGAGCAGGTAAAAACAAGGGGGCCAGAGACCCGGAGAAGGGGGAAAGTCGCGCATCCAGCGGCAGCCACCCGCCCTCCACCGCTTGCAAAAAAAAAAAAAAAAGGTCGCAGAAGGGTTTACCCCGGAATAACCCCGCTTTTCCTTCCTCGCCCCCTCCTAGTTGTTCTTGCTCGGCGTCCCCCGTGGCGCCTGCAAAACGGGTGCAGCACGGTCGCGTGTGAACTTTGCAAAAGTGACCCGGGAGTTTGGGAGGGGGGGAGGCGGGGGAAGAAGAAGCAAAGGGAGGTTAAAGGGGGGGGGCGTTACCCCTCGACAAGCTAGGGTGCGTTTCAGTTAACGCGGGTTCATTAAAACGCGCCAGCCGCCCAGTTGCCGCGGGCTCTCCGCGCCTGGCTGGAGGCGAGGCCGTCACGTGTGAATCACACGAGCGGAGGCAGAGACTGGGGGGGCGGGGGAAAAAAACCCAAACCCTGCAGAAATGCAGGACTCGAGTCTACGTAGCCGATTCGTTGTCGGAACGGTCCTTTTTTTTTTCTGTTTTGCAAAGAGAGGGATTTTTTTATTTATTTATTTTGCACTGGTGGACCAACTCTTAATCGTCATCTGGAAATCGGCCCTGATTTGCTGGCTTAGAGGCTGAACTTCCGGAATTGGAAAGTCCACCCCCGCTCTCCCCCCCCCCCCACCGCCGTCGTTTTATTTCCCACCGATCTGGGTTTAAAAGCTGCAAAAAAGAAAAGAAAAAGAAAAGAAAGGCTTCCGTTGTTAACGAGAAGCGTTTGGGTTTATTTATTGATGATGATGATGGATCATCGCATTATTATTATTATTATTATTGCAAGTTTGCACTTTAACCAGGATTGCAGCAGGGAAAACCATCCTGGCTTGTTTTTTTGGGGGGGGGGGGCTCTTTTGCTGAAAGGACCGAAGGCCAGGAAAGTCCCTGAAATGAGCTGGAGAGAAATTGGCTTGGTTTTTTTTTTTCTTTGCTGCTTGCTGTTAGCGGTCAAGGTCTTCCCGAAAAGGAAACACGAGGTTTGCAAACGCCCAGAGGAGGAAAAGAGGAAGAGGAGGAGGAGGAGGAGGCAACAGTTTCCAGAGCTGCTCAAAAATCTAGACCAGACATGTCAAACACAAGGCCCGGGGGCCGGATGCGGCCCGCGAAGTGGTTTCATGTGGCCCGTGAAGCCATCCTGGAAACAGTGAGGGAACGGCCTCCACTGCCTTGGCCCTGGCCCAGGCTGGCCGGGAGCCAATGTACAATTTTGTGGTGGCCATCTATGCTGAAACGCATTCAGTCTTAGCTCCACAAGGCCATCTGGAAACAGTGAGGAACCGGCCCCTGCCGCGTCGCCCCCGTCCCCTGGGTGCATGCTGGGGAGGGGTCACCCTTTGTGGGGAATGAAGAAATGCACCATCGCCTGGAAGTGGCCAGCAAATGGCCCTCGCCTGCTTCACCTATCCGGCTTGATGGGCTCTGCCCCGGTCCAAACCCCCTTCTGCCAGAGACCCCCAGATCTGTCCCACTCCTGCCCAGGCCCCCACAGGCACCCTTGACGCGAAGGATGTAGAGCTGGCCATGCCCACCCAGTAGGCCACACCCACTCCAGCCACGCCCACCCAATAGGCCACACCCGCCTTGGCCAACCCCCCCCCCTCGGGCAACTGCAATGCTGATGCGTCCCTCAATGAAATTGAGTTTGACACCCCTGGTCTAGAAATTGGCTGCCTGAAGTTCAGTTCCTCCCCCCCCCCATCAATCTGGAGATCAGGGTTTTTTTTAAAAAAGGAAAAACAACCCAAATCCCAGAATTTCAAGCTCAAATGATTTTTCTAAAAAAAAAATATTGAGGAGATACTATCTTGCCTTTATTACTTTTTAAAATAAGCAACACAAAGCTGGTGGATGTACCCAATAGTTCTTCCCCCCTACTGTTTTTCCAGTAACTCTTTCTTTTCTTTTCCTTTCCTTTTGTTCTTTCTGTTTTCCCAGTAACGATAACCTTTCCCTTCCCTTCCCTCTTCCTTTCTTCTCCCTTCTCTCTTCCTTTCCTTTCCTTACTCTTCCCTCTTCCTTTCCTTTCCCTCTTTCTTTCCTTCCCTTCCTTTCTCTTCCCTCTTCCTTTCCTTTCCTCCCTTCCCCTCCCCTCTCCTTTCCTTTTCTTTCCCTTTCCTTTTGTTCTTTCTGTTTTCCCAGTAACGATAACCTTTCCCGATAACCTTTCCCTTCCCTCTTCCTTTCCTTTCTTCTCCCTTCTCTCTTCCTTTCCTTTCTCTTCCCTCTTCCTTTCCTCCCCTCTCCTTTCCTTTTCTTTCCCTTTCCTTTTCTTCTTTCTGTTTTCCCAGTAACAATAACCTTTCCCTTCCCTTCTCTCTTCCTTTCCTTTCTCTTCCCTCTTCCTTTCCTTTCTTTCCCTTCTCTCTTCCTTTCCTTTCTCTTCCCTCTTCCTTTCCTTTCTTCTCCCTTCTCTCTTCCTTTCCTTTCTCTTCCCTCTTCCTTTCCTTTCCCTCTTTCTTTCCTTCTCTTTTTTTCTCTTCCCTCTTCCTTTCCTTTCTCTTCCCTCTTCCTTTCCTCCCCTCCCCTCTCCTTTCCTTTTCTTTCCCTTTCCTTTTCTTCTTTCTGTTTTCCCAGTAACAATAACCTTTCCCTTCCCTCTTCCTTTCCTTTCTTCTCCCTTCTCTCTTCCTTTCCTTTCGTTCTTTCTCTTCTCTTTTGTTCTTTCTTTCTCCTTCGCTCTTCTCTCTTCTTTCTTTTTTCTCATCTCCGTCACTGTCTCTTTCATTGTCCGTTTCTCTCATTCTTTCTTTCTCTTTTTCTCTCTTATCTCTCTTTCTCTCTCTCCTTCCTCCTCCCCCCCCCTTCTATTTTGGTACCTGCTGAAGTTGTTGTGAGATCCACCTGATGCTGGGATTCCAGCAAGGTTCTTAACAGATTGTTGATGTAGCTCCAAAAGAATTTGTTTTTGCAATTTTCTCTCAAAGGAGAGGAGAATTCCGGGGGAATTCCCCTGAGTAATAAAACAGCCAAAGGGATTCCCTTGTTTTTCCTTATGTCCTTTAGCTTCAGAGCATTTTTTTATTGCTTCCTGCCTGTTGACGCCTCTAGGAGAGTTTTCAGGATAAATTTTCAGATTGGAAAGAGCCTGTTGCAAGTGTGTGTGTGTGTGTGGAGGGGTGGGCTGCTTTCACAACAATCACAGAGATTTGCCCCCTCCAATCGTCAGATCAGCGACAAAGCACTATGTCAGAGAAATCCTTAAAAGCATCCTGAGGATAAAGTAGAAAAACAGAAGTCTCTTCTGCCCAGGATTGTGGTTTTTCAGCTGGCAGATTTTTTTTTTTCCCAAAAAAAAATATGATCCAAGCAACTGATTAGATTTTTGGCAATTGTTAAGAGAATTTTAATGCACAAGACTGGAGTGATATATTCACAATAAAAAAAATCGGTTTTCTCTGATTATAATATTTGCAATACAGGTAGTCCTCAACTTAACAAGAGTTCATTTACTGACCGTTTCCTCAAAGTTACAACGCCATTGAAAAAAAGTGACTTAACGACCATTTTTCACACTTATGGCTTTTGCAGCATCCCCCATGATCACATGATCAAAATTTGGGCTCTTGGCAACTGATTCATATTGAATCATGATGATGATGATGATGATGATAACAATCCCAAAACAACTGGAGCACCACTTAAACACCATTGGCATTGACAAATTCGCTATCAGTCAATTGCAAAAGGCGGCCTTATTAGGAACTGCTTCCATCCTGCAACGATACCTGTAATACCATCAAACATCCACATCTGCCTATCCCAGGTCCTTGGGAAGGGCTCGATAGGTAGACAAAAATGCCAAATCCAGTCTGAACATCTGGCTGACTGTGCGATGATGATGATGATGATGATAATAATAATAATAATAATAATAAAGTTGGAAGGGACCTTGGAGGTCATCTAGTCCAATCCTCTGCTCAGACAGGAAACCCTATACCAGGGGTAGGCAACCTTGGCTCTTTTATGACTCGTGGACTTCAACTCCCAGAATTCCTGAGCCAGCATGGCTCAGCTTGGAAACCTCTCCCTTCCCCTCAGCATGGCTGGCTCAGGAATTCTGGGAGTTGAAGTCCACGAGTCATAAAAGAGCCAAGGTTGCCTACCTCTGGCCTAGGCCTAGGGAGCCAAGGTTGCCTACCTCTGCCCTATACCATTTCAGACAAGCGGCTGTCCAGTCTCTTCTTAAAAACTTCCAGTGTTGGGGCACTCACAACTTCTGGAGGCAGACTGTTTCACTGGTTAATTGTTCCCGCTGTTACGAAATTTCTCCTTATTTATGACAGTTGGAATGTTTCCGGGATCCCCTTTGGCGATCTTTTCACAAGCAGAGTTAATGGGGAAGCCAGTTTCACTTAACAGCTGAGGCAAGAAAAAATGGGGCCAAACTCACTTAACAAATGTCTCACTTAACAACAGAAATTTTGAGTTTAATTGCAGTGGTAAGTCGAGGATTACCTGTACAGTACATTTTGTGTTCTTCTTTCAATTGAATTCTTAATTTTGGCACTAATGTTGCTGCATCTAAAATCCTCCAAGCTTTGACCTGCTCAGATTCTAAATCAGGAGTCTTCAAACTTGGCCCTTTTATGACTTGTGGACTTCAACTCCCAGAATTCCTCAGCCAGCGTCCCAGAATTCCTCAGCCAGGTACGCTGGCTGAGGAATTCTGGGAGTTGAAGTCCACTCCTCTTAAAGTCTATATCGGGGGTCTTCCAACTTGGGCCTTTGATGACTTGTGACTTCAACTCCCAGAATTCCTCAGCCAGGCATGCTGGCTGAGGAATTCTGGGAATTGAGGTTCACAAGTCATCAAAGGGCCAAGTTTGAGGACCCCTGTTCTAAATTGTATTTCCCCAACATTTTAGAAGTAAGACGTTGGAATTTGTGTGTTATGAGATTTGGAAATGTAGTCACATCTCTCCGTGAGGTAGATAAACCAAAGTAAATAAACCGAAGAGAGTCTTGGCACATTTTATCTTTGTCTTGTTACAAGTAAATCTTCTGTCCTGAATGAGCTTATTAACTTTCCAGTGAGAGAGCATTGCTGATTATTTTCCACGTCATGAAAATAGACATTTAATAATCATGTAACGGGAGAAAAATCTGCACTTAATCTTTCTGTGTGATTGTCCCAGACATTCAGCATAACATCCGTTTATTTATTTAGTTTACGTCCCGCCTTTCTGAATTGTTTTTATTAAAAAAAACAAGGCAGCAGAATATCACTTCTTCCTTTTATTTTCCCCACTGTAAAGTCGGTTGGGTTGAGTGAGAATGATTGACCTAGTGGTTCAGCTAGTTTTCGTGCCTAAGGCAGGACTAGAACTCATCGTCTCCTGGTGGATTGGCCCCCAAATCACCCAGTAGGCTTTCATGTCTGAGGTGGGACTAGAACTTACCATCTCCTGGTGATTGAGCCAGAGTCACCCAGCAGGTTTCTTGTCTGAGGTGGGACTAGAACTTACCATCTCCTAGTGATACGCCCAAAGTCACCCAGCCAGCTTTCGTGCCTAAGGCGGGACTAGAATTCATAGTCTCCTGGTGATTGGCCCAAAGTCACCCAGCTGGCTTTCATGCCTAAGGCGGGACTAGAACTCACTGTCTCCTGGTGATTGGCCCAAAGTCACCCAGCTGGCTTTCATGCCTAAGGCAGGACTAGAATTCATAGTCTCCTGGTGATTGGCCCAAAGTCACCCAGCCCGCTTTCATGCTTAATGCGGGACTAGAACTCACTGTCTCCTGGTGATTGGCCCAAAGTCACCCAGTCAGCTTTCATGCCTAAGGCAGAACTAGAACTCACCATTTCTGGTGACAGGCCCAAAGTCAGCCAGCTGGCTTTCATGCCTAAGGCAGGACTAGAATTCATAGTCTCCTGGTGATTGGCCCAAAGTCACCCAGCCCGCTTTCATGCTTAATGCGGGACTAGAACTCACTGTCTCCTGGTGATTGGCCCAAAGTCACCCAGTCAGCTTTCATGCCTAAGGCAGAACTAGAACTCACCATTTCTGGTGACAGGCCCAAAGTCAGCCAGCTGGCTTTCATGCCTAAGGCGGGACTAGAATTCATAGTATCCTGGTGATTGGCCCAAAGTCACCCAGCCACCTTTTGTTCCTAAGGCAGAACTAGAACTCACTGTCTCCCATTTTCCAGCCTGCAGCCTTAATCACTAAGCCAAACTGGCTCTCTTATGACTTCTTAATAAACTTTTTTTTCCTCTTTGCCTCAGCCCAACGATCTTTCTGCCTATTGTTTAGAAGTCCTGCTCTGGTTGAAGTAAACCAGGGGTAGTCAACCTTGGCTCTTTTATGACTCGTGGACTTCAACTCCCAGAATTCCTGAGGCAGCATGGCTCAGCTTGGAAACCTCTCCCTTTCCCCTCAGCATGGCTGGCTCAGGAATTCTGGGAGTTGAAGTCCACGAGTCATAAAAGAGCCAAGGTTGCCTACTCTGGCCTAGGCCGCTTTCTGACTCATGGACTTCAACTCCCAGAATTCCTGAGGCAGCATGGCTCAGCTTGGAAACCTCTCCCTTTCCCCTCAGCATGGCTGGCTCAGGAATTCTGGGAGTTGAAGTCCACGAGTCATAAAAGAGCCAAGGTTGCCTACTCTGGCCTAGGCCGCTTTCTGACTCATGGACTTAAACTCCCAGAATTCCTGAGCCAGCAGGGCTCAGCTTGAAAACCGCCCTTTCCCCTCAGCATGGCTGGCCCAGGAATTCTGGGAGTTGAAGTCCAGGAGTCATAAAAGAACCAAGATTGACTACCCCTGAAGTAAACTGATCCATAATGGAGACCCGTATTAAGCACTAACAAATTTGAAATTTGGAGCCGCTAGTCCACCTTGTTCTCTTTCTCAAACCTTTTGGAAGTTAATCTTTAGTGTTTTATGTGGAAACATTGGCCTACACGGAGGTAAATGGCGGGAGGTCTGCAACCCACAGGGTTCTCCAACCTTGGCAACTTTCAAGACTCGTGGACTTCAACTCCCAGGCTTCAGTGGCATGGGTGGCTGAGGAATTCTGGGAATTGAAGTTCACAAGTCTTAAAAGTTGTCCAAGTTGGAGAGCCCTGTGCCAGCAGGTTTATGGGCAGCTCCACCGAGGAGATTCCAAGGAAGGGACAGTTAGCTTTGCAAAATGGCATCTTTGCCGGCTGCTGTTTGTATGTTGGCAACACAAGTGTGCAAACAGCCTGCAACCGAATGCCCTTTTAAAAGTGGCAGTTGAATGACCATCAAACGCCTTTCTTAGGAAGTGCCAAGTCCTTATCGGTTTCTGAAAGCAGTTGTGACTTTTTCATTGCACAAGAAAGATAATAACATTATTTAATGGAAAGAGAATGCTGCAAAGACTTATAACTGACAAAGAGCACCCAGCATTAAAAAGCATTTTATATTTCAAATACAGTCTTAGACTTAGCGGCCATTCGTTCAGGGAACGCTCAAAATTAGAAAGAGCGTTGAAAAAAGTGACTTCACGATCAGTTTTCACACTTAATGACCGTGGCAGCATCCCCATGGCAACCGGTTCGTATTTATGATCATCGCAGTGTCCCTGCGAAGGTGGTAAAATGGGGCAAAACTCACTTAACAACTGTCTCGCTTAGCAACAGACATATTGGGCTCCATTGTTGTCGTAAGTCAAGGACTTCAACCTTTAAATATCCTTTTTTGCACCCATTTTCTGCTAAGCTTTTATTATATTTCTTTACAGGTGTGTACGTATTTTAATATTTGTTTATGCCGCTCATCTATTTGTCTATCTGCACTAGAATCATTCAAAAAAGAAAATTCTTGATAGGATGCTTGTTTTTAATAATTGAATTCTTCCCAGCCAAGAGACATTTAGCTTTTCAATCTTTTTTTTTTCAAAGATAATTTTTATTAAATTTTTGAAATTTTACAAAAACAAAACAATCTTCCCCCCAACCTCCCCAACCCTCCCATTCCCTCCCCCGACTTCCCAGAGCTGAATATAGGCTTAATTAAAATTTCATCAAAAAATCTTAAAAAAAGATATAAACCATAAATGAATCTAACATTAGTTAGAAATCTAAATACATTAATTAGAAAAATTATAAAATAATTAACAATAGTATATATATATAAAAAAATATGAATACAAAAAATAAATGTTTAGAAAGGAAAAGAATTAAAAAAAAGGAAAAAAGAAGAACAAAAAAAGAAAAAAAACAAAATATTCCATTTTAAATATAAATTGTTAAAAAACTAAGTAATATTTTTTTATATCCAACTTATGTTGTATAAAATCTATCCATTTTTTTCCATACCGCAACATACTTCTCTGCTTTTCAATCTTAAACAAGTGTTTCTGAAACCAGATAACTATTAAGATGTGTGGACTTCAACTCCCAGGCTAGGGAATTCTGGGAGCTGAGTCCACATGCCTTAAAGCCGCCAAATTTGAAAGAAAAAAATAGATCTAAACAAGTCAAAATTTTTTTTCAGTTCAATCGTTTTTGCTTTCTTGGAGATAAATCTGATTTTTTTGAAAAGTTTGTTAATTGGAAAAACTGCTATCAGTTCCGGATCTTTGGCTGAATAATTGTGAGCACAGTGTCACCAGCAAATTATTTCAATTATTTCAAAAATAAATTGAGGAATCCTTGCCAGAAAACGTGAACTGCAGCCAATTTTCTTAAAAGCCATTCCACTTGTCGAAGGCTTTTTCTCCTGCATCCTGAAAAATCCTAGCCACTATTTAATTTTTTTTTTAATGTCAGTAATATTGAAACGGTGTGTAATATTATTCTGCCTGGGGACAAACACATTCTAACCAGGATGCATTATTTCAGTTGAATCTGGTTTGCCCATTAACTTCGCTTGTCGGAAGGTCGCAAAAGCAGATCATGTGACCCCGGGACACTGCGACCGTCATAAATATGAGTCAGTTGCCAAGGGCCTGACTTTTGATTATATGTCCACGGGGATGCTGGCATATGTGCAAGTGTGATAGTCACAAGTCACTTTTTTCAGTGCTGTTGTAACTTTGAATCTGTCACTAAATGAACTGTTGTAAGTCGAGAACTGCCTGTCATCTTAAATTAAGCTATTACTGTTCTTTTTCCTAGTTACTAACTCAAGATGTCTGTCCGGGGAAGCGGATTTGCTGAAGACGAGGTGAAGAAATATGTATACCGCAATCTAGCCATGTTCCATCGCGTCCGATTCAGCCAAATGATCCACTTGCGTTGTTTGACGGAGACAGACAGGGTAATTACAGGATTGTTTTCAACTCAGGATCCCTTGTGTAAAAAATTAGTGCCGCTGGTCAAGATTTTTTGAGTTTTTGATATTGATAGCTTACGTACAGTAGTGGCCAAAATTGTGGAAATCTTTTGGGAAAAGTGTACAGTGTGGGGCTACCCCAAAGAAGAGGGAGTCAAGCTATTCTCCAAGGCAGGACAAGAAGCAAGGGAGGGAAACTAACCAAGGAGAGAAGCAACCTAGAACTAAGGAGAAACTTCCTGACAGTGAAAACAATTAACCAGTGGAACCACCTGCCTCCAGAAGCGGTGAATGCTCCAACACTGGAAATTTTCAATAAGAGACTGGATAGCCATTTATCTGAAATGGTATAGGGTTTCCTGCCTGAGCAGAGGGTTGGACTAGATGATCTCCAAGGTCCCTTCCAACTTTATTATTATTATTAAAATGCCACCTTTGGTTAAGTTTCCACCCATTTTTCTTCTAATTTCTGTATAACTGTAGCCTTGTTCACTTAATAACACTATTTTACATCGCTTTCTGGGCGACCAGTCAACTCTTTGCCACCATTACTTTAATTTTATTGCGTTTTGCAAGCTCACTAAATGAAAGAACACAAAAAAACCCCGCCAACTTGATAGCCATCACACAACACACTGAGTCCACACTTTTTTCAGTGCCATTTTAACTTTGAACAGTCAGTAAACAAACCCGCGCATACATAAACACGAGTCTGAACATCCCAAAGCACATATTCCAGTAGAGGGAAATTCCCAGCATGAGTCAGAAAGCTCGGAAGAATAAAATTTTGGTCCCGGTACCCGACCCAGTTTCGATTTCCCAGTATATGAACTGTTTTTTAAGTCGAGACCACCGGTATTTGCCCTAGCACCTGTCCACCTAGCTGTTCGAAAGCATGTGTTCTGTCCCAGCCTACGTACGTCCTTGTTACTTCACAAAGACAACCCCTCTTTTAACAGTAGACTGGAAAATAAACCCTTTTTATTTGAGTTACAGACCTGATAACTGTCCCAGAAAAACCAAAGCAACAGAACACTTTTCCAACGGGAGACCTTGTCCAAAAGCAAAACGGAGTACGAGTCAAACAGGCAATAACTCACAGGCAAAACAGACAGACCATGATCTCTTGACCCTGAAGTTCTTTGCCTCCAGCAGCCAGCCCTGTCCACACATTCCCTTTTTGTTACGGGGCCCCCAAGGCGTGGCTTCTCATTGCTTTCTCCTCTTCCCCTGGAGTCGCCCCATTTGCCTCCCTCTGTCCTACTCGTGTGACATGCTTACGTTTATGAGCGTCTCTGAGGGCTTCCAGCTGTGCTTCCTCTGAGTCCGACTCAGCTTCCCAGCACAGCTGGCTCTCAGCTTGATCACGAGTGGAAGGACCAGCCTCTTCATTAGTTTGTATGTCCTGCAGCTCATCAGAGCCTCCCTCCGACTCTGATGGCTCTCCAGGCCCCTCCTCCTCCTCTGATTCCCCAGACTCAATTACCAGGAACACAGGCTGACAAGGAATCATAACAGCATGCGAATGCGAGTAGACAAATAGGTGCCACTTCATTGGGAAGGTAACAGCCTTCTGCGAGTCTCGGCGCACCGTCGTGTCGACGATACGACCCACGGAAGTGTCTTCGGACTAACGCCGGCTCCCTCAGTGAAGAAGCGGAGACGGTACGACTGGATGGGAGGAACCTATCCCGATCTTACCTTTTGTTCTTTCTCTTTCATAGCAAAAGATCCGAGCGACCTGCACCAACGAGGGAAACAACATGACCACGTTCGATTTCTTTCAATGCTTGTGCTGCCGGGATGGCTGGGTGCCGCAGTTCGTGGAGGCTCTCCGTGAGCAGAACATGGGCGACCTGGCTGACAAGCTGGAAAGCGTGTATCGCGCTAACCTCCTCCGTAAGCTGCTTTTTTCTTCTGTTGCAAATCAGGTGGATTGGGCTCCTGGGGGGGGGTGAAAAGCTGGGCTTTGTGAGGTTTTGCAATCCTTGGGACCACCCCCTGCCACCCAAGCCCACTCCCCCCCCTCAAAAAGAAGGTCTGGAAGGATTTGGAGATCTCAAATAAAGAAGCAAGGGCTTGGGTAGAATGGATTTGTTCATCCCTGCCTAAAATATTTGTCTTCTCCGGTAGCCAACCCTGCTATACAGGTAGTCCTTGACTTACGACCACAGTTGGGAGCAGAATTTCCGTTGCTAAGTGAGGCAGTTGTTAAGTGAGTTGAATCCCGTTTTACAATCATATGTTTTTTTTGCCACAGTTGTTAAGAATAGCAAAGGGTGGGAGAGGACCTTGGAGGTCCTCTAGTCCAGCCCCTTGCTCAGGCAGGAGACCTTATACCAGTGGTGGCGAACCTATGGCACGCATGCCAGAGGCGGCACTCAGATCCCTCTCTGTGGGCACGCCTGCCATGCCCTGGAGATAGCAACCGTCCCTCTTCAACCAGCTGCCCGCTAACTCACCGAGGTCCCACGTGGCCAGATGCATCCCAGCACGGCTGGTTTCTCTCCCCCCCCCCCCGTCCCATCCCTCCTGGCCTCTCACGCTCTCCTTTTCCCGGGCGCGACTCACTGCATCGCTTCCTCAGCTGTCGGCCAGCCATCCAGCTCAGGCGGCTTCTCTGAACTACTGGCGGCGGGCTGCGGAGCCCCAGAGTGCACCGGTTGAGGGGCCGGCAAGCTGTGGCTACTGAAGGATGCTGTCAGCCCCCATGTACTCACTGGCATCTGTGTGTGGGGGCTGATGGTGCCTCGCCTTGCCCTGCGACAATGGCACCCCCACCGTGCCTCGCTTTGCCTCGCCTCACCCCGCAGGATTAGCCTGCCCACTGTCCCACCTGCCAGAGACCCCCTGGATCTCCCCCAACCCTGCCTGGCCTTCACAGGAGTCCCTCTCCATGCACTCCCACCTTGGCCACACCCACCCAGTCTGCCATGACCACCACAGCCACGACCACCCAGTGGGCCACGCCCACCTGGCACCCAGCGATAAATAAGTGGGTTTTGGGTTACAGTTTGGGCACTCGGTCTCTAAAAGGTTCACCATCACTGCCCTATACCATTTCAGACAGGGGGTTGTTCGATCTCTTCTTAAACACCTCCAGTGTTGGAGCACCAACAGCTTCTGGAGGCAGATAGTTCCGCTGGTTAATTGTTCTCACTGTCGGGAAATTTCTCCTTAGTTTTAGGTTGGTTCTCTCCCTAAGAGACAGTCTCTCGTTCGAGGATCAATGAGTTTTGTGAAGTGAATCGTATGGACTGTTAAGTGAACCTGCCTTCCCCCTTTGAAGGTCGCAAAAGAGGATCACGTGACCCCGGGATGCTGCAATGCGGGTTGCCAAGCTCCTGAATTTGGACCACGTGACCATGGGGATGCTGCCCTGGCTATAAGCAGCGAGAACCAATCATGTCCCTTTTTTCAAGGCCGTGGTTAACTGTGAACAGTGGCTAAATCAGGGGCTCTCCAAACCTGGCAACTTTGAAGACTTGTGGACTTCAACTTCCAGAATTCTTCAGCTGGCCCTGCTGAGGGGCTCTGGGAGTTGAAGTCGACAAGTGTCAAATGTTGCCAAGTTTGGTTAGCTGTGGGCTCAATGAATGGTCGTAAGTCAGGGACTGCTTGTATGTGGGAAAGATTTTGGGAGACAGAACCAAGATATGCCTAGCTAGGCTACAGTCAGATAAGAGGGAGTGTAAATGTAATGATTTAAAAGCCAACCAGCTAGTGTAATGTAAGTTGTAATGATGGGAATGACTCAGCAGGGTCTGTGTCCCTTTAAGAGCCAGCTGGGTCTGTGTCCCTTTAAGAGCCAGCTGGGTCTGTGTCTCTTTAAGAGCCAGCTGGGTCTGTGTCTCTTTAAGAGCAAGCAGTATCTGTGTCTCTTTAAGAGCCAGCTGGGTCTGTGTCTCTTTAAGAGCAAGCAGGGTATTGGGATTGTAGACAGTGTAAGATAAACCACCATTTAATACAAACCACTGTTTACTGTGTTTACTCCTGGGTTATCTCAGCGCAATTAAGATTGTGCACGCTCTGACAGGGAGCATAGCCCTGAGCTGGATAATTTTACAGTACAAGATGGTCCTCGGCTTAACGATCACAATTGAGCTCAACATTTCTCTTGGCTAAATGAGACAGCGGTTAAGGGAGTTTTGCCCCCTTTTTACGGCCTGCCTTCCCACCGTTGTTAAGCAAATCACTGCAGATGTTAAGTTAGTCACACGGTCGTTCAGCGAATCCGACTCCCCCCGTTGACTTTGCTCGTCAGGAGGTCGCAAAAGGGGAATCAGTGACCCCCGTGGACACTGCGACCGTCGTAAATATGAGCCAATTCCTAAGCAGCCGAATTCTGATCATGTGACCATGAGGATGCTGCAACGGTCGTAAGTGTGAAAAACCATCCTAAGCCAAATTTGTTTTTCAGTTTTCCTGTTGTAACTTCGAATGGTCACTAAACGGAATGGTTGTAAGTCGAGGACTGTCTGTGAAGTGGAATTAGGTCATCTGGTGGCAATTTCCTGTCTGGTCTGCCTAGTAGGGCTGACACTCTATCCTTTCCCTCTCTCTCTTCCACATTTAATGTCCTTCTGCGTGCAACGACGTCCTCCCTCAGCCTCGCCAAGGACGCCTCCAGCAGCTTCAGCACCCGCGGCTGTCAATCGGCCTTCAGCTCCGCCTCCCAGGTCTCCTGTGTTTATTCCCGAAGCCCGTCCTATCTTTCCCTCACAACTGGCTGCTTCACCTGCCAATCCGCCCCCCCAGGATACCGGAGATTACCGGACTCCCGTTCAAGAAAACAGCCATCCAGTCGAAAAGAGCAAGTCAGCTGTACATCCTGAGGTATGTATACATTTATTTTATTTTTATTATTTTTATTTTATTTTACCATTTTATATTTAATATATATTAATTGTAATTTATTTCTTCATTTTGTACATTTGTTTGCTCCCCAGCTTGCTCTTTGCTTTTCGGGCTCCCGGTTTAAAAGCCAGGAGATAGATAGATAGATAGATAGATAGATAGATAGATAGATAGATAGATAGATAGATAGATAGATAGATAGATAGTGAGAGAGAGACATAGACATAGAGATAGATGATAGATAGATGATAGATAGATAGAGATAGATAGATAGATAGAGATAGATAGATAGATAGATAGATAGATAGATAGATAGATAGATAGTGAGAGAGAGACATAGGCATAGAGATAGAGATAGATGATAGATAGATAGATAGATAGATAGATAGATAGATAGATAGATAGATAGATAGATAGCGAGAGAGAGACATAGAGATAGATGATAGATAGATAGATAGATAGATAGATAGAGAGAGACATAGACATAGAGATAGATGATAGATAGATGATAGATAGATAGAGATAGATAGATAGATAGATAGATAGATAGATAGCGAGAGAGAGACATAGAGATAGATGATAGATAGATAGATAGATAGATAGATAGATGATAGATAGATTGATAGATAGATAGTGAGAGAGAGACAGATAAAATAGAGATAGATAGATAGATAGATAGAGATAGATAGATAGATAGATAGATAGATAGATATAGATAGTGAGAAGAGACATAGAGATAGATGATAGATGATAGATAGATAGATAGATAGAGAGAGACAGAGATAGATAGATGATAGATAGATGATAGATAGATAGATAGATAGATAGATAGATAGATAGATAGATAGATAGATAGATAGATAGATAATGGGTAGAGTGATAGAAGAGAGAGATAATGGATAGAGAGAAGAGAGACAGAAAATGGGAAGACAGATAGAAGAGATAGATAGATGATAGATAGATAGATAGATAGATAGATAGATAGATAATGGGTAGAGTGAGAGAAGAGAGAGATAATGGATAGAGAGAGGAGAGAGACAGAATGGGAAAAGAGATAGATAGATAGATAGATAGATAGATGATAGATAGACAGACAGATAGATAGATAGATAATGGGTAGAGTGATAGAAGAGAGATAATGGATAGAGAGGAGAGACAGACAGAAAATGGGAAGAGATAGAAGAGATAGATAGGTAGGTAGATAGGTATAGAGTGATAGAAGAGAGAGATAATGGATAGAGAGGAGAGAGAGACAGAATGGGAAGAGAGATAGAGAGATAGAGAGATAATGGGTAGAGTGAGAGAAGAGAGAGATAATGGATAGAGGATGGGAAGAGAGATAGAAGATATAGATAGAAAGAAAGATAGAAAGATAGATAGATAGATAGATAGATAGATAGATAGATAGATAGGCAACAAACATATCCAACACAACATTCCTCCTCCTGTTTTTCCCACAACAACAACCCTGTCAGGTGGGTTGAAATGAGAGAGAGAGAGAGAGAAAAGAAACGCAGCTCAAAGTAATCCAGCCAGTTTTCATGGCTAAGGCGAGACTAGAACTCACCGTCTCCTGGCAATTGGCCCAAAGTCACCCAGCTGGCTTTGTTGGTCTAAGACGGGACAAGACCTCAACCATCTCCCACTTTGTAGCCTTGTGCCTTTACCACTTGTCTCTTTCTCATTCCAATGCTGATTGTCTCTTTCTCATTGCCAATGCTGTGCCTCAGTCGCAGTAGTTTATTTATTTATTTATTTATGAGACTTATATACCGCAAGCACTCTCTAAGCAGTGTATATTTTACATTGCCCCCAACAATCTGGGTCCTCATTTTACCTACCCTGGAAGGATGGAAGGCTGAGTCAACCTTGAGCCGGTGAGATTTGAACCGCTGACCTGCTGAACATAGTCAGCTAAAGTGGCCTGCAGTACTGCACTCTAACTGCTGCGCCACCTCGGCTCTTTGAATCCTATCGTCCCAGGCTTATGGGTTTGTCTCCTTTATTCATTTATATTTCCTTTTTCTTAACTGCCCATCTTCTGTAGAGATGGGTGACATACAGTATAATCAATATATGAAAACTCCCAGCAATCCCTTAATTTGGGGCAGAGTTGGGACAACTACATGGAGCTGAGCGTTTACTAGCTGGATGCCCTTCCTGACTCCTAAATGGAGTTCACAGTAGATGTTTTCTCTTCTGCTCCCTGATAGTGAAACATCTGCCGTTGCCTGGGATCGAACTCCCAACCTTCTGAGTGGGAGACCAATGTCTTCATCATTAGGTCATTGTGCCAGATAATCAATATATATAAATGTTGTTGTTAATTGCCAAGTCGTGTCCGACCCATCGCGACTACATGGACAACGTTCCTCCAGGCCTTCCTGTCCTCTACCATCTTCAGGAGTCCATTGAACTCACGCCTACTGCTTCCGTGACTCCATCCAGCCACCTCCTTCTCTGTCGTCCTCTTCTTCTATTGCCCTCCATCTTTCCCAGCGTCAGGCCCTTCTCCAGTGAGTCCTTCTTTCTCATTAGGTGGCCAAAGGACTTGAGTTTCAACTTCAGGATCTGGCCTTCTCAAGAGCAATCAGGGTTGATCTCTTCTAGGACTGACTGGTTGGATCGCCTTGCAGTCCAGGGGACTCGCAGGAGTCTTCTCCAGCACCAGAACTCAAAGGCCTCCATTCTTTGGTGCTTGGCCTTTCTTATGGTCCACCTTTCACAGCTGTACATTGGAACTGGGAAAACCATGGCCTTGACTATAGCACTTTTGTTGGCAGGGTGATGTCTCTGCTTTTGAGTGTGCTGTCTAGATTTGCCATAGCTTTCCTCCCCAGGAGCAAACGTCTTCTAATTTCTTAGCCGCAGTCCCCATCTGTGGTGGTCTTGGAGCCCAGGAAGATAGATAGATAGATAGATAGATAGATAGATAGATAGATAGATAGATAGATAGATAGATAGATAGATAGATAGATAGATAGATAGATTCCATCACCCGGCACATAGACCTCCTACCAGCATACTAGATGCTCAGAAGATGGGAGAAACAACATGGTAATCCACAGAGTAGATGGCCATCCCATACGGTGCAAAAGCAAGACAATGGCTCTACAAATGGGGAAGCTGCGATCCCCAGAGAGGACAGCGAACTGGCAAAAGAGGAGGGGGGCCCGGGTGACACCACAACGAGATAGCAACTGGCAGGACTGGAGTGACAGGGCTGCAGGTGAGGTGGCAGGAGCTGCTATGGGAGGAGACGACGAACGGCTTGGAAGGAGAGACAAAAAAAAAGGAGGGGTATGAAGCAGGAACATCTGAATAGTTGTTCTTTGCAGGATCAGGGAGAGGGAACAGGCTGCCGGATGAGAATCAATTTAACACATTGCAAAGTAACATAGCTAATGGGCTGATGACGCGCTGGAGGAGCCGGGCGCGGAGACAGGCAGCTGTATATAGGCAAGCTCCCTAATTAGCTAGCATTCTAACTCTGATGACGTCAGTAGTTTGGCTGATGAAAGCTCAGCAAGGTAACTTTTTTACTCACAGGCTTGTTTATATTAAACCAGTGGTTCTCAGCCTGTGGGTCGGGACCCCATTTGGGGTCGAACGACCATTTCACGGGGGTCGCCAAACAACGCAGTCCGCCATTTTTCCCCCCCTTTTCCTTAGCTGTGCTACTCCCTTTTATTCTATTGGCTTTTGAAAGCCAATAGAATAGACTCTCTTGAACAGAGTCTAATTCTATTGGCTTTCAAAAGCCAATAGGAATTGTCCAGGCTGTCTCTGCCCTGCTGAGCCCGCCAAAAGTCCCATTCTGCAAACGGTGCTGCACCAGTTGAGTCGTCCTCGACTTACGACCGGTTGAGTAGTCCTCGACTTACGACCGGTTGGGGGCTCACGGCATTAAAAAGGTTGAGAACCACTGGTATATAGGCGAGCTCCCTAATCAGCTAGCATTCTAACTCTGATGACGTCAGTAGTTTGGCTGATGAAAGCTCAGCAAGGTAACTTTTTTTACTCACAGGCTTGTTTATATTATTTTTATCCTGGTGTTCCTTTTTCTTATATTTTTATATATATCGATATCGGTATCAATATTTTTATATAACGTAAATTATTTATAAACACACACACAGACACACGCACAATCTGTAAAATTAAATTAGCATTCATCCCTTCCTCCTTTGCAGAGCGCAGACAAAGGAGAGGCTGGTTTTTCCTCGACTTCCGACGGCCATTCGGCATCTGACATCGGAGCGGCTGCCGGAAGGGACAGAGCCCCCGAGTCTCAAGATCTATGTCTTGCAGAAGCACAGGCTCTTCCGTTCCAGGGTCCCGTGGGAAGGAGGCCGCTTCGTCCCCCAACCACTTCAACCTCAGCTGCTGGGGGTCCCGTGGAGCAGAAGTGGGACGGGCGCCAACACCGCCCGGTGACGGTGAAAAACGGACGTTTTGGGAACGTGCACCAGCCAGACGACGGCGGGACAGTTTCAACGTTGCCCGCTGGCGCTTCTGGTAATCAACCCGAAGAGGATGATTATTCGAGCGATAGTGTCTTGTTACCTTTGGCCAATCAGAGAGAGGATTTGGTGGAAGAACGCCAGGTCCACGTTCTCCGAGGAGATCGGAAGCAAGAAAACCGGCCGGTTGTGGACCGTCGCCTGGACAAACAGGAGAAAAATCTGCCAGGTGAAAAACTGGGCGCGAACCCCCAAAGGGGAGGTTCACATAGACCAGGGGTCTTCAAACTTGGCCCTTTTATGACTTGTGGACTTCAACTCCCAGAATTCCTCAGCCAGCCTCCATTTTGTTTGTTAGATTTAAGACTCGAGTCTTCAAACTTGGCCCTTTTGTGACTTGTGGACTTCAACTCCCAGAATTCCTTAGCCAGGCACGCTGGCTGAGGAATTCTGGGAGTTGAAGTCCACAAGTCATAAAAGGTCTGAGTTTGAAGACCCCTGATCTAACCCTTCTGCCTACTAGCACTGATGACATTCCCTAGTTTGATTCTAAAATGTCTTCAGGAAAAATCACCAAGCTCAGAGAGCCCAAATAACCCAAAATTCAGTTCTGGCCCCTAGATATTCTTCACCGGGACAAACAAACCGACATTTGATTCGTAACACGGCTTCCCACCCCCAGGGCATCGTCCAGTCACAGTGGACTTAAATCCTAAATCTAAAATAAAATATATTTTTTAAAAATGCTGTAACATCAGTATAGTCCTCCGCTTACGACCCGTTTTGACATGGGTTGTTAAGCCAATCGCTGTGACCTCCAAGATCCTTCCCAACTTTATTATTATTATTATTATTATGGATCATCGCACAGTCAGCCAGATGTTCAGATTGGATTTGGCATTTTGTCTGCCTATCGAGTCCTTACCCAAGACCTGGGATAGGCAGATGGGGATGTTTGATGGTATTACAGATATCGTCGCAGGATGGAAGCAGTTCCTAGTAAGGCTGCCTTTTGCAATTGACTAATAGCGAATTTGTCAATGCCGATGGTGTTCAAGTGGTGCTCCAGTTGTTTTGGGATTGCACCTAAGGAGCCTATCACTATTGGTACTACTCTTGCTTGCTTTTGCTACAGTCTTTCTATTTGTATTTGTAGGTCTTTGTATTTTGTTATCTTCTCCAGTTCTTTCTCATCTATTCTGCTGTCTCCAGGCACTGCCACGTCCACTATCCAGACTTTTTTTGTCTTTCTTATCGACAATTGTTAAGTCCGGGGTGTTATGTTGCAGGTGCTTGTCTGTTTGAATTCTGAAGTCCCAGAGCAGTTTAATTTTATCATTTTCTATTACTACTACTACTACTACTACTACTACTACTACTACTACTACTACTACTACTACTATTATTATTATTATTATTATTATTATTATTATTATTATTATTATTATGGAGTGTATGACTAGTGTGTAAATAAATTGTGTCGCCCTGTTGTTTCTGTGCAGCTTCCCCTAGGTCAGCAGAAGACCAGACGCGAGTCTTCACGGATCCTTCATCTCGCAGCTCTCCAGCGAACGGCGCCCAGCCGTCCTTTACTCAGACGGGAGCTAAGCCTCGCCACCCGGTCCCCAGCCCTATGTCCGAACACCCGATTCGTCTTCCGCCTTCAGTTTTGAACGTTTCCTCTTCCGTTGAAGCAAAGCCACCGAAGCCTTGCGTGGAGCTTTCAGCCGGAGGCGAGAGGTCCTCAGATGACGTTAAACTTCCCGTGGAAGACAAAGGATCTTGGGGACAAACCACTGTCCTCAGTGCTGTGGCAGGGTGGCCTCAGGAGGTAGGTTGGGGAGCAAGAAACGGGGGGTGGTGGGCAATGACGGTGCCCCAGGAGAACAGCAAGGGGACATCCGCAGGATGGTCAAGACCAGGATGTAGGGAGCGACAAGTAGTTCTCAACTTACAAACATTGGTTTAGCGACGATTCAGAGTTACAACAGCTCTGAGAAAGGGGTGTTTGCGTTTGTACCTGTGGCAACAGCCCCGTGGCCATGTCAAAATTGGGACACTTGCCAACCAGCAAGTATTGGCGACGGTTGCAGCGTCCCGGAGTTGCGTGATCATCCTGGGCAATCTTCTCAGCCAGCTTCCCATCAGCCAAGTCAATGGCAAAAGTGGAACCAGCTTAACGATTGCAGTGATTGCAGCAAAACAAGATTTCTAGAATTTGCTTCTCCTGGTGGTTAGCCCAGCCAGCTTTCAGACCTAAGGCGGGACTAAGAATCACCATCCCTTTTAGAGATTGGCCCAAAGTCACCCAGCCGTCTTTCATGCCTAAGGCAGAACTAGAACTCAGATCAACTGGTGATTGGCCCAAAGTCGCCCAGCTGGCTTTCATGCTAAAGTGGGGCTAGAACTCTCCATCTTCTGGTGATTGGCCTACCCAGTCAGCTTTCATGCCTAAGGCGGGACTAGAACTCATCATCTTTTGGTGATTGGCATAGAGTGCAGGGGTAGGCAACCTTGGCTCTTTTCTGACTTGTGGACTTCAATACCCAGAATTCCTGAACCAGCCATGTTGACTCAGGAATTTTGGGAGTTGAAGTCCACAAATCGTAAAAGAGCCAAGGTTGCCTATCCCTGGCATAGAGTCACCCAGCTAGCTTTCCTGCCTTAAGATGGGATTAAGACTCGCTATCTCCTGGTGATTGGCCCAAAGTCATCCAGCCGGCTCTCATGCCTAAGGTGGGACTAGAATTCCCCATCTCCTGCTTTCTAAACTAGCACTTTAACCACTAGACCAGGGGTAGGCAACCTTGGCTCTTTTATGACTTGTGGACTTCAACTCCCAGAATTCCTGAGTCAGCCACGCTGAAGGGAAAGGGAGAAGTTTCCAAGCTGAGCCAGGCTGGCTCAGGAATTCTGGGAGTTGAAGTCCACGAGTCTCATAAAGCGGCCTAGGCCTAGGCCAGAGGTAGGCACCCTTGGCTCTTTTATGACTGGTGGACTTCAACTCCCAGAATTCCTGAGCTAACCATGCTGAGGGGAAAGGGAAAGGTTTCCAAGCTGAGCCATGCTGACTCAGGAATTCTGGGTGTTGAAGTCCACGAGTCATAAAAGAACCAAGGTGGCCTACCCCTGGTCTAGACCATTTCAGACAAATGGCTGTCCAGCCTCTTCCTGGCTCAGGAATTCTGGGAGTTGAAGTCCACGAGTCATAAAGCGGCCTAGGCCTAGGCCAGAGGTAGGCAACATCGGCTCTTTTATGACTCGTGGACTTCAACTCCCAGAATTCCTGAGCCAGCCATGCTGAGGGGAAAGGGAAAGGTTTCCAAGCTGAGCCATGCTGGCTCAGGAATTCTGGGAGTTGAAGTCCACGAGTCATAAAAGAGCCAAGTTGCCTACCCCTGACTTAGACAATGAACAGGGGCATTTGTTTGACCTCTTTTTTCTGTTTCCTGCAGGGGATGGAGAGTCGGCCCTCAGCTATCCGGGACTGTCAGAGATACAGTCACATCTTTTACAGCAACTGTGGTGAGGACCATATGCCTTCCAAGCCAGGCATTCTGTCTTCAGAAAATACTTCAGAGTCCAGCAAACTCCGCTTAGATGACACTGGAGAGGCCAGCAAGTTGTATTCTGGCTCATCGGAAAGATTACGCATGAGCGACAGCGACTCCATTTTGAGGAGCGCGAGCAACAGCGACCCCATTTTGGTGAGTAATAGCACCTCAGCCGGCAATTTGACCCCGAGCACCGCTGGGGGAAGCAGCCGGGCGGGCGAGCCTCTCGATGCTTCTCTTCCACCCGAGGTGGACCCTGGTGAAGAAGACACGTCCCTCAGGAGCCACCACGTGCGAGTGGAGGAGAACCGAAGTGTGGATCTGACGGGGGTCCCTTTGGATGTGGCCTCCTCGCGGCCGTCTCCCAGGGCCTTCCCAGATTCAACATCCGGCGGTCAACCAAAGAACGAAGCCAAGAACCAGGCTGGGCCTTGTCTCCCAGATGAGAAAGCCAAGGTTGAAGTTGAAAGTTCTTTAGATAATTTTTGGCTGCTTTTGGCCGGGTTTGTTCTGGCGTCTGTGGCAGCTGCGGCTTTTGCGCTGTATAAGAAGAAATAAGACACTGGAGTCGCCGAGCAGTTGGGGACCGGCTGAAATTCATGTCCAGCCACCACCTCTTCCGACCGATGCTCCATAACTCGACGGAAAGGACGCAGTAGGGACTTGCTTACTTTAGATTGCTTTCTGCCACTGGTGCGTGACGCTCCCAGCAGTGCCGAACTCTATCCTCAAAAACAAGCTGTCATGGTTCCAACAGATGAAACTCTTCAAAAGAACTTTGAGGCATTGTTTACCTTAAAGGATCTTTTATTCGAGTAGCATAATATCGGCACTTACCTAATCGAAACCAAAAAACTGAATTCCCCTTCCCGGGACACCTAGTATCAAAGCACAATTCCCTCCAATTAACAGTCATAAATCACATTCCCCAATTAGCTTGAAGCATTGGTCAATTCCTTATCAGCTCTGGTTACAATAACCTTGATTCTCCTGCTAGGTTTAGTGTTGTTATGTCTAGCCGGACTCTCGTTCACATCCCTTCCCCCTCCCAGCATCATCTAACTCTAAAAGCGAAAGGGGAAAAGATGGCTACATTTCCATCTGTTGTCAATGCACAAACATCCAATGTTAGCAGCGTTGACACAAGGCTTGCTTAATTTCCTCTAGTCTGCTTTCGGGGTCACCAGTGACATTTTTTGACCCAGGCTATTTCAGATCGGTCAGTTCGGCGTCCTCCTCCCCCAAATAGCCAAGTGGCTCAGACTTATTCTGAGAACTTGCCAGGAAAGCAAAAACTGGAAAGCTCGCTTCCACATAGCCGGCAAGGGAAATGGCGGGATCTCGGCGGTTTTTCATTTTCATTTTTATTTTTATTTTAAAAAAGGTCACATCGCAAAAAAATATGCTGGCTGATATGGACAAGTGACTGGCTTCTTGGTTCCAATGGGGAGTAGATCTCTTGGATTGTGGCTTAGAAAAGGAAGAAGCAAGTGGCATCTTTAGTTGGAGACTAAATATGAATATGCTGAATCCTTAGAAATGAGCATTCTGTTCTCCAGCTCTGGAAGTTTTCTGGAATTGATGTCTGCTTAATGGAATTTGGGGAAAAGCCGTGGACTTTGTGAACCCTTGTTCTTCCTTGTCCATTTCTTGGAAAGAAGGAGAGAATCGGGTGTTCAAAATCAAAAGGAAGTTCGTTCTTCGATTTCACTGGTCTACAAATGGACCTCTGAGATAAAAACAACTGTGTGCTGGCACTACTGGAGCTGTGCGCTGCTCACAGGCGCTAGCAACCCCATTTGCAAAGCGTGAATGCTCATGGCTCTGGCATGCATGCCCACCCACCCCCCTTCGAGCCAGCGGTAGCTGAGCTTCGAGCCGAGCTGCGAGCTGCGTGCCGGCACTAGCTGAGGTGCAAGGCTTTCGCTGGCACTAGCTGAGCCTCGCTGGCGCTAGCCGAGCTGCGTGCCAGTGCTAGTTGAGTTGCGTGCCGGCGCTAGCCGAGCCGCGCACTGTGCACCGGCACTAGCAACCCCTTTTGCAGAGCATGCATGCTCATGCCTCCATTTGCATGCATGCAGCCACATTTGGATGGGTGTGCATGCGTGCGTAAAGGTGCCCGCCCCTCCCTGCGTAAAGGGGCCGCCAACCCCCAAAAGGTTGGGAGCCCCTGAACTAAACAACCTGGTCAGGGATTTGGAATTGCCTAAGAATCAGGCAGAGCTCCTGGGCTCCAGTTTACAACAGTGGAAGCACTGTTTACAACAGTGTTGTAGACCAGTGCTTATTACAGGAGAAGCCTGTAACTCGGATTGCTGCCTTTGGAAATTTTATCCATTGATGTCAGTGGAAACAGAATTTCTTCGTTCTGGTTTTTTTTTTTGTTGTTGTTGTTGTTTTCCTGCAGAGGAGATTAAGGAGTGTGATCTTTGGAAAGTCGTCTGTTCCCAGCCATTAAATGACAGGGAATCCTCAATTTAGAACTGTAATGAAGGGTGATGGGCTGGGATGATGGGCTGCTGCGGGGTCCCTTGGTTAAACGGTTATAAGTCGAGGACTGCCTGGCACCCCAAGAGGGCCGTCTTTCCATCCTACTGAGAATTTGGGGGGACACGAAGACTTAGTTTCTTGCCTTCTTCTTGAAACAAGAAGCATGCTGGCTCGGGAATTCTGGGAACTGAGTGCCAACATGTCTTAAAGTTGCCAAGTTTAAAAAACACTGATTTAGTATGTTGTGTGTACCTCCCTATGCTCCATCTCCCCAGGAATTAATCAGGGTGCGTCCATTCACATGACTTGCGTACCTGTGTTGACTCATACTGATTTTGTTCCTTATTTAAAAAAAAGTCGTGTTTTCTATCTACTTCTGATAGATCGTCAAACCAGGTTCCAAGTTCCTTTATATTATTTCTTTCCGTTGGGGGAGAATTAAACCACGGAGACTCCCGAATCGAATCAACTTTCTTGCGGCCATTAGCCAGCAGAAAGAACGAAGGGAAGAAAATAGTTTTCAAATACCGAGTGTCGCGTAGAAAAATATGCTCAGCTGTTTCATTTTTATTCACTTCAAACTACACTAGGCTCTAGAATGATAGAGTCCCTGGCAAAATTATACATCCCTTGACAAAACCTGGGAATGCCTGCTCACCAAACTCTTTCACATGCTGATTAAAAGTTATTGGTTGAAAAAAAAAATGTGTCGTTACTTCATTCATCCCAGTTGAATTTCCAGATTACTTAATTTTGCTTGTGACCACAAGCTGTTGCATAAGATAAATTTTGGGTGGGTGGGAGCAAGACTCTCCAATTTAAATTTTGGGTGGGTGGGAGCAAGACTCTCCAATGCTTCAGATTTATATCTGAGTAGCAATTTTTCAGACAAACTTCAGACTTTGTTTTGCTGTAGTCCAGGGGCGAGCGAACATTTGTTAAGTGAATTTTGTCCCAACACTGCAACCGTCACAAGGACATGCCAGTTGCTAAGCATCTGAATTTTGATCACGTGACCACGGAGATGCTGCGACGATCGTGTGAAAAACGGTCATAAGTCCCTTTTTTCCACTGCTGTTGTAACTTGGAATCGTCCCTAAACGAGTCGCTGTAAGTCACAGCATGTTGCAGTGATTTGAACTGCATGGTGTCTTCAATCCTTGCGGCTTCCTGTTTTGTTTTGTTGTGTTTTGAAGTAAGGCACTGCACGCACTTCTGCCATTTTGTAAACCACAGGACGTCCCTTCTCGCATATTTTGATTTTCGTTGGCCTGGAAAAGAAGTTTGCATGTTTTTCAGGGCATTTTATCCAGGGGGAGGTGGCCAAGATGCATCGGCAGGAAAATGGTTTTGTGCAAATTCCCCCCAAATAAGGATTTGAAAGTTAAAACACTCAAAGGGGAAGTTCAGTGAGGTAATAAGAGTCACTTTGCTGTGGAGTCAAGCTAATTATTCTGGCAGTTAACCCTTGAATGTCAGAATTGTCGGAAAAGTTGGAAACCCAGTCTGATAAAATACAGGTAGTCCTCGACTTACAGTAGTTCGCTTAGTGGCTGTTTGAAGTTGCAACGGCACTGAAAAAAAAACGACTTATGACCATTTTTTGCACTTAGGACCCAAGGTCATGTGATTTACATTTGGATGCTTGACACCGACTCACATTTATGACGGTTGCAGTATCCTGGGGTCACGTGATCCTGTTGTGACCTTCTGACAAGCCCAATCCACTTAACGTGACTCCCTTAACTACAGTGATTCACTTAAAAAAGTAATAAAATGGGGCAAAATTCACTTAACAAGTTTCTCACTTAGCAACATAGTTTTAGGCCTCCATTGTGGCCGTACGTTGAGGACTAGCTATACGTTGCCAGATTTTTAGTCGGTCACCACTTGACGTGTGAAAATCTTCACTTGCCTAGAGGTACTGAAGTCCTTGACTTCCAATTGTTCGTTCAGTGGTTGTTTGAAGTGACAGTGGCACTGCAAAAAATGTGTTACAATCAGTCCTCGTGCATATGACCGCCACAGCATGTCTTAGAGGTCACGTGATCAAAATTTGGATGCTTGGCAATCAGCATGTACTGCAATTGGGTTGTTAAGTGAAGCCGCTGCTGAGGGAAGCTTCAAGTATGCTTAAAATAGGACTGACGGATTTCTTTACTCTGAAGATCTGCAAATGCTTATCAGTGCAAAGCTGGTTGCAAAGTTACAATTAATCCTCAACTTACAACAGTTCATTTAGTGACCGTTCAAAGTTACGACAGCACTGAAATAATTTGACTTAGGACAGTTTTTACACAATGACCGTTGCCGCATCCCCAGGGTCACGGGATCAAAATTCAGACGCTTGGTGACCGACTCACATTTATGACGGTTGCGGCGTCCCAGGGTCACGTTGACCCCCTTCTGGTCAGCAAAATCAATCTGGGGAGGCCAGAAGCATTTAACCACCCGCTTAACAATTTGATTTAACAAATGCAGCGATTCACTTAACAACTACGGCGAGAAAAGTCATAAAATGGAGCAAACTCACTTCACAAGTGTTTCACTTAGCCACCTAAATTTTGGGCTTAGTTGTGGTCTTGAGGACTCCCTGTTCTGAGGCCTATTCTGTTTACTTTCCCCTTATTTAATTCAATTCACATGCTGGATGTATATTAATGGGAGCCGGATTAGAAGAAGGTGAGCATAATTTTAAAACTGGAGGAAGAAACGTAGTATGTTTAGGTGTGTGTCATGTATGTGTTTCACTTTGAGAGCGGGCAACTAAATTTCATTTTTGATGTGTGCCGTTGTGCCCACAGTAAGAAAACGACAATAAAGGTTATCTTAAATATCAGTCAGGCTGATACTTTTGATAGGTGAAGCTGCAAAGGATTTGCAAGGTCTACTAATAAAAATCAAGGAGCAGAGTGGAAAAAAAATAGGACTAATAAATATATGGCATAGAGGCCCAGAGGGATATGTATGTATTTGGACATCAATTAATATGTTTGCATTTATTTTCTAATAGTAATAAGCATTTATTTCTTCCATCCTTGCTAGGTAGTCATGGAGACCTGGCCTGGCCATCATGTCCTTAAGTCCAGCCTCTATCACCATTTTTCCTTTTCATTGGGCAGATAGACTTGTCAGTCTTCCCCGCAGAGCAGCGGGTTGGCTACGGCGATTCCGTTATTCACCCCGCCCCCTCAGGCCTAACCCACTGTGCTACATCTTTGCGCGCGAGGACTTTTTTTTTTTTTTTGGCTTTTGTGGCTCAACTAAAGCAGACGGATGCTCATTGGAAGGGTTTCTCTTTCATCCCAGCCCCGCGCGCTTCGCTAATTCTTATTGGCTAGTTTATCTGTCGCCGCAAAAGCGAATGCTTCTGATTGGACCGTTTCTGAAGGGCCCTCCCGTACTCTGAAGGAGGAAAGGAAAGGCGAGGAAAAGACTTCGGCGCAGGCGCAGTGCCGGCTTTGGCTGCTGTCGCCGCGGCGGATGGAGCCGCTGCAGAATGGAAGCGGCAAACGGCAGGCTGACGAGGAACCTCCGCCGGTCATGGAGATGGGAAGCGAAGCCGGAGGATCCCCGGAGGAACGGCGGCGGCGGGCACCGGCCCCAGGCGGCCGTCGGCGCGGAGGCGGGCCGAGCAGGGCGGAGGCCGCCGCGGGCCGCGAGAAAGAGCGCGTTGGCCCCGCCCCTCGGCCTCGCCTCGATTCTCACCGCAAGAGCCGCCCCCGTGAGTGGCCGCTAGAGGGCGCGGGCGGGACCGCTCGAGTGGGCGGGGCAGGAGGGGAAGGGGCGGAGCCGTCGTGCATTTTTTGAAATCTTTCAAGCTGCAGTTCAAATGGGGTTCAAGCGGCAAAAATCATGGGGTTCAGTGCGAGATTCGGGGCTCCTTCCTCCAAAGTGTCCTCCAGGCTTCTGCGACCTCAGGGCGCAGAAAGCCGGGGCCTGGTGGGGTGATAAGGTTCTTCCTCATTGGAACTCACAACAATCCTGCCAGGTAGGCTCGCTCTCTTCTGATGCTGACCCTGATGAGTTAGATGTCAGAGTAAGAGACCCGCCTTCTGCTTTATGCCTTTCCTTTCTTTTAGCTAATTAGTGTTTATGCCTTTCCTGCTTTCTGCAAAGTGCTATTTATCCCAGAAGGGAGTGTGGTGTTCGGTATGCATGAATGTGTGTGCGTGTGTATACATACAAGATTTGCCCTGACTAGCATACTTGTTTTTAGACTTTTTTTTTTACATGGACTAGTAATTTGGAGCATCTGTCCATCTATCCATCATTATCTGTCTGTGTATCCCTCTATCTATCTATCTATCTATCTATCTATCTATCTATCTATCTATCTATCTATCTATCTATCTATCTATCTATCTATCTATCTATCTATCATCATTATCTTTCTATCTATCTATCTATCTATCTATTTATCTATCTATCTATCTATCTTCTGCTATCTATCTAATATATCTATCATCTGCTGCTGTCTGTCTGTCTGTCTATCTGTCTATCTATCTGTTTCCATCTAGCCATCCATCCATCTATTCATTCATTGTCTGACCTGTTCGTCTATCTAGCTATATCTGTCCATCTTTTCATCTATATTATTCTTTCCATCTAGCCATCCATCATTATCTGTCCTGTCTGTCTATTTGCCTATCTAGCTATATCTTTCCATCTTATCATCTATCAATATTTGTCTTGCCATCTAGCCATCCAGCCGTCCATCATTATCTGTCTCTCCTGTCTGTCTGTCTAGCTATATCTATATTTGTCTTTCCATCTAGCCATCCATTCATTCATTATCTGTCTGTCTATCCATCTAGCCATTTAGCTATATCTTTCCATCTCTCATGTATCTATATTTGTCTTTCCATCTAGCTATCCATTCATCATTATCTATCTAACTATCGTCTGTCATGTATCTATAATTTTCCATCTATCTATCTTAGAGGTTTGAAGAAATTGGTATCATAAATTGATCCTTAGTTGCATGGTTTCATGTATTTATTGTCAGATTGCCCACAACTTGAACCTCTCAATAAAAATGATCCTTGGCTCCATTTGTTGAGAAAGGTATAGTTTTATTAGAGATCAAGTGTATTGCATCATTGAAGAGCCAGAACAGAAAATCACAGGCCAAAATCCCTAAGTTCTACTTCCCCCCCCCTCCACTATCTCTCATTGCCCACCCCAGTGTAATCAATCAAGTCCATACAAGATGGACTGACTCTATTCTATTCTATTCTATTCTATTCTATTCTATTCTATTCTATTCTATTCTATTCTCTAGTCTAGTCTAGTCTATCCTATCCTATCCTATCCTTATCCCTATCCTCCATTTTCTTCTGTCTGTGTATTTTGAAGTGTTGAAATAGCTGCATTAAAATGTGGGGGTGATTTATGGTTGAAATAGAGAGCTTATATTATTGTTCCATTTTTCAGTATGTCAGCAGTAGGACATTCTATGGATTGAGGCCACATGGGATTTTGGGAGCACATGGTGGGTGCAACATAAAATCACTACCGTGTTAATAAAATGAGCTAGCTTCCTCGTTGTTCTCTACTCTCCCGGTGCAGCTTTATCTTCAGCTTAACGACCATTTGTTTAGCGACCATTCAAACGTATAATGGTGCTGAAGAAAAAACTGACTTACGACCACTTTCTAGACTTAAGATGACCATTGCAGCATCCCCACGGTCATGGGATCCAATTTCACACAGCAGCTGACTCCTGTTTGTGACAGTCGCCGTGTCCCGGGGGTTACGTGACCCCCCCTTTTTCTGACGTTCCGACGAGCAAAGTCAACGGGGACGCCCAGATCCCTTAACGGTTGCGTGGCTAACTTGATAACCTACAAAAACCACTTTATTAATGTTCTGCAAAAAAGAGGGGGGGACTAGAAGCTGATGCTATTGAAGAATAAATTAGGGACCGGCTGTTCATTTAGGTCAAAAAGAAGAGGACAAGCCACAGCAGGATGGATGGATCCGATTACAACAGCTGGAAGACCTGAAGCAGCTGCAAGTCAGAACCATCCTACAGAAAATCTGCCTCAGTCAGGGGTGGGCAACCTCAGCTCTTTTATGACTGGTGGACTTCAACTCCCAGAATTCCTGAGCCAGCCACGGTGAGGGGAAAAGGAGAGGTTTCCAAGCTGAGCCATGCTGGCTCAGGAATTCTGGGAATTGAAGTCCACGAATCATAAAGCGGCCTAGGCCTAGGCCAGAGGTAGGCAACCTTGACCCTTTTATGACTGGTGGATTTCAACGGTTGCGTTGCTAACTTGATAACCTCAGCAATTCCCTTCACAAGGGTGGTCCAAAAGGTCGTAAAATGGAGCAAACCTCGCCTTGCTGAGTGACAGAAATTTGGGGGGGGGCTGGGTTGCGATAAATACATCTGTACCATGTTTTAAATCCCTTTGTTTGTTTGTTTGTTTGTTTTCCCCTTGCTTCTTTAGCTTTTCCTTGGTTTGGTCTGGACATTGGAGGGACTTTGGTGAAGCTGGTTTATTTTGAACCCAAAGACATCACCGCGGAGGAGGAGGAGGAGGAAGTAGAGAACCTAAAGAGCATCCGCAAATACCTGACCTCGAACACCGCCTACGGATCCACCGGCATCCGCGACGTCCACTTGGAGCTAAGGGACCTTACGCTGTGTGGACGTAAAGGCAATCTGCACTTTATTCGCTTTCCTACTCATGACATGCCCGCTTTTATTCAGATGGGCAGTGAAAAACATTTCTCGAGCCTTCACACTACTTTATGTGCCACTGGAGGGGGAGCGTATAAATTTGAGCAGGACTTTCGCACAGTATGCAACATTTTGCCTTATATCCCCCTTAAACTAGGCGAACGAGCGCTTGTTCACGTTTTGGGAAAAATCCAATACTGAATGTGTGTCTTAACATAGGTAGTAACCATGAGCAAGTTATGCTAAACCAGGGGTAGGCAACCTCGGCTCTTTTATGACTCGTGGACTTCAACTCCCAGAATTCCTGAGCCAGCATGGCTCAGCTTGGAAACCTCTCCCTTTCCCCTCAGCATGGCTGGCTCAGGAATTCTGGGAGTTGAAGTCCACGAGTCATAAAAGGGTCAAGGTTGCCTGCCTCTGGCCTAGGCCTAGGTCGCTTTCTGACTCATGGACTTCAACTCCCAGAATTCCTGAGCCGGCGTGGCTCAGCTTGGAAACCTCTCCCTTTCCCCTCAGCATGGCTGGCTCAGGAATTCTGGGAGTTGAAGTCCACCAGACATAAAAGAGCCAAGGTTGCCTACCCCTGAGCTGGGCAGATTTGCTTTGTGGGTCCTCGTTTTTGATGTGCATCCAGCTGTGTCCTAGTGTCTGGGCTAGCTAGTCCTTGGGCCTTTCCAGCTGCTCGGGTTCCCGAGCTTTTCTCCTTGTTATCCTGAAAACAGAATAGATGTTTGCTTTAGGCAATGAAGGCATCTCATTCTTTTGCCAAGGGTGTCATGCAGTCAGAGTGCACTGCACAGGGGTTAAAGGGCAGTGCTGTTGATCATCCAGGTTTGGTCACCACAACACAAAAAAAGATGTTGAGACTCTAGAAAGAATGCAGAGAAGATGCGATCAAAATTATTAGGGGCCGGAGGCGATAACGTACGAAGATCGGTTACAGGAATTGGGTAGGTCTAGCCCAGGGGTAGGCAACCTTGGCTCTTTTATGACTTGTCTGAACCAGCCATGCTGACTCAGGAATTGTGGGAATTGAAGTCCACAAGTCTTTGATAAGAGCCAAGATTGCTTACCCTGGTCTAGCCCAATGAAAAGAAGGACGAGGGGGGACATGATAGCAGTCTTCCAGTATCTCAGGGGCTGCCCCAAAGAAGAGGGAGTCAAGCTCTTCTCCAAAGCTCCTGAAGGCAGGACAAGAAGCAACAGACGGAAACTAATCAAGGAGAGAAGCAACCTAGAACTAAGGAGAAACTTCCTGACAGTCAGAACAATTAACCAGTGGAACAACCTGCCTCCAGAAGCAGTGAATGCTCCAACTGTGGAAGTTTTTAAGAAGAGACTGGACAGCCATTTGTCTGAAATGGTATAGGGCAGGGGTGTCAAACTGCCGGCCCGCGGGCCGGACGCATCGTGCGGAAACCGTGCCCACCCCATTGCTGGCCACGGGAAAAAAAGTCGGGATACGTTGTGACACGACGCGTGATGTTGCAAGTTTGACACTCCTGGTCTAAGGTCTCCGGAGCAGGGGGTAGGAATAGAAGACCTCCAAGGTCCCTTCCAACTCTAGTAGAAAAACATTTGTCCGCAGACCGGATCGCGATCAGTGGGCCTCTAGTTCATACTGATCCAAATGAATAGAGATGAAGATAAACAGTTTCTGCTGCTAGAGATAGTAGTGGGGAAGGCGCAGGCTGTGGTATTTGTAGAATTGGAATCTATCCGGTAGATCTGTTTATTAGAGAAATATTTTCTCCCCCCCCCCCTTGAGCCCCCTGCCCCCTCCAGTGTTTTCTCTCTCGCTCTCTTCAAAGCTTGTCTCTCTGAACAGGTGGGCGACCTTCAGCTACGCAAAATGGACGAACTTGACTGCCTTATCAAGGGCGTGCTCTACATTGATTCGGTGGGGTTCAACGGACACTCGGAGTGCTACTATTGTGAGAACCCCACAGATCCCGAAAAATGCCAGAAGGTCCCCTTCAACTTGGAGAACCCCTACCCTCTCCTTCTGGTGAACATCGGCTCCGGGGTCAGCATCCTGGCCGTCTATTCCGAAGACAATTACAAGCGGGTGACGGGAACCAGGTGAGGCTCAACAGCCCGGGTTTGGCTAGTCTAGGGGTAGGCAACCTTGGCTCTTTTATGACTGGTGGACTTCAATTCCCAGAATTCCTGAGCCAGCCACGCTGAGGGGAAAGGGAGGGGTTTCCAAGCTGAGCCATGCTGGCTCAGGAATTCTGGGAGTTGAAGTCCACGAGTCATAAAACGGCCTAAGCCTAGGCCAGAGGTAGGCAACCTTGGCTCTTTTATGACTGGTGGACTTCAATTCCCAGAATTCCTGAGCCAGCCACGCTGAGGGGAAAGGGAGGGGTTTCCAAGCTGAGCCACACTGGCTCAGGAATTCTGGGAGTTGAAGTCCACGAGTCATAAAAGAGCCAAGGTTGCCTACCCCTGAGTGAGTCTGAAGAGAAGAAGAAATAGGGGAGACATGATAGCAGTGTTTCAGTATCTGAGGGGCTGCCACAAGGCAGAGGGGGCCAGGTGGTCCACCAAAGCACCAGAGGGAAGGAAAAGAAACAATAGTTGGAAATTGATCAAAGAGAGAAGCAGCCTGGAACTAAGGAGAACCTAACAGTGAGGACAATCAACCAGTGGAACAGCTTGCCACCAGAAATCGTGGGTGCTCCATCACTGGAGATCTTTAAGAAGAGACCGGACAGTCATTTGTCTGAGATGGTGTAGGTTCTCCTGCTTAAGCCTGGGGCTGGACTAGAAGACCTCCAGGGTCCCTTCCAGCTCTGTTCTATTCGATACTAATTCTAATACAATGCTCTTAGCTGGAATCAGCTAGTCCTGTCCCTGAATGTTTGATGCTGGATTCAGAAATTTCAGTAGTTGAAGAGTGTTGATTGGGTGTAGATGGTACACGGTACTGATGACTTGATAAACTGGTCTAGTAGTTAAGGCCCTGTGCTAAAAACCAGACGACAGAGAGTTCTAGTCCCGCCTCAGGTATGGAAGCCGGTTGGGTAACTTTAGCCTAATCACCAGGAGAGAATGAATTCTAGGCTCGCCTTAGACATGAAAGCTGACTGGGTGATTTGGGGCCAATCACCAGGAGACAGTGAGTTCTAGTCCCGCCTTAGGCATGAAGCAGACTGGGTGATTTGGGGCCAATCACCAGGAGACGATGAGTTCTAGTCCCGCCTTAGGCATGAAAGCTGACTGGGTGATTTGAGCCAATCATCAGGAGACGGTGAATTCTAGTCCCGCCTTAGGCATGAAGCAGACTGGGTGATTTGGGGCCAATCACCAGGAGACGGTGAGTTCTAGTCCCGCCTTAGGCATGAAAGCTGACTGGGTGATTTGGGCCAATCATCAGGAGACGGTGAATTCTAGTCCTGCCTTAGGCATGAAAGCTGACTGGGTGATTTGGGGCCAGTCACCAGGAGACGGCGAGTTTTAGTCCCGCCTTAGGCATGAAAGCTGACTGGGTAACTTTAGACCAATCACTGGGAGACAGTGAGTTCTAGTCCCATCTTAAGCATGAAAATTGACTGGGTGATTTGGGGCCAATCACCAGGACACGGCGAGTTCTAGTCCCGCTTTAGGCATGAAAGCTGACTGGGTGATTTGGGCCAATCACCAGGAGACGGTGAGTTCTAGTCCCGCCTTAGGCATGAAAGCTGACTGAGTGATTTTGGGCCAATCACCAGGAGATGGTGAGTTCTAGTCCCGCCTTAGGCATGAAAACCAGCTGGGTGACTTTGGGCCAATCGCCAGGAGACGGTGAGTTCTAGTCCTGCCCGAGGCATGAAAGCCAGCTGGTTGACTTTGGGTCAATTATCAGGAGACGGTGAGTTCTAATCCCGCCTTACCCATGAAGGTCAGCTGGGTGACTTTGAGTCAGTCCCCCCCTCTCTCTCAGCCCCGTGCACCTCACGGGATTGTGTTGTGGGGGAAACAGGAAGAAGTATTGTGTGCATTCGCTGTGTCGGGATTACTTATTAAAATGTAACAAAGGCAGGGTATAAATCAGGAGCACACGTAGGAATAAGCTACCTTTTCTGTAATGGGACTTAACTTTTTTAAAAAAAAAAGAACTTGTTAAAAGAGTGTGAATTATTTCCTGGCCTGCTTTTGAGATGAAATTGCAAGAACAGGTTTGTTCCTGTCCACATCACCTCGTGCAAAGCTGACTAGGTAGATGTGCAGCAGCTACCACGCTATCCAGAATTAGCTAATGAGGACTAAGCGGCAGAGACATAAGTGGCCTGAACCGCACGACGGGCAGCAAGTAAATTCCATCAATAAAACAAATGCAGATTTTTCTTCCTCACGTCCCCTTGCTGTGTTCACCAGCCTTGATGGGTATGTCTTCTTTGCTAGCCTTGGGGGAGGAACGTTTTTCGGCCTCTGCTGTCTGCTGACCGGCTGCTCCACCTTTGAAGAGGCTCTCGACATGGCATCCCGCGGAGACAGCACGAAAGTGGACAAACTAGTGCGGGATATTTACGGAGGGGACTACGAGCGCTTTGGGCTCCCCGGCTGGACCATAGCATCCAGGTAAGCCCTCTGAATATTGTTAAGTTGAGAGCATAACACATCCGGGCAATCCTGTGGGTTGTGAGTCTATATCAGGGGTCTTCAAACTTGGCCCTTTTATGACTTGTGGACCAACTCTCAGAATTCCTCAGCCAGGCATTTCCTAGTGCTTGATGCTTAACGTAATATGATTTTTTTAAAAAAAGTTGTTTTCCCTTTGTTTGGCTGAATAGTTATGTGGATAAATGTACAAGGAACAGTTGCTGGATTTGGGAATGTCTAGTTTAATGAAGAGAAGGACGAGGGGGGACATGATAGCAGTCTTTCAGTATCTCAGGGGCTGCCCCAAAGAAGAGGGAGTCAAGCTATTCTCCAAAGCGCCTGAAGGCAGGAGAAGAAGCAACGGATGGAAACTGATCAAAGAGAGAAGCAACCTAGAAATAAGGAGAAACTTCCTGACAGTTAGAACAATTAACCAGTGGAACCACCTGCCTCCAGAAGCGGTGAATGCTCCAATACTGGAGGTTTTTAAGAAGAGACTGGACAGCCATTTATCTGAAATGGTGTAGGGTTTCCTGCCTGAGCAGGGGGTTGGACTAGATGACCTCCAAGGTCCCTTCCCACATTATTATTATGATGATGATGGATCATCGCATAGTCAGCAAGATGTTCAGACTGGATTTGGCATTATTATTACTATTATTATTATTATTATTATTATAATAATAAATAGGCCTGACTTACAACCACAATTGGACCAGAAATTCTGTTGCTAAGTGAGGTGCATCCAATGTTATGAACTTTTTTTTGCCATGGCTGTTAAATGATGGTTGCTAAATGAATGGCTATAAGGACTATCTGTACAAAAAAATTATGTAGATCAGGGGTAGGCAACCTTGGCTCCTTGATTACTTGTGGACTTCAACTCCCAGAATTCCTGAGCCAGCATGGCTCAGCTTGGAAACCTCTCCCTTTCCCCTCAGGATGGCTGGCTGAGGAATTCTGGGAGTTGAAGTCCACCAGTCATAAAAGAGCCAAGGTTGCCTACCTCTGGCCTAGGCCTAGGCCGCTTTATGACTGGTGGACTTCAACTCCCAGAATTCCTCAGCCAGCCTGGCTCAGCTTGGAAACCTCTCCCTTTCCCCTCAGCATGGCTGGCTCAGGAATTCTGGGAGTTGAAGTCCATGAGTCATCAAAGAGCCGATGTTGCCTACCTCTGGCCTAGGCCTAGGCCGCTTTATGATTCGTGGACTTCAACTCCCAGAATTCCTGAGCCAGCCTAGCTCAGCTTGGAAACCTCTCCCTTTCCCCTCAGCATGGCTGGCTCAGGAATTCTGGGAGTTGAAGTCCACCAGTCATAAAAGAGCCAGGGTTGCCTACCCCTGGCCTATACTCTTCCTGGAATTTTTTTTTGCAGGCTTCAGCTCTGACCTTTTTCTGCTTCTCAAATTGGGGTTCGAAGGAGTCTCATACTTTTCATTTTTCCCTTGATGTTTTGAGTTCAGCGGTGGCGCCATTTTATCCAGAAATCTTTTCAGTGATTGTTTTAGATTGATTTCGAGCAGAGGCAGGTGTAGCACTCTCCCAGCCAGCCTCATGGCTGGCGTCATGGTTCCGACAGATGAAACTCTTCAAAGAACTTCGAGATTGTTTACCTTAAAGAATCTTTATTCGAGAAGCATAGCGTCAGCCCTAACACAGCCGAAGCCAAAAATTGAATTCCCCTCCCCTGAGCACACAGCATCAAAGCACAATTCCCTCCTCCAATTAACAGTCATAAATCACATTCCTCAATTAGTTTGAAGCACAGGCTTTCCCTCCAGCTCGCCAATTCTTATCATCTCTTATTTCAGCAACCTTGATTCTCATGCTAGGTTCAGTGTTGTTATGTCTAGCTGGACTCTCATGTACATTCCCCCCCAGCATCATCCAACTAAAAGCGAAAAGAAGAAAATGGCTACATCTCCATCTGTTGTCGAAGCGAAAACATCTGATGTTAGCAGCGTTGACAGCTGGATTAGCTTCTTCTGATTTGTTGTTGTTAGTTGCGAAGTCGTATCCGACCCATCGCGACCCCACGGACAACGTTCCTCCAGGCCTTCCTGTCCTCTGCCATCTTCTGGAGCCCATTTAAGCTCACGCCTCCTGCTTCAGGGATTCCAACCAGCCACTTCCTTCTCTGTCGTCCCCTTCTCTTGCCCTCCATCTTCCCCAGCATCAGGCTCTTCTGATTAGTGAGTCTTTAAAACGGGGGGGGGGGGGGGTGTCCCCAACCCCCTGGTCTGTGGCATGCAGTCCTCACAAACAAGCAGAACCCCATCCGTGGGATGCAGGCAGCACACAAAATCATGCACCTGGTGCCCAAATGTCAGGAACCTCTGCTTTAAAAAGCTTCAGCCGGAGTTCCCTTCCTGCTTTGATGGTGTGGCTGTGTTTTGTGTGGGTATGTTGGACATGGTGTGGCTCAACTCTTCTCCCAAAAACTGCCTGTTGCTCCCTTCTCCCATCCAGCTTTGGCAACATGATGAGCAAAGAGAAGCGAGACGCAGCTAGTAAAGAAGACCTGGCCCGGGCAGCCTTGATCACCATCACCAACAACATTGGCTCCATCGCGCGGATGTGCGCCCTGAATGAGGTACAGGATATCTGTAGCTCAGGGCTGAGCTGTGGGGTCCTTGGTGCGCTCTGAGCTGGGTGCTTTTCTTGCAGACGTTTCATTGCCCAATTGGGGAACATCATCAGGGCTGGAAGGAAGTGAGGTTTGTAGAGAGGACGAGGAGGAGGAAGAGGACTGTAGGGTCCTAAGTGCTCTCTGAGCTTAGTGTAATCATGGTTGTGAGTAGCTCAACCCCATTTTTTTTTGCTGACATGGCTTGGCGGTCGATAGTGTTGTGATTCCGTGCCAGCCTGTGCTCCCGGTAGTTGAGTCTGGGGAATCAGAGGAGGAGGAAGAGGAGGAGGGGCCTGTAGAGCCATCAGAGTCAGAGGGAGGCTCTGATGAGCTGCAGGAGATACAAACTAATGAAAAGGCTGGTCCTTCCACTCGTGATCAAGCTGGGAGCCAGCTGTGCTGGGAAGCTGAGTCGGACTCGGAGGAAGCACAGCTGGAAGACCTCAGAGATGCTCATAAACGTAAGCAGGTCACACGAGTAGGCCAGAGGGAGGCAATGGGGCTACTCCAGAGGAAGAGGAGAAAGCAGTGAGAAGTCACGCCTTGGGGGCCCGTGCAACAAAAAGGGAATTTGTGGGCAGGGCTGGTTGCTGGAGGCAGCCGTTTGCAAAGAACTTCAGTGTCAAGAGATCATGGTCTGTCTATTTTGCCTGTTTGACTCGTGTTCCGTTTTGCTTTTGGACAAGGTCTCCCGTTGGAAAAGTGTTCTGTTGCTTTGGTTTTTCTGGGAGAGTTATCAGGTCTGTAACTCAAATAAAAAGGGTTTATTTTCCAGTCTACTGTTAAAAGAGGGGTTGTCTTTGTGAAGTAACAAGGACGTTCGTAGGCTGGGACAGAACAGATAGGTGGGATGTAAGTTCACTTCTGTTTTGTTTGTTTGCTTGTTTTATTTAAAAAAAAAAAAGTAAATTGCATCTTTCGATCCAGAAGGGGACAGGGCTGATACGCCAAGCTGAGGACAAGGTAAGTACTAAGCAGTCCTCGGCTTAACAAACAACCATCCACGCGGCTGCTCTTTGAAGTTGTGATGGTGCTGAACGGAGAGTTACGGCGGGTCTTTGGGATCCCCTTCCCGACCGGTGCCTCTCGTTTTATGATCACATCCCTTAGAGGCGGAACTTTCGGTCCCAATTGCTGTTGTAAGTTGAAGTCTACCCGGACAGCAGGAAGTCCCCGCGTCCGTTTGCAGGGTGGGCATTCAGCTGGGTGCTTCCAGCTTCTTTACAGTGCTGCCTTGTTGCAACCATGTCAAGCAGCATTGTACAGGGCTATGAAAGAACCCAAGCCCTTCGTCTCCATCCCGTCACTGTTTCCGTGCCCGTCCGTGTCAACCTCCAGCTCAAGTATCCTGCAAGAAAAGTCCAGGATTGTTTTCATTTCTGAAAAGCTTCCTGTTTTATCGAATATGTGGCCTGATAAAGGCGAAACTATAAAATCCCAAGGCGTTAGACCACAGCATATAACAGTGACTTTCCCAGCCAAACCCACCCAGATGGCCACCGAGTTCCTGCAAACAAGTTCTCTTTGTTATGGGAACCGTCTGCTCTCTTCTTCACACCTGCTAGAATGTCCTTAAAAGGGTTCCAGGCTGCTGACTCTTGGCAAGCTTCCGTAGAACTGGAGAGATTCCGTTTTTCTAACCCAGATGTCCCCAACCTATGGGCCGCAGGCCTCTTGGCCACTGGGCTGCGTAAATGGCTGGCCAGCGCGCGCTCACCCCCACTCGTGCCCGCACTAGCCTGATGGATTAGATGCCATCAAATTGGCATCCACTTTTAATAACCACCTAGGCCAGGAGTAGGCAACCTTGGCTCTTTTATGACTCGTGGACTTCAACTCCCAGAATTCCTGAGCCAGCATGGCTGAGTTTGGAAACCTCTCCCTTTCCCCTCAGCATGGCTGGCTCAGGAATTCTGGGAGTTGAAGTCCACCAGTCATAAAAGAGCCAAGGTTGCCTACCCCTGGGGTAAGGCAAAGGTGGGAAACGATGGCCCCTTCATGACTTGTGGACTTCAACTCCCAGAATTCCTGAGCCAGCATGGGAAATTATGGCCCCTTCATGACTTGTGGACTTCAACTCCCAGAATTCCTCAGCCAGCATGGGGGAACTATGGCCGCTTCATGACTCGTGGACTTCAACTCCCAGAATTCCTGAGCTAGCATGGGGAACTATGGCCCCTTTATGACTTCTGGACTTGAACTCCCAGAATTCCTGAGCCAGCATGGTTCAGCTTGGAAACTCTCCCTTTCCCCTCAGCGTGGCTGGCTCAGGAATTCTGGGAGTTGAAGTCCATGAGTCATAAAATGGCCAAGGTTGCCTACCTCTGGCCTAGGCCTAGGCTGCTTTATGACTCGTGGACTTCAACTCCCAGCATTCCTGAGCCAGCATGGCTCAGCTTGGAAACCTCTCCCTTTCTCCTCAGCATGGCTGCCTCAGGAATTCTGGGAGTTGAAGTCCACGAATCATAAAGGAGCCAAGGTTCCCCACCCCTGAGTGAGGCAGATTTTCTGCAGGATGGATCTGACCTGCAGCTGCTTCAGGTCTTCCAGCTGTTGTAATCAGATCCATCCATCCTGCTGTGGCTTGTCCTCTTCTTTTTGACCTAAATGAACAGCCGGTCCCTAATTTATTTTTCAATAGCATCAGCTTCTAATTCCCCCCCCCTCTTTTTTGCAGAACATTAATAAAGTGGTTTTTGTGGGGAACTTCTTGCGAATCAACACCATCTCCATGAAGTTTCTGGCCTATGCTTTGGATTACTGGTCAAAGGGACAACTGAAAGCTCTTTTCCTGGAACATGAGGTAAAGTCTCTCTCTCACACACACACACACACAGAGACTTATTTTTCTTCCTTTTCCCTTAAAACAAAGCCTGTTTTTTCCCCCCAGTTTTCGTTTTGCTAATACGACTCGGGCGAGGCAATAAACTTAAAACTTGCATCCTAGTTCTTGTACTAAGAGGGCCAGTTTGATCTAGTGGCTAAGGCACCAGGCGAGAAACTGGGAGATTGTGAGTTCTAGTTGCGACTTAGGGGTGAAAGCTGACTGAGTGACTGGGCCAGTCACCAGGAGACTGTGAGTTCTAGTTCTGCCTTAGGCACGAATGGTGGCTTTGGTAACTTGGGCCAATCACCAGGAGACCGTGAGTTCTAGTTCTGCCTTAGGCATGAAGAGTGATTTGGGTGATTTTGACTTATCACCAGGAAATGGTGAGTTCTAGTCCCGCCTTAGTTATGAAAAGGTGTCTGGGTGAGTTTTGGCCAGTCTGTCTCTCTTAGCCCAACCTACCTGACAGAATTGTGAGGAAATTTGGAGGAGGAAGGTAGATTGGGTGTGTTTGCCTCCTTGAGTTGTTTATGGAAAAACAATAAGGGAGGGTAGGTAGGAAGGTAGGTAGATAGATAGATAGATAGATAGATAGATAGATAGATAGATAGATAGATAGATAGATAGATAGATAGATAGATAGATAGAGGATGGATGGATAAATGATAGATGGATGCATGGATAGATAGATGATGGATGGATGGATGGATAGATGATGGATGGATGGCTAGATAGATGATAGATGGATGGATGGCTAGATAGATGATGGGTGGATGGATGGATAGATAGATAGTTGATAGATGGATGGATGGATAGATAGATAGATAGATGATGGATGGATAGATGGACAGATGGATGGATGGAAAGATGGATGGATGGACATGATAGATCATAGGTAAATAATAGATTAGATCAGTGGTTCTCAACCTTTTTAATGCTGCGACCCCCCAACTGGTCATAAGTCGAGGACTACTCAACTGGTGCAGCACCGTTTGCAGAATGGGACTTTTGGCGGGCTCAGCAGGGCAGAGACAGCCGGGACAATTCCTATTGGCTTTTGAAAGCCAATAGAATTAGATTCTATTCAAGAGAGTCTATTCTATTGGCTTTCAAAAGCCAATAGAATAAAAGGGAGTAGCACAGCTAAGGAAAAGGGGGGAAAAAATGGCGGACTGCATTGTTTGGCGACCCCTGTGAAATGGTCGTTTGAACCCAAATGGGGTCCTGACCCACAGGTTGAGAACCACTGGATTAGATGGATGGATGGATTGATTGATATCCTTTAACTGTCTCCTGAAAGTTTTGCAATTTAGTGAGGGTTCTCAGAGCAATAAAGACAGGAGAAGAGTCGTTATTACTATTATCGTTGTTGTTTTATTATTTGTTAAATTTTTAACGCCGTCCGTTTCCCCGCTCCAAGTGTGACTTTTGTTGGGAGAAGATAGCATGAAATGTAGCATTTTTTTTTAAAATGATGCATTTAATCATTTACTTTTGTTGTTGTTCTTTTAAAACAGGGATATTTCGGAGCAGTGGGAGCGCTCCTTGAGCTTTTGGAGACTTCCTGAATCCCTTCAGAGTCGGGACCCTGGGGTTCAAACGGGGGATTTCTAGCTAAGGCGGAACATTCTAGGCTCACGTGGATTTCATGTGCAAAAACAACTGCTTATTAACAGCCGGAACAAAGGGATTGCGAACGACGTCACCCGTCTTTGCCGAGAAGAACAAACGGAAGAGGTTTTTTTTTTGTTCTCAGAGGTAACAAAGTAGGCTAGTGGGTTGGAACACTTCTCTGTGTATGAAACCGTGTGCGAGTGCGCAGATCTCAAACGTTAAGATGTGCGTTTGCTCCCGCGGGTGTGTTAAGCCGCGTCTCTTTCGGGGACTTGGAAACGGCTGCAGCTGTCACGTAAGACAAGTTCGTGCTCTTCTCGGAATTATTTTAAGGGTTGTACTATTTTGTATGGACTCTGGAAGGGCTGGCTTGCCTTTTCATCAGGGCGTCAGGATGTGTCAGAATGTGGAAGCCCACCTACAATATTAAATCTGTTTTCTTACAAAGAGCAGTTCTCGTCCCTTGATTGCGAGCGACAGGCCTCGGTCTTCAGGTCACAAACCCTGGCCAAAGAATTGGGAAGCGAGAAAGGAGAGAAAAGAAAAAAAGGAAATGAACCATGGGTTCACAGTTTTGTTTACAATGCTACAACGAACTAGCAGCTTTCTCCTACCAAAAACCGAGGGGATGATCAAATGTTTTGGCGCCTATGTTCTTCACCATAGACCAAAACTGACCACAGAAACCACTGTAGCCAACAAGAAAGTTTGTGGAATGGAATAGAGAATAGAGCAGTGGTGGCGAACCTATGGCACGGGTGCCAGAGGCAGCATTCAGAGCCCTCTCTGTGGGCACGCGCGCCATCGCCCCAGTCCTAGGCCTTCAGCTGGGTTTTATAAAACTTTTTTGCTTTAGGCCTCCGCCGCTATGTGCAAAAAAAAAAAAAAAAGGTTCAGTCAATTTCAATTTCTTGCGCGGAAAGAAAAGGTCTTGTAAAGTTGGAATTGATTGATTGAATGTTTTAGTCCCACCCAGTCTGCCGTTACCACTACAGCCATGCCCAGCCAATGGGCCATACCCAGCCAATGGGCCACACCCACCCGGCACTCAACAATGCATAAGTGGGTTTTGGGTTGCAGTTTGGGCACTCGGTCTTTAAAAGGTTCGCCATCACTGGAATAGAGAATAGAATAGAATAGAATAGAATAGAATAGAATAGAATAGAATAGAATAGAATAGAATAGAATAAAAAAATGTGGAATAGAATCGAAAAAATGGAATAGAATAGACTAGAATAGAAAAAAAGAATAGAATAGAATAGAAAATGTGGAATAGAATAGAATAGAATAGAAAATGTGGAATAGAATAGAATAGAATAGAATAGAATAGAATAGAATAGAATAGAATAGAATAGAACAGAATAAAAAAAATGTGGAATAGAATAGAAAAAAATGGAATAGAATAGACTAGAATAGAAAAAATGTGGAATAGAAAAAAAGAATAGAATAGAATAGAAAATGTGGAATAGAATAGAATAGAATAGAATAGAATAGAATAGAATAGAATAGAATAGAATATGGAATGGAAAATAGAATAGAGAGTATTTGTTGTTTTTTTGCCACAATAAAGTGTAGTTGATAAGTTAGTAGCAGAAATAGCACTTAGACTTATTTACCGCCTCACAGTGCTTTACAGCCGTCTAAGCAGTTTACAGAGTCAGCCTGTTGCCCCCCAATGATCTGAGTCCTCATTTTACCGACCTCGGAAGGACGGAAGGCTGAGTCAACCTTGAGCCTGGAGAGAGTCAAAGTGCTGGCCGTCAGCGCAGAAGTAGCCTGGAGTACTGCACACTAACCACTGCGCCACCACGGCTCACTAACCTGGTGATTAGGCGAATCTAGTTTTCCCCTTGGCTTCACTTGTCAGCAGGTCGCACAAGAGGAGATCGCACCACCCCAGGAGGCTGCAACCGTCATAAATACGAGTCAGTTGCCAAGCGTCCGAATTTCGATCACGTGACCATGGGGACGCTGCAACGGTCGGCTGAAAAAGTCATAAATTTTTTTTACAGCGCTGTCGTGCCCTTTTGAACGGTCACTAAATGGACGGTTGTAAATCAAGGACTTCCTGTAACCAAATGCCTCGACTGTTTCATCAGAGCGGAGGGTTTAAGTTTGATATTTAATCCAATTTGTATTTTGAAAGAAGGTGGGCTGTCCTGCTAGAACAGTTGTTCTCAACCTTTTTAATGCCACGACCCCCAACCGGTCGTAAGTCGAGGACTACTCAACCGGTTGTAAGTCGAGGACTACTCAACTGGTGCAGCACCGTTTGCAGAATGGGACTTTTGGCGGGCTCAGCAGGGCAGAGACAGCCTGGACAATTCCTATTGGCTTTTGAAAGCCAATAGAATTAGACTCTATTCAAGAGAGTCTATTCTATTGGCTTTCAAAAGCCAATAGAATAAAAGGGAGTAGCACAGCTAAGGAAAAGGGGGAAAAAATGGCGGACTGCGTTGTTTGGCGACCCCCGTGAAATGGTCGTTCGACCCCAAATGGGGTCCCGACCCACAGGTTGAGAACCGCTGTGCTAGAATGAACAGCAACGTAAAGTTTATGCGTGGCTTAAAGCGATTCCATCACTTGTGGATCTCAACACTTTTCATCCATGGCCTGTAGGGGGCAGGCTAGTTCTTTCCCAACAGCCTTGACTAGGAGTTCTTGGTCCCTAAATACACCCCCCCCCCCCCTTTCATTTATTTTAAATAGTTCAAATATTAATAGAAAGATTATTCGAAAGAAGTATTCGACTTAACGACTACAAGGGGAGCCCAACATTTGTCGCTAAGCGAGACAGATGATAAGTGAGTTTTGCCCCATTTTACGACTTTTCTTCTCAGCGTTGTTAAGCGAATCACCGCAGTTCTTAAGTTAGTAACACGGTTGTTAAGTGAACCTGCTTTCCCCCTTGACTTTGCTCGTCAGAAGGTCGAAAAAAAGGGGATCACATGATCCCGGGACACTGCGACCGTCGTAAATACGAGTCCGTTGCAAAACATCCAAATGTAAATTGCCTATGGGGAATGCTGCAACGGTCGTAAGTGTGGGTCATCAAGTGAATCCCCCCTTGGCTTTGGTGAGCGAAGGTCGCAAAAGGGGGATCACGTGACCCCGGGATACTGCGACCGTCGTAAATATGAGTCAGTTGCCCAAGCGTCTGAATTTTGATTAAGTGAGCACGAGGATGTTGCAAAAGTTGCGTGAAAAACAGTCATAAGTCATTTTCTTTGGTGCCATTGTAACTTTGAACCGTCACTAAATGAACCGTTATAAGTTGAGGACCACCTGTATTACAAAACTAGTTGGCCCAAAGATCGGTTTTAAAACTCTAGGGACTGTACCAGCAGCTTACAGGATGTTCCTTGGAAATCCTGTCCAGGCCACAATCTGCAACCAGTTTTGTCACTACCTGCATTATGGATAACACATAGTCCTCGACTTAACGACTGTTTAGTGACCGTTCAAAGTTACAGCACTGAAAAAACCGAGTTAACGACCGTTTTTCATGCTTATGACTGTTGCAGTATCCTCGTGGTCACTTGATCAAAATTCGGACGCTTGGCTACTGACGTTTATAACAGCCGCAACATCCCGGGGTCATGTGATCAATATTGGCACGCTTGGCATGTACTTAGGACGGTTGCAGTGTCCCCCCCCCCGCTGCCCCGGGGTCCTACGATCCCCTTCAGCGACCTTCCGAGAAGCCAAGTCAATGGAGAAGCCAGATTCCTTTTAACAAGCGTGTTGCTAACTCAACACCTGCAGCGATTCACTTAGCAACCGTGGGAAGAAAAGTCGTAAAATGGGGCAACACGGTTGTCTTGCCCAGCAAGGGAAGATTTAGGCTGAATTGGAACCATAAGTCGAGGACCACCTGTGTTCCAGGAATTGCCCTTGGCTGCGTGTGGGAGAGGTGTAGGAAACCTTTTGTACTTGCCTGATCGACAGTTCTGTGCAAGGTACGTGCGGGAGAGGGACAAAGTACTCCGCTAGCAAGGTGTTCCAGCGATGGGAGAGCATAAACATAGCTTGTCTCCTCGCTCCAGACTTGGAAAGATTTCCAGGTTCTTTCAACCGCCAGCCTCCTTTGCAGTTAATTCTGGGTTTTTTTGCAAGTATTTGCAAGTTTTTTTTTTCCCCCAAGTAAATGCACTTGGAACAGCCTTGTGCAAGGAATGGACGGATACGGAAAAACCCCAGCCGGGAAGGGAAACGGAACGAAATCAAAGACATCTGCTTTTTTAACATACAAATATTATAAAAATACAATAAAATTTTTAAAGTATAATAAATTCATAAGCAACCATTGTCTATACTACCTTTACCCCCCCCTTGCCCTCCCTCCCACCCCCAACCCCCCTCCCTTCACTTCCCAGAGCAGAATACAGGGTTAATAATAACAAAATTTATAATAATATAAAAAGGAAAGAAAAAAAAAAGAAAAGAAAAAAAAAGTTTTAATAAAAAAAAAAGACATCTGCTTTTGATGCTGGCTTTGGCAGGATTCACACCATGGGCTTAACTGGTTACTGAATTAAAGCGACGTGCTGGGTTGGGACAACATACAGGTAGCGCTCGACTTACAACCGTTTGTTTAGTGACTGTTCGAAGTTACAACGGGACGGAAAGAAGCGACTTGCGACCGTTTTTCACCTTTACGACCCTTGGGTCACCTGATCAGAATTCAGACGCTTGGCAGCTGACTCACATTTACGACGGTCGCCGTGTCCCGAAGTCACGTGATCCGTGTTTGCGACCCTTTTGACAAGCAAAGTCAATGGGGAAGCTGGATTCACTTAACAACCGGGTTACTAACTTAACAACGGCAATGATTTAATTAACAACGGTGGCAAGAAAGGTCCTAAAATGGGGCAAAACTCACTTAGCGACAGCTTTGCTTAGCAGTGGAAACCTGGGGCTCAATTGTGTTTGTCAGTGGAGGACTGCCTGAATTCCACATTGTCATTTTTGCTTGCTTTTTGCAAGTTTATTGCTTTCTATCCTGGCCTTACAGTTGAGATGGTCTGCAGACATTGTTAAGGAAATAAAAAAAAGTCTTGATTCCAAATGCTTAGCGCTCAACTGCTTTGAAACTCATCGAATTTAGCACTCAACACATTTTGAGACGGAAATTTTGTCCCGTCCTCGTTGTTTGTTTGGTACTTAACGCACAAGCTACAACTTGTCGGTGTTGGCTTCCTTGCGGCTCGCTACAGCAATGGCCAAAATTGTGGAAACCTTTTGGAAAAGTGTATTTGTGAGGTTTGATGGCTAATAACACCACTTGTTTTTGGAGTAGTACCATAAAATTACATATCGATGGAAAGATAATTTAATCAAGAACGTAATGCAACAAAGTTGGTTCATTTATCTGTACTGTATTCTATGAAACGTTACAGCCAAAGAACCAGAAAAAGGAAGCACAACTTGCTCAAATTGATATCAGGTAGCTTTCCTTCATCTGATTGTAGCCAATGAGCGTGAGTGTTTAGAGAGCCAATCAGGTGTCATCTTGTTTTGGCCATGAGCCAATCAGATCACAGTAGGATTCAGTGATTGATGTCTTATATTGAAGCTGAGAGAAGGACATTTGTCAGTGTGTTATGTGATCGCTATCAGGTTGGCTGGGTTTTTTTGTGTTCTTTTATTTAGTGAGCTTGTAAAACGTAATAAAATTAAAGTCATGGTGCAAAGAGTTGACTGGTTGCCCAGAAAGCGATGTAAAGTAGTATTATTAAGTGAACAAGGCTACAGTTATAAAGAAATTAGAAGAAAAATGGATGGAAACTTAATCAAAGCTGGCATTTCTACTGTACACTTTTCCCAAAAGGTTTCCACCATTTTGGCCAATACTGTATATTATTCCTTCTAGGAAAAATTGATTTGTTGCTTACTGTTTTTGGTATTCACCGCGCCTCCCAGAAGCAATTAACAATGAGTACCGAGGTACAGCTATGATACTGTGGATTGGAGTGCTGGCCAGCAATGGCAAAGCACGAGCAGGCCATACATGTGTGATGACTCCCTCGGACGCTTCCTCAGATACCTCTCCAGATGTCAGTTTGGAGGAGGATGAACCGGTTCCAGGAGCGTCTGGAGGGGAGTTGGTGAATGGCTCTGAGCAGCCATCTGAGAGGGATTTGGCTCAAACACAGCCACAGCAGGACAGCCCTGAGGCTTCAGGTGGGGAGGGCATGCAGCTGCCACCGGCCAGTGATGAGGAAGAGGAACTTGCCTGCTGCACCTGATCCAAGAACAGGCAGAGAAAAGGCCGGAGCAGAGAAGGTCAGCCAGATTACTCAGGAGAAAGCCTCGCCCTTCTTGATGGGCTGCACCAGAAGCTGGCTCTTTAGCACAGCAGGCAGACGGAGGCGATGCTGGGAACAATGTGTTCATTTCCTAGCTGGGTGTTTTCTGCTTGTTGTGATGCTTGCCTTGCTTTGGATTGACACCGTGCCTTGACTTGGATCGTGCCTTGTGAACTCTGGACTTTTCTTTCCTCCTCGTGAACCCTCTTACGTTGTGGATTTAATTTTGCCTGGTGGGTTTATCTCGTTTGGGAAACTTTCAAGCGCCTTGTGGACCCATGAGCCGTTGCTCTGTGGACTAGCCTCGGTCCGCTTTTGGCCGGACTTAATTGGGACAGTTCTTGGTTTTTGAGGAAAGGGAATTGCTGGGGAATATTAATAAGCCCACTGAGCCACCATTAACATGTGCGTGTGAGCGAGCGGGACAGCACAACATGCAATGGACATGCGAACGCTCTGATGGCGATTCAACCAGGCTATGAATGACGATATCCGACGTCGATTAGGGGTCATGCCAATTGTAGCAAAAATGTGGGAAGGAATGGCACAGAGACATTCTACGCCAGTGGTTCTCAACTTGTGGGTCGGGACCCCATTTGGGGTCGAACAACCATTTCACAGGGGTCGCCAAACAACGCAGTCCGCCATTTTTCCCCCTTTTCCTTACCTGTGCTACTCCCTTTTATTCTATTGGCTTTTGAAAGCCAATAGAATAGACTCTCTTGAATAGAGTCCAATTCTATTGGCTTTCAAAAGCCAATAGGAATTGTCCAGGCTGTCTCTGCCCTGCTGAGCCCGCCAAAAGTCCCAGTCTGCAAATGGTGCTGCACCAGTTGAGTAGTCCTCGACTTAACAACCGGTTGAGTAGTCCTCGACTTACGACCGGTTGGGGGTCGCGGCATTAAAAAGGTTGAGAACCACTGTTCTACGCAGTAAAGAAGACCCGGTGTTAAAGACAGCCACGCATCTGGACCCCGATGGCCAGCGACCCCTCATTGCAGACCCAAGGAAAGGTGGATGGACTGCATTAAGGACATGAAATACATGGGCATCAGCCCTGGAGATGCCCCGGATCGACCCAAATGGACACAGCTTTGAGGGGTCCTTGGTGCTCTTTGACCTTGCGTGTTTTCTTGAAGACAGTTTCATCACCCAACTAGATAACCTCATCAGTGCAGTTTGCTGTCTGTTTATATTCTAGTGTCTGGCCTGTCTCTCTCTGTGTGTGTGGGGGGGGCAGTCTTAGGGATTCTCTGCTTAGGCTGTTTACTAATGACTGTGTTGGTCTGAAGTTAACCTTGGAGTTAATCTATGCTGATCTGGGTGCTGATTGCTGGTAGGGAGATGCTGGAGTCTTTTTCACTTTGGAACTTGTTGATTGTCTCTTTTGCATAGTCTGTAGATGTTGTTAATGTCTATGTACACATTAATATAAACCGACAGCAAACAGCACTCCTTACTGACACTGATGATGTTACCTAGTTGGGTCATGAGACGTCTGCAAGAAAACAAGCAAGCTCAGAGAGCACCAAGGACTCCGACCTTTTTCTGCCTCCTTCCTGCAAATTCTCTCCCTTCTAGCATTGATGATGTTCCCTAGTTGGGTCATGAAATGTCTACAAGAAAACCACCCAACTCAGAGAGCACCAAAGACCCCATAGTCCTCCTCCTCCTCTCAATCCCACACCCTTCTAGCACTGATGATGTTATCTAGTTGGGTCATGAGACGTCTGCAAGAAAACCACCCAGCTCAGAGAGCACCAAGGACTCCACAGTCGTCCTCCTCCTCGTCCTATTCCCCGCACACCCCACTCCCTTCTAACACTGATGATGTTACCTAGTTGGGTCATGAAACATCTGCAAGGAAACCACCCAGCTCAGAGAGCACCCAGGATCCCTCATTTCAACCCTAAGCCACAGATATTCTCCTTCATTGGAGACAGCTTTGCCAACAAGCTGACGCTGCCATAAAGCGGGAATGACGCTAGGAAGATGACCGAGGTACTACTACGTTTGTGAGCAGAATTCCCCTCCTCTTCCCCCCCCCCATACGACTGTTACTAAATTGGGAAATCTGGGAAACCCTTGTTTTGGTCGGGAAATCCGCGTGCAGCAACCCTATCATCTCTTCTCTTTTCCACAACCGGAGGAAGATTATCCCTGGCGGATTATCCAAAGCGGCTTTGCTGTACAGATTCGGCAACTGCGTGATGTCCAAAATTTGCTTTTTATTTACAATTCAAGTCAAATCACATGCGAACGCCCGCCCCGCCCCATCGTTTTTTTTTAAGAAGAGTGTGATTAGCAAAAAAGATGCATTAGAATTTTAAAACAGCAATTAAATATACAAAAATAGAGCTTATAAAATAAAACCCCAGCGATTTGTTTTGTCCTTTTCTTTTAAAAAAAAAATTCTACTGCAGAATTTATATATATATGTGTGTGTATATATATATATAGACACACATATACATATATACATACACATATATATGTGTATATATACACACATATGTGTGTATATATACGTATGTACGTACGTACGTACATACATACACACATATATATATATATTAGTGTACAAATGCGTCTATGAATCCAGGTCGGATCCCTAAGGTTCATAAACTCTCAAGAGTCACACAATTTACAAAATAATGGGGGGGAGGAAAAAAAAACAGAAGGGTACAACTGAACTTGGATCTTCTCAAGAAATCTGTAAACCTCGGCCGTTATCGCCAGCGCCACAAAATTTCTGCCAGAAATCAGGAAGTTATATGTGTGGGCTTGAAGGAACAGTCTATGTCAGGGTGTCCAAACACGGCAACAAGTAAGACTTGGAGACTTCAACTCCCAGAATTCCCCAGTCACCATAGCTGGTTGGGGAATTCTGGGAGTTGAAGTCTGCAGGTCTTAAAAGCTGCCAAGGTTGGACGCCGATGGTCTATATACCAATATTAGAAAAACTACACTGATGGTTGCAATACTGGATAAGGAGCCCCTGCTTGCGTCATCCGAACAATTTGAAACAATTGACAAATAACAAACCTCCCCGCAAAAAAAAGAGGGGATCAAACTGAAGAGGTCGCTTCCTGCCTCGGTTGTATGAAATGCACCCGACGGAGCAGCCTCCACATTTTCACAGGGACAATGAGGTCTAGAAACGTGCTCGTTCTAACACACGCAGGTATTTTCAAGAAGTCCAATTTGCTAAGGTCAATTCTCCATCAGTCTTGTCTGGACTGACCTCCTTCTAACGAAAGAACAAAAAAGTGCGTAAGTCGGATGGAAGTCCAGATTTTTGTGAGCGAAAATTAAAAAAAAAAATATTTGAACAGGAAGCGTCCATGTTTCGGTAGCTTGTCATTCTAAGCTGCCCTCCAGATGTTTGGGGGCTGCTGTTCCCAGAATTCTCAGTTTCAGAAGGGCCAGGCTGGCTGGGGATTTTGGGAGCTGTAGTCCCACGCCAGGCAATCCCCAGATTGGGGGATATAAGTGTGATGGGAAGAAGTCACCCCAAATGTTTGCTAAAATCTGACAAGTTCTGGCTGATTTTTGCCCAAGAGGGGAACGTAATCCTTAGCAACATCGCCCGATTTCAGGCACGATAAGGGCGTGTTCACAATTCCACCAGCTTTCACTCCTTTTATTTATTTTCCATCGTGATTGACCAGCGTGTGCAACCTAAGGCTGAGCTGGAAAGATTTTTTTAACCACCGTTGCTCTAGACTTCGTGAGACCCTCCCACCCAAATCTGCCTGTTCACTCTTGCAAAATCCGTTAAAACATGCAGTCTGGGGCCCAAAATAGATCTCTCGTTACATTGGGAAAAGAAAATCAAATCCACACCAATCCGGCAGACGCCGATCTGTGCTGGCAAACCGCTCGAAAAGGATTCACATTAGGGGAACGAGACAAAGGTTGCGTCCTGTCGCATCGTCCCTGCAAAGTCCAAAGAATTTACTTTGGCTAATTCTGATTCTCATCAGTTCCTCCGGGTTTCCTAGAGTAGCCCACGTTGGCGAGAACCTCTTCCTTACTTCCTTCCCTTTTCCACCGAGGCGTGGATGGACCGGCAATGCGGCCCCCCGTCCACAAGTCACAATTCAGGGCAGACCACCCTCCCCGTTCTCGTTTTTAACCAACACCGTGTTCCTCTGAAGGTATTCCTTTAACCGATTCAGAGATGGCGGGAATTGCAACAAACTGCACAGAATGGTTTCCTATCCCGTCTCCTCTTCCGGCGAGGATTCTCTTGCTGCATTTCGGCTCCGGGACCCACAAAGCAATTTGCTGAAAAAAGATCATCGCAACCGCTGGAATCCAAAACCACAATTCCCCCCCCCCCTTCTCTCTGTGGAGATGGATGCTTGCTCCCCAGGGCAGTCTCCTTATCTTTGGAGTCTTTTTCTCTCTCTTTTTCTTGTCGGCCGCCTGATTTGAATCCAAGCCCGGCAGCTGACCTCGGTAAAGTGCATGTATTAAAAAAAAAAAAGGGAAAAAAATAAAAATTAAGAGACAAACAAAACGAGAGCCTCGCCGGCGTTCCTGCGTCCTTGCAAGCTCCGTCTTGTTGATGTTTCCCTCGTTGGAGCATCTGTTGCCCTTCGGTGCATCCCGGGCATGTTTCATGAGATAAAGGGGGTCCGGGAAAATGCTCCGAGACCGTGAGTAGCGGGGACCGAGAGTAACAAGTCTCTGCAGGAATTGGAGTCCGTTCGGGAGGACAAGGGGGGAGCCAGGAGGGAGCTATACGAGGTTGGCCGTCCCAGGCAGAGGTTCCTGGGGGGGTCCAGGGTGATCCGGCTTGCTGTGGAGCTGGGCCAGCTGCAGGACTGCCATGTTGCACAGGGGGCAAACTTTCCGGACCTCCAACCATTTAATGAGACATCTGTCAGAAGAGAGAGAGAGAGAGAGAGAAATGCTTTACGGATAATCCTCGCCTTACAACCACGACAGAGCCCCATATTTCCGCGTCCGTCCAGTCGATTCGGCCCCATTTTACCACCTTCCTTGCCACACTCCATTAAATAAATCCTCGCGGTTAAGTCAGCAACCCGGTGCTTAAGGGACTTTGTTAGAAGGTCGCAAAAGGAGGACCCGGCACATTGCAATTGTAAATATGAGTCAGCGGGTCAGTTTGGATCCTGTGACCTCTGGGGATGCTGCTGCGGCCGCGGTGTCTAAAACACGGCCCTCAGTCACTTTTTGCCAGGGCCGTTGCAACTCTGAACGGTCACTAAACGAACCGTTGTAAGTCGAGGACTACCTGTAATTTGGAATCTGGATGGGGAGCAATCGCAAGCAAAGCCATTCGGTGGTAGATTAGAGAGAGATTTTTATCCTGAACGTGCCACTTTAGGAAAGAGGGATGAACGGACGAAAGGGTCCGCTGGAAAACGTGGCAAGTGTTATCTGAACGTGGCGGGTTGCAGGAAAAAAAAGGAGGTGGGGTCATATTGGATATTTTATTTACTTATTAAATTTATTGGCCGCCAATCTTACCACAGGATAATTTGGGGGAAGGGTTTAATGTGGATGGGTTCGTTACCTTGAGTTAACTATAAAAATAATAAAGGTGGAATACAGATAGTCCTTGACTTAGGATGAAAATTGAGCCCCACATTTTCATTGTTAGGCAAAGAGGTTGCTAAGTGACTTTTGCCCCATTTTACGGCCTTTTGGCCACAGTTAAGCGAATCACTGCAGTCATTAAGTGAATCATACAGTCGTTAAGCGAATTCAGTGTCCCTCTCCCCCCCCCCCCATTGACTCTGCTTGTCAGAAATCACCCCGGGAAGGTTACAAATAGTGATCACACAACCATGGGACACTGCAACTGTCATAAATACGTGCCAGTGCCCGAATTTTGAACATCCCCGTGGTCACATGTTGGCTGGGGAATTCTGGGAGTTGAAGTCCACAAGTCTTAAAAGTTGCCAAATTGGAGGCCCCTGCCTTAAATGACTGACAGCCTGAGTATGGCTGGCTGGGGAATTCTGGGAGTTGAAGTCCACAAGTCTTAAACGTTGCCAAATTTGGAGACCCCTGGCTGAAATGATTGACTGTCTGAGCATGGCTGACTGGGGAATGCTGGGAGTTGAAGTCCACAAGTCTTAAAAGTTGCCAGATTTGGAAATCCTAGCCGATCAGAACTTACTTTCTATGGAACGCATGTTTGCAGGGACAAATTCCCAGTTCATCTTTGGGTCTGAATTCTTCTAAACAAACCGCACAGATCTGGAAAAAAAAATAAGCAAAAGAAACGTTTTTCAAAAGCCATTTTGAGGAGATATATGGGGACATCTGAGGGGACATCACAAGATGGCCGACACGGCAACAAGAAACGCCTGCCTTGTGTCTGAAGTGGAAGCTAAGCAGGGTCAGGTCTGGTTCTCAACGGAATGAGAAATCTCAAGATCTATAGGCCAGGTTGGGAGGTCATGAAATATCCGAAGATACAGGTAGTCCTCGACTTACAACGGTTTTGTTTAGTGACCGAAATGACAACGGTCCTCAAATGACTCACACTTTATGACCGCTGCAGCATCCCTGCAGTCAGGGGGATCAAAATCCGGACGCTTGGCCACTGACTCCTACTTGTGACGGTCGCAGTGTCCTTGGGGTCACGTGACGGACCTTTGCGACCTTCGCACAAGCAAAGTCAATGGGGAAGCTGGATTTATTGAACAACGATGTCGCTAAGCAACTGCAGTGGTTCGCTTAATTATTGTGGCAAGATAGGTCGTAAAATGGGGCAGGACTCACTTAACAACTGTCTTGCTTAGCAGCAGAAATGTTGGGCTCCATTGTGTTTGTAAGGAGGACTACCTGTAATAGGAGACAGTTTTTGTAGATCCTTCTCCTTCCTTCCTTCGACCTTTTCTCTTTCTTTCTTTCTTTCTTTCTTTCTTTCTTTCTTTCTTTCTTTCTTTCTTTCTTTCTCTTTCCTTTTTCTTTCCTTCCTTCCTGACCTTCCCTTCTTCCCTTTCCTTCCTTCAACCTTTCTTTCTTTCTCTTTCTTTCTTTCTTTCTTTCTTTCTTTCTTTCTTTCTTTCTTTTTCTTTCCTTTTCCTTCTTTTCTTACCTTCTGTTCTCTTCCCTCCTTTCCTCCTTTCCTCCTTTCTTTCTTTCTTCCTTTCTTTCTTCCTTCCTTCCTTCCTTTCTTTCTTTCTTTCTTTCTTTCTTTCCTTTTCCTTCCTTTCTTACCTTCTCTTCTCTTCCCTCCTTTCCTTTCTTTCTTTCTTTCTTTCTTTCTTTCTTTCTTTCTTTCTTTCTTTCTTTCTTTCCTTTCCTCCCTTTGTTTGCTTTTTAAAATCAATCTTGTCTTTTTATGATTTCACTGACAACCAGAGTTTGCAAGGGAATGTCAAAAGCACAGAAATGGGACAAGAAGGGATGAGGGATGTTAATAAAATAGCCAAAAGGAATTTTCTGGAAAACGAATAAATAATTCCAGTAAGCCGGCTTTGGGGAAATTCTACCTGCATCTATAAAAAGATATCTCTTTTCGGAAACTTGCTTTCTTTTTTGCGCACAATGAAAACACCTACCGGGCATATGATCGAAAAGTCTTGGAAAAACTCATTAAAATTACATTTTAGGTACAAGGGTTTCCCCCCAGCTTCTGAGGAAAAATTATTCATGGTTGTTTTTTAATTATTTTTATTTTTAAACTGGCTGGGGATTTTCTCCAATTCGTAATCCTACTTTTAAAAGTGTTTCTGGGCATTGCTACGGAGTTGGAGTAAAACGGAAAAACCAGCCTGTAGTTGAACTCAACAACACAAACACCTGTGGAGGTTGTTTCGGCCAGGAGTATCGTCCAGAAGTCTAGAGTCATCGGACAATGTTTTTTGTTTCCAACTTCCCGCAATCTTGTTTCCAACTCTGGATTTTACTCATGGGCTTCCTGTCTGAGTACGCCCCAGATCAAACCCTCCTTTTTCAAGGTGAGCCAAGGTCAGCTGGGTGACGACATCTCCCCGTAAACTAGGATTAAAGCCTGCTTTGATGGAGACAAACTCTGACTGGTTTGGGGGCAGGAATTCTCCATTGTTTTGCTATGGGGAATAAGATGGTGGGTTCCTACGTTTGACAGCCAGGTAGACAGGACAGACGTGATAGACAGATGATAGACAGAGGTGAGAGGCATGATAGAGATAGATAGATAGATAATAATAATAATAATAATAATAATAATAATAATAATAATAATAATTGGACGAACTGGACGAATTGGACGAACTGCAAAGGTTTACCCAGGGCAAAGAAATCAAAGCCTTACAAGAAGTAATTCAGAATGTAGAGGCAAACCAGGGGGAGTTGGCAGTGAAAGAATCCAGTAGAGATATACAACTGTTCTCATTTGGAAACCAGGCACCTCTTCCTCAGGAAGAACAAAACCCTCTAACTAAAGAAATAAAAGAATTGAAACAAAGAATAATTGAGCATCTAGAACAGCACAAAAACAACAGAATAAGGCTGCCTGCATTGAAGCTTGTTCCAAAGAAACAGCTAGCACAAGCATTAAAAGATGCAAATACTGCAATAGCAAGTATAAGCACCAATTCACTGCAAGAAACCAACCAACTAATGTACAGCACAGCTGCAGTTATAACAGAATACCTGGGATGTAAAATCAACAAAAAAGAAAAACAAACAAACAGTGCACCACAAAAATGGAAGGTTAGACTAGAAAATAAGATCAGCAAGTTAAGATCACATGCAAGCAAGCTAGAACAGATGAAAGAAAAGAAGCTGAAGAACAAGAAGACCAAAGAATACCTAATCAAGAAATACCACTTAGAAACAAGGAAGATCAAGGAAGCACTGGAAATAATAAAGCAACAAATAACAGCTATAGCCAGGAAAATCAGTAGATATGAAGCTCGAATTGCAAACTATAGGCAGAACCTCCAATTTCAATCCAATCAGAAACGTTTCTACCAATTCATCAATGGAGAAACTGCAAGGAATCAGTCAGTACCTGACAAGGAAGAAACAGTGCAATTCTGGAAGCAGATATGGGATAACCCAAAGAAATACAACAAGGATGCAGCTTGGTTAAAAGAGGTGGATACAAATAAAACAGAAGTTGAAATGAAAGAACTAGTAATAATAACAAAAATGGTAGAAAAAAGAGCAAAGAAAATCAAAAATTGGTCAGCACCAGGTGAAGATGAACTGCATGGGTTTTGGTTGAAACATCTAACTGTTATACACCCACTCATTGCCAAGCAATTCAACAATATACTACAAGGAGGAGAAATTGAAAAGTGGCTAACAACTGGGAAAACCTACCTAATAATGAAAAATCCAGCAAAAGGGGCAACACCAGGTAACTACAGGCCAATTACCTGCTTACCAACAACATTCAAATTACTAACTGGTGTGGTAGCTGATGCAGTACAACAGCATCTAGTTGAAAACAATCTCTTTCCACCTGAGCAGAAAGGAAACCGCCCCAATAGCAGAGGAACAAAAGATCAACTCCTAATAGACAAAATGATCTTGGAAAACTGCAAGAGAAGGAAGACCAACCTGAATGTGGCATGGATTGACTACAAAAAGGCATTTGACTCTCTGCCACATGATTGGATAATCAAGTGCCTAGAAATAACAGGAGTAAGTAGAAACATCAGAAAATTTGTGCAAAAATCGATGGCCCAATGGAAGACACAGTTGCAGATCAATGGTGAAAAGCTGGGAGAGGTTAATATCAAGAGAGGAATATTTCAAGGAGATTCATTATCACCATTACTATTTGTTATTGCACTGTTTCCTCTGTCAACAATACTGAATAACTCAGGACATGGTTATCAAACATCAAAAACATCTGCCAGACTATCCCACCTCCTTTACATGGATGATCTGAAGCTGTATGGAAAAACATCATCTGAAATAGAATCGCTGCTCAACACTGTCCGTATATATAGCCAAGATATTGTAATGGAGTTTGGCTTGGACAAATGTGCCACACTTACTATCAAACAAGGAAAAATAGTGAAAACTGAAGGAATCAAGATGCCCCACGAAAATAACATTAAGAGTCTGGATGAGGAAGAATACTACAAATACTTGGGTATCCTTCAAGCTGACAACATCAAGCACACTGAAGTCAAGAAAAAGATTAGAGGTGAATACATCAAGAGAGTGAAGAAGATCTTAAAATCCAAACTCAATGGAGGAAATACCATAAAGGCAATCAACACCTGGGCAATCCCAGTCATTAGGTACACAGCTGGAATAGTGGACTGGACTCAAGCAGAACTAAAAGCAATGGATAGGCAGACCAGAAAAATAATGACAATGAATCACGCCCTTCATCCATGCAGTGACATTGATAGACTTTATCTACCAAGGCAAATAGGTGGGCGTGGAATGCTACAAGTACATCAGATGGTTGAAGAAGAAAAAATGGCTTTGGAAGAATATCTGAAGAACAATGATGAAGATGCACTGAAATTAGTATATCAGGAAGGCTTACTGACTACTGGAGAGACCAAACTGGCCTACAAGAAAGACCAAATGAAGAACAGAATAGAGGCATGGGAAGACAAAGCACTACATGGCCAATACATTAAAAAAATAGCTGGGAAAGCAGATAATAATAAAACCTGGCAATGGCTAAGAGCAGGAAAATTGAAGAAAGAGACCGAGGGACTAATTCTGGCTGCACAAGACCAAGCCTTAAGGACAAATGCATACAAAGTCAAAATTGAGAAGACAACAACAGACAGTAAGTGCCGCCTATGCAAAGAAGCTGAAGAAACAGTGGACCACTTGGTAAGCTGTTGCAAGAAGATTGCACAGACTGATTACAAGCAGCGGCATGACAAAGTAGCAACAATGGTGCATTGGAAGATCTGCAAAAAATATCATTTGCCTGTAAGCAAAAACTGGTGGGATCATAAAATAGAGAAAGTCATAGAAAATGATAAAATTAAACTGCTCTGGGACTTCAGAATTCAAACAGACAAGCACCTGCAACATAACACCCCAGACTTAACAATTGTCGATAAGAAAGACAAAAAAGTCTGGATAGTGGACGTGGCAGTGCCTGGAGATAGCAGAATAGAAGAGAAAGAACTGGAGAAGATAACAAAATACAAAGACCTACAAATAGAAATAGAAAGACTGTGGCAAAAGCAAGCAAGGGTAGTACCAATAGTAATAGGCTCCTTAGGTGCAATCCCAAAACAACTGGAGCACCACTTGAACACCATTGGCATTGACAAATTCGCTATTAGTCAATTGCAAAAGGCGGCCTTGCTAGGAACTGCTTCCATCCTGCGACGATACCTGTAATACCATCAAACATCTACATCTGCCTATCCCAGGTCCTGGGTAAGGACTCGATAGGTAGACAAAATGCCAAATCCAGTCTGAACATCTGGCTGACTGTGCGATGATTGATAATAGTAAAGTTGGAAGGGACCTTGGAGGTCATCTAGTCCAACCCTCTGCTCAGGCAGGAAACCCTATACCATTTCGGACAAATGGCTGTCCAGTCTCTTCTTAAAAACTTCCAGTGTTGGAGCATTTACTGCTTCTGGAGGCAGGCTGTTCCACTGATTAATTGTTCTCACTGTCAAGAAGTTTCTCCTTAGTTCTAGGTTGCTTCTCTCCTTGATTAGATAGATGTAGGTAGCTGGTAGGTAGGTAGGTAGATAGATGTAGGTAGATAGGTAGATGTAGGTAGGTAGGTTAGGTAGATATATTGATGGTAAGTAGATTAGATGAATGGATAGATGTAGGTAGGTAGCTAGGTAGGTAGATAGAGGTAGGTAGGTAGGTAGAAAGGTTAGGTAGATATATTGATGGTAGGTAGATTAGATAGATAGATAGATAGATAGATAGATAGATAGATAGATAGATAGATAGATAGATAGATAGATAGAAATAGGTAGATGATAGATGAGAGAGAGAAAGATAGACAGACAGACAGATAAATGATAGAGATTACATGATAGACAGACGGACTCCAAATGCAGGCTAAATTACAATGAAGATTTGGACGTCACAATTGAGGTGCAGCCTGACTTATAACAAAATAGAACAAGAACATAGAATAATAGGGTTGGAAGGGACCTTGGAGGTCATCTAGTCCAACCCCTGTTCAAGCAGGACACCCTATATCATTCCAAACATATGATTGCTGAATCTCTTCTTAAAAACTTTCAGTGTTGGAGCATTCACCGCTTCTGGAGGCAGGTAGTTCCACTAGTTAATTATTCTCACTGTCAGGAAGTTTCTCCGTAGTTCTAGGTTGCTTCTCTCCTTGATGAGTTTCCATCCGTTGCTTCTTGTCCTGCCTTCAGGTGCTTTGGAGAATAGCTTGACTCCCTCTTTTGTGGGGCAGCCCCTGAGATATTGGAAGACTGCTATCCTGTCACCCCCCCCCCCTTGGCCTTCTTGTTAGACTAGACATATCTATTTCTCTCAATCATTCTCTCAATCATTCACTGTACGGTTTAGCCTGCGATGCTGAGATCTTAATCAATGGTAGTTTACGCAACCGAAACACCAGCTTACCTCGTGCAAATTGAGTTCTTTGACCTTTTCCTTTAGGATAACCTGAAAATAAAAGAATAATATGTTGGTGGAGGAATGGTAGCATTGCAAAACAAAACAAAACAAAATAAAACCCAGAATACAAGCCCGGAATTTTCCAAAGTCTTTAAACAAACTTTCCCTAAGCAGAAAGTCTATCTCCAGACATGTGGACCAACTCCCAGAATTCCCAGCAACAGTGATGTTGGGCTGAGGAATTCTGGGAATTGAAATCCAGGGTTGACTAAATGAAAGATGTTTTAAAATTTAGAATCTGGCGGCAGATGGATGTGGCTCCCTCACTGAGGCCTTCTTGCTTATTCAAGAGAAATGCAGAGTCATCCAGTGGTTCTCTCCTTCCTGGAGAGAAATGAATCATAGAATCCTAGGGCTGGAAAGGACCTTAAGAGGTTATCTAGTCCAACCCACTGCTCAGGCAGGAAACCCTATACCATTTCAGACAACTGGTTGTCCAGTCTCTTCTTTAAAACTTCCAGTACTGGAGCATTCACCGCTTCTGGAGGCAGGTTGTTCCACTGGTTAATTGTTCTGTCAGGAAGTTTCTCCTTAGTTCAAGGTTGCTTCTCTCCTTGATGAGTTTCCATCCGTTGCTTCTTCTCTTGCCTTCAGGGGCTTTGGAGAATAGCTTGACTCCCTCTTCTTTGGGGAAGCCCCTGAGATACTGGAAGACTGCTATCCTATCCCCTCTCGTCCTTCTCTTCATTAAACTGGACATGCCCAATTCCAGCAGCCATTCCTTATATGTTTTGGCCTCCAGTCCCCTGATCATCTTTGTTGCTCTTCTCTGCCCTCTTTCTAGACTCTCAACATCTTTTTGACATTGTGGTGACCAAAACTGGATGCCATATTCCAAATGCGATCTTATACCAAGCCAAGAGAACATAACTGCCACAAATAATGAGAAATTACTGTAAATTACTTGGATAAAGGAAAGGGACCCCGGGCTCACCTGTTTGTAGGCGTAAAGCTCTTTATGGGCTTGATGTCTTAATCTGGAAAGCAAAAACAAATATACATATAGATATGCAAAAGGAGATACACACACGCACACAGCAGCGCATACACACACAAAAAAAGCACACTGGAAACAAGGAGAAAAACGTTAACAGCTCATCTTGGTCTTGTTCCTCTGAATCTCCTCTGAGCACAGTTTCCCAAAAAATCAGTGAGGTGGGTCTGTGGTTGCAACCACAGCTAGAACTCAATCTTCCAAATGTGTTGTCAGTGTAACTAGCCATCATTATTGGCCACGGTTTGTTGCTGTAGGGAGCAAGATGTGGACAGATAAGAAAAAGAACGGGGGGGGGGAAGTCTTGAAATTCTTCCTCCTGGCTGAAGGAGAGGAGATGGGTTCACCCACGTTCATTCAAAGCAACTCTTGGTTTAGCACAGGGGTGGGCAACCTTGGCTCTTTTATGACTTGTGGACTTCAACTCCCAGAATTCCTGAGCCAGCCATGCTGAGGGGAAAGGGAGAGGTTTCCAAGCTGAGCCAGGCTGGCTCAGGAATTCTGGGAGTTGAAGTCCACGAGTCATAAAAGAGCCGAGGTTGCCTACCCCTGGTTTAGCATAACTTGCTCATGGCTTGCCCTGGGAGTGGTCTTGGGGGTGGGGATTCCTTCAACTGGGAAACCGAGCATCCTATATGTCCCCAAACAATAGAGAATTCCTGGAAGTTTGGCATTCAGACAAATCGGTCATCGACAAGCACATAGAGATAAACAACATTTACGTGCCATTTAAAAGAGACCATCAAAAAGATAAAACACCTCCTGGCCAGTTATCAGCACCCAACTCAGCGGAGATTAACACCAAGATTAATACTACACAAATAATCAAACAGTAAACAACAGTCTAATCAAGAGGCCACCAGGAAAACTCCTATTAATCCCGACACGGCAAGCCATTTGTACAAACGCCATTCCCTTCTAACACTGATGATGTTACCTAGTTAGATAATGAAATGTCTGCAAGAAAACCACCAATCTCAGAGAGCATCAAAGACCCCACAATCATCCTCCTCCTCCTCCCCTCCCTTCTAGCAGTGATGATGTTACCTAGTTGGGTCATGAAACGTCTGCAAGAAACCCACAAAGCTCAGAGAGCCCCCAGGACCTCACAATTCTCCTCTTCCTCCTCCTCCTCCTCCTTCAAACTACGAACCCCACTCTCTTCTAGCACTGATGATGTTATCTAGTTTGGTAATTAAACATCTGCAAGAATATGCGACACCCAGAAAAATGCGGCACACTCCATTTAATCCTCCAGGGAAGGATTGAAGGCAAACGAGGTCCAGGCAGAAGAAGAATATCATGGCTTCAAAATCTAAGGGACTGGGTTGGAGAAAAATCAGCAGCACTTTTTTGTGCGGCTGCTGATAAAAACAGGATCACCAATGTCTGATAACAGATATGGAAGAAGGAGGAGGAGGAGGAGGAGGAGGAGGAGGAGGAGGAGGAGAAGAAGAAGAAGAAGAAGAAGAAGAAGAAGAAGAAGAAGAAGAAGAAGAAGAAGAAGAAGAAGAAGAAGAAGAAGAAGAAGAAGAAGAAGAAGAAGAAGAAGAAGAAAATTGCCAAGCTCAGAGAGCACCAAAGATTCTCCTCCTCCTCCCCCTCCTCTCCTCAATCCCCACTCCCTTCTAGCACTGATGATGTTAACTAGTTGGGTCATGAAACGCCTGCAAGAAAACCACCCAGCTCAGAGAGCACCAAGGACCTCCTAACTTTCTGATCTCACGTTCCAGGTGACCCAATGAGATACCAAAAGCTTCTGGCCCTCAAAATGTACCAGTTCTTCCTGAGAGAGAAAATATAACCACGGTTGAGGCGCTGGTGGGGAGGCAGAAGGCTGCCCTCAAAAGATAAGGCACCATTTTGGGGGGGCCACGGTCCGATCCGTGAAACTCAGCGTTAAGTGTAAATGGAATGTATGGCTCCGGTTTTCCCCTTGCATGAATAAAAACGCACGCGCGCACCCTGCCAAAAACTGCACACTCTTCAGGACAAAGGGCCGTGCCTGGAACATCAAACGTTTCCTGCACCTGTGCAACGCAGACATCACCTTGGAGAACAATAGAGAAAGATTTCACTAAGTAATTGTGTGAGTCACTCGGCTTTGTTTTAAGGAAAAGGATAAAGAAGAAAGCGTCAGCCTGACTGAAAGATGCAAAAAAAGTGAATAATGGGCTTTGGAGTACCACAGAGTACAAAGAGGCTACGAAGGTTGAGATAATAGGTAAAGAGTGTTTTTTTTTTAAATCTTTAAATTAAAAAATAAAATAAAAGCCTCCCGAGTCGGTGACTTTTGCGCTTGTCTTCTTTCACACCCTAAACACGGAATTCAATTATGTATTTTTTTTTTTTTTTTTTAAAAAACCAACAGAACATGCTCCTTCGGGCAGAGATCTCGTGATGAAATACCACAGGAGCCGGCTCTTATAAATAGCTGAAGAAGCTTCAGACTCATTAAAAGAGAGACAGGTTGCAGTTATAGGTGTGCGGGGCCATTTGCAATGGAACGGACAAAATTGGACTGTCTCGGTTGGATCTGAATTTGTTTTTGAAAGATTCCCTCTGTCCTAGATCTTGTAAGCAGCAACAGTGTGGGTTGAAGCTGAAGCTTTGGGATTGGGCCCTTCCAAATTCTAGATACGAACCCCATGAGCAAAACCAACGGTCTTCCCTTCTTCTGTTTCTTCGTCTCCTTCTCATCCTCCATCTCATCTCCAATCAGCTTCTCCTTCATCATCTCCTTCTCCTCATCCTCCATCTCATCTCCATCTCCATCACCTTCTCCGTCATCTCTATCTCCTTCTCCATCTCCTCATCCTCCATCTCTATCTCCTTCTCCTCCTTCATCTCCCTCTCCTTCTCATCCTTCATCTCATCTCCATCCCCTTCTCCTTCATCTCTCTCCTTCGCCATCTTCTCATCCTCCATCTCACCACCTTCTCCTTCATCTCCTTCTCCTTCATCTCCCTCTCCTTCTCATCCTTCATCTCATCTCCATCCCCTTCTCCTTCATCTCTCTCCTTCTCCATCTCCTCCTTCATCTCCCTCCTTCTCCTTCTCCATCTCCTCATCCTCCATCTCATCACCTTCTCCTTTATCTCCTTCTCCATCTCCTTCATCTCCCTCTCCTTTTCCTTCATCTCCATCTCTTTCTCACCCTCCATCTCATCTCCATCTCCTTCTCCTCATCCTCCACCACCTTCTCCATCACCTTCTCCTTCATCTCTATCTCCTTCTCTATCACCACCTCCTTCATTTCCCTCTCCTTCCCCTTCTCACCTCCATCACCTCCTTCAACCTCTCCTCCCTCTCCATCTTGTCTCCATCATCTTCTCTTTTTCTGCCCACTTCTGCTTCAGTGCTCCTCCCATCAATTCCAAGAAGCTTCCAAAACTCTACCGTAGCGAAGACTAAAAACCCCAACCTCCCACGATCAGGAACCATCCTCTCACTAACACATCCTACAACCTTCCAGGAGAACAGCTCATGTTTGACTTCTTCCTAACAAGCTGGCCTTTGCGGCTTTCCAACGTTCTAATGGAGAAAGCCCATCCTTATCTCCAAGATGGCTTTGAAGAGGGGTCATCTCCAAAAAGGCTCGTTCCTGGGGGCCCCGGAGCTGGCATCCGTTTGGGGAAGAGGACTCAAATTGTCTCTCTTGGGTTTTCCAAAACAGGCAGGGCCTACAATGTCAGTTATCCAAGTCCCAAGACCCCAGGGACCCGAAGACCATCTGGATTAGAATGCAATGAAACGTGCATTTTTTTTTTCTGTTGTACCTGCTAAGTATAAAGCCTTTCTTTTATACTTCCCCATCTGTTCCACCATGGGCCTCAGCTTGCTTTGCTTTACCTTGGTCCCCCGTTGTGCAGTCGCACACTTAGCAAGCACAACTTACTGACCGAGTGCCTATGCTACGAACACTTGCTTAATCCCCTCTTCTTTGAAACACCAAACATGGGACTTGGCAAGCCAGAGGCAAAAGTGTAAGTGACCCAATCACTTTCCAGACCAACAACTTCAGCAGGATCCCTGCTAAAATCCTGCCCCCCCCCCCGCCATCACCCATCTGCACTCCCTCTTAAGACCAAGCTCGGATAAACCCAAAACTGACTTGGCCATTTTTCGCAAAGCAATGATCCAATTGCCCTGCGCAGGTGGGATCGGATTTGGATTAGATCCTAAAACTAATTTGCAATTTTGCAATTAGGCCCAAGAGTAACTTTGCCGTTAGACCTACCTCTGGGATTAGAGCAAGCAAATAATAATAATAATAATAATAATAATAATAATGATGATGATGATGATGATGAAAGAGACCTTGGAGGTCTTCTAGTCCAACCCCCTGCTCAGGCAGGAAACCCTATACCATTTCAGACAAATGGCTGTCCAGTCTCTTCTTGAAAATCTCCAGTGTTGGAGCATTCACAATTTCTGGTGGCCAGCTGTTCCACTGGTTCTCACTGTCAGGAAGTTTCTCCTTAGTTCTAAGCTGCTTCTCTCCTTGTTTAGTTTCCATCCATTGCTTCTTGTCCTGCCTTCAGGCGCTTTGGAGAATAGCTTGACTCCCTCTTCTTTGGGGCAGCCCCTGAGATACTGGAAGACTGCTATCCTGTCCCCTCTCGTCCTTCTCTTCATTAAACTAGACATACCCAATTCCAGCAATCGTTCATAACTTGGCAATTTTGCCATTAGACCCAAGATTAAACTTTACAGTTTTGCAGTTAAACCTAAAACTAGCCTTGCAATTAAACCCAGGTTTTGCATCCGACTCAAGACTAACTTGGCCGTTTTGCAATTAGACCCAAGACTAACTTTGCCTTTAGACCTAGTTCTAGGATTAGAGCGAAGAAGAACTTGGCAATTTTGCAATGAGACCCAAGATTAACTTTACAATTATGCAATTAGATCTAAAACTAGCCTTGCAATTAGACCCAGGTCTTGGATCAGACTCCAGACTAACTTTGCAGTTTTGCAATTAGACCCAAGACTAACTTGGGTCTAATTACATCTAGGGTTTGGATTAGATGGTTTTTTTTTTCCATTTTGCCATTTTTCTCAGAGCAATCAATTGTCCTGAGTAGGTTGAAGACAAACGATGAGAACTTCCCAACTCAAGAATTTGAACAAGTGTTCACTCACCCCCCAAGAATGTGAAGGATGAATAAGCTGAGCCAAACTTTTCAAACCTATTAAAGTTCCTGAACTCTCAAGTACCGTATAAAAAAAGAGAAGCCTAACACGTAACAACGTTCTCGCCAACTGAATGCTGATCAATATAATCTAGCAACGTCAAGTTTCCCACGCCTTGCGAAAGAGGGAGAAAGAACTCGAAGTGGTTGAACTACTTCATCTACTTACAGCCTTAAAATATTTACCCGTGCTTAACTTCCTTTGAGTAAACTAAAAATAATAATTTTTTTTCTCCACAAAAAGGGAAAAGGGGTGTGTGTTTGTTTCTTACCTTATCAAATAGCAGCAGAAAAGTAAGCTGAGGATGAAGACAAAAATTGCGGTGCCGAAGACCACGATGTATATGTTGAGAGGCAGGTTCTGGAATCCAATGTTTGGCATCCTGAAACTGTAATGCTGGAAATCTGAGCTCATGGATGGTCTGTGGAGAAACCACAAAAAGAGAGGAGGAAAAAAACACCACATGGTGAGAATCCACGACTCCCTTCTCTGTTGGAAGTTTATTTTTTTTTTTAACCAACAAAACAAAACAAAGCAAAACATAACACACATACACACACAGTATATACTCTTCTCCCTTTTTTTTAAACAGCGATTACGTAATGGTAATCTTCTATTATTTACATTTCCCCCCTTATTCTTCTTTAGAATATTGGTCCTTATTGCCCTGTTGTTTCTTATTTACATTTTTCTTCCTTCATATTCTTACTAAGAATAATTCATATTATACATTATTATACACATATTTTCACTTTTGACCTTTCCATATTTATTTTCCTCTATTATTTCTAGACTCCAACCAGTCACACCACTTGTTCCATGTTACATAGTATTCTGTGTCTTCTCTGTTGGGAATTTAACATCCCAACATTTAACGCAGCTCAATCGTTCTTAAGGAGAAAAACAAAACAATAATAATAATAAAAAAACAGGATACAGGTAGTCCTTGACTTACAACCGTTTGTTTAGCGACCGATTCGTAGTTACGACGGCACTGAAAAAAGCTATTTAAGATCATTTTCCCCACTTACGACCGTTGCAGCATGCCCGCAGTCACGTGATCCAAATTCAGACACTCAGCAGCTGACTCATACTTATGACGGTCACGGTGTCAGGGATTTGGGACGGTTTTTTTCACACTTAGGACAATTCGAAGTTACAACGGCACTGGGAAAAGTGACGTAGGACCAGTTTTCACACTTAACGACCATTGCAGTCGTAAAAGTGTGAAAAGGTGTTCAAAATTGAGAGGCTCGGCAACTGGCATGTGCTTAGGACGGTTGCAATGTCCTGAGGTCATGTGATCCCCTTTTGCGACTTTCTGACGAGCAAAGTCAACGGGGAAAGAGGGATTCACTTCACAACCGTGTCACTAGCTTAACAACTTCAGGGATTCCCTTTACGCCCGAGGTCGTACAAATGGGGCAAAACTCACTACTGTCTCGCTTAGCAAGGGAAATTTTGAGCTCAATTTGGTTGTAAGTCATGGACACACACACACACACACACGCACAAGGCTGAAAATGAAAGCAGACACAGAAGAGCATGTGCATCACAACAGAAAGAGGTACGCACAACTACACAAAGGCCACAATGAAAGACTAGGAGACAGGTTGATTCTGTTTCTGAAAAACTGAACATCGTTTTTAAGAAAGGACAGGGATGGGTGCACCAAGATAGTGAATGGAGATAGAAATTGTGTCGGATTGTGACAGACAAAAAAGAGATACACACTTGTTAGGGGAAACAACACCAGGTGCGTGGGAGAAAGGGATTGTTAACATGACCCCTTTCACGCCTCAGCTCTTTTTTTTAAGGTTTTTTTTTAAATTAGAATTTATGGTAACATAAAATACAAATAGAAATAAAGATCAGAAGGGGAAGGAAATGAAGAATTCAGGGTAAAACAGAAAAAGAGAAGAAAGACTTCCAATTTTTTTTTTTGTGAGGTAAAGTACAAAATTACAGTTACAGCCTCAGCATTTTACTTTACATTTTTAATAGAGAAAAGCCATTTCTGTAACAGGCATTATTATTTTGGTTTGATTAGAGTTTGTAATAGTATATAGGGAAGGGAAGGGAAGGGGAGGAAAGGAGAGGAAAGAGAAAGAAAGAAAGAAAGAAAGAAAGAAAGAAAGAAAGAAAGAAAGAAAGAAAGAAAGAAAGAGAGGGAGGGAGGGAGGGAGGGAGGGAAAGAAAGGAAGGAAGGAAGGAAGGAGAGGAGAGATGAAAGAAAAGGAGAGGAGAGGAAAGAAGGAGAGGAAAAATGAAAGGAAAGGAATCAAATCAAATCAAAGGACTCCAGAACCCACACACAGCATACCAAACATGTCCCAGACTCATGGGCTTCCCCCTAGCTTCCCCAGGCCTCCTATCCTTCACCCCCCACCCCCCAATATGAACCCCAAAGTAGAGCAGGGTTGGGCAACTATAACCCCTTGACAACCTGCGGACTTCAACTCCCAGAATTCCTGAGCGCGCATAGAATTCTGGGAGTTGAAGTCCCCAGGCCGTCAAAACTACCCGAGTTGCCCGCCCCTCTAAGAAGGGCACGCCAAAAGGGAAAACCGATCTCGTCGACCTTGCTCTGAAGGTGGCAGCCCAACGCGGGAACCTGCAGGCAGCCAGCATCGCTCGAACCCAGCACAGGCCGACTCCGAGCGGCAGCCTTGGGCCACCTGTCACGTAGGCCAGCTCCCCTTCGGGGGAAGCGACACCGCCACCTCATTGGCAAGGCTGCCCGCAGGTGCCGAAAACCAGTTAAGACACTCACATGTTGTGCGGCATGGTGCCCGGGACCCAACCAGCAATTTTTCGCCAAGACTGGGAACGGTGCAAAAGTGGCTTTTCCTGCAAAGCTCCGGCGAAAGTGGCTTTTCCTGCAAAGCTCCGGCAAAAGTGGCTTTTTCTGCAAAGCTCCGGGGAAAGTGCCTTTTCCAGCAAAGCAGCAGCAGGAGCAGCAGCACGACACGGTTCTTGTCAGCGTGGCAAGGGAGCAGCTTTGCATCCGGTCGAAACACCACCCTCCCGAGTGTGCTTTCGGCTGTTTTGGGCTGGCTGTTCCCCAACTGGCCGTCCCCTTCTGAATGAGATCCTTAACTTGGCTGAGTTTCCCTCCGAGAAGCTGCGAGCATTCCTGTATTTGCTAGGCGTGGTCTCCCCATTCGTGGCCCTGGCTATGTGCCGTTTGCAGGAGGAGGGAGAAGGAGGAGGAAGAGGAGGAGGAAAGGAAGACAGGAAAGAGGAGAGGAGCTTTCCACTGGACACGGTGAAGTAGCCAGAGGAAATTTCCAAACCACCCTAAAAATAGACTTTTATCCCGCAGGGCGCCTGCCTTCCCCAACACAGTTGCTCGGCAGCTTTTAGACTGAATTCCTTATTCAGCCCCCGAACAGGATAAACTGGGGGGTCGGTGCAGAACGCTCCCCTCTGACCGGTCTCCATCTTCACCACCCCAATGTCCTGGCTTGCTTGTGGGAAGCAGAAGAGGTGGACTAGTAGGACCCGGGAAATATGATACGGTTTGGATGCCCAGATCGGCTTCATGGATGCCAGGGGCTGGGAACACACAACGCACACCGCTGCAAAGACGTTTCTGAACGAGCTCCCACGGGGATGCCGATCCCACAGGTTTTTCTACCCTATTGATATCTAGCATCTTAGAGCCGGGGTTTCCAACCCTGGTAGTTTTAAGACAGGTGGACTTCAACTCCCAGAATTCCCCAGCCAGCCATGGAGACTTGATTTTATAATGTAGAGAGGGAGATAGACAGACAGATTGAGTCAGTTTGGGAGAAGCAACAACATCATAGCAACAGCAATAATAAGAGTTGGAAGGGACCTTGGAGGTCATCCAGTCCAACCCCCTGCTCAGGCAGGAAACCCTAGATCATTTCAGACCAATGGCTGTCCAGTCTCTTCTTAAAAACTTCCAGTGTTGGAGCATTCGCCGCTTCTGGAGGCAGGTTGTTCCACTGGTTAATTGTTCTAACTGTCAGGAAATTTCTCCTTAGTTTTTTAAGTTGCTTCTCTCTTTTTGTGGTGAAAAGGATCACCACCAGCTGCTCCTCAGCCTCCCCTCATTTCCTATCGATCTAGGAGCAGATCTACAGAGTTTCCCACACGGTTCAAAGAGAAAACAACGTGGCGAAAAATTATTTCCGCCCGAAGAAACGTAAAATTAGGATGTAAGAAAGAACGAAAGAGGCGACATCGTCCCGAGGCGTCGCTTGCAAGACCAAAGAACTCACCCACAGCATAAAATAAAATAAAATAAATGTGGCTCGCCTCATAGGAGAGAAATTTTTTGTTGTCCTTATACAAAACGTGAACAGAACAGAATAACAGTGTTGGAAGGGACCTTAGAGGTCATCTAGTCCAACCCCCTGCTCAAGCAGGAGAGATCTTAGACCGTTTCTGACAAATTTCTGTCCAGTCTCCTCTTGCAAGGCTCCAGGGATGGAGCACCCAAAACTTCAAGCTATTCCACCTGATTGATTGCTGTAACCATTAGGAATTTTACTCCTTAGTTTCAGGTTGCTTCTCTCCTTGATTGGTTTCCATCCGTTGCTTCTTGTCCTGCCTTCAGGGGCTTTGGAGAATAGCTTGACTCCCTCTTCTTTTGGGGCAGCCCCTCAAATATTGAAAGACTGCTATCAAGTCACACACACACCCCCCCCCCGGTCCTTCTTTTCACTAGACTAGACATACCTAATTTCTGCAGCCGTCCTTCATAGGTTTTCGTCTCCAGGCCTTTAATCATCTTAGTTGCTCTTCTTTGCACTTTTTCCAAAGCCTCAACATCTTTTTTATATCGTGGCGACCAAAACTGGATGCAGTATTCCAAGTGTGGCCTTACTAAGTCTTTATAAAGCGGTACTATTACCTCATGTGATCTTGGTTCTATCCCTCTGTTAATGCAATCTAGGATTGCACGTGTGTGTGTGTGTGTGTGTGTGTGTGTGTGTGTGTGTGTGTGTGTGTGTAACGTGGGGGGAAAAGGTTTTCAGGGGGAAGGTGACTACAGTCACTATGAAGCAGTGTGGTCACCTTCCTTACTCAACACATATTTTGCGCCACCCGAGAAGGAAACGGAAGAGGCCGCAGGAAAACAAAGGAGAAAGGCTAACAGCCTGGCCTAGTGGCAAATTCCAGGAAATGTGGAAGTAACACACTCACACGCCCACACCCACAACGACATCATCCTTAGTGTTTACACAGACTTCCTGTCTAGAAAAGCATTGGACCGACTGACTGACTCGTGGAAGCACAATCTAAGATATGGTGCAAGGATTAAAACAATTTGTTGTAGGGAGTGTTGAATTGTGTGGCCTTGCAGAAACAACCGTGTCTGTCTGGTAATTTTCTTCCTAAGGCATGTCTTTCTTTCTTTCTTTCTCTTTCTTTCTTTCTTTCTTTCTCTTCCTTCCTTTTCCTTTCCTTTTCCCTTTCTTTCTTTCTTTCTTTCTTTCTTTCTTTTTCTTTCTTTCTTTCTCTTTCCTCCCTCCCTCCCTTCCTTTCTTCCTTTGAGGTTGATGTTACTATCTTATTCTACTGCAAGCAAAGGGAGTCAAAAAGTCAATGCCTTTTCTTTTTCCCCTCTTTTCCACACTTTTCCTTTCCCTTTTCTCTCCCCCATTTTTCCTCTTATTTTTTTTTACATTTTTGTATTTTATATTATAAACTAATAAAAGAAAAAAAAGAAAAGAAACTGCACAGGGGTCTCATTTCCCCTTCACAAAATGCGCCCAGGTGCATCTTTTTAACCGGCCCTGAGAATTTGCCTTCATGTTTTATTCTGTTTTATTTGTCGCAGGATCTTCGGTCTGTTCTAATCCTGCTTTTGATTTAGTGGCGTTTTTAAATTATAATTATGAGTATCCACTGCTCCACAGGCGGTTCAATTTGATAATTTGCCACAAGAGATTTGAGTACAGCTCTCTCTGTAATATTTCCCATCTTATCGGCAACAGGAGGAGGGAACAATTTTGACACAGAAAATTAATTGAACGGAACAAACCAACACAAAGCTAAGTGGACGGTTGTGGATGTATGGGCACCTATACTAGGGGTAGGCAACCTTGGCTCTTTTATGACTCGTGGACTTCAATTCCCAGAATTCCTGAGCCAGCATGACTCAGCTTGGAAACCTCTCCCTTTCCCCTCAGCATGGCTGGCTCAGGAATTCTAGGAGTTGAAGTCCACCAGTCATAAAAGAGCCAAGGTTGCTTATTCCTGACCTATACAAATATACACACATACGCACCACACATTCACAGGCTGCTATTGCTTTAGTCAGGTGCAAAGCCATCTGACCCTCACAAACATCTGTGTGGCTAACATTACTTGCAGTTTCAACCAGTTTTGTATTTTTTAAGCCCATGAAAACACCTCTCTTTTTTTTTGCAGAAAAACTGCACACACTGCTCTAACTGTGGTTCGTCTCAGGCTGGAGATGAAAACGAACAAGGATTTGCAGGTAGTCCTCGACTTATAACAGCTTTGTTTAGTGACCATTCAAAGTTACAACAGCACTGAAAAAAGTGATTTAAGATCGTTTTTCCCACTTACTCGGCAACTGACTCATACGTACGACGGTCGTGGTATCCCGGGTTCATGTGATCCTCTTTTGTGACCTTCTGACAAGCAAAGTCAATGGGGGGGAGACGGTTTCACTTAACAACCGTGTTACTGGCTTAAAAACTGCAGTGATTCACTTAAAAACTGTGGCAAGAAAGGTCATAAAATGGGGTGAAACTCACTTAAAATACTGCCTTGCTTAGCGGTGGAAAGTTGGGGCTCAGCTGCGGCCATAATTCAAGGACTGCCCAGACATATTGCCCAAACATCTGGTAGAAATAAACTGCGTTTTTCTCCCTAGTTCCTAAACTTAAAGGATCATAAATCAGATTCAGCGTTTGGCACAAAAGCGGCTTGACTAGGAGCAGGAATGCGTATGCAAAAATGTATATACTTATGTCTTTCGAACTCATGCAAGTTTTAAAAGTTTTAATAGCAGGAACAGGGGGGAAAAATACTCTTTGTTGCTTATTAGCAGTTTTGCACACGGCTTCAAACACAGAAGCACCTGGAAGGAGATATTATGTCGGAATCTGGAGCCAACCCAAATTCCAAGCTGAGCTAGTTTTACATTTGGGAACAAATGTCAGGTTTGAAAGCCAAGAGGCTTAAGGCGAGGAGGAGGAGAAGGAATGAAGTAAGCATGATAAATACAACTTAGTTAGTAAATAACGCACAAGAAAGCTCTGCCAAGTAACATGTGGGTATGTTCCTGGAGGGATAGAAGAGAACAACAGAGTTGGAAGGGACCTTGGAGGTCTTCTAGTCCACCCCCCTGCTCAGGCAGGAAACCCTATGCCATTTCAGACAAATGGTTGTTCAATTTCTTCTTAAAAACTTGCAGTGTTGGAGCAGTCACAACTTCAGGTTGTTGCACTGGTTAATTGTTCTAGCCGTCAGGAAATTTCTCCTTTGTTCTAGGTTCCTTCTCTCCTTGGTTAGTTTCCATCCCTTGCTTTTGCAGATCCTGCCCTGAGCCGGGGGGTTGGACTAGATGGCCTTTGAGCTCCCTTCTAATCTGATTCTCAGATAGCTAAGCTCCAAACAGCTGTGAGAAACTGCAAACACAATAAATTTCTGAGAGTTTCATTTTCGACTGATAAGAAACAGCAGTGTTTTTGTTTTGTTTTTTGTTCCATCACAAAGATACACCCTCTGCGTTTCTAAGATTATTCTCCCATGTTTTCTAGGCCATTCCCAAAGTTTGCAACTGGGTATCTCTGCTGTTTGGGGAGTTGTTTATTATTATTATTATTATTATTATTATTATTATTATTATTATTATTATTATTATTATTATTATTATTATTATATAAAAATCCCGATTAGCAAGGAACCAAATATATCTCTGTTGCTAATGTTTTGGATTGAATCCAGAGCAAAAAAAAAAAAAAAAGCTGGGGAAAGCCGTGGGTTCTGCAAATGGATGGCCGAGCCACGTGGACCCTATTGTGGGAAGAAAGAAGGCGGGGAGGGGGGGGGCTAGGACTTTGGAGACCAGCCAAGGACTTTGACAAGAGGTGGGTTAACACCAGGAGATGCCTGTGTGTGTGCGCGTCATGCACCACTGTACTTCTCACATGGCTGTTGCTAATGATGACAAAGTTAGACAAGTTATGAATAAAGAGTCTGCTTATAAAATGTAGGTTAGTGGAAGATTTGGTAGGCGTGTCCACTCTGCACATGTTCTTGTTTACTGTTGGTTTGTAACCATCCATAATTAAGGAAAGAAAAGGAAGAAGAGAGGGAGGAAAAGAAAGGAAAGAGGGAGGAAAGAAAGAAAAGGAAAGGAAAGAGGAAAGGGAAAGAAGAGAGAGAGGAAAGGAAAATGAAAAGAAAGGGGGAAGGAAAGGATGTTAGAAAAGAGAGGGAGGAAAGGAGAAAGGAAAGGAAAGGAAAGGAAGGAAAGGATGTTAGAAAAGAGAGGGAGGAAAGGAAAGGAAAGGAAGATTCTAATGAGAACATAGATCTGTCCAGACAGTCCTCTGGGGAGCAATGCAGAAACAATTTCATTGCTTTTTCCAAAATATTTTTCCAATTTCCTACAATCCTGAAAATCCCTGTTGGGTTTTCTATCCAAGAACCTTGCATGACTGCCTCTACTTCGATGCCAAGCCCAGAGAATTTTGCAAAGGGGCTGCTTTTCTATTTAGGTTCAAGACCAGAGAATTTTGCAAAGGGGCTGCTTTTCTATTTAGGTTCAAGAATGCAGAACAAGGCTTACATCAATTAAGCGCCTGACACAATAGACAATCTTCCTTTTTGTAGCATTATACTGGAAATGTGAAAGTTGAATTTGGGATCCTTTGGCCCCGAAAGCCTTTTTCCGTGTCTAATGATGGAACGGGAAGAACTGGTCTGTGAAGCAGCTCCAGCGCCATTAAAAATCCATATTTGGCATCCAGTGCACTCAAAGGGCCTCTTCTGGGAGGTTTCCTCCAGTTTTTGGCTTGTGTTTGGCCTTTATATTCACCAGTTTTTGTCTATTTTCCCCTTTAGCAAAAAAATGTTCGTCATCAAAATTTCTATTAAGGAAGAGAGCAAGCAGGATGAATTAGAGCAGGGGTAGGCAACCTTGGCTCTTTTATGACTCATGGACTTCAATTCCCAGAATTCCTGAGCCAGCATGGCTTAGCATGTAAGCCTCTCTTTCCCCTCAGCACAGCTGGCTCAGGAATTCTGGGAGCTGAAGTCCACGAGTCATAAAAGAGCCAAGGTTGCCTACCCCTGAATTATGGTAATAGACTTCAAGTCCCAGAATCCCCCCAGCCAGCACATCTGGACTTCAACCCCCAGAATTTCTTAGCCAACATGTGTGACTTTCAACTCCCAGAATTCCCCAGGCAACATGTGTGGCTTTTAAGTCCCAGAATTCCCCGGCCAGCATGCTGGCCGGAGAATTCTGGAAGTTGAAGTCCATCCATTGCAAAATTGCCAAGCTGGAGAAACACTGGATTAGGAAACCACTTTTGTGAGCCAAAATCTAGAGAAATATGACACTCAGCAAAAGAGGAACTGTAACCCAGAGAGAAAATCCCACAGTAGAAATGAATGGAAATTTCCGACAGATTTTCACCAGAAACCGTTTCTTTGGAAAAAATTCCAAAGGGTTTCCAGCAAATGTCTCCCATCGCTTAGGGCTCCCTTGGATGGTGCCCGAAAGAGGGTGTTAGAAAAGCAGGGCCAGCTATGTAAGGGATTTTTGCAAGAAGAAAATGTCCTTTTGGTTATTTGTTGTGAATAATTTCTATTTCTTTCAGAGCTGAAATTCTCCTACCCTGGGTTGTATAGAGAGGAAACACAGGTAGGCACCAGCACATTCCTCAAATTAAATTAAATTAAATAAGGCTCATGAAATAAAGGCCAAATAGAGAGGAAGAAAGGAGGTGTAAACTCCCTACAGGGATGACAACATAAAGAGAAGAGAAAAGAAGAGAAGGAAGAAAGGAAGAGAGGAGAGAGAGAGGAAGAAAGGAGGCAAGAATAAGGGATGTGAGGTAAACTCCCTACAGTGATGACAACAGGAAGAGAAGAGAAGAGGAAGAGAAGAGAAGAGGCAAGAATAAGGGATGTGAGGTAAACTCCCTACAGGAATGACAACAGGAAGAGAAGAGAAGAGAAGAGAAGAGAAGAGGCAAGAATAAGGGATGTGAGGTAAACTCCCTACGGCGATGACAACAGGAAGAGAAGAGAAGAGAGGCAAGAATAAGGGATGTGAGGTAAACTCCCTACAGGGATGACAACAGGAAGAGAAGAGAGGAGAAGAGAAGAGAAAGAGAGGAAGGAAGAAGGTAAGAAAAAGGGGTGTGAGGTAAACTTCCTACAGAGATGACAACAGAAAGAGGAGAAAGAAAGAAAGAAAGAAAGAAAGGAGAGAAAGGGGGAAGAGAAGAGAAAGGAAGAGAAGAGAGAAAAAAAGAAAGGAGAGAGGGAAAGAAGGAATACGTGCAGAAAACATCCTATAAATGAGGCAAGAAAAAGGGATGTGAGGTAAACTCCGTACAGGTAAGATAACAGGAAGAGAAGAGAAGAGAAGAGGCAAGAATAAGGAATGTGAGGTAAACTCCCTACGGCGATGACAACAGGAAGAGAAGAGAGGCAAGAATAAGGGATGTGAGGTAAACTCCCTACAGGGATGACAACAGGAAGAGAAGAGAAGAGAAGAGAAGAGAAAGAAAGGAAGGAAGAAAGTAAGAAAAAGGGGTGTGAGGTAAACTTCCTACAGAGATGACAACAGAAAGAGGAGAAAGAAAGAAAGAAAGAAAGAAAAGAGAGAAAGGGGGAAGAGAGAAAAAAAGAAAGAGAGGGAAAGAAGGAATATGTGCAGAAAACATCCTATAAATGAGGCAAGAAAAAGGGATGTAAGATAAACTCCGTACAGGTAAAATAACAGGAAGAGAAGAGAAGAGAAAGGGGAAAGAGAAGAGAAAGAAAGGGAGAAAGGAAGAAAGGAGAGAGGGAAAGGAGGAATACGTGCAGAAAACATCCTATAAATGAGGCAAGAAAAAGGGATGTGAGGTAACCTCCATACAGGGATGATAACAGGAAGAGAAGAGAAGAGGAGAAAGGAGAGACAAAAAGGGGGAAGAGAAGAGGAAGAGGAAGAAAGGAAGAGAGGAGAGGAAGAAAGGAGAGAGGGAAAGGGGGAATATGTGCAGAAAACATCCTATAAATGAGGCAAGAAAAAGGGACGTGAGGTGAACTCCATACAGGGATGATAACAGGAAGAGAAGAGAAAGGGGGAAGAGAAGAGAAAGAAAGGAAGAGAGGAATAAAGGAGAGAGGAAAAGGAGGAATACGTTCAGAAAACATCATATAAATGAGGCAAGGAAAAAGGGGTGTGAGGTAAACTCCGTACAGGGATGATAACAGGAAGAGAAGAGAAGAGAAGAGAAGAGAAGAGAAGAGAAGAGAAGAGAAGAGAGGAATAAAGGAGAGAGGGAAAGGAGGAATACGTGCAGAAAACATCCTATAAATGAGACAAGGAAAAAGGGGTGTGAGGTAAACTCCCTACAGGGATGTCAACAGAACGGAGAGAAGGGAAGAGGGAAGCTGCAAAGCAGAAGGCGGAAAGAGGGTGTAGAGTCTCTTCTTTCCAAAATGGGTGACCGAAAGGCCCAGGAATGCTGGTGGGTGTTATTTAAAGAAGGGGAAAGTTCAACTCTGCAGCTTCGGCTGGTTGCAATTTCAACGTCTGCTATTTTTTAACTTGGCAACTGTCGCTGGCCAGGAAGGGCAGAGGCAAAACAGCAGTGAAAGACTTGACTTGGATCCCGGCAGTGGAGTAAATCTTCGGTTTATAACTCAGGCCGGTTAAAACAGCAGGCAAAGCTGCCAGCAACAGAACTTATCGATCTGTTTTAATTTTTTTAAAAAAAGAAATATATATGGAATTAGGAACAGTCAATCCCGGATCGGCTAAGATTCTCAGTCATGTGCTTATTGGCAAACTCCATTCTATTGCCAGCAAACACAGAACACTGGGTTGGAAGGGACCCTGGAGGTCATCTAGTCCAACCCCCTGCTCAAGCAGGAGACCCAATAGCATTTCACACAAGTGGCTGTCCTTGTCTCTTCTTCAAAACTTTCAGTGCTGGAGCATTCACAGCTTCTGGAGGCAGGTTGTTCCACTGGTTAATTGTTCTCATTGTCAGGAAATTTCTCTTAGTTCCAGGTTGCTTCTCTCCTCGTTTAGTTCCCATCCGTTGCTTCTTGTCCTGCTTTCAGGTGCTTTAGGGAATAGGCTGATCCCCCTCTTCTTTGGGGCAACCCCTTGGAAGACTGCTATCCTGTCACCCCTACTCCTTGTTTTCACTAGAAAAGATCTACGGGAGACATGATAGCAGTGTTCCAATAGTTGAGGGGCTGCCACAAAGAGGAGGGGGTCCAAAAGGTTTCTCCAACTGCTACTGAAGCAATTGGGAAGCTCTACCCCACCAAAATGCAACTAAAGGTGTCAATCACACAAAGGAAAAGGTGCTTTGGAAAATAGGTTGACACCCCCCCCCCACTCTTCTTTGTGGCAGCCTCTCAAAAATGGGAACCCGGCTAACATGTCCCCCCTCGTCCTTCTCTTCATTAAACTAGACATCCCCAATTCCAGCAATCGTTCCTTATATGTTTTAGCCTCCAGTCCCCTGATCATCTTTGCTGCTCTTCTCTGTACTCTTTCTAGAGCAGTGTTTCTCAACCTTGACAATTTTAAGGCATGTGGACTTCAACTCCCAGAATTCCACAGCCAGCAATGCTGGCTGTGGAATTCTGGGAGTTGAAGTCCATATGCCTTAAAATTGTCAAGGTTGAGAAACACTGTTCTAGAGTCTCAACATCTTTTTTACATCGTGGTGACCAAAACTGGATGCAGTATTCCAAGTGTGGCCTTACCAAGGCCTTGTAAAGTGGTATTAGCACTTCACCTGATCTTGATTCTATCCCTCTGTCAATGCAGCCTAGCACTGTGTTGGCTTTTTTGGCAGCTGCAGCACACGGCTGGCTCCTATTTAGGTGAGTGTCCACTAGGACTCCAATGTGGTTGTACTAACAATTAGTACTAATAGTACTAATGAGGCTATTGTATGATTTCAGCGGAGGGGATGGGAGAATAACAAAGGTGGCCTGTTGTCCCCTCTTGTTTATTTTGGTTCTTGAAATACTGAAAGTGAGAGGAGGGGAGAGGATTGTAGGAGAGTAAAGATTAAACAAGAAATCTATCAATTGGGGGCTTTTGCAGAGGTTTTGGTGTTGTGGATGGGGAAGTTTCTTTAAAGGGAATTGGGTCTTTAATGGGAAAAGTAAGAGGATTTGGGGCAAATAAGCTGGTGTTTAAGGCTAACAAGCAAAAGATCAAACAGAAAGAATGGGAGAAAAGATTGTATGTGCAGCTGTGTTTTTTAGTTGTTCTCCAGAACTAAAACATGATTCTGTTTGAAGCAAGAGATGTATGCCTTCCTTCCTTCCTTCCCCATCCAACCACCCATTGTATTCCTTCCTTCCTTCCCTGTCCTCTTCCCTTCCACCCTCCCTCCTCTTTCTCTCCCTCCTTCCTTTCCTTCTTCTTCCTTTTCTCCTCTCTCCCATCTTTTCTTTCCTTCCTTCTCCTTCCTTCCTCCCTTCTCTCCCTCCTTCCCATCTCCTTCCTTCATTTCCTTTCCTCTGTCTCTTTTCTTCCTTTTCTTCCTTTTTTCTTTCCTTCCTCCCCCATCCAACCACCCATTGTATTCCTTCCTCCCTTCCCTGTCCTCTTCCCTTCCACCCTCCCTCCTCTTTCTCTCCCTCCTTCCTTTCCTTCTTCTTCCTTTTCTCCTCTCTCCCATCTTTTCTTTCCTTCCTTCTCCTTCCTTCCTCCCCTCTCTCCCTCCTTCCCATCTCCTTCCTTCATTTCCTTTCCTCTGTCTCTTTTCTTCCTTTTTTCTTTTTTCCTTCCTTCCTTCCCCATCCAACCACCCATTGTATTCCTTCCTTCCTTCCCTGTCCTCTTCCCTTCCACCCTCCCTCCTCTTTCTCTCCCTCCTTCCTTTCCTTCTTCTTCCTTCCTTTTCTCCTCTCTCCTTTTCTTTCCTTCCTTCTCCTTCCTTCCTCCCCTCTCTCCCTCCTTCCCATCTCCTTCCTTCATTTCCTTTCCTCTGTCTCTTTTCTTCCTTTTCTTCCTTTTTTCTTTCCTTCCTTCCCCATCCAACCACCCATTGTATTCCTTCCTTCCTTTTCTTCTTCCTTCCTTCCTTCCTTCCTTCCCTGTCCTCTTCCCTTCCCTTCCACCCTCCCTCCTTCCCTTCTCTTTCCTGCCTTTTTCCTCTTCTCTCCCACCTTCCCTTTTCTTTCTTTCCTTCTCCTCTTTCCTTCCTTCCCTCTCTCCCTCCTTCCCACTCCCTCTTTTCCTTTCCTCTGTCTCTTTTCTTCCTTTCCTTGTCTTTTCTTTTTTCCTTCCTTCCTTCCCCATCCAACCACCCATTGTATTCCTTTTTTTCCTTCCTTCCTTCCTTCCCTGTCCTCTTCCCTTCCACCCTCCCTCCTTCCCTTCTCCTTCCTTCCTTTTTCCTCCTCTTTCCCACCTTCCCTTTTCTTTCCTTCCTTCTCCTCCTTCCTTTCTTCCTCCCCTCTCTCCCCATCTCCTTCCTTCCTTTCCTCTGTCTCTTTTCTTCATTTCCTTTGTCTCTTTTCCTTTTTCCTTCCTTCCTTTCCTTTCCTCCCTCAACTATCTCCTTCCTTCTATCTCTGGATGATGGATGGATCTTTCTCCCTCCCTCCTCAAACCCAGTCTGAAAGAAAACAAATAAGCTCAGAAAGCACCAAGGACCTTGCAGTCCTCCTCCTCCTCCTCCCTACAAATTTCCTCCCTTCTAGCACTGGTGATGTTGTCCAGTTGGGTAATGAAACGTCTGCAAGAAAATGAACAAGCTGAGAGAGCACCAAGGACCCCACAGTCCTCCTCCTCCTCCTCTCTACCCCTCCCTTGCCTTGTTCCACTTTCCATTTCTTTCTTTTGCTGACAGGTGAGGGGAAAGGCAATTTCTCCAGCTCTGTTTTACTTTCACTTCGCCACTGCCCGGCAAGCCGCCACTAAACTGCTCACGTCATTTATAATAAATTACAATTGATACTTATACTGGGAATTGCCCAGGCAGCCCATTCCTATCCCATCCCCCATTGGTTGAATCCCAAATTCACCTCCTTCCGGTTAGCAGGCTACACCACTGTGATTTCCTTGGTACACTCTCTTCCTTTCCCCACCCAAAAAATAAATTAATCCTGTCTCTCCATATAAAAGGAACAAGTCTATTGATTCCAACGGGCTTGCAATCAAAGTAATCAGAGAGTAATCAGATATTACAGCATTATATATCTATATACGTAGGTCTTTGGTTATTCGGGTTTTCTCCCGCGTAAAATTGGAAGTGTCTTGGCGACGTTTCGACGAAGTCCCATTCCTCATCTTCAGGCTGGTGTTTTCGGCTTCGTGCTTCTAGGAGCACGAAGCCGAAAACACCAGAAAACAAATATCTATAACCTCAGAAAACAAATATCTATATATCTATCTATATCTATCTACACACACACACACACACACACACACACACACACACGGGACAGACTACAACCCCTATCATTAATACCAGGGGTGGAGGAAAATGGGACTTGTAGTGCAATCCACTCAAAAGGTATCAGGTTGGCTGAAAGAAGGCATTTAATACCATTTTGATGTGGCGTCACTGACACACATAAGGAAAAGGGATTGTTGCCTTCGAATTACAACCATTCATTTGGTGACTGTTCAAAGTTACAAGGCGCTGAAAAAAGTGATTTATAAATGTTTTAAACACGTAAGAGAGAGTTGCAGCATCCTGTAGTCAAAATTTGGGTGCTTGACAACTGACTCGTATATATGACGGTTTGCAGTGTCTCGGGATCATGTGATGATCCGCTTTTGCAACCTTCTGACAACAAAATCAATGGGGAAGCCACCTAACAACCAGATTACTAAGTTCACAACTGGAGTGACTCCCTTAAGAACTGAGGCATGAAAGGTAATAAAATGGGGCAAAAGCTCCATTGTGGTGGTCAGTCAAGGACCATATGTAGACCAATGGTTAATGTCGGGGTAGGCAACCTTGGCTCTTTTATGATTCGTGGACTTCAACTCCCAGAATTCCTGAGCCAGCATGGGGAACTGTGGCCCCCTTATGACTTGTGGACTTCAACTCCCAGAATTCCTGAGCCAGCATGGGGAACTGTGGCCCCTTTATAACTCGTGGACTTCAACTCCGAGAATTCCTCAGCCAGCATGGCTCAGCTTGGAAACCTCTCCCTGTCCCCTCAGCATGGCTGGCTCAGGAATTCTGGGAGTTGAAGTCTACGTGTCATAAAAGAGCCAAGATTGCCTACCTCTGGCCTAGGCCTAGGCCACTTTATGACTCGTGGACTTCAACTCCCAGAATTCCTGAGCCAGCCATGCTGAGGGGGAAAGGGAGGTTTCCAAGCTGAGCCATGCTGGCTCAGGAATTCTGGGAGTTGAAGTCCACGAGTCATAAAGCGGCCTAGGCCTAGGCCAGAGGTAGGCAACCTTGGCTCTTTTATGACTGGTGGACTTCAACTCCCAGAATTCCTCAGCCAGCATGGCTCAGCTTGGAAACCTCTCCCTTTCCCCTCAGCATGGCTGGCTTGGGAATTCTGGGAATTGAAGTCCACGCGGTTAATGCCAAACGTGAGTCTCCTTGGAAGGAGATGCTTCAAGACCTTCCCAGCTAACTCCTTTTTTGACCAATTTCAACCCCAACTCTGACTGAAATCCGCAGATACAGCAAAATGGCACGGAGGGAAAAATTCGGTTGAAAAATCAGTTTTTCAAATGAAGAGGAGGCATTTCACAAGTTCCTCGATCTAAATTCTCAGGAAACCACAGATATTTCTGCTGCTGATAGTACTGCAGAACTTCCACCCTATGAGGTCCTGGATGCTCTCCGAAGTCAGTGGTTTTCTTGCAGACGTTTCATTACCAAACTAGGTGACGTTATCAGTACTAGCGTGTAAGCAGACTTCCACCTCGCACTGTTGACGTTAGTTTGGCAATGAAGCGTCTGCAAGGAAGCCACGGAGCACAGAGAGCGCCCAGGATCCCACAATTTGGTTTGGTCACCACCTTATAAAAAAGATGTTGGAAAGCGAGCAGAGTAAAACAACTAAGATGATTAGGGGCCTGGAGACTAAAATACACGAAGAATGGTGGCAAGGAATTGGTAAGGCTAGTCTAGAGAAAAGAAGGACTAGGGGTGACAGGATAGCAGAGTTCCAATATTTGAATGGCTTCCACAAAGGAGAAGGGAGTCAAGCTATTCTCCAAAGCCGCTGAAGGCAGGCTAAGAAGCAACGGATGGAAACTAATCAAGGAGAGAAGCAACCAGGAACTAAGGGGAAACTTCAAACAGTGAGAACAATTAACCAGTGGAACGACTTGTCTTCAGAAGTTGTGGGTGCTCCATCGTTGGAGGTTTTCAAGAAGAGATTGGACAGCCATTTGTCTGAAATGGTATAGGGTTTCCTGCTTGAGCAGGGGGTTGGACTAGATGACCTCCAAGGTCCCTTCCAACTCTATTATTCAACTCTGAGCCACAAATATTCTCTTCTTTCTGAAATTCCATCTACTATTTCACGGGCTGTGCATTGACTTGTCCATTGAAATTCTGCAGAGAGACAGCGAGCCTATAAAATGCAGGATATCAGCATCCAGAGAGCATCCTGGCAAGCCGAGACACGCTTGAAACTGTCTGAGCCGCCTCTGATCAATATCTCAAAAGGTTTAGGCTGAGATGTTCATGGTTGGCTTTTTCATTCATTCCCCCTGGAGGCTAAAAACCAAGAAGTTCTTCACAGTCATGAGAAGTGGCAAGGGAGAGGGCAGAAAATTGTTAAATCTCATCTCCTAGACTTCAGCAGACTCTAAGGCTGTTCTTACATTTATCTATACCAGTGGTTCTCAACCTGTGGGTTGGGACCCCATTTGGGGTCGAACGACCATTTCACGGGGTTGCCAAACAACGCAGTCCGCCATTTTTTTCCCCCTTTTCCTTAGCTGTGCTACTCCCTTTTATTCTATTAGCTTTTGAAAGCCAATAGAATAGACTCTCTTGAATAGAGTCTAATTCTATTGGCTTTCAAAAGCCAATAGGAATTGTCCAGGCTGTCTCTGCCCTGCTGAGCCCGCCAAAAGTCCCATTCTGCAAACGGTGCTGCACCAGTTGAGTAGTCCTCGACTTACGACCGGTTGAGTAGTCCTCAACGTACGACCGGTTGGGGATCGCGGCATTAAAAAGGTTGAGAACCACTGATCTATATGCTGATAATTCCCCGAAGGTTGAAATTAAAATACAGGGGAAAGGAACACACCACAGCCAACTCTGATAGAAGAGAAAGGGAAGGGAAGTATTGTGTCCGATTACGCAACAACACCCAGCACTGCAAAACACTGATTTCCTGAGAAATCGCTATTACGGTAGTAAGGAAGCGTAATGTAATATTTCGCAAACTTTTAAGAATAGTGACTGCAAAATAATTCGCCTTCCTTCTAAAGCGTGTGGCGGAAATCCAGAGAGAATTTCTTGGGAAGATCGCTACACAAAGATTGGTGTGTACAGGTAGTCCTTGAACTTATAGCCATTTGTTTAGTGACAGTCTGAAGTTACAACGGCACTCAAAAAAAGTGACTTACGACCGTTTTCCACACTTACGGCCGTTGCAGCATTCCCCACGGTCACGTAATCAAAATTCATGCAAAATTCATGCAAGTACACGCAACTGGCATGTACTTATGATGGTTGCAGTGTCCCGGGGTCGTGTGATCCGTTTTTGTGACTTTCTGACGAGCAAAGTCAACGGGGAAGCCCGATTCGCTTAACAACCATGTTCCTAACACTGATTCGGTCCTCTGGAATGTCTGCTTAGTTGATCAGCAAGGTGGTTTTAATTCTGTGTTTAAATTTTTATACGCGCAGTTTATTCAACGTTTTCTTTAGCTAGAGCAGCGGTTCTCAACCTGTGGGTCGGGACCCCATTTGGGGTCGAATGACCATTTCACGGGGGTCGCCAAACAACGCAGTCTGCCATTTCTTCCCCCCTTTTCCTTAGCTGTGCTACTCCCTTTTATTCTGTTGGCCTTTGAAAGCCAATAGAATAGACTCTCTTGAACAGAGTCTAATTCTATTGGCTTTCAAAAGCCAATAGGAATTGTCCAGGCTGCCTCTGCCCTGCTGAGCCCGCCAAAAGTCCCATTCTGCAAACGGTGCTGCACCAGTTGAGTAGTCCTCGACTTACGACCGGTTGAGTAGTCCTCGACTTACGACCGGTTGGGGGTCGCGGCATTAAAAAGGTGGAGAACCACTGAGCTAGATTGTTATACGGATTTTAAAGAGCGTATTTTCTCTTTTTTAATGTAAGGTGTTCTGGACTCGAAAAATAAAAACTAAATAAATCAGCAGCAGAAGCTCGTGGCTATTAAAAAACAAACAAACAAACCTTGCAATAAATCATAGGTAACCGCACCTGGAAATACCCTGCATAGGATACTTCATGTTTACTGCAACCAGTAGAGGAATAACTCATAGCAGTGCTGCTTGGAAGAAGGAATCAGAAAGAAACAACCGGATGAATTTACGCCTAACTGGAGCAGATCTGCCAAGGTGCATTTCTGTGTATTTTCCAGGGCTCTGGTTGGTGGCTTTCAGGGGTGGGGAGCAAACGGATCGCTTCAACCCGCTGGCTGCTGATCCACAAATCAGGATTAAACTGATAATGAAATAGATGTATTTATTTTTTTTCCTTTTGCCTGCAAGTCAAGTCGGTCCCTCTTCCCTCCAGCTAAGGGGAGGAAACTCAAACCCAGCTTGTTAAAATTAAACCGATTGAGTAATATTTGACTCAAGTTTTTCAACTTTGGGAAACTCAACCCAATCACAAGCCTGCAAGCCTTGTAAGAGGAGACGCGTTTGGCTCCCAGTAGGATTGACACCCAGAGTCCTTGGGGGGCGGGGGGGGGTGTATTTCATGTAACCGGAACCTCGAAATGCTCCAAAATGGAATGATATTGCCCACTGGAGCCAACCAAGGGGCAGGACGAGAGAGATTACTCTCAAAAGGTCAGGATGGATTAGGGAAACTGAGTCAGGTTGTAACCCAAGAGTGTCTACTCTATGACACCCAGCCTTCTCAATGGGGGGGGGGGTGATTTCTTGCAAATGGGCTGGACTTCGGCTGCCTGTGATGGAAGCCTTGCACCAAAGGACGCCAACTGACCAATTTTCCCAAATTTTATTGATTTGTTTTTTTTTAAATGAAGGAAAGAAGGAAAGAAAGGAAGGGTGTGAGAGAAAGAAAGAAAGAAAGAAAGAAAGAAAGAAAGAAAGAAAGAGGAAGGAAGGAAGGAAGGGTGTGTAAGAAAGAAAGAAAGAAAGAAAGAAAGAAAGAAAGAAAGAAAGAAAGAAAGAAAGAAAGAAAGAAAGAAAGAAAGAAAGATGGATGGATACCAACTGGCCAATTTTCATACCTAAGGTGGAACTAGAACTCAGAGCCTCCTACTAATTGGCACAAAGTCACCCAGCCAGCTTTCATGGCTAAGGTGGAACTAGAACTCACCGTCTCCTGGTGATTGGCCCAAAGTCACCCAGCCAGTTTTCATGGCTAAGGTGGAACTAGAACTCACCGTCTCCTGGTGATTGGCCCAAAGTCACCCAGCCAGTTTCATGGCTAAGGTGGAACTAGAACTCACAGCCTCCTGGTGACTGACACAAAGTCAGCGGCCAGTTTTCATACCTAAGATGGAACTAGAACTCAGAGCCTCCTAATGATTGGCCCAAAGTCACCCAGCCAGCTTTCATGGCTAAGGTGGAACTAGAACTCACCGTCTCCTGGTGATTGGCCCAAAGTCACCCAGCCAGCTTTCATGGCTAAGGTGGAACTAGAACTCACCGTCTCCTGGTGATTGGCCCAAAGTCACCCAGCCAGTTTTCATGGCTAAGGTGGAACTAGAACTCACCGTCTCCTGGTGATTGGCCCAAAGTCACCCAGCCAGTTTTCATGGCTAAGGTGGAACTAGAACTCACAGCCTCCTGGTGACTGACACAAAGTCAGCGGCCAGTTTTCATACCTAAGATGGAACTAGAACTCAGAGCCTCCTAATGATTGGCCCAAAGTCACCCAGCCAGCTTTCATGGCTAAGGTGGAACTAGAACTCACAGCCTCCTAATGATTGGCCCAAAGTCACCCAGCCAGCTTTCATGGCTAAGGTGGAACTAGAACTCACCATCTCCTGGTGATTGGCCCAAAGTCACCCAGCCAGCTTTCATGGCTAAGATGGAACTAGAACTCACCGTCTCCTGGTGATTGGCCCAAAGTCACCCAGCCAGCTTTCATGGCTAAGGTGGAACTAGAACTCACCGTCTCCTGGTGATTGGCCCAAAGTCACCCAGCCAGTTTTCATGGCTAAGGTGGAACTAGAACTCACCGTCTCCTGGTGATTGGCCCAAAGTCACCCAGCCAGTTTTCATGGCTAAGGTGGAACTAGAACTTACTGTCTCCTGGTGATTGGCCCAAAGTCAACCAGCCAGCTTTCATGGCTAAGATGGAACTAGAACTCACCGTCTCCTGGTTTCTTAACCATCAGACTGAATTAGCTGAGCAAACAGCAGCATCCCTGTTCCTGCAGTGTTGGGAACGACCATCACCCGGTCGCTCCTCTCTGGGGCAATGTACAGGAGGAGAAATCAGCCCCACATTGCTGCGCCTGGCATGTTCTACATAGTTCTTCAACTGGTGGAACGAGGGTGGCTAAAAATAACCCGGCATCGGGAAGCTCCGATATTAGATTATGACTTCTCATGCGCTTCAGCGAACGCCTCCCTGCTGAAGATCGTCACGCCTTGCTTTGTGTGTATATTATTTTCAAAAAAGAAAAAAAGAAAAGCAACACACCCCATGCTGGTGAACACATCCTGCTAAGAGCTAAGATTGTGACAGCCAGAAATAAAATCAAACAAGACAAACAAGTCGGATGGTTTAAAAAAAAAAAACCAGCAACAACCACAAACAAAAAAAACCCCAGGGTTTTCTCCACCCTAACACAATTCTATATTTTGAGAGGAGAGAGAAAGAGAAAGAGAAACAGAAAGAGGAGAAAGAGAAAGAGAGAAAGAGAGAGAGAGAGAGAGAAAAAAAAAGAGAAAGAGAAAAAGAGAAAGAGAAAGAGAGAAACAGAAAAAGAGAAAGAGAGAAAAAGGGAGAGAGAGAGACAGACAGACAGACAGACAGACAGAGACTTACAGGATATGGTTATTTTCCCCTTCTCTTTCCCTTTGCTTCCTACAACTTGCTTTTGTATCCCTGCATTTTATACTATACTATAAGCTAATAAAAAAAACATGTTAAAAAGAAGAAAGAAAAGTAAAGAATAAGGTCTCTGGGATGGACTCCAGCCACCTGCAAGGTAGCACCTGGATGCCCCACATCTAAACAGGGTCCGTCTGCCCATCAGCCTTTTGGGAAGACCCTGCTATCCGAGGAAATTTGAGGACATCAGAAAGTGGCCAACTCCTGGAAGTTAACCAAGGTTTTAGGATCTGTATCTCGGTGAAGGGGACACTTGACGGTTCCTATTTATACCTCCTTAATTCAGAGGTCTCCAATCTTTCTCGGTTGGCAGACCGGAGGGAAAGGGAGGAGGAAGCACTTTACACGTGGGTGTGCACACAAACAAGGCTGCAAACACGTGTGACACAAACGGGGTGGTGCAAAGGCCCACGTGACACTCGCTAGCACTGCCCCGTTTTTGCCACGCGGACACTAGCACTGCCCTATTTTTGCTGTGCGGCACCATGTTTTTGTGGCAGCGGTAGCGTTAGCGCGAGTCGGGGTTCCGCAGCCCGGTGGCAATGGGCTGCAGCCCACAGGTTGGGGACCTCTGCCTTAGTTAATATTTAATTAAAAGTTATCTTTCTGGAGAAGAGACTGAATGCACAAATATTACATTATTTTTTTTTAAAAAAAAATCAAATAAAAATGAGAAGGAGGACAAATCTATGTTAGAATACACCGGAGTTTGCAATTCTTTTAATAAGGAAAGCGATATTAAAAAAAAATCAATGTTTATAAATAAGTTAAACGCCCTAAAGAAGGGTCAGGGTGCTTGAAAGAAGAACTGAGCGGTTCAATTTGAGTTTCTTTTTTTTTTTTGTGCAGCGAGGTTTTGCAATCGCAAGAGTTAAAAAGCAAAGTTTTACGTGCCCTGCAAAAAGGACAAGCAATCCAGTAACACATCGCTCCTCCGTATGCAGGTAAAAGGCATCACAGAAAGACAAACGACAAGCCTGGCAAATTTCTAGTCCATTCTACACAATTCAATAGCTGAGCTGAATGCACAAAACCAGTCACACGTCTACCTGTCTGTGCTTCAGCACAATAGATAGCACGCCGTCAAATACACACACACACACACACACACACACCCGAATCCAGTAGGTTACGAATCAATGGAAAGAGTGACACACCGAAACTGCAGAATCAGCCGAGCATCCAGACCCAAACACCCAATTCAGTCTGAGTGCCCCAGTCCTAACTGCGCAAAGTTATTCTACCCCAGAAGCCCCCAAATTCTTCAACACATCAAGCCTGTAAAGATGCTGCAGGTTATTCCTCCTTCTCCAAAGTGTTTATGATGTGAAAATCGTTTAACTGACAAAGGCAGTCCTTGACTTACAGCGGTTCATTTAGCGACTGTTCAGAGTTATGTCGGAACTGCAAACAAAGGGACTTGTGACCGTTTTTCACACTTACGACTGCTGCAGCCATCCCTGTGGTCAAAGTTCAGGCGTCTGGCAAACGACTCGTATTTATGATGGTTGCAGTGTCCTGGGTGTGTGTGTGTGTGTGTGTGTGTGTGTGTGTGTGTGATGTTTGCAACCTTTGGACAAGCAAAGTCAATGGGGAAGCCTGATTCGCTTAGCAACTGCTTTGTTGAGTAAGACTGCGAGTAACAACGAGGCACCAAATATTACAGGACTTTTAACTTTTCTTAAAATTTAAATGGAATTTTAACGAGGCGAAATGGAAAGAACATTAAAATCATCGTTTAAAGCCACAGCCATATTCGTGGTCTGCAGAAAAAAAGGTGAGACCCTTTCGTTAGCTCCTTGCTTCTGACGGACACAATATCACAACAGCCAGATTAAGAAAATACCAACAACAGAACAACGCCGTACTGGGAACCCAGTTAAGGTCATAGGTATGTCCATTCAATAACAAAGAAAACCGACCTTGAATTAATACGATTCTTATTATTTTGATAAACAATTAAATATAGACTTTTTAAAAAATATTTCTGCAAGTAATAACCACATCAACATCTTTTCTAACCGATCATCTCAATGGCCTCGTCATGGATCCTGTTTACAAAATCCTTATTTAAATTTGTTTTCCCACAATGCTCAAAACATTCTTACCATTTAAGACAGTGTTTCTCAACCTTGATCATTTTAAGGCATGTGGACTTCAACTCCCAGAATTCCACAGCCAGCATTGCTGGCTGTGGAATTCTGGGAGTTGAAGTCTACATGCCTTAAAATGGTCAAGGTTGAGAAACATTGATTTAAGATTTTCTCCAAGTTAATTACACTTAAGTATTTAAGTCTTTTTTCCTCATACAGGCCAAAAGAAGATACCATGGGAAGAGGAGAAAAATCAAGCAAAGCTACTAGGTGGACTATAGAATTATAGAAACTAACTGTTATTGTTTTTATAAATATAATCCCAGACAACACACTCTTTACCAAATATTAAGGTTGATTATGTTAAAAAAATCGATAAAATATATTAAAAAGAAAAACGCGCCGAATTTACCACTATCCACTCCCTTGCCTAGTGGTTAAATCTGACTTTTCTCCTTTCCAAAACTGTTTCTTTGCAAACGAGTTCACAAAACAGCAAAAGTAACTTTTGCCTTTGCACACATTTTTTCTCTCCCCCCCCCCCCCAGTTTAAGGAATGGGGTGGCAAGTGACTTCGCTCACCCATCCAAGCACTGAGTTTAATTTTTTACCATCCCACCAGTTTGTTCCATCGACTCTGGGGGGGGGGGGGAGAGGGGATAAAGTACTGAGCAAGACTTACAACAAGTTGGTCATTTGCATGGAGATGGACATCTGTGATGGTCCAAGCTACGGCGCGGCCACCTCGCCAGACGACACCACCGAGCTGGGAGCCGAGACACAGTTCCACTAACCTCCCCCAACCCCACTGGCCGCGTGAGCGTAACTGGGGCCAGGCAACGGCCGTGGAAATTAATACCACTCGTAAGAAACCTGACAAAGCAAATCCAGGATAACTGACGGGCACATCTGTTCCAGGAGAACTGGAGATGGCTGAGTGGACCCGGATTAGACAGACAGATACAGATAGACAGATAGATATATAGACAGACAGACAGACAGACAGATACAGATAGATAGATAGATAGATAGATAGATAGATAGATAGATAGATAGATAGATAGATAGATAGATAGATACATAGACAGACAGACAGATAGATAGATAGATAGATAGATAGATAGATAGATAGATAGATAGATACCGATAGATGATAGATACTGATAGATACCGATAGACAGATACATATATAGACATAGATATGTAGATAGATAGATAGATAGATACCGATAGATAGATGCCGATAGATAGATACCGATAGATGATAGATACCGATACAGATAGACAGACAGACAGACAGACAGACAGACAGACAGACATGGCAGGCAGATAGGCAGACAGACAGATAGGCACAGGCAGGCAGGCAGATAGGAGCATTGCGTATATTTACCACCTTGAGTTGTGTGTGTTTGTGTGTGTGTACACACATACACACAAACAAAAACACACACAGTATATCATAAAGGCAGGATTTAAATAAATAAATATCCACTCAAACTGAGTTTGTGTTGCAGCTGATCCAGCTGTAAAGGTTTTTTCTCCCCAAAGAAGGGGGAAACCTGGTTTGTTTAAAAGATAATTTTGCAACTTTTCAAACTAAGATACCCAGATGAATAAAATCAAGGTGGCCTTGGTTTAAAAGGAAAAAAAAAATTACTCCCGCTTCTTTCCTGGGACATCATGGGACCCCTCCATGTAGAGAATATTTTTTGGGCAGCAATATAGAAGTGGTTTGGCACGCCTTCCTTTTTTAAATTTCCACGGTGGTCTCCCACCCACGTATCCAGGAAGTCTGATTCTGCTTAGCTGGTTTCAAGATTAGCCAAGATATAAAACCTTGACATCTGTTATCTATGTTCAGGCCACTGTTCATCATCCAGCCTTCCCGAAGCTGTGCTTGCTAGATGGTTCCATAATCCCCAGCCCTCATGGCAACACCTAAATTACTAACAGTTTCCTGCTTAATTGCAAGCTCAGTTTTCCCAACCCTTTTACCCATGATTTGCTGAATCATGGTTTACACAACTCAATTTCCTGGACAACTCACAGGCCCATCGTGACTACAAACCCCATGGCGTCTATGAAAGAGGCAAGCGATGAAATATACGGGGAGGAAACATGCAAAGGTGTTGGGTAATGTAACTGTACCACATACAGCTAGTACTCTATTGACAAGCATTCGTTTAGCGACCGTTTGACATTGCAACGGCACGGAAGGGGAAAAGTGACTTTATGACCATTTTTTACACTTCCTCCCGCCCCACGATTTACCTCATCGAAATTCAGACCCTTGGCAATTGACTCATTTTTACGACGGCTGCAGTGTCCCTGGCGGGTCACGTGATCCCCTTCTGCGACCTTCTCACAGGCAAAGTCAAAGGGGGAAACCAGATTTGTTTAACAACCATGTTACTCACTTAACAACTGCAGTGACTCACTCAACAACAGTAGCAAGGAAAGTCGTAAAGTGAGGCAAAGCTCACTTAACGACGGTCTTGCTTAGCCGCAGAAAATTTGGTCTCCATTGGGGTCGTACGTCAAGGGTCATCTGTATGAGGCAGGGGTCCTCAAAGATGGCCGCTTTAAGACGGGTGAACTTCAACTCCCAGAATTCCCCAGCCAGCCATGGGGAATTCTGGGAGTTGAATTCCACCCGTCTTAAAGTGCCCAAGTTTTAGGACCCCTGGTATAAGGAGAGATAGAATAATAGAATAACATGAGTTGGAAGGGACCTTGCAGGTCATCTAGTCCAACCCGCCCCCCCAGCTCAAGCAGGAGACTCTACACCAGGGATCTTCAAACGGGGCTGACTGAGGAATTCTGGGAGTTGAAGTCCACCCATCTTAAAGTGCCCACGTTTGAGGACCCCTGGTATAAGGAGAGATATGTCAATCACGTCTTCCAGGTTTGGCTTTTAGGAATTGGGAGCAAATTGGAACATGGGGAGGGGGTCATGCAAAGGTTGTGAGCACCTGTTATAACCACACTTCCTTTTAAGGTACCTCACAACTCCTGCTATGCTGACCCAAGCCAACCGCTCTGCTTTTGTTAAGATGGTTTTTAGAAAGTCTGGATCTTCGCCGCATTTCCTTTTCCAGATTCCCTGCTGCTATTTGGCTAAGAGCAAAGTTCCGATTTCCATGTTTCTTGTCCTAGAACGACTTCGAGGCTAATGTCAATATTTTGGAGCACTTCCACCCAACGGTTTGAGCTATTCTTATTTAAAATAATACAGAGCAAGGTTGAGGAGTTCTCGCTTCTCGACACCCGCGGTTCCCCCACCTTTGCCCGCTATACCATTCCTGCCCAGTTCAAGCTCTGAGAATAAAATAGAATAGAAATAGAATAGAATAGAATAGAGTAGAGTAGAGTAGAGTAGAATAGAATAGAATAGAATAGAATAGAATAGAATAGAATAGAATAGAATAGAATAGAATAGAAAGAATGGAATGGAATGGAATTAAGAATTGAATGGAGTGGAGTGGAGTAGAAATAAGAATGGAGCGGAGCGGAGCAGAACAGAATAGAATAAAGAATGGAGTAGAGTGGAGTGGAGTGGAGTGGAATAGAATAGAATAGCATAGCATAGCATAGAATAGAATAGAATGGAATGGAATGGGAATAGGAATAGAATAGAAAAAATGGAATGGAATAGAATTAAGAATTGAATGGAGTGGAGTGGAGTTGAAATAAGAATGGAGCAGAGCAGAACAGAGCGGAATAGAATAAAGAATGGAGTGCAGTGGAGTGGAATGGAATAGAATAGAATAGAATTAAGAATTGAATGGAGTGGAGTAGAAATAAGAATGGAGTGGAGCAGAACAGAACAGAATAGAATAAAGAATGGAGTGCAGTGGAGTGGAGTGGAGTGGAGTGGAGTGGAGTGGAGTGGAGTGGAGTGGAGTGGAATGGAATGGAATAGAATAGAATAGAATGGAATGGAATGGAATGGAATGGAATAGGAATAGAATAGAAGTAATGGAATGGAATAGAATTAAGAATTGAATGGAGTGGAGTTGAAATAAGAATGGAGCAGAGCAGAACAGAGCGGAACCAAGCGGAACAGAACAGAATAGAATAAAGAATGGAGTGGAGTGGAGTGGAATAGAATAGAATAGAATTAAGAATTAAGAATTGAATGGAGTGGAGTAGAAATAAGAATGGAGTGGAGCAGAACAGAACAGAATAGAATAAAGAATGGAGTGCAGTGGAGTGGAGTGGAGTGGAATGGAATGGAATAGAATAGAATAGAATAGAATGGAATGGAATGGAATGGAATAGGAATAGAAGTAATGGAATGGAATAGAATTAAGAATTGAATGGAGTGGAGTTGAAATAAGAATGGAGCAGAGCAGAACAGAGCGGAACCAAGCGGAACAGAACAGAATAGAATAAAGAATGGAGTGGAGTGGAGTGGAATAGAATAGAATAGAATTAAGAATTAAGAATTGAATGGAGTGGAGTAGAAATAAGAATGGAGTGGAGCAGAACAGAACAGAATAGAATAAAGAATGGAGTGGAGTGGAGTGGAGTGGAGTGGAATAGAATAGAATAGAATAGAATTAGAGCAGAGCTGGAAGGGACCTTGGAGGTCTTCTAGTCCAGCCCCCTGCTCAAGCAAGAGAACCTATACCATCTCAGACAAATGACTGTCTTATCTGATTTCTCTCTTTAGCCTCTGAGTATCATCCAGAGATGTGCAGCTCCACTCCCAGAATTCTTAGCAACAGCCCGAATCTTGGTGGGGAATTCTGGGAGTTGAAGTCCCCTTATCAAGAAGGCATCCATGTTGAACGATATAACGATATTCTACAGCAGACTTTCTCAGCCTCAATAACTAGGGATGAGACACGATAAGCTGTCTTCCAGGACTTAAGGAGCTGTCAGAAACAAGAAGGGGTCACCCTATTCTCCAAAGAACCTGAGGACAGAAGAAGTAGTGTATGAAAGAGAGAAGCAACCTGGAATTAAGGAGAAATTTCCTGAAAGAGAGGACAATCAACCAGTGGAACAGCTTGCCACCAGAAGCTGTGGGTGCTCCATCACTGGAGGTTTTTACGAAGAGACTGGACGGCCACTTGTCTGACATGGTATAGATCAGGGGTAGGCAACCTTGGCTCTTTTATGACTGGTGGACTTCAACTCCCAGAATTCCTGAGCCAGCCATGCTGAGGGGAAAGGGAGGTTTCCAAGCTGAGCCAAGGTGGCTCAGGAATTCTGGGAGTTGAAGTCTACGAGTCATAAAGCGGCCTAGGCCTAGGCCAGAGGTAGGCAACCTTGGCTCTTTTATGACTTGTGGACTTCAACTCCCAGAATTCCTGAGCCAGCCATGCTGAGGGGAAAGGGAGAGGTTTCCAAGCTGAGCCAAGGTGGCTCAGGAATTCTGGGAGTGGAAGTCCACAAGTCATAAAAGAGCCAAGGTTGCCTACCCCTGGTATAGAGTCTCCCGCTTGCGCTAGGGCTGGACTAGAAGACCTCCAGGATCCTTTCCAGTTCTGTTATTCTATAAATCCATGGTTTGGGTTTTTTTTAAGAATGCCGCAGGAGTTATTTTATTGACGTTTTCGATAGAACTGTGATCTTGCACGCCTCGGATTCTTTACCAATCCTCTGCTTCCCGGGAGCTACGGAAGATAGTTAATTTCTATGTGGTGCATATTATACCATCAGCCCATCAACTGCCCAAGACCTTTGATAAGTTAATAAAGACAAAGCAACCGGTTCATTTCTCGAATTTCATGATCTGCTTGCTTTAATTCGCTTATCTCCACACAGGATGTGAGCTGCATCAAAACCACTGCAATATCGTAATAGGTTTACATGGTTCATTTCCTTCGTTGGAATTAATACAGAGAAGGCTGTTGTATTTAATGCCTCCTTCAGCAAGAATCTATATGTACATCTACATCTGTCTTTCTGTCTATCCTATCCGTCCATCTAACCCACTGATGGCGAACCTTTTAGAGACTGAGTGCCCAAACTGCAACCCAAAACCCACTTATGCATCGTCGAGTGCTGGATGGGTATGGCCCATTGGCTGGGCGTAGCCAATTGGGTGGGCACGGCTGCGGTGGTAATGATACACTGGGTGGGACTAAAAAGTTCAATCAGTTCCAACTTTGCAAGATCTTTTTTTTTCCTGCGAAAAGTTGAAATTGATTGATTGAACCTTTTTTTTTTGCACATGGCGGCAGAGGCCTAAAGCGAAAAGGTTTTATAAAACCCAGCTGAAGGCCTAGGACTGGGGCGACGGTGCGCGTGCCCACAGAGAGGGCTCTGAGTGCCGCCTCTGGCACCCGTGCCATAGATTCGCCACCACTGATCTAGCCTGCCTATCTCTCTATCTATCTATCCATCTTTCCATCCATCCATCCAGTCTCCGATTTTCCTGTCTGTCTCTGTCTACCTATCTATCTCTGTCCGTCTATTTGTCTGTCTATCTTTTCTGTCTCTTCTATCTCACTATCCATCTCTCTCTGTTATCTATCTATCTATCCATCCAGTCTCCGACTTTCATCTATCTATCTATCTATCTATCTATCTATCTATCTATCTATCTATCTATCTATCTACCTACCTACCTACCATTTTGTCTGTCTGTCTCTTCTATCTCACTGTCCATTATCTCTCTGTCATCTATCCATCCATCCATCCATCCATCCATCCAGTCTCCAACTTTCCTCTATCTATCTATTTATGTCTGTCTGTCTATCTATCTATCATCTATCCATCCATCCAGTCTCTGACTTTCCTCTATCTATCTATTTGTCTGTCTATCTATCACCTATCCATCCATGCATCCATCCATCCATCCATATCTTTCTTGCCTCCAACCTTCCTATCTATATATATGCATCTAATCTATATATGATTTTGTGTGTGTGTGTGTGTACTTCAACTCCCACAATTCTCCAGGTAGCATTTGCTTACTTTATAAGCTTGTACATCTCTTTGCAACGCGGCTGATCTGCCATACATGACATATAGGAAAGGAAAAATAGTTGACAGGTTCTGTGACAGCAAAGTTAAAACCCAAAGTCCTCTCTTCTCGCCTTCCCATCCCTGATGCTTCTTGGCTTCTCCTGCAGGGCAAAGCCGTACGTGTTAACTTCTGAAGAGGACATCAACCCTACTAAATAACTATGGGGGCGAAGTTCAAGGTCCTAATTGCTGACCAGAATGATGAAACCCTGGAAACGTTCCCAGTCCAGGCTTTGTTGACACACAACTGACCTCAGCAGTTTGAAGGAGGAGGCCACAGGCTCAGCTGAACCATCCATGACCCCATGGGTTTGCCTCAACGATGACCAACAAAGGTTATAACTAACCACGGGAGAAATATCTACAAAAGGCATCATCCAATGTGGACACCAGTCACAAGGAGAACTTCCATTCACAGTCCCCAGGGATATACCAAGAGGTCAACTTTACACACCCCTCTGAGTCTTGTACAGGTAGTCCTTGACTTACGACTGCGACTGAGCCCAAAATATTACGTTGCTAAGCGAGACATTTGTTAAATGAGTTTTGCGCATTTGTTAAGTGACTTTTACGAATTTTCTGGCCACGGTTGTTAAAGGAATCACTGCAGTTGTGAAGTTGCTAAGTGAATCCAGCTTCCCGGTTGATTTTGCTTGTCAGAAGGTCGCAAAAGGGGATCACGTGACCCCAGGCACACTGCAACCGTCATAAATACGAGTCAGTTGCCAAGAGTCTGAATCCTAATCATGTGACCGGTCTTAAGTGTGAAAAATGTTCCTTTTTTCAGTGACGGTCACTCAACGAATGAAGTTGAGGACTACCTGGAACTGTGAGACAGAGAGACAAGCAAAATAAATTTTGACTCAACTGGACGTGTTTCAAACTTTCAACATGTCTGGCTGGAACGTGATTAAACAGCTGGGGAAGATATGGTGGTCCAGAACTAACATCTGGAGAAGATTGGAAGAGAAGCATCTGTTGTGCTGGGTTTCTCCAAGACAAATCAGGAATCTTCTCCATCACCCACTTCCCAGTGAAAAGCCGGGGATCATATGGATTTAATTGTTTTCTTAAGATCAAGCTTGACAGAAATAAGTGACTTATGAGTCCCGAGTTTTTCCTTCTTGCCATGTTGAGAAAAATTCAACCGGAGAGAGATTGCTCTTTGAAGCTACAGTAGATCAGTAGACCAGGAGTAGGGAACGATGGCCCTTTTATGATTCGTGGACTTCACCTCCCAGAATTCCTCAGCCAGCCATGACGGCTCAGGAATTCTGGGAGTTGAAGTCCACAAGTCATAAAGCAATCATAGTTCCCCATGCTGGCTCAGGAATTCTGGGAGTTGAAGTCCACAAGTCATAAAGGGGCCACAGTTCCCCTTGTTGGCTGAGGAATTCTGGGAGTTGAAGGCCACAAGTCATAAAGGGGCCACAGGAGTTGAAGTCCACAAGTCATAAAGAGGCCACAGTTCCCCTTGTTGGCTGAGGAATTCTGGGAGTTCAAGTCCACAAGTCATAAAAGAGCCACAGTTCCCCTTATTGGCTGAGGAATTCTGGGAGTTGGTCCACAAGTCATAAAGGGGCCACAGTTCCCCTTGTTGGCTGAGGAATTCTGGGAGTTGAAGGCCACAAGTCATAAAGGGGCCACAGGAGTTGAAGTCCACAAGTCATAAAGAGGCCACAGTTCCCTTGTTGGCTGAGGAATTCTGGGAGTTCAAGTCCACAAGTCATAAAAGAGCCACAGTTCCCCTTATTGGCTGAGGAATTCTGGGAGTTGGTCCACAAGTCATAAAGGGGCCACAGTTCCCCTTGTTGGCTGAGGAATTCTGGGAGTTGAAGGCCACAAGTCATAAAGGGGCCACAGGAGTTGAAGTCCACAAGTCATAAAGAGGCCACAGTTCCCTTGTTGGCTGAGGAATTCTGGGAGTTGAAGTCCACAAGTCATAAAGGGGCCACAGTTCCCCTTGTTGGCTGAGGAATTCTGGGAATTGAAGTCCACAAGTCATAAAGGGGCCACAGTTCCCCTTGCTGGCTGAGGAATTCTGGGAGTTGAAGGCCACAAGTCATAAAGGGGCCAGAATTCCCCACCTCTGCCTTTGACCAAACAGATCACTAATAGTAATTCTCTAAAGCAGAGGTCTCCAAACTTGACAACTTTAAGAGTTGTGAATTTCTATTCGCAGAATTCCCCGGCCAGCATGTGGAAATCTCATGTGATTCATTTAAGAACTGCATTATGCACTTAACAACTGTGGCAAAAAAGGACATAAAATGAGGCAAAAACCTCACTGAACTTACTCAGCAATGGAAATTTTCAGTTCAATTGTGATTGTATGACAACCTCTATATTTTCCTAATGGTTGTGTATGCAAACCTCAGCATTCCCCAGGTTGGTGATCTCAATAATAAAACAATAATAAAATCACAAGCAATAAATACACACACACACACACACACACACACACACACACACACACACAGGGATATACTGGGAAAATTGGAAAGGCTGTAAGTATGCTTAATATTAGGACATCAGCGTTTATGCTACATTCACAAAAAAAGGTATTAGGTACCTTGTGTCTACCCACAGAGCAATTGCAGATAGTCCTTGACTTACAACAGTTCATTTAGTGACCGTTCAAAGTTGCAACGGCACTGGAAAGAAAGGGACTTATGACCATTGTTGACACTTACAGCCATTGTAGGATCCCCGGGGTCATGTGCTCAAAATTCGCATGCTTGGCAATTGATTCGTATTTATGACGGTCGCAGGGTCCCGGGGTCATGTGATCCTCCTTTTGCGACCTTCTGACACAGTCAGTGGGGAAGCTCAATTCACTTAACAACCGTGTGACTAACTTAACAACTACAGAGATTCCCTTAACAAGAAGATACTGGACAGCCATTTGTCTGAAATGGTATAGGGCACAGGTCGGCAACCTGCGGCTCCGGAGCCGCATGCGGCTCTTTGAGCCTCCCCCTGTGGCTCCCAGCCTCCTCTGCCTTTGCAGAGAGAGACAGAGACAGAGAGAGGCAATTGCACTTCCCTGCTTCTCTCTCTCTCTGTGTGTGTGTGTGTGTGTCTGGGTGTGTCTGTCTCTGTCTCTCTCTCTCTCTGTGTGTGTGTGTGTGTGTGTGTGTAAAAAAGAGAGTGCACTCACAGTGTTCTCCGAGGAGCTGAAAAGCTTACTGGGCGGAGCTCTTCCCTTTGCTGCATCTCTGCAGGAAGCAGGAAGGGCAGGAGAGAGCTAGCTAGCCCAGCTAGGCTGACTCAGGAATTCTGGGAGTTGAACTCCATGAGTCATAAAAGAGACGAGGTTGCCTACCCCGGAGGTTGTTGGACAACAGCTTGAAGCTTGCCAGGTGAGCAGCAGATAGGAAGGGGGGGGAGAAAGAGAGAGAGGGAGAGAGAGAGAGTGGGGGAAGAGGAGTGGCAGACCAAGGGCAGATAGAGAGGGAGGGAGAGAGAGACCCTTTTGACATCTAAAATGAAGATAACACTGCATATATCCTTTTTTTACCTGTGTGTGTATGTAATTTTATTCTCTTAAAGCATTCTCTTGGTGATCATTGTTTTAATAGTATGGATATTCCCAAGAGTCATATTTTTACTTTTATTTTTAATGTGTATATGTGTGTGTGTATGTGTCTGTGTGTGTGTGTGTATATATATATATATATATATATATACACACATACACACACACACACCTATAATAAAGGTAAAAAAGGATATATGCAGTGTTATCTTCATTTTAGATATCAAAAGGGTTTTACGGCTCCCAGTGTTTTGTTTTTTGTGGGAAACGGGTCCAAGTGGCTCTTTGAGTGTTTTGGGTTGCCTACCCCTGGTATAGGGTTTCTTGCCTGAGCAGGGGGTTGGACTAGAGGACCTCCAAGGTCCCTTCCAACTTTATTATTATTATTATTATTATAATTATTATGAAAGATTGTAAAATGGGGCAAAGCTCACTTAACAAATGAGCTTAGCAACAGAAATTTTGGGCTCAATTGTGGTCGTAAGTCGAGAACTACTCGTATTATTATTGTTGTTGTTGTTGTTGTTGTTGTGGATCATCGCACAGTCAGCCAGATGTTCAGACTGGATTTGGCATTTTGTCTACCTATCGAGTCCTTACCCAGGACCTGGGATAGGCAGATGCCAGGACCTTGTTGTTGTTGTTGTTGTTGTTGTTGTTGTTATTATTATTATTATTATTATTATTATTACATTCATTAGTTGCTCATCTCCCGGTCTCTGCAATCCCATTCTCCTTGGAAATTAAAAACAAAATTGGGCAACAACTCTTTGCATTACAAATCCCAGATTGTAACTAAACTTTCAATTCTGTCAAGAAGTCAGAGGGCATGGTTAATCTTTAATGTGACAGCAAACCAGCAATGGACGTTTCTCATCTGTCAGGTAATGAATTAAGTCAACTGCAAAACTTTATTTGAAAAAGGAACATGTCAAATGCTATCGGAAGAGAAGAAGCGGTAATACAGGTCATCCTGTATAATGCCTTGGTAAGGCCACACTGGGAATCCAGCATCCAGTTTTAGTCACCACGATGTAAAAAAGATGTTGAGACTGTAGAAAGAGTGCAGAGAAGAGCCACAAAGATGATCAGGGGACTGGAGACTAAAGCATATAAAGAACAGTGGCTGGAATTGGGTATGTCTAGTTTAATGAAGAGAAGGATGAGGGAGGACATGATAGCAGTCTTCCAGTATCTCAGGGGCTGTCCCAAAGAGGGAGTCAAGCTATTCTCCAAAGCGCCTGAAGGCAGGACAAGAAGCAATGGATGGAAACTAATTAAAGAGAAAAGCAACCTAGAACTAAGGAGAAGCTTCCTAACAGTGAGAAAAATTAACCAGTGGAACAACCTGCCTTCAGAAGCGGTGAATGCTACAACACTGGAAGTTTTTAAGAAAAGACTGGACAGCCATTTGTCCGAAATGGTATTGGGTTTCCTGCCTGAGCAGGAGGTTGGACTAGATGACCTCCAAGATACCTTCCAACTTTATTATTATTATTATAAAAGGGCCTTAGTTCCCCATGCTGGCTCAGGAATTCTGGGAATTGAAGTCTACAAGTCATAAAAGGGCCTTAGTTCCCCATGCTGGCGCAGGAATTCTGGGAGTTGAAGTCCACAAGTCATAAAGGGGTGATTGTTCCTCACCTCTGCTATATACCAAGATTTAAGATCTAATCAGGCCCACTTAAGATCTAGAGTGTTTCTCAACCTTGGCAACTTTACGATGGATAGATTTCAATTCCCAGAATCCCCTGGTCAGCATCCACCCATCTTTATAGTTTTCGGCCTGGTGAATACAGACTTCAATTCCCAGAATTCTTGAGCCAGCATGGGGAACTAAGGCCCTTTTATGCCTTGTGGACTTCAACTCCCAGAATTCCTGAGCCAAAATGGGGGGAACGATGGCCCCTCTATGACTCGTGGACTTCAACTCCCAGAATTCCTGAGCCAGCATGGCGAATTCTGGCCCCTTTATCACTTGTGGCATGGCATGGCATGGCCATGGCCCTTTATGGCATGGCCCGGCATGGCCCTTTATCACTTGTGGCATGGCATGGCTGGCGCAGGAATTCTGGGAGTTGAAGTCCCCAGATCATAAAGGGGCCACAGTTCCCTACCCCTCATCTAAGAATTAGGGCGGAAGGGATTCTGTCACAATACAGCAACTAAAATTAAATTTGGATGTACAGAACTAAAGGCAACGCACTTCAGCAGAGCAATTCACAGGCCTGGGATAATTCTTTTCTTCAGCTGTGGGACGAATCTGGTCCCTTGGGTTAATTTACCCATTGTGCAAATCCAGAGTTGGGGTTGAGTGTATTGTCTGAAAGGCGTCTGTGCATTATCCCCCCAGTTTAGCTCGCCCTCGCGCTGCCAGGCAACAGAAATGGACACATAAGCGCCCTCTAAAATAGTTATGCGATACCCATATCCACTTATGTCAATTGCAGAGAGTGGAAAGTAGATGATAAAATATTAAGTCCTGCCAGGACTGAGGTACGAAGTTTGGCAAGTGCTTCCCTTCAAAATAATTCCTCCATGTAAAACAGTGGTTCTCAACCTGTGGGTCGGGACCCCATTTGGGGTCGAACGACCATTTCACGGGGGTTGCCAAGCAACGCAGTCCGCCATTTTTTTCCTTTTCCTTAGCTGTGCTACTCCCTTTTATTCTTTCCAAAGCCAATAGGAATTGTCCAGGCTGTCTCTGCCCTGCTGAGCCCGCCAAAAGTCCCATTCTGCAAACGGTGCTGCACCAGTTGAGTAGTCCCCGACTGACGACCGGCTGGGGGTCGCGGCATTAAAAAGGTTGAGAACCACTGATGTAAAACCTGCCCATCCAAGGCAGATTGCCCTCTCTCGCCGTTCTTTCCAGGAAAATAATGAAAACTTTTTCCTTCTCCAAACTTCAGTTCGTGACGTGCAGCTTTCCAAATCTGGGCCCTTGGGAGCTGCCGTACAGGCAGTCCTCGACTTACGGCAGTTCGTTTAGCGACCGTTCAAACTTGCAACCGCCCTGAAAAAAGTGACATGACTTTTTTGCACTTTGGAACCACTTGCACCAAGCCCCACGGTCGCGTGATCAAAATTCGGACGCCTGGCAACCGACTCGCATTCATGACGGTTGCCGTGTGTCCTGGCTCCCCTCTGGCTACCTTCTTCTAACCAGCAAAGGAAATGGGGCAGTCGAGGACTACAATTCCAATGTTTTACAACCAGCTCCCGCTTATGGGGAAATTCTGAGATAGGTGAGCTAAAAATATCTGGATGATCCCAGGTTAAAAAACTTGGCAACGTTAAGACTGGTGGACTTCCAACTCCCAGAATTCCTCAGCCAGCCAGGGCTGGCTGAGGAATTCTGGGAGTTGAAGTCCACCAGTCTTACAGTTGCCAAGTTTGAAGACCCCTGTCCCAGGTGAACAGGCCTAGAGCGCAAGGATGAAGCCTTCGCACTACTGTTTTGCCGACAAAAATCGGCAGGAGAGTTTCTCCAGTTTTAGAGAGGGGAATATAATAAAACTGTAGTGTAAGCACTAGGATAAGCTTAATTCTTTCTTTTTTAAAAACAGAAAACGTCCCCTCGAATTGATCCCTACTGAGGCAGAATATTCTGGCAGCGTCGTGCCATCAATACAATTCTTCCCTGCTGGGAAATGAAGTGATGTGCCCAGCCATAAAAATATTGCCCATCCCTGCAATCACCTCAGATGAGTCTCTGGTTACACATAGCTGGGAATAAGCAGCTTGTCTAAAGCACTTTAATGAGTTTGGGGCAGAGAGGCAAGATCCCTATAGAGAATAGAATAGAATAGAATAGAATAGAATAGAATAGAATAGAATAGAATAGAATAGAATAGAATAGAATAGAATAGAATAGAATAGAATAGAATTGGAATAGAAATGGAATAGAAATGGAATAGGAATAGGAATAGAATATAGAATAGAATAGAAAATAGAATAGAAAATAGAATAGAATGGAATGGAATGGAAATGGAATAGGAATAGAATATAGAATAAAATAGAATAGAATAGAATAGAAAATAGAATGGAACATAGAATATAGAACAGAATACGAGAAGACAGAATAGAGAATAGAATAGAATATAGAAAACAGAAAAGAATATAGAATATAGAATAGAAAATAGAGAATAAAGAATACGAAAAGACAGAATAGAAAATAGAATATAGAATAAAATACGAAATGACAGAATAGAAAATAGAATATAGAATAAAATACGAAATGACAGAATAGAGAATAGAATATAGAAAACAAAAAAGAATATAGAATATAGAATAGAATGGAATATAGAATAGAATAGAAATGAAATAGGAATAGAAATCGAATATAGAATAGAAAATAGAATGGAATATAGAATATAGAACAGAATACGAAAAGACAGAATAGAGAATAGAATATAGAAAACAGAAAATATAGAATATAGAATAGAAAATAGAGAATAAAGAATCCAAAAAGACAGAATAGAAAATAGAATATAGAATAAAATACGAAATGACAGAATAGAGAATAGAATATAGAAAACAGAAAAGGATATAGAATATAGAATATAGAATATAGAATAGAATAGAATAGAATAGAATGGGACCCTGGAGGTCTTCTAATCCAGCCCCTCACTCAAGCAAGAGAACCTACACCATCTCAGACAGATGATTGTCCAGTCTCTTTTTAAGAACCTCCAGCGATGGAGCGCCCACAATTTCTGGTGGCAAGCTGTTCCACTGGTTAATTCTACAGGCAGTCCTCAACTTACGGCCACAACCGAGCCCAACATTTCTGCTGCTAAGCGAGGCGATTGTTAAGCGAGTTTTGCCCCATTTCACGACCTTTTAAGCCCATCACTGCAATTGTTAAGTTAGCAACACGGTTGTTTAAGTGACTCTGACTTCCCGGTTGATTCTGCTTGTCAGAAGGTCGCAGAAAGGGATCGCGTGAGTCCGGGGGAACACGGCAACGGTCATAAATATTTATGAACCAGCTGCCAAGCATCTGAATTTTGATCATGTGACCATGGGCATGTGGCAACGGCCGTAAGTGTGAAAAGATGGTCCACGAGTCGCTTTTTTTCCAGTGCCGTTGTAATTCCGATCGGTCACTAAACAAATTGTTGTAAGTCAAGGACTCCCTGTATTGCTATTATCTTCCTATCACTAGGATACAACAGCTCTACGCTGGAGACTGTGCCTGGTTGGCTTTATCATTACTCTTTTCTAATGAGTTTTTCTTTTTGAAGAAGAAGTAAATTTACGGGGCAGTCCAGAGGTGGGGAAGAAGTTTGAAAATTAACCCACCGGGCCCTGTTAAAAGAGCTACACATCTACTTCATATACCACTTATTAATGTTTAATTCCAAGAAAACATCCCGTCCTCAATATGTGCAGAAAACATCCTATGAATAAGGCAGGAAAAAGGGGTGTGAGGTAAACTCCCTACAGGGATGACAACAGGAAGAGGAGAGGAAGGAAGGAAGGAGAGACAGAGAGGGGGAAAGGAAAGTAAGGAAGAGGGAAGAGAAGGGAAGGGAAGGGAGAGGGAAGGGAGAGAGAAGGAAGAAGGGAAGGAAGAGGGAAGGGAAGGAAAGAAAAGGAGAGAAGGGAAGGGAAGGAAAGGGAGTGAGAAGGAAGAAGGGAAGGGAAGGAAGAGAGAAGGGAAGGAAAGGGAAGGAAGAGGGAAGGGAGAGAGAAGGAAGAAGGGAAGGAGAAGGGAAGGGAAGGAAAGAAAAGGAGAGAAGGGAAGGGAGTGAGAAGGAAGAAGGGAAGGGAAGGAAGAGGGAAGGGAAGGGAAGGGAAGGGAAGGAAAGAAAAGGAGAGAAGGGAAGGGAAGGAAAGGGAGTGAGAAGGAAGAAGGGAAGGGAAGGAAGAGAGAAGGGAAGGAAAGGGAAGGAAGAGGGAAGGGAGAGAGAAGGAAGAAGGGAAGGAGAAGGGAAGGGAAGGAAAGAAAAGGAGAGAAGGGAAGGGAGTGAGAAGGAAGAAGGGAAGGGAAGGAAGAGGGAAGGGAAGGAAAGAAAAGGAGAGAAGGGAAGGGAAGGAAAGGGAGTGAGAAGGAAGAAGGGAAGGGAAGGAAGAGAGAAGGGAAGGGAAGGAGGAAAGAAGGGAAGGAAAGAGGAAAGGGAAATGAGAGGGAAGGGAAGGAAAGGAAAGGGAGAGAGAAGGAAGAAGGGAAGAAAAGGGAAGGGGAAGGAAGAGCGAAGGGAAAGGAAATCAATTCCTTCTGAAGTGGAATATTCCGGCACAATCATGCCACCCATAAATAAATAAATAAATGACACGCCCCAAGGGATCATCTTGGAAAACGATTAAAATACATTTGCTCTGGCATAAATAGATAAATAAGTAAACCATGACATGCAAAATCTCGGAAAAGATGAAACAAAATTTACTGGGACAGCCCTGTTCAAAGCCTTTTCTGTTCAGAGACTAGGCCAGGGGTCGGCAACCTTGGCTCTTTTATGACTCGTGGACTTCAACTCCCAGAATTCCTGAGCCAGCATGGCTCAGCTTGGAAACCTCTCCCTTTCCCCTCAGCATGGCTGGCTCAGGAATTCTGGGAGTTGAAGTCCACGAGTCATAAAAGAGCCAAGGTTGCCTACCCCTGCACTAGCCTGACAAATGAGAAAGGCAGAGCAAAGCAAACAGAAGAGGTAAAGAAGGAGAGCTGTCTGGCAACGCGGCTTCAGAAGTCCCCAAATAATAATAGTAATCAAGAATTAAGATCCTAAAGCTCAGCATTTAGCAGGGATCCTGCACCAGGTAACCCCCCCCCCAAAGGTGTTCCTGCGGGTTGTTAAGCAAAATTTTGGGCAGGATTTCGGAAGGGCAGATGAAAAAAGGGAGGAAGGCAGGAAGGGCATCCCATCGTCGCCAAATCTTGCCACGGGTTCTTTTCACACATCCACACACCACAATGCACGCAACATGAGCGACGGGACCCTGGGTATTTGCACAAGGAAGAGCAGGGAGTCAACTCAAGGAGTGAGTGGACCACACCAGCCAGAGGCACAAACATCCATGAGCAAAACCAGTTGTTCTGCTAAGCTCTTCTCCAGCTGCAATTTTAAAGCTCCCTCTCTCAGCCAGGCCTGCGGCTTTCATTTCATTTCATTTTTTATTTCTTCCTTCTTTCCTGTCTGTCTCTCTCTCCCCCTTTCGTTCTTTCCTTCTCTCTCTCCCCTTTCCTTCCTTCCTTCTCTTCTCTTTTTTCGTTCCTTTTCCTTTCTTTTTCTTTCTTCCTTCCTTCTCTCACTTTTCCTTCTCTCCTTTCCTTCCTCTCTCCCATTTCTTTCCTTCTCTCTTCTTTCTTTCCACTTTTTTCTTTTTCTTTCTTGCTTTTCCTTCCTTTCCTTCTCTCTCATCTTTCTCTTTCTTTCTCTTTCTTTTTCTTTCTTTCTTTCTCTTTCTCTTTCCTCTTTCTTTCTAGTAATAGTAGTAAAGTTGGAAGGGACCTTCGAGGTCATCTAGTCCAACCCCCTGCTCAGGCAGGAAACCCTACACCATTTCGGACAAATGGCTGTCCAGTCTCTTCTTAAAAACTTCCAGGGTTGGAGCATTCACCGCTTCTGGAGGCAGGTTGTTCCACTGGTTAATTGTTCTCACTGTCAGGAAGTTTCTCCTTAGTTCTAGGTTGCTTCTCTCCTTGATGAGTTTCCACCGGTTGCTTCTTGTCCTGCCTTCAGGTGCTTTGGAAAATAGCTTAATTCCCTCTTCTTTATGGTAGCCCCTGAGATATTGGAATACTGCTATCCTGTCCCCCCTCGTCCTTCTCTTCGTTAAACTAGACATACCCAATTCTAGCAACCGTTCCTTATATGTTTTAGCCTCCAGTCCCCTAATCATCTTTGTTGCTCTCTCTCTCTCTTACTTTCTTTCCCTTTCCTCCTTCCCTCCCTCCCTCCCTTTCCTTTTTTGCAAGAAAAGTGGATGCCTTCTGCCACGCCAACGCCTGGCCTCCTCAGTGTCCAGACACACAAGGGACACTTCGTGTCTGACCCCCCCTTGCCCAAAGCCAGGAGATTGCGTGGCCAAAGCTTTCCTCCTTGAGGTTTTGAAAGACGCACAGCTGGGTGGTCTGCTTTAAGACTTCTGAAGCCCAGACAGAGGGAAAGAGAACAAGATCTCTTGGAATTTCAAGTGTGTGTGGGGGGGGGGAGAATTTTTTTCTCTGAGTTGCTTTCTCGCTCTAGAGGCCGGATCAATATAAACCAGAGCTGAACGGGCAGCACGCTCGGATAACGGCCAAATGAAATAGCAAGGACTGAATTAGAAATTAGGGCAGTACCATGGGGAGCTGCCCTCCCCCTCCCTTTCTCCTGTCCACCCCCCCCTCCCCAGGCAAGGAAAGGGGGAAGGCAGCCCCTCCCTACAAAACATCCCAGCCAAGACAAAACAGCGGAGAGCCATGGCACTGCAAAACTACAACACAGCCGCCTTTTCAATGAACCTATCACACTTTCGCAGCTTCAGGGATATCCCCGCCGCCCAAAAGACCCGGTGGGGGTGATGCACCTCACTGCTCTGCAAGGCTGGAAGGCAAGCCGGACGGACCCCCACCCCTCCCTGCAATTGCCAAGATCAGCCCCAAATTGCTAGGAGATCCCCCCCCAGCTCTCCTCCCCTTCCATCCTAATCCCCTTACCCCAAAGGCAGAAAGGTTGCGGGTGTTTCATCCCCGGAGGTTTTTTTAAAGAAGAGACTGGATACCCACCTGTCTGAAATGGTCTAGGGCTCTAGGGTCTCCCGCTGGAGCAGGGGGCTGGACTAGATGACCTCCAAGGTCCCTCCCGTCCAGCTCTTGTTCTGATTTTGGGGGAGAGGAGAAACAGATCCTTTCTCCTACTTTTATCCTTCCTTCCAGCCCCCTAAAACTATCTTCAGGTTGGACACCCACCCCTCCTTCTCCCCAGCACCAGGTGGGACTACAACTCCCATCTTCCCCTGCAAGAAGCCCCCCCCCAACCAATTTGATCCTCTCCTTCAGCCACGCAATCCAGAGGAAGAAGAGGGAAGGGGGGAAAAAAACCAGCACCAGCAGCCGCGGATGATGGGCATTGCAGTCCATCCTAAAGAGAAGACGCCCCTCGCCGGAGGGGCCGATCAGCCACCGCAATTCCTTTCTCTCGACCTCCCCCCTCCCCAAAACGGGGCCACTCACCCCGCTTTCTCTCGCAAGGCGAAGGTCTGGGCAATGAATCGAGGCTCCCTTGGCAGCTTTGCACGCGTGCACCGAAGGGTTTTCCCCCCCCGCAATGAAGCAAGCGGGGCTCGGCGCAAAGCCTCTCCCTGCCCCCCCCTTAAAAAGAAAAACCGGGGAGGGGGCCGCCGGAGGGACTCCTTACCTGCAAAAGATGCTCCAGCTCCTGCGCCGGCGGAAGAGCACTGAGGCGCCGCGAACGTTCCAATGCCGCTTTACAGCGCTCGGCTCGAGGACGCCGCCAACTCAGACCCGACACGGCAGGGAAAAGTTCCCGGATGTAAACCGCTCCGCCCCTCCTCTTCAGTCGTGCCTCTCTCCGACCCGCCCTTGACTCCGGCCGGAGACGGGCAAGCCGACGGCTTCGTCCTTTCCAGTGCGCAGGCGCGAGGGCGAGTTTTGCTGACTGAATAGAAGTTTGGAATTTTTTTAAAAAATTTTTTTTTAAACTTCGACCATCCAAAGTCGCTTTTTTTTTGTTTTTTTGTTTTTCGTGCGTTCGATGAACGCGTTTATTTAGGGAGCAAAGGCGCTTCCCTGACCTGGTGCCCTCCAACAGACCAGGAGGGCGCCAGGTTGGGGAAGCCCGCCTAGACTTCTATCAGAGAGGCAATCAACCTTTTTAATGCACGTATTTCTCTCTGCAGAAATGGGCACGGCGCCTGCGCTCAAGGAAGTTTACAATTCAGCAAAGGAGAGTAAAGCTATAGTAATTCCACAAAACTGGAGAAGAGACTGGACTGCCGTCTGTCAGAAATGGTGTATGATCTCTTGCTTGGGCAGGGGTTGGACTAGATGACCCACAAGGTCCCTTCTATTCTATTCTATTCCATATTCCATATTCCATTCTATATTCTATTCTATTCCATTCCATTCCATTCTATTCTATTCCATATTCCATATTCCATTCTATTCCATTCCATTCCATTCTATTCTATTCTATTCTATTCCAGCTGGGTGACTTGAAGATGGTGAATTCTAGTTCTGCTTCAAGCATTAAAGCCATCTGGGTGATTTTGGGCCAATGACCAGGAGGCAATGAGTTCTAGTCTTGCCTTAGGCATGAAAGTCAGCTGGGTGGGTGACTTTGGGTGTTCAGTGCCGTCTTAGATATGAAAGCCAGCTGGGTGATCTTGGTCCAGTCCCTTTTTGTCAGCCCAACCTACCTCAAAGGGTTGTTGTGGGGAATATAAGTAGGAGCATTATGTATGTTTGCCTCGTATTATTTGTAAAACTAATAAAGATGGGAGATAGATAAATAGATAGACAGCCAGACAGATAGATAGATGATATTATATATATATATATATATATATGTAGGTCTTTGGTTGTTCGGGTTTTCTCCCACGTAAAATTGGAAGTGTCTTGGCGACGTTTCGACGAAGTCCCATTCGTCATCTTCAGGCTGGTGTTTTCAGCTTCGTGCTTTGCTGCTCAAAGCACGAAGCTGAAAACACCAGCCTGAAGATGACGAATGGGACTTCGTCGAAACGTCGCCAAGACACTTCCAATTTTACGTGGGAGAAAACCCGAACAACCAAAGACCTACATACAAATACCTGCGAAAACCTCAGAAAACATATATATATATATATATATATATATATATATATATATATATATATATATATCCTTAATATCATTAAAAATGCAAATCCTGGGCATATCAATAAAAATATAAGAAAAAGGAACACCAGGATAAAAATAAACAGGACCGTTTAATATAAACAAGCCTGTGAGTAAAAAAGTTACTTACTGAGCTTTCATCAGCCAAACTACTAACATCGTCAGAGTTAGAATGCTAGGTGATACAGATAGATAGAGAGGTAGATAGATAGATAGATAGATAGATAGATAGATAGATAGATAGATAGATAGATAGATAGATAGATAGATAGATAGATAGATAGAAATGTGTATATATATATATATATATATATATATATATATATATATATATATATATAGAGAGAGAGAGAGAGAGAGAGAGAGAGAGAGAGAGAGAGAGAGAGAGAGAGAGAGAGGTAAGTAAGTAGATAGATAGGTAGAGAAATAAATAGATGGATAGATAGGCAGAGAGAGAGAGAGGTAGATAGAGAGGTAGATAGATGTAGATAGAGATAGAGAGGTAGATAGAGAGGTAGATAGACAGATATAGATATAGATAGATAGAGAGGTAGATAGATAGATAGATAGATAGATAGATAGATAGATAGATAGATAGATAGATAGATAGATAGATAGAAATGTGTATATATATATATATATATATATAGAGAGAGAGAGAGAGAGAGAGGTAAGTAGGTAGATAGGTAGAGAAATAAATAGATGGATAGATAGGCAGATAGAGAGAGAGAGGTAGATAGAGAGGTAGATAGATGTAGATAGAGATAGAGAGGTAGATAGAGAGGTAGATAGACAGATATAGATAGATAGAGAGGTAGATAGATAGATAGATAGATAGATAGAGAGAGAGAGAGAGAGAGAGAGACAGACCGATATAGAGATAGATAGAGAGACAGACCGATATAGAGATAGATAGATAGATAGATAGACAGACAGACAGACAGACAGACAGACAGACAGACAGACAGACAGATAGATAGATAGATAGATAGATAGATAGATAGATAGATAGAGACAGACAGACAGACAGACAGACAGACAGACAGAGATCCAAAATGCAGCAACCCATCTACTAAATTTGAAGTACAGGTATTTCTTACCTACAAGCTGTACATTGCAGCTTCAACATTTTTTTTCCCCAGCTCAGACCAATCCAGACTGCCTTTTTAAGTCAAGCTGCAAAAATTGGGTAAAATAAGAAAAGAAAAAAGAAAAAAAAAAGCTAGCAATCTGCTAGTTTCGGAGGAGACCTACATCTCACTTTGCTAACTATTTTCTCAGGAACAAATTGTGCTGCCTTATAACAGAGCATGTTCCCAGTTTTTCTGTTTTCGAGAACTCTGTGTGTGTGTGTGTGTGTGTGTGTGTGTATGTGTAGGAGACTTTCAGTTCCAGTCACATTCCAATCTTTGTGTCTCCTTGCATCTTTGTTTCAGATGAACCTTCAGACTTCAGACTTCACCTGCAATGAACTCTAAAGCCAAGTAGCTGTTCCAGAGCAGAAGCCATTTACTTCCCCTCTTCAGTAGCCTCCTGTTAAAATGGTAACTCTTTTAATATTATCAAGCTGTGTTTTTTTTCCCCTACCTCTTACAGGAGTGTAATGCAAGGGACTAACAGAATAACAGAGTTGGAAGGGACCTTGGAGGTCTTCTAGTCCAACCCCCTGCAGAAGCAGGAGACCCTATACTTTTCTGCATAAAAGGCTGCCCAATGTCTTCCCCAAAAAAAGCTCCAGTGATGGAGCAGGATGTTCCCACTGATAAACTGTCCTATCAGGAAATTCTTCTTCAGTTCTAGGTTGGTTCTCTCCTTGATTAGTTTCCATCCGTTGTTTCTTGTCCTGCCGAATAGAATAGAATAAAATAGAATAATGTTAGAATGGAATGGAATAGAATAGAATAGAATAGAATAATGATAGGATAGAATAGAATAGAATAGAATAGAATAGAATAGAATAGAATAGAATAATGATAGGATAGAATAGAATAGAATAGAATAGAATAGAATAGAATAGAATAGAATAATGATAGAATAGAATAGAATAGAATAGAATAGAATAGAATAGAATAGAATAGAATAGAATAGAATAGAATAATGATAGGATATAATATAATAGAATAACGATAGAATAGAATAGAATAATAATAGAATAGAATAGAATAGAATAATGATTAGAATAGAAATAGAAATAAATAGAATAGAATAGAATTAAAACTAGGATAGAATAGAGAATAGAATAGAATAGAATAGAATAGAATAGAATAGAATAGAATAGAATAGAATAGAATAGAATAGAATAGAATAGAGAATAAGAAGAATAGAATAGAATAGAATAGAATAGAATAGAATAGAATAGAATAGAATAGAATAGAATAGAATAAATGGAGTGGAATGGAATAGAATAGAATAGAATAGAATAGAATAGAATAGAATAGAATAGAATAGAATAGAATAGAATAGAATAAATGGAGTGGAATGGAATAGAATAGAATAGAATAGAATAGAATAGAATAGAATAGAATAGAATAGAATAGAATAGAATAGAATAGAGCTGGAAGGGACCCTGGAGATCTTCTAGTCCAGCCCCCTGCTCAAGCAGGAGAACCTATACCATCTCAGACAAGTGACTGTCCAGTCTCTTCTTAAAAACCTCCAGTGCTTCAGGCGCTTTGGAGAATAGCTTGACTCCCTCTTCTTTGGGGCAGCCCTTCAGATATTGGAAGACTGCTATCATGTCCCCCTCGTCCTTTGGATCTGGTTATTGCACAGAATTTAGGATCTAATGGTGACAAGGCTTTGACTCGTGACGTTTGTTAGATTCTTAAAACTTAAAACCTAGAATAACGGGGTTAAAGGGGCCTTGGAGGTCTTCTGGTCCAGCCCCCTGCTGAAGCAGGACATCCTATACCATTCTGGACAAATATTATTATTACTGAACTAATGGAACATTTTTATACCGGTAGTCCTCGGCTTCTGACAACTGAGCCCAACATTTATGTTGTTAAGTGAGACATTGGTTAAGGGATCTTTGCCCCATTTTACAACTTTTCTTGCCACCGCTGTTAAATAAATCGCTGCGACTGTTACTTAGTAACCCAGTTGTGCAGTGAATCTGATTTCCCCCACTGATTTTGCGCGTCGGAATCACGGGAAGACGGCGACCGTCATTAATGTGAGTTGGTTGCCAAGCACCCAAATGTATAGATTTTATTAGTTTTTATAGGGTTGGGGATAAAGTGGGGATAGGATTAGGATTGGGATTTGAATTAGGGTTGGGGTTGGGGTTTTCCCAAATAACATTTTCTTTTTTTAAAATATATTTTATTAGATTTTATATGGGTAGGGAAAAGGTGGGGTCGAGGTGGGTACAGGGAAATTGGGATAAAGGGGACAGGGTGTGGATAACTACAGTAAATACGTGATTCAGCGAACAAGCTATCGTCTGGGTCTTCATACTGAGTATTATTGTTTATATAATACTAGACATTTATAAGAATAAATCGGTATAGTTACAACTGACTTTTGGTAAAACAGTAATATTCCTTTAAATATTAACTATGTTAATAGCATAGCAACTATTTCCAATCATCAAGCTTAATACTTAATATAATAAAGCTCTAAAATCTCTTCTTATTCTAACGTGTTTCAACCCATTGATAAAATTTTCCCCAGGTTTTATGGAAGATTGAATCCTCTTTCTCCTTCATCTCTAACGTTAATCTGTCCATTTCTGCACAGTCTATCTAACATTTTCAATATTTAGCAAACAGCATAGTGTCTGGGTACATGTATTTAACAAACAGTAATAGATATAGTTAATGATCATAAACAATATGTTAATTACTCACTCAATAGCCTTTCTTACTAATATATATTCAAAATTACATACCACGTTTCTTTCTCTCTAATTTGTCTTTCTAGACATTGAGAGAAATTATCCCATGTTCTAAAGTACACGGAGTCTTTTTTCTCTTTCATTTTTAAAGTCAATCGATCCATTTCTGCACACTCTAGAATTTTCTTCATTAGTACTTCTTCAGCTGGTAAGTTTTCATTTTTCCAACGTTGGGCAAATACAATTCTTGCTGCTGTTAATATGTGTAGTGTTAGATATCTGCAATCTTTCTCGTAATTGGCTCCTATTATTCCTAAGAAAAACAATTCTGGTTTAAAGTCTACTTCGGTGGTTCTCAACCTTTGGGTCGGGACCCCATTTGGGGTCAGACCATTTCACGGGGGTCGCCAAACAACGCAGTCCGCCATTTTTTCCCCCTTTTCCTTAGCTGTGCTACTCCCTTTTATTCTATTGGCTTTTGAAAGCCAATAGAATAGACTCTCTAATTCTATTGGCTTTCAAAAGCCAATAGGAATTGTCCAGGCTGTCTCTGCCCTGCTGAGCCACCAAAAGTCCCATTCTGCAAACGGTGCTGCACCAGTTGAATAGTCCTTGACTTACGACCGGTTGAGTAATCCTCGACTTACGACCAGTTGGGGGTCGCGGCATTAAAAAGGTTGAGAACCACTGGTCTACTTGTTTTTTTCGTCATCTTCTCCAGCCATACATGTATTTTAACCCTAAATTACGTGACCATGGGGGGGGAATACTGTGACGGTCGTAAGTGTGAAAAATGGTCCTGTCACTTTTTTCCCGTGCAGTTGTAACTTTGAACGGTCACTAAATGAACTGTCGTAAGTCGAGGACTGCCGGTGTGCATGGTGTAACATCGATTGGCGCATTTATGCTCTCTGCTGATTTGCAAGACCAAAACATTCCCACTAAAGCGTCCATGGTAATACATCCAGAGTTCAAACGCCCACAGTTTCAATATTAAAAGATTCTTTTGCAAGTGCTTGACACACAGAGAAGCCAACCGGTTTGCGATTAAGCAAACTTTCTTTTTTCCATTCTCAGTTCAGGGAAATGTGACAACCAACACACACTCACACACACACACACACACACACACACACACACACACACACATATACACACACAGGGAACACGTTAAGCACTGTTTATTCACTGATAACAGGATGAGTGAATGAAGAAAACAAACAAATTGGTTAAGAGAGAGAGAGAGAGAGAGTGAATCAACCTCTCAAAACAATTCAGGGGGAAAAAAGCTTCTTTTGCAAATACAGGTAGCCCTTGACTTACTTACTGAGTACAAGCTGAAAAAAAAAAAAACCCCAATCATCTCCCTTTTTTTTTCAGTAGCCGTTGTAACTTTCAAAGATCACTAAATGGTTGTTAAGTCAAGGACGACCTGTGCTGGAAATCCCTGGGCTCGGATGTGTTTTGTTATGGAATGTTATTTGAACTGTTCGGAAGGAGAGAGGAAGAAAGGAAGGGAGGGAAGGTGAGGGAGATAGGAATAAAGGAAGGAGGCAGGAAGAAAGGAAGGGAGGAAGGAGAGAGAGAGAAAGGGAGAAAGGGAAAAGAAAGAAGGGAGGGAGGGAGGGAGGGAGGAAGGGTGAGTGAGGTAGGGAAAGAAGGAAGGAAAAAAAGAAGGTAGGAGACAGAAAGAAAGGAAAGGAAGGAAGGAAGGAGAGAAAGGGAGAAGGGAAGGAAAGAAGGAAGGGAGGGAGGGAGGGAGAAGGAAGAAAAGGAGACAGGAAGAAAGGAAAGGAATGGAGGAAGGAGAGAGAAAAGGAGAAGGAGGAAGGAAAGGAGGGAGGGAGGGAGAAAGGAAGGATGAGGGAAGGAGGGAAAGAAGGAAGGAGACAGGAAGAAAGGAAAGGAAGGGAGGAAGGAGAGAGGAGGGGAGAAGGAGGAAGGAAAGGAGGGAGGGAGGAAGAAAGGAAGGAAGGAAGGAAGGAAGGGTGAGGGAAGAAGGATGGAGACAGGAAAAAAGGAAGGGGAGGGAGGAGAGAGAGGAAGGGAGAAGAAGGAAAGGAAGGGAGGGTGAGGGAAGAAGGATGGAAAGAAGGAAGGAGACAGGAAGAAAGGAAAGGAAGGGGGGAAGGAGAGAGAAAAGGAGAAGGAGGAAGGAAAGGAGGGAGGAAGGAAGGAAGGGCGAGGGAAGAAGGATGGAGACAGGAAAAAAGGAAAGGGAGGGAGGAAAGGAAGGATGAGGGAAGGAGGGAAAGAAGGAAGGAGACAGGAAAAAAGGAAAGGGAGGGAGGAGAGAGAGAAAGGGAGAAGAAGGGAAGGAAGGGAGGGTGAGGGAAGAAGGATGGAAAGAAGGAGACAGGAAGAAAGGAAAGGAAGGGAGGAAGGAGAGAGGAAGGGAGAAGGAGGAAGGAAGGAAGGAAGGAAGGAAGGGTAAGGGAAGAAGGAGGGAAAGAAGGAATGAGACAGGAAGAAAGGAAAGGGAGGAGGGAGGAGGAAGAGAAAGGGAGAAGAAGGAAGGAAGGAAGGAAGGGAAGGAAAGGATTGTCCATTTATTTGGCAGTCAAACCAATGCTTTGGCCTTGCCCTGCCCTGCTCGCTGTTGAGGCTCAGAAGGGAAGCCAAAGAGGGAGGCAATCGGGACCGGGAGCATCCGATGGCCGGCCGGGACTTTTCCATTCCCACCGCTCTCCATCTGCTGGAAAGGGCAGATTGCACAAGGGGCTTAACGGGATCACAGGGAAAGGATTAATGTGCGGTTCCATCGGCCGACCTTGATAACTGACCCAAGGGGAGGGCCCGGCCAGGCCCGCAGCCCCTGCAGATCCGAGCAGCCAAGGCCGCTGAAGAGCTTCTCCGCTGGCCCTGGGTGCTGCAAGCCGGGCACATCTGGAGCTTCCCGAACAGCTGCTGGAGGGGGGCCCGTGGCCCAGAGAGGGCAGACTGGACCTCTGCAGCTGATGTGGGCAGCTGTGGGATGGGCTGAGGCCGAGCCATTCACATGATGATCAGTCTCCACAAAGAGTGGCAACCGTGTGCCTCTTCCAGCTGTCTTCTCTCCTTCCTTTCTCTCCTTCCTTCCTTCCTTCCTTCCTTCCTATTTTTTTCTTTCTTCTTTCTTTCTTTCTTTCTTTTTCTTTCTTTCTTTCTTCCATCCATCCTTCCATCACTCCCTTCTTTTCTTTCCTTTCTTCCTTTTGTCCTCCCTTCCTTCTTCACTTCACCTTCCTTCCTTCCTCTCCACTGCTTCCTCCTTCCCTTCCTCCTTCCGTCCCTTCCTCTTCAGTGCTTCCTCCTTCCTTTCATCCTTCCATCCCTTCCTTCCTTCTCTTTCCCTTCCTTCCTTCATTTCTTTCTTTCTTCCATTCATCCTTCCACCCCTCCCTTCTTTTCCTTCCTTTCGTCCCTTCCTTCTTCACTTCACCTTCCTTCCTTCCTCTCCACTGCTTCTTCCTTCCCTTCATCCTACCCTCCCTTCCTTCTCTTTCCCTCCCTCCCTCCCCCCTCTCTCTTTCTTTCTTTCTTCCATTCATCCTTCCACCCCTCCCTTCTTTTCCTTCCTTTCGTCCCTTCCTTCTTCACTTCACCTTCCTTCCTTACTCTCCATTGCTTCCTCCTTCCCTTCCTTCTTCCATCCCTTCCTTCTCTTTCCCTCCTTCCCTCCCTTTCTTTCTTTTTTTCTTTCTTTCTTCCATTCATCCTTCCACCCCTCCCTTCTTTTCCTTCCTTTCGTCCCTTCCTTCTTCACTTCACCTTCCTTCCTTCCTCTCCACTGCTTCTTCCTTCCCTTCATCCTTCCATCCCTTCCTTCTCTTTCCCTCCTTCCCTCCCTTTCTTTCTTTCTTTCTTTCTTCCATTCATCCTTCCACTCCTCTCTTCTTTTCCTTTCTTTCGTCCCTTCCTTCTTCACTTCACCTTCCTTCCTTCCTCTCCATTGCTTCCTCCTTCCCTTCCTTCTTCCATCCCTTCCTTCCTTCTCTTTCCCTTCCTTCCTCTCCACTTCTCCTTCCCTCCTTTTCCTTCCCCCCTCCCTCCCTCCCTCCTCCCCTCAAATCCCCAAAATACACCCTTAATTCTCTTTACTCAGCCCTGCCTTTGACCAATGCTTCTGCAAAAACTCACCCTAATTTTCAGCTCTGGGCTGAATTCTAACGTCTGCTTCTCAAGGGCCAAAGCCAAATGGCTTCAACTGATTTCTTGCTTGAGCTGGACAGACCTCTCCTCCTTTAAATTCAGCCTTTCAGTCCAGGACATTGTTTCCATATTTCCCCGGCTTTTTTCTTCTTCTGGGGTGTGTGTGGGGGGGGAAAGGACTGGGCCTGGGTTACGCATCCCCCCCCCCAACCCGGAAAAGACCGGAAAAGTCAAACTTTCCACTGTGATCTGCAGTCCATTTAATCTGGTCTAGCAGCCCTTGACGTCAGTGGCACTAATCCAGTTGTGGGGCAGAAGGGACTCCTTTAAGTGCTCTGAGGGGTTGGCCTCTTCACTTATATTTTGGGGAGAGAGGAAAAACAAAAACAAAAAACCAGAAGCAGAAATTAACCCCAAGATTAACACTAGACCAACAACTAAGCTGCAAAAACAAACAAACAAACAAACAAACAAACAAAAAACCCCACAACCCAATGAAGGAACTACCAATTGAGACAAATAGTAAACAACAGAACTACTAAGAAAAAAAAAACCAATAGTCTCATCCATATTGACAGGGAAGCCCCTTGTACATAAAGAGAGAGCCAGCCCCTCCTCTTGTAGCACTGATGATGTAACGTAGTTGGGTAATGAAACGTCTGCAAGAAAACCACCGAGCCCAGAGAGCACCAAGGAGCCCACAGTCTTTTTCTTCCTCCTCCTCCTCCTCCTCCTCCTCCTCCTCCTCCTCCTCTCCATAAAACCCACTCCCTTCCAGCACTGATGGCGTTACCTAGTTTGGCAATGATACGTCTGCAAGAAAACCACCAAGGTCAGAAAGCACCAAAAACCCAAAAGACCTCTTTCTCTCTTTCTTTCTTCTTCTTCTTCCTCCTCCTCCTCCTCCTCCTCCTCCTCCTCCTCCTCCTCCTCCCTTGTAGCACTGTGGATGTTACCTAGTTTGGTAATGAAACGTCTGCAAGAAAACCACCAAGAGAGAGCAGAGAGAGAGCATCAAGGACCCCACAGTCCTCCTCCTCCTCCTCAAGCCCCCCTCCCTTGTAGCACTGATGATGTTATCTAGATGGGTCACGAAACATCTGCAAGAAAGCCACCCAGCTCAGAGAACACCCAGGACTCCACAAAAAACACACAGCACACTGGACCTAAAAATGTCTTGCAAAAACGCTGCGAGGAGCCTATCAAAAATGGACAGGAGGGATTTATTCAGTTCGGTAGCTTTTTTTTTTTTTTGCAATATTGCAGGCAGAATAGAATGGATTCATTTATTTGCGAGGAGTTTGTCTTCTCCAGTCACCCACGTCTGATACAGCTTGAATCCTTCTGGCCAGGATTGGGTGAACCAGTTCCTGGAGGTCAAAGGAGCTGAAAGGCCAGAGGCTATTTCTCCGGGGCCTAAATGCAGCTGTGATGACAAGCAAAAGACAACAGGAGCTGCTTCATGCTGATGTTAACCATTGACCTCACTGATTTGCCTGGGTGGTCATGCTTTAATTTTGTTTGTTTATTTGCCTCCCGCTCTTATTCATTTAACAAATTGGTCAAGTGGGTAAACTTTTCCAATATACCTTCCTCACGGTCTCCTAGTGGTTGTCCCAAAGTCATCCAACTGGCTTTCATGCTTAAAGCAGGATTAGAACTCACCATCTCTGGGCGATCGTTGCAAAATAATCCAGCTGGCTTTCATACCTAAGGCTGGTCTAGATCTCACTATCTTCTGGTGATTGGCCCAAGCCACCCAGTCGACTTTCATGCTGAAGATGGTACTAGAACTCACCGTCTCCTGGTTTTTAGCCTGCTGCGTTAACCACTAGAACAAACTGGCTCTATGTTTGCCACTTTGAGTTATTTCTAAAAAAAATAATAAAGGTGGGGTTCAAATAAATAAATGGATCGATAAGGCAAATGTTGGGTTTGTATGGCTTTTGGGAATGTAGATTCTTTACCTTTAGGATGACTGGAAACTAATCAAAGAAAGAAGCAATCTGAAATTGAGGCGAAACTTCCTCACAGTGAGGACAATTAACCAGTGGAACTGCTTAAAAAGATGTTGAGACTCTAGAAAGTGCAGAGAAGAGCAACAAAGATGATTAGGGGACCAGAGGCTAAAACATATAAGGAACGGTGGCTGGAATTGGGTGTGTCTAGTTTAATGAAGAGAAGGACGAGGGGGGACATGATAGCAGTCTTCCAGTATCTGAGGGGTTGCCCCAAAGAAGAGGGAGTCAAGCTCTTCTCCAAAGCGCCTGAAGGCAGGACAAGAAGCAATGGATGGAAACTAATCAAGAAGAGAAGCAACCTAGAACTAAGGAGAAACTTCCTGACAGTGAGAACAATTAACCAGTGGAACAACCTGCCTCCAGAAGTGGTGAATGCTCCTACACTGGAGGTTTTTAAGAAGAGACTGGACAGCCATTTGTCCGAAATGCTATAGGGTTTCCTGCCTGAGCAGGGGGTTGGACTAGATGACCTCCAAGGTCCCTTTCAATTTTATTATTATGGATCATCGCACAGTCAGCCAGATGGTCAGACTGGATTTGGCATTTTGTCTACCTATCGAGTCCTTACCCAGGACCTGGGGTAGGCAGATGTGGATGTTTGATGGTATTACAGGTATCGTCGCAGGATGGAAGCAGTTCCTAGTAAGGCCGCCTTTTGCAATTGACTAATAGCGAATTTGTCAATGCTATTAGTCAATTGCATTGACAAATTCATTATTATTATTATTATTATTGATCATCGCACAGTCAGCCAGATGTTCAGACTGGATTTGGCATTTTGTCTACCTATCGAGTGCTTACCCAGCACCTGGGATAGGCAGATATGGATGTTTGATGGTATTACAGATATCGTCGCAGGATGGAAGCAGTTCCTAATAAGGCCGCCTTTTGCAACTGACTAATAGCGAATTTGTCAATGCCAATTGTGTTCAAGTGGTGTTCCAGTTGTTTTGGGATTGCACCCAAGGAGCCTATTACTATTGGTACTACCCTTGCTTGCTTTTGCCACAGTCTTTCTATTTCTATTTGTAGGTCTTTGTATTTTGTTATCTTCTCCAGTTCTTTCTCTTCTATTCTGCTATCTCCAGGCACTGCCACGTCCACTATCCAGACTTTTTTGTCTTTCTTATCGACAATTGTTAAGTCTGGGGTGTTATGTTGCAGGTGCTTGTCTGTTTGAATTCTGAAGTCCCAGAGCAGTTTAATTATTTATTTTATTATTATTATTATTATTATTATTATTATTATTATTATTATTATCATCGATCATCGCACAGTCAGCCAGATGTTCAGACTGGATTTGGCATTTTGTCTACCTATCGAGTCCTTACCCAGGACCTGGGATAGGCAGATGTCGATGTTTGATGGTATTACAGATATCGTCGCAGGATGGAAGCAGTTCCTAATAAGGCCGCCTTTTGCAATTGACTAATGGCGAATTTGTCAATGCCAATTGTGTTCAAGTGGTGCTCCAGTTGTTTTGGGATTGCACCCAAGGAGCCTATGACTATTGGTACTACCCTTGCTTGCTTTTGCCATTATTATTATTATTATTATTATCGATCATCGCACAGTCAGCCAGATGTTCAGACTGGATTTGGCATTTTGTCTACCTATCGAGTCCTTACCCAGGACCTGGGATAGGCAGATGTGGATGTTTGATGGTATTACAGATATCGTCGCAGGATGGAAGCAGTTCCTAATAAGGCTGCCTTTTGCAATTGACTAATAGCGAATTTGTCAATGCCAATGGTGTTCAAGTGGTGCTCCAGTTGTTTTGGAATTGCACCCAAGGAGCCTATGACTATTGGTACTACCCTTGCTTGCTTTTGCCACAGTCTTTCTATTTCTATTTGTAGGTCTTTGTATTTTGTTATCTTCTCCAGTTCTTTCTCTTCTATTCTGCTATCTCCAGGCACTGCCACATCCACTATCCAGACTTTTTTGTCTTTCTTATTGACAATTGTTAAGTCTGGGGTGTTATGTTGCAGGTGCTTGTCTGTTTGAATTCTGAAGTCCCAGAGCAGTTTAATTTTATCATTTTCTATGACTTTCTCTATTTTATGATCCCACCAGTTTTTGCTTACAGGCAAATGATATTTTTTGCAGATCTTCCAATGCACCATTGTTGCTACTTTGTCATGCCGCTGCTTGTAATCAGTTTGTGCAATCTTCTTGCAACAGCTTACCAAGTGGTCCACTGTTTCTTCAGCTTCTTTGCATAGGCGGCACTTACTGTCTGTTGCTGTCTTCTCAATTTTGACTTTGTATGCATTTGTTCTTAAGGCTTGGTCTTGTGCAGCCAGAATTAGTCCCTCGGTCTCTTTCTTCAATTTTCCTGCTCTTAGCCATTGCCAGGTTTTATTGTTATCTGCTTTCCCAGCTATTTTTTTCATGTATTGGCCATGTAGTGCTTTGTCTTCCCATGCCTCTATTCTGTTCTTCATTTGGTCTTTCTTGAAGGCCAGTTTGGTCTCTCCAGTATTTAGTAAGCCTTCCTGATATACTAATTTCAGTGCATCTTCATCATTGTTCTTCAGATATTCTTCCAAAGCCATTTTTTCTTCTTCAACCATCTGATGTACTTGTAGCATTCCACGCCCACCTATTTGCCTTGGTAGATAAAGTCTATCAATGTCACTGCGTGGATGAAGGGCATGATTCATTGTCATTATTTTTCTGGTCTGCCTATCCATTGCTTTTAGTTCTGCTTGAGTCCAGTCCACTATTCCAGCTGTGTACCTAATGACTGGGATTGCCCAGGTGTTGATTGCCTTTATGGTATTTCCTCCATTGAGTTTGGATTTTAAGATCTTCTTCACTCTCTTGATGTATTCACCTCTAATCTTTTTCTTGACTTCAGTGTGCTTGATGTTGTCAGCTTGAAGGATACCCAAGTATTTGTAGTACTCTTCCTCATCCAGACTCTTAATGTTATTTTCGTGGGGCATCTTGATTCCTTCAGTTTTCATTATTTTTCCTTGTTTGATAGTAAGTGTGGCACATTTGTCCAAGCCAAACTCCATTACAATATCTTGGCTATATATACAGACAGTGTTGAGCAGCGATTCTATTTCAGATGATGTTTTTCCATACAGCTTCAGATCATCCATATAAAGGAGGTGGGATAGTCTGGCAGATGTTTTTGATGTTTGATAGCCATGTCCTGAGTTATTCAGTATTGTTGACAGAGGAAACAGTGCAATAACAAATAGTAATGGTGATAATGAATCTCCTTGAAATATTCCTCTCTTGATATTAACCTCTCCCAGCCTCTCACCATTGATCTGCAACTGTGTCTTCCATTGTGCCATCGATCTTTGCACAAATTTTCTGATGTTTCTACTGACTCCTGTTATTTCTAGGCACTTTATTATCCAATCATGTGGCAGAGAGTCAAATGCCTTTTTGTAGTCAATCCATGCCACATTCAGGTTGGTCTTCCTTCTCTTGCAGTTTTCCAAGATCATTTTGTCTATTAGGAGTTGATCTTTTGTTCCTCTGCTATTGGGGCGGTTTCCTTTCTGCTCAGGTGGAAAGAGATTGTTTTCAACTAGATGCTGTTGCACTGCATCAGCTACTACACCAGTTAGTAATTTGAAAGTTGTTGGTAAGCAGGTAATTGGCCTGTAGTTACCTGGTGTTGCCCCTTTTGCTGGATTTTTCATTATTAGGTAGGTTTTCCCAGTTGTTAGCCACTTTTCAATTTCTCCTCCTTGTAGTATATTGTTGAACTGTTTGGCAATGAGTGGGTGTATAACAGTTAGATGTTTCAACCAAAACCCATGCAGTTCATCTTCACCTGGTGCTGACCAATTTTTGATTTTCTTTGCTCTTTTTTCTACCATTTTTGTTGTTATTACTAGTTCTTTCATTTCAACTTCTGTTTTATTTGCATCCACCTCTTTTAACCAAGCCGCATCCTTGTTGTATTTCTTTGGGTTATCCCATATCTGCTTCCAGAACTGCACTGTTTCTTCCTTGTCAGGTACTGACTGATTCTTTGCAGTTTCTCCATTGATGGATTGGTAGAAACGTTTCTGATTGGATTGAAATTGGAGGTTCTGCCTATAGTTTGCAATTCGAGCTTCATATCTACTGATTTTCCTGGCTATAGCTGTTATTTGTTGCTTTATTATTTCCAGTGCTTCCTTGATCTTCCTTGTTTCTAAGTGGTATTTCTTGATTAGGTATTCTTTGGTCTTCTTGTTCTTCAGCTTCTTTTCTTTCATCTGTTCTAGCTTGCTTGCATGTGATCTTAACTTGCTGATCTTATTTTCTAGTCTAACCTTCCATTTTTGTGGTGCACTGTTTGTTTGTTTTTCTTCTTTGTTGATTTTGCACCCCAGGTATTCTGTTATAACTGCAGCTGTGCTGTACATTAGTTGGTTTGTTTCTTGCAATGAATTGGTGCTTATACTTGATATTGCAATATTTGCATCTTTTAATGCTTGTGCTAGCTGTTTCTTTGGAACAAGCTTCAATGCAGGTAGCCTTATTCTGTTGTTTTTGTGCTGTTCTAGATGCTCAGTTATTCTTTGTTTCAATTCTTTTATTTCTTTAGTTAGAGGGTTTTGTTCTTCCTGAGGTAGAGGTGCCTGGTTTCCAAATGAGAACAGTTGTATATCTCTGCTAGATTCCTTCATTGCCAACTCCTCCTGGTTTGCCTGTACATTCTGAATTACTTCTGGTAAGGCTTTGATTTCTTTGCCCTGGGTAAACCTTTGCAGTTCGTCCAATTCTGTTTCTGTGAATATTTTATTTCGTGTTATAAATCGGCGTTGATCTGCTAGTCTCTGTTCTGTTATTTCTGATTCTGGATGTTGTTCTTTCCAGAACTGGTGCATTCGTTTTAGATATCCTCTTCTTGTTGGACTTGATCTGTAGTAACAGATCATTATTTCTTTGTTTTCCATCACTGTGTATCTGCGACGGGTAAACACCTTTTCTTCCAGTAGTTCTGCAGCTGCTGGCCCTGGTTGCTCAGCCAACAGTCCTGAGTCCTGTAACCCATTTTTCACCAGATATCCAGGAGCTCCAATATCTAGTGCGGACCTTGTTAACCCGGGTGACGTCCGAGCCGGTATGGCATTCTGCAATTTACGTCTCACCATATTTTTTATGGGAGAGACACTCTTTGTCTGACTCCTCTGATGAGACCTGTCCAGTATGGTTGAACCTCTGGCATAGCTCTCATCTTCCTCAGAGTACACAAGCCCCACAACCACGTCAAGGTAGTGCCTCACTGGGGGTCAAGGTAGTGCCTCACTGGGGGATTATTATTATTATTATTATTATTATTATTATTATTATTATTATTATTATTATTATTAAGAGACTGGACAGCCATTTGTCTCAAATGGTATAGGGTCTCCTGCTTGAGCAGGAGGCTGGACTAGAAGACCTCCAAGGTCCCTTCCAGCTCTATTCTATTCTAAGGATTAAAGTAATACATCTTGAGTACGTGCAGCCAAAAGGTGGAGACTGGATCATTTCAGAATAAGCTGAGCAATTTAATCCATTGATTCCTCTTTAATCCGATGAGCCCAGAGCAGCCTCACCTGCTAAGACCTATGGAAAACTATCCTGGGTAATAATTAAAAGAGATTGGAGGCTGGGATAGTGACTCGGTCCGGGAATTGGTGGCGATGACGAATTGACCATTCGTCTCGACTAGGCTTAACTTTTCCTCGGCGTTTCAGTTTTCACAGTAGCCGAAATTGTGGCTCATCAAATGACTTTGCGTAGTCGTGCCTTTTTTGTGAGTCTAGTCTCAGCCACCAATGAAAGGAGCGCTAAGAAGTGATGCCAATCTGTGCAAAATGTACTGGTAGGCCTCGACTTAACCATCACAACAGATTTTTTTTGTTGTCAATCGGCGAAGCTGACTGCTTGATTGTCAGCCGGCTCCATTCCCAACCAGCTCGGAGAACCAGTTCCGGCAGATTGCAGTATGATGTCATTTGGCCTCGGTTTACTCTGAGCACATTCCTGTGTGTGTGTGAGACACACTGGGTTGTCAAAGCGTCCCTCACGTACAACTCTCCGTGTTGTCTGCAACACAATTAAGTGGGTTGAAAACTCTTGTGGATCCATTAGCTGCACTACAAAGGTTGGCTAATACTAGCCCAGGTAATTTTCCATCGCTGGATGCGTAGGGTGATTTAGGATTTAAAATCTTGCCCCGATTCAGAACACTGTCCGTTCAGCAGCTGGGAATGGAATTGGAAGACAGACAGTCCTCGAGTTAACAATCATTCGTTTAGTGACCGTTTGAAGTTACAGCGGTGCTGAAAAAAGTAACTTCTGTCTGTTTTTCACACTTGGGACTGTTGCAGCATCCCTGGGGTTGTGTGATCAAAATTCAGACACTTAGCCACTGCCTCGTATTTACGACGGTTCAGAGCCATGTTGCTAACTTAACAGCTGCAGTGATTCACAATAGCTGTGGCGAGAAAGGTCATAAAACGGGGCCAAATTCACTTAACAACTTGCCTAGTAATGGACAGTTTTGGCTTGATTGTGGTCCTATGTCAGGGGTAGGCAACCTTGGCTCTTTTATGACTTGTGGACTTCAACTCCCAGAATTCCTGGGCCAGCCATGCTGAGGGGAAAGGGAGAGGTTTCCAAGCTGAGCCATGCTGGCTCAGGAATGCTGGGAGTTGAAGTCTACAAGTCATAAAGTTGCCAAGGTTGAAGATCTCTGATATAGGCCAGAGGTAGGCAACCTTGGCTCTTTTATGACTCGTGGACTTCAACTCCCAGAATTCCTGAGCCAGCCATACTGAGGGGAAAGGGAGAGGTTGCCATGCTGGCTGAGGAATTCTGGGAGTTGAAGTCCACGAGTCATAAAAGAGCCAAGGTTCCCCACCCTTGCCCTATATCAGGGGTCTTCAACCTTGGCAACTTTATGACTCGTGGACCAACTCCCAGAATTCCTGAGCCAGTGTGGCTCAGCTTGGAACCCTCTCCCTTCCCCTCAGCATGGCTGGCTCAGGAATTCTGGGAGTTGAAGTCCACGAGTCATAAAAGAGCCAAGGTTGCCTACCTCTGGGTTATATGGAGAGAGGTTTTTCTGCAGACCGGAGGGTGAGCTGTTTTGTGTGCTGCCTGCATCCCACGGATGGGGCTTTGCTTGTTTGTGCGGCCTGGTTGCTGGCATGCCGCGGCCCGGTACCAGTCCACGGACTGGGGGTTGGAGACCCCTGTATTATATGACACAGAGAAACAACACCGTTTAGTTCGGGTGATGTATGTGCATGGCGAGAAAAGCGAAGCAGACGGATGGCATAGGGAACAAAGCTATTACGGAATCGGGTCGAAATATCTCTTGCTAGAGGGGAGAAACAGTTTTGAAAATCTCCATGTAGATAAATAAATGTAGTGATAAATTCCTGAACCTCTGAGCTATCGTTGGGTCGACCCAATCCAGCTGCTGTCTGGGTGGAGACATGTTAGAGGCATGATCCCTTTTCCATTTGTGTGATGGAGAAGACCCATGAATTAAAAGAGGTGTGTTGAGTGACGTGGGACTCGGCCTTGAACTGTGTTTTGTGTGCGCTTTACAGTTTGTCTCTCCAAATATTTTCAAAGAGGAATTCTCCCCTCTCATCTTACTTCGGGTTTTTGTTGATTCTAGGCATGCTTCCGGATCACAAGGTGAACCAGCTTCTTATCGCCTGGTGATTGTTCTCCAGTCTCACTCTTTCCTGCCGGTGACTCAACCGGAAATACCGCCTGTTCAGAGGCATCGTTCACATGTTGCTAAACAGAGACTTACATCGTTCGCCTCTCCTCTTGGTAAACCCATGTCCTTCAGGGCTCACCGGACTGTGGTTCCATCTTGGCCACCAGCCAAGTCAGAAGAGAGATGAAACTGAGGAACATCTGGACAGGAAGAAGTTATGGATTCCTTGAATCCAGTCACATTCCTGAAGTGACTTGGAGACCTTCCTTGGTGTGACTCAACTCTTCCTGTACTCATTCCTACCATGTCTTGTTGATTTGATTTTCCTTGCTAACCTGACAAGCTACGGAAATACATTGAATAGGATAGGATAGGATAGGATAGGATAGGATAGGATAGGATAGGATAGGATAGGATAGGATAGGATAGGATAGAATAGAATAGAATTACAAGGAATGGAATGGAGAATGGAGAATGGAGTGGAGCGGAGCAGAGCAGAACAGAACAGAACAGAACAGAACAGAACAGAACAGAACAGAACAGAACAGAACAGAACAGAACAGAATAGAATAGAATAGAATAGAATAGAATAGAATAGAATAGAATAGAATAGAATTACAAGGAATGGAATGGACTGGAGTAGAGTAGAGTAGAGTAGAATAGAATTACTCATTCCTACCATGTCTTGTTGATTTGACTTTCCTTGCTAACCTGACAAGCTACAGAAATACATTTAGAACAGAACAGAACAGAACAGAATAGAAGAGTTGGAAGGGACCTTAGAGGTCATCTAATTCAACCCCCCCCCCCACCCAAGCAGGAGACCCTATACCATTTCTGACAGGTGGCAGTCCAGTCTCTTTTTGAAAGCTTCCAGTGATGAAACTCCCACAACATCTGAAGGCAGTCTGTTCCACTGGCTGATTGTTCTCATTGTCAGAAAATTTCTCCTTATGTCTAGGTTGAGTCTCTCCTTGATCAGCTTCCATCCATTGTTCCTTGTCTGGCCTTCAGGTGCTTTGGAAGATAGGGTGACCCCCTCCTCTGTGTGACAGTCCCTCAAATATTGGAACACTGCTGTCGTGTCTCCCCCCTGGTCCTTCTCTTCACTAGACTAGCCATGCCCAGTTGCAGTAACCGTTCGTCATACTGTATGTTTTAGCCTCCAATCCCCTGATCCTCTTTGTTGCTCTTCTCGGCACTTTTTCTAGAGTCTCAACACCTTTTTTACAGTGTGGAGACCAAAACTGGTTGCAGTATTCTAGGTGTGGCCTTAGTAAGGTATTAGTACCTCACGCAATCTTGATTGAATTCCTCTGTCAATGCAATTTAGGATTGGCTTTTTTGGCTGCCTCCGCGCACTCTTGGCTCATATTTAATTGATTGTTCACTAAGACTCCAAGATCCCTCTCAGAGTTAACTGCTATTAAGCCTGGTTTCTACCCAAACTACATGTGGGCTTAGGGGTTTTCTTGCCTAAGTGTAAGACTTTACTGTTCTCTACCTTGAATTTCATTTTGTTAGATACGGCCCAGTGTTCAAGTGTGTCAAGATTTATAATAATGATAATGATAATGATAACAACAGCAGCAGCAGCAGCAACAACAACAATAATAAAAAGTTGGAAGGGACCTTGGAGGTCATCTAGTCCAGTGGTTCTTAACCTTTTTGAATGAATCACCCCCTTGAGCCAATGAGGAAGTTGTCATCGCCCCCCCTCCCCCAACATCACCCCTCAATCACAACATAGGAAATAATTCTTCAATTTATGCAAACCCTTTTTTTGTTTTCTTTAAAATTGTCATCAGGACATATCGATGCAAATAATTTATTTCCAGTCTTTTTCCCATATCTCAACTGTTTGAAAAATTTTGGTGCCACCCGTCACTTTATTCCCAAACTTCGTGATACATGTATTTCATTATTATCTTATTTATTCAAGACACTTAAATGTAATGACCACTGAAAACAAAATTCAATTGCAAGAAAGTGAAATGCCCGAAAAGAAAAAGAATAACATTTAATGATTGAATTACAAGTGAAATTTAAGATGCAAAAAGAAATATAAAAAGGGTAGAGGCTGCTGCGCAATGCGCATGAAGATAAGCGATGCGTATTCACATATGTACGGCGTTCTTTACTGAAGCTAGTTGGAGGAACATTTGAAAACACAATTCAATCCACTAATAGCGAGCGATCTGATGTTTTTGTATGACAGATATGCAGCTGTTCACTGTACGAAAAAGTCTCAAAAGTGTCCCGAAAACTTCTCGCTCCATCGCCCCCATATCGCCCCCTTTTTGTTCCTTTGCCCCAATATTGCCCCTTTTTGTTCCATCGCCCCCCTGAAAAATGAAATCGCCCCCTGGGGGGCAATATCGCCCAGGTTAAGAACCACTGAGCTAGTCCAACCCCCTGCTCAGGCAGGAAAGCCTATACCATTTCAGATAAATGTCTGTCTAGTCCAGGGGTAGGCAAACTTGGCACTTTTATGACTCGTGGACTTCAACTCCCAGCATTCCTGAGCCAGCCACGCTGAGGGGAAAGGGAGAGGTTTCCAAGCAGAGCCATGCTGGCTCAGGAATTCTGGGAGTTGAAGTCCACGAGTCTTAACGTTGCCAAGGTTGAGGACCCCAGATATAGGGCAGGGGTGGGCAACCTTGGCTCTTTTATGACTGGTGGACTTCAACTCCCAGCATTCCTAAGCCAGCCATGCTGAGGAGAAAGGGAGAGGTTTCCAAGCTGAGCCATGGTGGCTCAGGAATTCTGGGAGTTGAAGTCCATGAGTGATAAAGCGGCCTAGGCCTAGGCCAGAGGTAGGCAACCTTGGCTCTTTTATGACTGGTGGACTTCAACTCCCAGAATTCCTGAGCCAGCCACGCTGAGGGGAAAGGGAGAGGTTTCCAAGCTGAGCCATGCTGGCTCAGGAATTCTGGGAGTTGAAGTCCACGAGTCATAAAGGAGCCAAGGTTGCCTACCTCTGGCCTAGGCCTAGGCCTCTTTATGACCCATGGACTTCAACTTCCAGAATTCCTGAGCCAGCATGGCTCAGCTTGGAAACCTCCCCCTTTCCCCTCAGCATGGCTGGCTGAGGAATTCTGGGAGTTGAAGTCCACGAGTCATAAAGGAACCAAGGTTGCCTAGCCCTGGCCTAGTCTCTTCTTAAAAACTTCCAGTGTTGGAGCATTTGTGTTGTGGGTCTGTGTGTGAACATTCTGAAAAGGCTGTTGGGTTGGTGAGTCGTTTCCTCTTTACTTCTTAAGGCCCAGGTGTTTCCTCTGAGAAATGTTCTCAAGAGTGAGTCAAGTTGGGCTAGCTGCACGAACAGATCTTCCCAGAACCGTCGGATGTGAGCGAGGGCAGTGACGTTTACACACAATGGCTGTGTGACGTAGGCATCCGAAGCAGGAAAAGCTGTTCACATGGTGTGGGTTGTTTGGACCGGAGATTGTAGATGACATCAGCTTCATGTGAAATGCAAGTCAGCCTTATGTAATCAAAGGGAAACCCTGAGGAGATCATGGAGTTGACTGCTGGGTGGAAACAGCAAGTGTGGAAAAGACCTCACAGTTCTTGAGGACTTTAGTTGGAAGGGACCTTGGAGGTCTTCTAGTCCAGCCCCCTGATCAAGCAGGAGAACCTTTACCATCTCAGACAAGTGACTGTCCAGTCTCTTCTGTAAAAACCTCCAGTGATGGAGCACCCACAACATCTGGAGGCAAGCAGTTCCACTGGTTGATTGTCCTCACTGTCAGGAAGTTTCTCCTTAATTCCAGGTTGCTTCTCTGTTTGTTCAGTTTCCAAGCATTGTTTCTTGTTCTTCCCTCTGGTGCTTTGGTGAACAAGCTGACCCCCTCTGCCTTGGGGCAGCCCCTCAGATACTGGAACACTGCTATCATGTCTCTCCTATTTCTTCTTTTCTTTAGACTGGCCAAACCCAAGTCCTGCAGCCATTCTAATAATAATAATAATAATAATAATAATAATAATAATAATAATAATAGTAAAGTTGGAAGGGACCTTGGAGGTCATCTAGTCCAACCCCCTTCTCAGGCAGGATACCCTACACCATTTCGGACAAATGGCTGTCCAGTCTCTTCTTAAAAACTTCCAGTGTTGGAGCATTTACTGCTTCTGGAGGCAAGCTGTTCCACTGGTTAATTGTTCTCACTGTCAGGAAGTTTCTCCTTAGTTCCAGGTTGCTTCTCTCCTTGATTGGTTTCCATCTGTTGCTTCTTGTCCTGCCTTCAGGTGCTTTGGAAAATAGCTTGATTCCCTCTTCTTTATGGCAGCCCCTGAGATATTGGAATACTGCTATCATGTCCCCCCTTGTCCTTCTCTTCGTTAAACTAGACATACCCAATTCCAGCAACCGTTATATGTTTTAGCCTCCAGTCCCCTAATCATTTTTGTTGTTCTTCTCTGTACTCTTTCTAGAGTCTCAACATCTTTTTTACATCGTGGTGACCAAAACTGGATGCAGTATTCCAAGTGTGGCCTTACCAAGGCATTGTAGAGTGGCATTAATACTTCACGTGATCTTGATTCTATCCCTCTGTTAATACAGCCTAGCAACCTAGAACTAAGGGGAAACTTCCTGACAGTCAGAACAATTAATCAGTGGAACTCCTTGCCTCCAGAAGCGGTGAATGCTCCAACACTGGAAATCTTTAAGAAGAGACTGGACAGCCATTTGTCTGAAATGGTATAGGGTTTCCTGCCTGAGCAGTGGGTTGGACTAGATGACCTCCAAGGCCCCTTCCAATTATTATTATTATTAATATTATTACTATTATTATTATTACCATTATTATTACCCCCAAGGTCCCTTCCAACTCTGCTATTCTGATTAATCAGTGGAATGGCTTGCCTTCCAACGTTGTGGATGCTCCATCACTGGAGGTCTTCAAAAAAACAGTTTGGACGGCCATTTTTTTCCAGGATGATATAAAGACTCCTCCTTGAGCAGGGGGCTGGACTAGAAGACCCCCCCCCCCAAGGTCCCTTCCAGCTCTAGCATTCTCTTGCTTCTCTCCTTGGGGATGGTCTTCAAGCTTTGATGACTAATAACGCTGAAATGCAGCACATGGGTTTAACTTCTTGACGGCAGATAATGAGGTGGCCATATCTGGTTACTCTGAGTCATTCCCCCCCCCCCCCCCCGTTTGCTCTGAATGCTGGCTGTACTGAATGTTGCCTTGCCCTGTAATTAGCGCTGTTAGCTTTTACAAGATCAAGCCACTTTTCCCTTTAATCCCTGCAGGGCTTTCTGGAAAGCATATGATTGGCACCTATCACTTCCTCGTCATTCGAAGGGTAGGGCAGCTGTGGGTGGATTGTCACGCTGTTCTTGTGTTAAACACGGATTTTCCCCTTGAGGTCAAAGCTAAAAGGCTAGGTGTTTGCCCGATGCCATTGATAGAGTAATTCATTTATTCGTTATGTTATTTCTGCCAGTGAAGTCAAAATGGCGGCTGGGGCAATGCAGCTAAAGCCCCGCCATCATCATCATCATCATCATCATCATCATCATCATGTTGGAATGGCTGTTGTTTTGGAAAGAAACTGGGACCTACAAATAGAAAGACTGTGGCAAAAGCAAACAAGGGTAGTACCAATAGTCATAGGCTCCTTGGGTGCAATCCCAAACCAACTGGAGCACCACTTGAACACAATTGGCATTGACAAATTCGCTATTAGTCAATTGCAAAAGGCGGCCTTATTAGGAACTGCTTCCATCCTGCGACGATATCTGTAATACCATCAAACATCCACATCTGCCTATCCCAGGTCCTGGGTAAGGACTCGATAGGTAGACAAAATGCCAAATCCAATCTGAATCTGGCTGACTGTGTGATGATCCATAATAATAATGTTGGAATGGCTGTTGTTTTGGAAAGAAACTGGGATTAAATGCCAGTTTGTCTCCAAAAAGAGTCATAAATTACTGTCTCACAAAACCCCAGGCGGCTGCAAACCATTGTAAATGCAGGCCACGTACAAGCCTGCAACCGCCATCCCTTCAAATCCAGCTCGTTGGAATCCCCCTAACTTTGAACTGTCACTAAGTGAGACAGGTCATAAAACGAGATTGGATCCTGGGAATTCTGTCACCGCCCCCTTTTGGATGTCCTATGGAAGGCCAGCCGAAGGGAGAGACACACGTTCTTGCAAGCTTTCTGCCTCTTGGCTCGCCTCAGTTGTCTATTCGAGGAAAAACAGTTCAAGGTAGCGCTCCCTAATGGGCTGCGATCAATAGTCTGGCTGCAGGGCGGAAGACCGGCTGAAGTTTGCAAAGACTTTTCAAAGAGAGTCAGGCGGGGCTGAGTTCCTGTCGTAGTTAAGCAGGAGCACCTGACAGAGGCATTATCACAGCCCTCGAGTTGCGGTGTACAAAGATACTACTGGCTCTTGGCTAAAGTTGTTGTTGCTATTGTAATGAATAATGAATATTGCAGTCTTAATCCCCAAATATTGGATACTATTAGCTGCACTTCCCCCCCCCCTCTGCTTTTTCTTTGCTGTCTTGGAACTAAGCCGAGAATGGGGTCTAAATTTGTCCGAAATGGTATAGGGTTTCCTGCCTGAGCAGGGGGCTGGACTACATGACCTCCAAGGTCCCTTCTAACTGTTTTATTATTATTATTGTTGTTGTTGTTGTTGTTGTTGTTGTTGTTGTTGTTATTATTATTGATCATCGCACAGTCAGCCAGATGTTCAGACTGGATTTGGCATTTTGTCTACCTATCGAGTCCTTACCCAGGACCTGGGATAGGCAGATGTGAATGTTTGATGGTATTACAGGTATCGTCGCAGGGTGGAAGCAGTTCCTAGTAAGGCTGCCTTTTGCAATTGACTAATAGCGAATTTGTCAATGCCGATGATGGTGTTCAAGTGGTGCTCCAATTGTTTTGGGATTGCACCCAAGGAGCCTATTACTATTGGTACTACCCTTGCTTGCTTTTGCCACAATCTTTCTATTTGTAGGTCTTTGTATTTTGTTATCTTCTCCAGTTCTTTCTCTTCTATTCTGCTGTCTCCAGGCACTGCCACGTCCACTATCCAGACTTTTTTGTCTTTCTTATCGACAATTGTTAAGTCTGGGGTGTTATGTTGCAGGTGCTTGTCTGTTTGAATTCTGAAATCCCAGAGCAGTTTAATTTTATCATTTTCTATGACTTTCTCTATTTTATGATCCCACCAGTTTTTGCTTACAGGCAAATGATATTTTTTGCAGATCTTCCAATGCACTATTGTTGCTACTTTGTCATGCCGCTGCTTGTAGTCAGTCTGTGCATTATTATTATTATTATTATTATTATTATTATTATTATTAAATGAGGCCTTCTAGCAGATCCTTACCCTTCTCTTCTTTTGTGTTCTGTAATGCAGGCAGTCCTCGACTTACAACGGCTGGTTTAGTGACCGTTCGGCACTGAACAAAGTGACCTATTACTGGGGTTTTCACTCTTAACGACCGTGGCAGCATTCCCCCGTGGTCACGTGATCAAAATTCGGATGCTCGGCAACTGGCATGTACTTAACGACTGTTGCAGTGTCCAGGGGTCACATGATCGATCCCCTTTTGCGGCCTTCTAATCAGCAAAGTCAATAAGGAAGTTGGATTCATTTAACAACGATGTTACTAATGTAACATCTCCAGTGATTCGCTTCACCACTCCGGCAAAAAAAAAAAAAGGTTATAAAATGAGGCGGAGCACACTTAGCGACTGTCTCGCTTAGCTGTGGAAATTTTGGGCTCAGTGGTGGTCGTAAGTTGAGGACTCTCTGGGGTTTGCTGTTCTGAGTTCGGAACAAACCAGTTTCACGGGTTATTTAAAAGGCAGAAGAAATTGCCGCCAGACAGGAGGGCCATGCAGGTAAAAACCAGGCAGAGGTTCGCTGGGATGGCGTCCACGCCCTGTGGAGACGCTCCTCGCTTCAGACAAATTGCAGAGTCATGCCCTACCTTGATAAGATTTCAACTCCCAGAATTCCCCAGCCAGGTATTCCTTCTTTCCTTTCTTCCTTCCTTCCTTTCTTCTTTCCTCCTTCCTTTCTCTCTCTCCTTTTTCCCTTCCTTTCTTTCTTTCTCTCTCTCTCTCCTTTCTCCGTTTCTTTCTTCCTCCCTGTCTTTCTTTCTTCCTCCCTCCCTGTCTCTCTCTCCTTTCTCTCTTTCTTTCTTTCTTTCTTTCTTTCTTTCTTTCTTTCTTTCTTTCTTTCTTTCTTTCTTTCTTCCTTTTTCTCTCTCCTTCTCCATTCCTTTCCTTTCTTCCTGTCTCCTTCCTTTTCCCCTCCTCCCTCCCTCACCCTTTCTTTCTTTCTTTCTTTCTTTCTTTCTTTCTTTTTCTTTCTTTTCTTTCTTTCTCTCTCTCTCCTTTCTCCCTTTCTTTCTTTCTTTCTTTCTTTCTTTCTTTCTTTCTTTCTTTCTTTCTTTCTTTCTTTCTTTCTTTCTTCCTTTCTCCCTGTCTCTCTCTCCTTTCTCCCTTTCTTTCTTTCTTTCTTTCTTTCTTTCTTTCTTTCTTTCTTTCTTTCTTTCTTTCTTTCTTTCTCCCTTTCCCTTTCTCTCTCTCCTTTCTCCCTTTCTTTCTTTCTCCCTTTCTTTCTCCCTTTCTCTCTCTCCTTTCTCCCTTTCTTTCTTCCTCCCTTTCTCTCTCTACTTTCTCCCTTCCTTTCCTTTCTTTCTGTCTCCTTCATTCTTCCCCTCCTCCCTTTCTCATCCTTCCTTCTCTTTCTTCCTTCCTCCCTCCCTCCCTCCCTCTCTCTCTCTTTCTTTCTTTCTTTCTTTCTTTCTTTCTTTCTTTCTTTCTTTCTTTCTTTCTTTCTCTTTCTTCTTTCCATCCTCCTTCTCCCTTTCTCTCTGTCCTTTCTCCCTTCCTTTCCTTTCTTCCTGTCTCCTTCTTCCCCTTCTCCCTCCCTCCCTCACCCTTCCTTCTCTTTCTTTTTTCTTTCTCTTCCTTCCTTCCTTTCCATCCATCCTCCCTCTCTGCCTCCCTCTTTCCTCCCTTTCTCCCTCCCTTATAACTGGGGAATTCTGGGAGTTGAAGTCCACAAGTCTTAAAGTCATCACAGTTGGACACCTCTGTAACTGGCATCTGCGGCCATCTGAACATCTTACCAGGCCACATTCCTGCCATCAAATAACTGCTTGGCTCCTCCTCGTGGGACCCACCCCAGATGTTCCCTGAAGGAATGGAGTAAGAATTGGGGAGGAACCCGTGACATAATATTTACAGCATGTGTTTGACCAGTGAAGAGTGAAGTAACCTTTGTTGATAGCATCAGGTGTTACAACGAAACTTAGGAGAAAAAGGCCACTCCTGTTCTAGGCTGGTTAGATAATCAGGCCCCGCAGAAGCTGTGTGTTTACTGTCCTTGACAATGCAAAATTCCCGGGTTGCATCACTGCAGTGTGTCTGGCCACAAACGCACTTACTTCTTTGCGTACCAGGTAAAGCTTTTGTTTCCTTAATTAGCAAACCTTGAGCTGGTTTTCCTGGTTCATAAATATGCAGAATAAAATAGGTAGGAAGCTTCAAACATTTTTGGAAAACTCTACCCCACTTTCATTCCAAGGGGCATTGTGAAATCTCTTTAGGAGTATGGCTGACTATCCATCTGTCTGTCTGTCTGTATCTATCTATCTATCTATCTATCTATCTATCTATCTATCTATCTATCTATCTATCTATCTATCTATCTATCTATCTTCTCTCTGTGTCTGTCTGTCTGTCTGTCTATCTATCTATCTATCTATCTATCTATCTATCTATCTATCTATCTATATCTATCTACCTTCTCTCTGTGTGTGTGTGTCTGTCTGTCTATCTATCTATCTATCTATCTATCTATCTATCTATCTATCTATCTATCTATCTATCTATCTACCTTCTCTCTCTGTGTATGTGTCTGTCTGTCTGTCTGTCTGTCTGTCTGTCTGTCTATCTATCTATCTATCTATCTATCTATCTATCTATCTATCTACCTTCTCTCTGCGTCTATCTATCTATCTATCTATCTATCTATCTATCTATCTATCTATCTATCTATCTATCTATCTATCTATCTATCTACCTTCTCTCTGTGTCTGTCTGTCTGTCTGTTTTTCTCTATCTATCTATCTATCTATCTATCTATCTATCTATCTATCTATCTACCAATTCTTTCTCTGTGTGTCTATCGCTCTCTCTCTTCTATCTCTCTATCCATTATCTATCTGTCTGTCTATCTATCTATCTATCTATCTATCTATCTATCTATCTATCTATCTATCTATCTATCTAAATCCTGCCTTTAAAATTTTTTAAATAAATAATTCAAGGGGATGAATATACGCAATACACCTTCCTTCTCCTATTTTCACCATAACAACAACCCTGTGAGGTGGCTTGGGCTGAGAGAGAGGGACTGGCCCAAAGTCATCCAGCTGGCTTTCATGCCTAAAGCATGAAATTCTTCTCCGAGAATTAGGGATTTAAAATAATTTATATCACTAAAAAGGCACACGCTGGCTGAGGAATTCTGGGAGTTGAAATCCACCAGTCATAAAAGGGCCAAGTTTGAAGACCCCTGTCCTGGGGGGGGGGGAAGATAAACCCAACATTTTTGTAAATGCAAGAATTGGATGCTTGGATTTTTTTCATTGTTTTCCCAGCTGAAAGCACCCCGCATGGAAGAACTCATTCTGAGGTCCCAGATGCCAAAAGCATTATGGGTGGTCGTCCCTCAGTGACTGCCTCGTTTAGTGACCATTCCCAATTAGGACAGTGATGAAAAAGCAACTTTGCAACCCATCCTTGCACTGATGATCTTTGAAGGTCTGTAAAGCAAAGGAAAGCTAAAGTCAGATTGTTAGCACGGTTATTAACCGCCTCGCTTAATGACCAATTTCAGTCGCTAAACGAGGACCACCTGAATGATGTCACTGCCATGCAGTGATCACATGGGTGGCTAAAAGGAACAGAACTTGCATCACGCCAGCCTGACGTTGGTTTCATCATTTCGACAAAAGCCTTTAATCCGATGGACGTGTTTTGACGTTTTGAAGTTGTTTCTGGATCCCATGATCCACTGGCAAGTCCAGGAAACCTTGCGAAGGAGCCACCAAGTGCTACGAACCAACCAAGCAAGTTTTTCTACAAAAGGAAAGAAAATCCCCAATTAGCAAAAAAAATGTAAGCATGGGCCTTTTCTGTCCTCAGCTAGACCAGTGAGTTTATTTTAAGAAATGGGTCATGTTTATTTGACAAAGCAGAGATCTGTCCTTCAAAGTGGGCAGGAAAATGGATCATATTTACTGACATCAGTGGCCCCGTCTCTGCTTTGAATGACTACGGCCTTCGGAATCTCATTGCAGAAAAAAAGGATTTTGCCATCTTTCCTCCTAGATCAAACCTGCCTGGTAGCATTTTATTCTACGGAAGGCCAGAGCCCCAACAAAAACGTCTTAATCAAAATTCATTGGTGCTCAGAAGATTGAGCTGGGCAGGACCCAGATTTAAAGTCAGCTTTAGAAGCGGTGCTGAAAGTGTAAAATTTATGGATCCATTTTTACTGTATCTCTCTTTCGGATTTATAGCCTGATTTTGATGGGATACTCAAGGTGGCTAACTAGCAAACTATATTTTATGGTTTGAGCAGCCTGGAGTGTTAACCATGCTACACAAAAGGTTTGGTTAAAAAGGAAGATCTAACTTTGGGGTCCTGGCTGCTCTCTGAGCTGGGGGGTTTTCTTGCAGACGTTTCATGACCCGACTAGGTCACATCATCAGTGCTAGAAGGGAGGGGGGGTTGAGGAGTGGAGAAAGAGGAGGAGGACTAGGGGGTCTTTGGTGCTCTCTGAGCTTGGTTATTTTCTTGCAGACATTTCATGACCCAACTGGTTAACATCATCAAGGAAGGGAAGGGGTTGCACTTGGTTTATGTACAAGTGGCTTGCCCTATCAATATTGGCGGGAGTTTTGTTTTTTTCCTGATAGTTAACTGATTAGGCTACTGATTTCTGGTTAATTATTTATCTGCTGTGAATTCCTGTTTATCCCTGATGCACTGTGCACTGATGATGTTACCTAGTTGGGTCATGAAATGTCTGCCAGAAAAACAACCAAGTTCAGAGAGCGCCAAGGCCTCCACATTCCTCCTCCTCCTCCTCCTCCTCCTCTTCCTCTTTTCCACAAATCCCACTCCTAGTTGGGCCACGAGACGTCTGCCAGAAAATAACCAAGCTCAGAGAGCGTGCCCATGTTCCAATATGAATTATGAAAACCGTTCTGCCGAAGAGTAACAAGTTGGGCGCAAAATATTTCTAAGATAAACAAATCATTGGCTAATTTGGGCTCCAGCCTGTTTTGGGATATGACGTGTTCTACTCATTATATCACCGTCCTGGGGATTTCTTTATGCATTGCGTTTCGGTTTAGGGTAAACTCCGCAGACAGGGCTGGGCGGAAACGTACAGCTTGCCTGCTGTGGAAAGAACTGTGCCACATTATGTAAAATTGCCTCATTCCTTATGACAGGAAACTCTCGTTTGCATCACGGAAGCTGACAGCTTGCTCTTCCCGCGAGGATGGGTTTTGTAATCCTTGTCATATTTGCCGTGCATTCGTTCTCAGGGTGTCCCCGTTCCAAGTGGAGAGACTGGACTTATTTTCACACTCTTCTTGTTTTACCTCAAATTCAGCCAGGTTCGGCCTAGGCCAGGGGTAGGCAACCTTGGCTCTTTTATGACTCGTGGACTTCAGCTCCCAGAATTCCTGAGCCAGCCACGCTGAGGGGAAAGGGAGAAGTTTCCAAGCTGAGCCATGCTGGCTCAGGAATTCTGGGAGTTGAAGTCCACAAGTCATAAAGCAACCTAGGCTTAGGCCAGGGGTAGGCAACCTTGGCTCTTTTATGACTCGTGGATTTCAACTCCCAATTCCTGAGCCAGTATAGGGAACTACGATCCCTTTATGACACGTGGACTTCAACTCCCAGAATTTCTGAGCCAGCACAGCTCAGCTTGGAAACCTCTCCCTTTCCCCTCAGCATAGCTGGCTCAGGAATTCTGGGAGTTGAAGTCCATGAGTCATAAAAGAGCCAAAGTTGCCTAGCCCTGGGCTAGTTCTTGCCTTACAGCTATTTGTGTAGAGATTGAGAAGTTGCAACACACTGAAAAAGATGACTGAAGACTGTTCAGACTGGGGGTTGGACTAGATGACCTCCAAGGTCCCTCCCAACTCTGTTATTCTGATATTCTGTTATCCCAGTTTTCTTGTTAGATTCCTTGGATGTTTTTGGATGACTGTATTGCTCTTTCAGATGATAGAAACATGGGCTCATGTTATGTGGAAGAATCCTCAGATCTAAAGCAGACTTCATGATCGCAATCTCCCAATAGCTGAGGGGCTGCCCGCAAAGAAGAGGGGGGGTCCACCTATTCTCCAAAGCCCCTGAAGGCAGGACAAGAAGCAACGGATGGAAATTAATCAAGGAGAAGAAGCAACCTAGAACTAAGGAGAAACTTCCTGGCAGTTAGAACAATTAACTAGTGGAACGACCTGCCTCCAGAAGCGGTGAATGCTCCAACACTGGAAGTTGTTACGAAGAGACTGGACAGCCATTTGTCTGAAATGGTGTAGGGTTTCCTGCCTGAGCATGGGGTTGGACTAGATGACCTCCAAGGTCCCTTCCAACCTTGTTATTCTGCTGCTCTCCAAATCCTGCAGAGTTCTGCCCGCAAATCCATCCTTAAGAGCAAACAATCAGAGTGGGCATATCTGAACTGGCCCCATGGGCACCGGGCTTTGCTTGGCACGTCTTCGAAAGCTTGGTGGTGCACCAGCTAAATCCAAGGCTGGGGAGCATCAACCAATGGGCATGAATCATAGGGTCACTTAGGCCGAAAATGATAGGAGGCCCAGATGAGCTGGACACAATCCCCAAAGCTAAGAGACGCACCTGGAGGAAAACTCAATGAGTGTTCCAGGTAGGTCTTGACAAGTCCAGAGTGTTCCTCCCCTCTGGGAGGAGGTTTTAGAAGTATCTGTAGCAGGACTACTAGATTCTGTAATGGCTTTTGTTCCTTATGCCTTCCGTCTGGTAAATCCTCAGGATTCTTTTTTCTCGCCATGTATATGTATACATCTGAACTAAACTGTGTTGTTTCTCTGTAACGTGTGTGTGTGTGGGGGGGCGGTATGTGGGTATATGCATAATTTTTTGTCATGTTTATCTAGTGTATATTGGAGGTGGTTACCCTTGGAGAGCTGAATGCAATGAAATTTCATTTTAATGTATGCTGATTAGTGCACATTTAAAGTGACAAAGTTATTCTATTCTGTTCCGTTCCGTTCCATTCCATTCCATTCCATTCCATTCCATTCCATTCCATTCCATTCTATTCTATTCTATTCTATTCTATTCTATTCTATTCTATTCCATATTCCATTCCATTCCATTCCATTCCATTCCATTCCATTCCATTCTATTCTATTCTATTCTATTCTATTCTATTCTATTCTATTCTATTCCATATTCCATTCCATTCCATTCCATTCCATTCCATTCCATTCCATTCCATTCTATTCTATTCTATTCTATTCTATTCTATTCTATTCTATTCTATTCTATTCCATATTCCATTCCATTCCATTCCATTCCATTCCATTCCATTCCATTCTATTCTATTCTATTCTATTCTATTCTATTCTATTCTATTCTATTCTATTCTATTCTATTCTATTCCATATTCCATTCCATTCCATTCCATTCCATTCCATTCTATTCTATTCTATTCTATTCTATTCTATTCTATTCTATTCTATTCTATTCTATTCTATTCCATATTCCATTCCATTCCATTCCATTCTATTCTATTCTATTCTATTCTATTCTATTCTATTCTATTCTATTCTATTCTATTCTATTCTATTCTATTCTATTCTATTCCATTCTCATTATTCTATTCTATTCTATTCTGTTCTGTTCTATTATCATTATTTTATCTATTTCTATCCTATCCTATCCTATCCTATTCTATCCTATCCTATCCTAATTATTATTCTTTCCTATTCTTATTTCTACTCTATGGCATTTTTATATATCACTGACTCCATAAGAATGCTGGCGCTTTGTAATAACCACGTCAGGTTAATACAACAGATCTCATGAAAGTTTAAAAAAAAACGTATTCATCACCTCTCGTGGCCCATTTGCGATCCCAGCAACACTCAAAACAGTCCTTTTGAAAGAGATTCGCCATCATTCAGGATTGTTGTGCACCCAATGTTTTAAAGATTGTGAAATATTGGCTGTGTTGATGTTGTGCCTTTAACTCGGTTACCGAATTCACCTCTTTCTCTGTGTTTGCATTACGAGCTGAGACATAACTTTGCCTCCATGACTGGGTTGCCACGACGCTTTACGTCAAACTTAAAAAATAAGCCAACATTAAAACTAATCTACTGCCTTTGACTTGTTGGCTGGGTCAGCAGATTGTGCGAAGACGCACTGGGTACCTCCATTATATCATCCTATCTTGTGAGATGTTTCGTTTATGATGCCTGGATATATTCCCAGTGAAAATATTTGTTTTGTTTTGTTATTGCATGACCTTCCTATCTCCTCCCTCTCAATCACCTTGCTGGAGAATCCATGTTGACAAAGAATGACTTCTCTGGAGGCTGATGATCCGAGAAATCCTGTCGCTTGCTTCTCTTTCACGAGAAGGGATCTGCTGCCCTCTTCCGGTTGATATTTTCATTTTGAAAAGAAAGCAGGTATCAGAGTTAACCTCTGCCTGAACATGCAGCAGCTATTAAGAAACTTAGCTTAAGGAATCAGGAAAGGGTGAGAAAGAAACTCAAGATGTTCCCCACCTCAGCTCTCTTTGGTATAATATGGAGGGAAGGAGGAGGGTATAATACAGCTATGTTCTGTTTACCCACATTTCTGTTTGTTGTCCAATTAATCCAGAACTGACAGATTAGATAGATATATAGATAGATTGAAATAGGGAGAGAGGGAGTGAGTGAGGAGACAGACAGACAGATAGATATAGGGAGAGGGAGAGAGAGAAAGACAGAAGGACAGATATACATACATACATACATACATAGATACATACGTAGGTCTTTGGTTTTTCGGGTTTTCTCCCGTGTAAAATTGGAAGTGTCTTGGTGATGTTTCGACGAAGTCACATTCGTCATCGTCAGGTTGGTGTTTTCGGCTTCGTGCTTCTAGGAGCAATGTGTGATCGTAGAAGCACGAAGCCGAAAACACCAGCCTGAAGATGACGAATGGGACTTCGTCAAAACGTCGCCAAGACAAATTCCAATTTTATGCGGGAGAAAACCCGAATAACCAAAGACCTACATACAAACACCCGCAAAAACCTCAGAAAACATACAGACAGCTAGATTGGCATTTTTGTCTACTTACTGAGTCCTTTCCAAGGACCTAGGATAGGCAGCTGTTATTTTATTGGTATTAAAGGTTTCTGTGAGGTTCTTGGTGCTATCTGAGCTTGGTGGTTTTGTTGCAGACGTTTCATTACCCAAATTGGGTAACATCATCAGTGCATCCTAAGTTGGCCCCTCCTCTTCTTTGTGGCAGCCCCTCAAAAACTGGAATAGTGCTATCATGTCACCCCTAGTCCTTGTTTTCATTAAACTAGATTAAATAAATATAACAAATACTAAATAAAGTATAGGAAACAAGCACACAGATTTTTGAAGATTATATTTTGTGTGTGTGTGTGTGTGTGTGTGTGTGTGTGAGAGAGAGAGAGAGAGAGAGAGAGAGAGAGAGAGAGAGAGAGAGAGGAAGGAAACTGAGTCTATCATTTCTCCATCACACTCTGAATTAAATATACAACAGCAATCACTAGAGGTCAGAATCCTCCTGTTTTTCCTATTGTTGCAAGAGAGCTATGTTAGTGTTGGGGCAAAAAAAAAGAGAAAAAAAAATCAACAGATAGAATCTAGGAGCAACTTTTCCAAATAGTGCGTTTTATTAGAAGGCACCGTTCACTATTTACATAATTTAATTTAATAAAATGTGGTTGGTTGGGACAGATGCTCTCAGATTCCTTCTGATTTTCTGGTCGTTCCCAGGAATTGCTACAACCAGGATTTAAAGTTTTACAAGTAGTCCTCAACTTATAACAATTCATTTCATGGCCATTCAGAGTTACAACGGCATTGAAAACAGGGACTTAGGACGCCGTTTTTCACACTTACGACCGTTGCAGCATCCCCAGGATCAGGTGACCAAAATTCGGGCGCTTGGCAACTGGTTTATGTTTATGACGGTCGCAGCGTCCCAGGGTCACGTGACCCCCCCTTTTGCGACCTTCCGCCAAGCAAAGTCAATAAGGAAGCCAGATTCAGTTAACAACCGAGTTCTAACTTAAGAACTACAGTGATAGAATAATGATAAGACTGGAATAATGATTAGAATAGAATAGAATAGAATAGAATAGAATAGAATAGAATAGAATAGAATAGAATAGAATAATGACTTAATTGTCACTTTAAATGTACAGTAATCAGCATACATTGAGATTTCATTGCATTCAGCTCTCAAAGGGTATCCTCCAATATACACTGCATAAACATAACAAAAATAAATAAATAAAATATGCATATACCCACATACACACACACATGTGGCCGTAAAATGAAGCAAAAGTCACTTAGCAAAAGAACTTTTGGACTCAATTGTAGCCATAAGGCAAGGACTACCTGTAATGGGTAGAGTAGAATAGAATAGAATAGAATAGAATAGAATAGAATAGAATAGAATAGAATAGAATAGAATAGAATAATGATAGGATAGAATAGAATAGAATAATGATAGAATAGAATAGAATAGAATAGAATAGAGTAGAGTAAAATAGAATAATGATAAAATAGAATAGAATAGAGTAGAATAGAGTAGAATAGAATAATGATAGAATAGAATAGAACAGAATAAGAACAGAACAGAGTAGAGTAGAATAATGATAAAATAGAACAGAATAGAATAGAATAGAATAGACCAGAACAATGACTTTATTGTCATTTTAAATGTACACTAATCAACGTACATTAAAATGAGATTTCATTGCATTCAGCTCTCAAAGGGTACCCACCTCCAACATACACAGCATAAATATGACAAAAATAAATAAAATAAAACATGCACATGCACATACACTCACATCTGTGGCCCAGAGAAAGAACACTGTCTAGTTTGGATGTATACATAACCATGGGAAGAAAAAACAAATCTTGCGAACCTTATGCGGCCGTGCAGACTTTGAAACAATAACTTAAGTCTAAGTAGCTATGGCTATTGCTATTCAAAGTTACAATGGCACTGACAAAAAAAGGAGTTAGGGCCATTTTTCACACTTAGGACCACTGCAGCATCCCCAGGGTTGCCTGATCAAGATTCAGATGCTTGGCAACTGACTCACATTTATGACGGATGCAGCGTCCTGGAGTCACGTGATCCGCTTTTGCGACCTTCCGACAAGGAAAGTCAGTGGGGAAACAAAATTCGTTTAATATCCCTGTTACTAGTTTAACAACTGCAGTGATTCACTTAGCCACTGTGGCAAAAAACGGGGGTATACATGGGGCCCAACTTACTTTCCAAATTTCTCATTTAGCAACATAAATTTTGGGCTCCGTTTTGGTCGTACGTTGAGGACTTACTTAGGTACTGAGTAAGTCTCCGGATGTGACAACTGCAGAAAGTCCAAACAGACCAAGGAAAGTTCATTTTAGTCTTTTGATCCCTGGAGCGTTGTTAATGCAAACTCAGCTGGATAGAGGCACATCTGTTCCAGCTTTGGGGATGTTTGTGAGTTGGCCAAAAACCTGCGGTGTTTTTACACATCCGAAGCCAACAAGTTATCCTTGGTGGATGACGAAAGCTGGAAGAAAACTCAGCTGGCTTGTTTTGAAGATGGGACAGGCTAGCATCGAAGGCGGCGGGTTCAAAAGATATATAACAGAATCATAACTTTAGGGACGCTTTGAATGTACACTGGTCGGCCTGCCTTAAAATGAAATTTCGTTGCAAATAGCTCGCCAAGGGTCACTGCCACCTCCGATATACACTCTATGACAAAAATAAATAAATAGAGAAATTATGCATATATCCACAAGTATTATATGGCACAAAGAAACAACAGTCTAGCTTGGGTTAGGTATACATGTGCAGGGCGAGAAAAATGAATCTTGCGAGTTTATCAGACAGGTGGCATAGGGCAAGGGGTCCCCAACCTTGGCCACTGTATGACTGGTGGACTTCAACTCCCAGAATTCCTCAGTCAGCCATGGCTGGCTAAGGAATTCTGGGAGTTGAAGTCCACCAGTCATACAGTGGCCAAGGTTGGGGACCCCTGGCATAGGAAACAAAGATGTGTGTGTGTGTGTGTATACCGTGTTTTCCCGAAAGTAAGGCCTACACCAAAAATAAGCCCTAGCTTGATTTTTGAGGGTGGTCCTAATATAAGCCCTACCCCAAAAATAAGCCCTAGTTTGGGGGTGAGGCACACACTTAAAAATCAAGCTGGGGCAAGGGTGGGGTGTGTGTGGATCTGCCCTATGCGCCCCGCACCCGCTTCCCTTGCAGCCAGGCCTCTCCTTGCTGGCCCACTTCTTCTTCTGAGGCGTCTTCTGCAGCCAGGCCTGCATTTCTCAGTCAGGCCCGGATTTCTGGAAAGGCCACTGCAGCCGAGAGCCGAGCTATGGATTGAATCCATAGCTCGGTACTCAGCTGCAGTGTCCTTCCGGAAAGGACTGACTACGAAATGCAGGCCCGAATGCAGATGCAGAACTTCGGCCCCAGAAGAAGTGGACTGGCTGGGTGGTGCTGTCGGTGCCAGAGGTGAGGTAAGGCCTACCCTGAAAATGAGACCTGGTGCCAATTTTGGAGGCAAAAAAAAAAAAAAGACCCGGTCTTATTTTCAGGGAAACACGGGTATTTGTGTGTGTGTGTGTGTGTGTGTGTGTGTGTGTGTGTGTGTGTGTGTGTGAAGCCCGCAAGAACTGCTTGACATAGACTTTTGGTTGGGGCTGTGTATTCCTGCATCCCACCCATTTTCCAGCCGATGTTTCCTCCCACCCCACCCCCACTCTGTTCTTTTCCCTTTCTATCTTCCCCATTTATAAAGATGCACACACAAAAAAATAAAATACAAAATAAAAATCCAGAAGGGTCTTTTTGTTTTCAGCTGTCACTGGCCCTAAGATTTGTTCTGTTCCTCGTGGAGGCCTGGAATTTGCAGCAGAGGGAGGAATAGCAAATCGTTTGTATGAGGTCCTCTCTTTCAGCAGAAATAAACGAATAAAAGGGCTCTCTGTTTTGTGTGTTTGTGTGCGTGTGTGTGTGTTAAGGCATAAGAAGGACAGATGAAGAAAAAAAGCTCTCTGTATTGGCGAAAGATAGACTCTATTCCAAAAAAGGCAATAATGCACATTTTTATTACAAAGAGCAGCAATCGTGCTTATTCCGATTAACATTTTAGCAATCAGATGGCCTTAAATTAGCTTTCTCCATTCTGCTTAAAACACAGGAAGTCCTCGACTTGCAACTTGTGACCGTTTTTCAGACGTACGACCGTTGCGGCATGCCCCACGATCACACGATCAACATTCAAACGTTTGGCAACTGGTTCATGCTTACGGCTGTTGCAGAATCCCGGGGTCACATTTATCCCCTTCTGCAAACATCTGGACAAGCAAAGTCAAGCGGGATTCACTTAACAACCAGGTTGCTAACTTGTCAATTGCAGCGATTCGCTTTACAGCGGTGGCAAGAAAGGTCGTAAAACGGGGGGCAAAACTCACTTATTTCCCTTGCTTGGTGACACAAATGTTGAGCTCAATTAGAATAGAACAGTGGTGGTGAACCTATGGCCCGCATGCCAGAGGCGGCACTCGGAGCCTTCTCTGTGGGCACGCACGCCATGCCCCAGAGATGGCAACCATCCTCTTCAACCGGCCGCCTGCTAACTTGCTGAGGTCCCACGTGGCCGGATGCATCCCAGCACCCGTGCACTCGCTGGCCTCTGTATGCAGGGGCCGATGGTGTCAGACAGCAGCCGCCCCGGCCCCTGCCTCGCCTTGCCCTGTGACAATGGCACCCCCGCCCTGCCTCGCCTCACCCCGCAGGACGAGCTTCCTGCCCACCACCCCACCCACCAGAGACACCCTGGATCTCCCCCTACCCTGCCCAGGCCCCACAGGCGTCCCTCCCCACGAGCAACGGTGAGCTGGCCACGCCCACCCTGGCCACGCCCACCCATCTGCCATGACTACCGTAGCCACACCCAATGGGCCATGCCCACCCAGTGGGCCATGCCCACCCGGCACCCAGTGATACATAAGTGGGTTTTGGGTTGCAGTTTGGGCCCTCGGTCTCTCAAAGGTTCGCCATCACTGGAATAGAATATATATATGAAATAGAATAGAATAGAATAGAATAGAATAGAATAGAATAGAATAGAATAGAATAGAATAGAATAGAATAGAATAGAATAGAATAGAATGGAATGGAAAATAGAGAATAGAACAGAATAGAATAGAGAATAGGGAAGAATTAGAATAGAATAGAATAGAATAGAATAGAATAGAATAGAGTAGAGTAGAGTAGAGTAGAGTAGAGTAGAGTAGAGTAGAGTAGAGTAGAACAGAAGAGAACAGAACAGAATAGAATAAAATAGAACAGAGAATAGGGAAGAATTAGAACAGAACAGAACAGAACAGAATAGAATAGAATAGAAGCTGGAAGGGACCTTGGAGGTCTTCTAGTCCAGTCCCCACTCATGAAGGAGAACCTGTACCATCTCAGACAGATGAATGTCTAGTCTCTTCCTAAAAACCTCCAGTGATGAAGCACCCACAATTTCTGGTGGCAAGCTGTTCCACTGGCTGATTGTCCTCACTAAGGAAGTTTCTCCTTAGTTCCAGGTTGCTTCTCTCCTTGATCAGTTTCCAACCATTGTTTCTCGTCCTGCCCTCTGGTGCTCTGGTGAACAACCTGACCCTCCTTCTTCTTTGTGGCAGCCCCTCAGATACTGGAACATTGATATCACGTCTCCCCTATTTCTTCTTTTCTTTAGACTGGCCAGACCCAAGTCCCGCAGCCGTTCTTCATATGTTTTAGTCTCCAGGCCTCGGATCCTCTTAGTTGCTCTTCTCTGGATTTTTTTCCAAACTCTCAACATCTTTTTTTGTGATATGGTGACCCAAACTGGCTGCAGTATTCCAGATGTGGTCTCACTAGGGTTTTATAAAGCGGTACGAATACTTCGCGTGAGCTTGATTCTATGCCTCTGTTTATACAACCCAGGATTGTATTAGCTTTTTTGGGCTGCTCCTGTTGTTGAGGACTAGCGGTCTCTGGCAATGCACGACATGACTTTATCCACAGAATTCGCTGGACTTTGAATCCTATCAGGGCCACTTGATTTACGTCTGACCCGCTTTTAGGGATCCTTGGCAAGCGGCCAAAATTCGCTTGCATTTTCTGGAACAAATTGTAATTTCACGGCTCCTCCGGCGATGCGGTTTTTGGCATTTCTGGAGTGGGTGCCTTGCCAAGAATGAAACACTTCAGCTTAGGGGGAAAAAAAAAGGGGGGGGGGAAATCAGATTTAAACAGAGATAGATATCCTGACTGTGGATCTGAAACATTCCCACTCCGTTTCTACCACGTACTTAACTGTGTTGGGAAGAGAGGTGAATGTATCAGGCAAACACTTTAACCTGGTTAAACTAACACAACTAAGATGATTCAAGCAACACAATCGTTAAGGGATTAAAAGTCACAAAAAGAGGATCCCTGCGGCCGTCGTAAATATGAGTCAGTCGCCAAGCATCCCAATTTTGATCATGTCACCATGGGGATGCTGAAACGGCCGTATGGGTGAAAATCTGGTCACAAGTCCCTTTTTTTCCAGTGTCGTCGTAACTCTGAACCGTCAGTAAACGAACAGTTGTAAATTGAGGACTGCCTGTATTTATTTGCAAAATGTACTGGACTGTGGAAGGAAAGCAGGGCTCCTTCTAATCTCAAACCTTCTTCCCAGAACTGGAAAGCAGACAAAGACCTGGCAAAGCTTTCTCTTTCTGATGTTCTTCCCAGGGCTGCTACCTCCTTTCCCATCCTCCCCGCTGCTGCAGTGATGGGTGTTGTTGTCCAACGCCTCCAGAAGGCAGTGCTTCAGAAAAGCCAGCTCAGACAACCCACGTCTTGATTTCGTGTTCGTAAAGCTGGCGAAAGGACTTCCTTAACCTGACAACGCTTGGCGGGTCACCCAAGGTCTCTCTCTCCCTCTCTCTCTCTCTCTCTCTCTCTCTCTCTCTCACACACACACACACACACACACACACACACACACACACACACACGCACAAAAACATGCCTTCCTCTTTTTTTCACACATCCCAAAGAGGTTGAACCCGCCAACATTTTTGCTTCCTGGCTGGGAGTTTCAACAGCTGGGAGGAAAAACTGGCCAAAGTCACAACAGCTGACTTTAAAAAAAAACAACCAGATTTTTTTTTTTTGCCCCCCCAGCCAAGCACATTGAAGGAGTCCAAAGGAGTCGCAAAGCCAAGAGGCGTGTTTTTCTTCCTCTTGGTTCATATGCCCCATTTCCAATTCAGGGCAAGTTATGGAGAGGACCCTCGTGCTTTCCTGCATAATTCCTCCCTCCCCCCCCCCCCCGTATTTGGCTAGAATCCTCCCCTGGTGATTTTTCTGTTCATTCTAAGAATAATAAATACTTTATTGGTTAGCCATTTGGGGCTATCAGAAGACAAAACATAAAACACAGAACAATAAGAGAGCCTTGGGGCTGTCTGGGGCTGGTTGTTTTCTTTCAGACGTCTCAGTTACCCAACTATGTTATATCATCAGTGCTGCAGTAGCAATAGAGCAGTAATCGATAACATCCTTACAACCGGTGATGTTACCTAGCTGGGTAAAGAAACATCAGCAAGAAAACAGCCAAGCTCAGAGAGCACCAAGGACACCACAGTTGTCCTCCTCCTCCTCCTCTCTACATTCTCCCTTTCCCTTCTAGCACTGATGATGTTACATAATTTGGTAATGAAACATTTGCAAGAAAGCAATCAAGCTCAGAGACCACCAGGGATCCCACAGTCCTTAATCTTCTCCCCTCCTCCTCCTCCTCCTCCTCTCACTCCCCTGCACCCCCCCTCCTCCCCTTCCACTCTGCAAACCCACCCTCGCTTTAGCACTGATGATATTACCTAACTTGGTATCAAAACATCTACCACAAAACCACCACGCTCAGAGAGCGTCAGAGAACCTTGATTTCAACGGTGAGCTACAAATATTCTCTTCTGTTGGTACCACAGAAGAAGGTCGCAGACGACAGCCACATGACCTTGGGACACTGCAAACCATCATAAATACTATAGGGTTTCCTGCCTGAGCAGGGGGTTGGACTAGATGACCTCCAAGGTCCCTTCCAACTTTATTATTATTATTATTATTACTACTACTAGTAGTATTACTACTACTACTACTACTACTGCTACTGCTGCTACTACTACTACTACTACTACTACTACTACTACTAGGGGTATGATAACAGTCTTCCAATATCTGAGAGAATGCCCTAAAGAAGAGGGAATCAAGCTCTTTTCCAAAGCGCCTGAAGGCAGGACAAGAAGCAACGGATGGAAACTCATCAAGGAGAGAAGCAACCTAGAACTAAGGAGAAACTTACTGGCAGATAGAACAATTAACCAGTGGAACTACCTGCCTCCAGAAGCGGTGAATGCTCCAACACTGGAAGTTTTTAAGAAGAGACTGGACAGCCATTTGTCTCAAATGGTATAGGGTTCCCTACCTGAGTGGGGGGGGGTTGGACTAGATGACCTCCAAGATCCCTTCCATCATTATTATTATTATTATTATTATTATTATTATTATTATTATTATTATTATTTGACCTCCAAGGTTCCTTCCCAATTCTGTTGTTCTCTTATTTTTTTATGCCGTCATCCAGATACTAAGATGCCCACATACCTCTCTACAATGATACTACCAACTCCCTGGTTGACGGTTGGTATGAGGAATTTAGGATATAATCTTTGGTTTCTGCCATACAAAGCACCCACATGGGAAGAAGTTTGACTCATCTGTCCATAGAACATCCCTGCAGAAAACTGCAGATTGGCTGGTTCCTTTTTGACCTAGAAGAACACCAGTATTCTTAGTGCACAACAGTTTGTGTCTCTTCCAATTTTGCTTCTGACTGTCACACACACGCCTTCCGCTTGCACGAGTGGAGCTTCGTACGCAAGTGCAAGCAATCTCCACTCAGGTGCCAAGCTCCATTTGTGTGAGTGGAGGGTGCGCGTGCATGCTGCTTACATAAATGGAGTTGTGTGCACCAACATGCCCAACCCCTTCACCGGGCCGGGCCGCCAAGCTGGAAATGTTGGGGACTGCTGGCATTGAGTACATGGATAAAACCAGGAAAAATACCCGTGTTTCCCTGAAAATAAGATTGGGTCTTATATTAATTGTTCCAAAAGATGCATTAGGGCTTATATTTGGGAAAATACGGTACTAAATGCGTCTGTCTGACTGGCGATCTTAACTGAGGCTTATCTTTGGGGTGTGACTTATATTATGAGCATCCTGAAAAAATCATGCTAGGGCTTATTTTCCAATTGGATCTTATTTTTGGGGAAACCGAGTATATGAAAGGAGCATATAATACCACGGTACATGTATGATGGAAACATGTATCAGTTTTGTAAGGTGTGAGGAAGTGAAGAAGTCATAAGCTGTAGGTTACATTTTGAAATATGTTGGTTCGTGAGTATGGAATAAGCGTTATACAGATTAATATCCAGGCCAGGGGTCCCCAACCTCCGGTTTGTGGACCGGTAACGGGCTGTGGCACGCCAGCAACCAGTCTGCATAAACAAGCAAAGCCCCATCTGTGGGATGCAGGAAGCACACAAAACCATGCACTCTCTGGCCCGTGGAAAAAACTGTCCCCACGTAACTGGTCACTGGTGCCCAAAGGTTTGGGGATCTCTGCTTTAAGGCAGTGGTCCCCAATCCCTGGTTTGCGGACCAGTACTGGGCTGCACACCAGCAACCGGTCCACATAAACAAGCAAAGCCCCATCTGTGGGATGTAGGCAGCACACAAAACCACACACACTCCGGTCTGCAGAAAAACCTTTCTCCAAGGAACTAGTCCCTGGTGCCCAAAAGGTTGGGGACCTCTGATCTAGGCCATTTATCTAATTATATGGAGTATTTGTTAGTTTGAGAAAATCTGCTTTTCTTTCTGTATAAGCTGTCAAATGGCAATTAGACAATATACGATCCAGGTCTGCTGAAATTTCAACTCGAATATCCATTCATAAGTTAAGGACTGCATGTATACAGGTAAACCTTAAGTTACAATGAGTCATTTAGGGACCGTTGGAAGTTACAACAGCACTGACAAAAGCGACTCGCACTTACGACCGTCGCAGCATTCCCCACAGCCGCGTGATCAGCATTCAGACGCTTGGCAACCGACTCGTATTTATGACGGTCGCAGTGTCCCGGGGACATGTGATCCTCTTTTGTGACCTTCTGACAAGCAAAGTCAAGGGCGGAGCCACTTAACGACCTAACAACTGAAGTGATTCACTTAACAGCTGTGGCAAGCAAGGTCATAAAATGGGGCAAAGCTCACTTAACAACTGTCTGGCTTAGCAACGTCAATTGTGGTCATAAGTCGAGGACCACCGGTATAATCAGAAGTCGGCTTATGGAAGAAGCTTGATGTGGACATTGGACCAGCTTTGCTATCAGACCAGGAAATATTTCTCCTCATTTTGAGTGGAGTAATTCTGAGGTAACTGAATCATATCTTCAGAGTCTAGAAGATTTTCCATCAGCTGGTTTTTTTAATGTATTTTTTTTAATCAATGACCTCTAGCCTCAAATTAAGAAGCTTATTAATAGGATTGATAAGCTCCCTGTTCTGACCTTGTTCTGGAATGAGGGAACATCTTACATCGATTTGTTCTTTCTCCTATTTTCCTCACCAACATCTTATCTGAAAAACAGCCAACACATTCCTAGGTTGCATTGACAGAGAGATAGAATCAAGATCAGGTGAAGGGTTAATACCGCTTTACAAGGCCTTAGTAAGGCCACACTTGGAATACGGCATCCAGTTTGGGTCACCACAATGTAGAAAAGATGTTGAGACTCTAGAAAGAGTGCAGAGAAGAGCAGCCAAGATGATTGGGGGACTGGAGGCTAAAACATACAAAAAATGGCTGCTGGAATTGGATATGCCTAGTTTAATGAAGAGAAGGACCAGGGGGGACAGGACAGCAGTCTTCCAGTATCTCTTGGGCTGCCCCAAAGAAGAGGGAGTCAAGCTATTCTCCAAAGCGCCTGAAGGCAGGACAAGAAGCAACAGATGGAAACTCATCAAGGAGAGAAGCAACCTAGAACTAAGGAGAAACTTCCTGACAGTGAGAACAATTAACCAGTGGAACCACCTGCCTCCAGAAGTGGTGGATGCTCCAACACTGGAAGTTTTTGAGAAGAGACTGGACAGCCATTTGTCTGAAATGGTATAGGGTTTCCTGCCTGAGCAGGGGGTTGGACTAGATGACCTCGAAGATCTCTTCCAACTCAGCTATTCAGAGAGGGACCCCACAGATAAGGGGACATCCAAGGTCCCTAGCAAACCCAAGATCCCATCTTCCCTTTGAACCCCAGATTGAAGAATTAGAGCATCTGATCTACGGTCTCTTCCCAGTTTCCATTTGCAGGGACCTGTAGGACCTGTCAGGCGAAGCACATAAAGCTACACACGCCCTAAAGAATTGTGTCTCGTCTCTGACCCTCCAGCTGTTCTCTTCCTGTCTGGACAACGTCACCCAGCTCGTTTTTGTATATTTCAGCCACTACTTCTCCTCTTCTGCTGAGCTTTTTACAACCTGGTCCCAGCCTAGGAGTGGCTCGTTGCCTTGAAAAAGGGCACCTTAATTAATGTCCTCATTAGCAAATTTATAGCTGAGCCAGACCTTTGCTCTGCCTTGCTGGAAAATTGATCAGTGTGCCCAGCTGACCTTTGGATCCCTTGCGGTCCTTTTTTTTTTTTTTTTTTGAAACAAATTTTATTGGGTTTTTTTTTAAATTCTTAAGACCAAGTACTCAGGGCACACCGTGGTGCTGGGGTAATCAAACATCCTAGAACTAAACATATATACATAGTTCAATCAATACGTCAAGTGTTCCCTCTCTTTTTCCCTCAAATCTCCAATTCTAGCTTAGATTTATTCAACCTAGACCCGATTTACGGCTTTATAAATTCACAATACCGTATTCAAATTAACTTTAAGTAAAGACATTATCAGTTCAGGTATCCCTTCCAAATCTGTTCTAGTTCCTTAATTTTATCATAAATCTTATTTATTTCTTCTTCCACTAATCTCCCCTATTTAAAATAAAATATTAATCTAACCCAGTGGTGCTCAACCTGTGGGTCGGGACCCCATTTGGGGTCGAACGACTATTTCACGGGGGTCGCCAAACAACGCAGTCCGCCATTTTTTTCCCCCTTTTCCTTACTATGCTACTCCCTTTTATTCTATTGGCTTTTGAAAGCCAATAGAATAGACTCTCTTGAATAGAGTCTAATTCTATTGGCTTTCCAAAGCCAATAGGAATTGTCCAGGCTGTCTCTGCCCTGCTGAGCCTGCCAAAAGCCCCATTCTGCAAACGGTGCTGCACCGGTTGAGTAGTCCTCGACTTACGACCGGTTGAGTAGTCCTCGACTTACGATCGGTTGGTGGGTCCCGGCATTAAAAAGGTTGAGAACCACTGATCTAACCTATACCTATCTAATCCATCAATTAATCAATCTCTTTAAGCTGACAAAATAATATCAGACCTTAAATCATTTCAATCCATTAGACAGAATTAAAATTTCATCCAGTTAATTGTCATAACTGGATAATTGTCATGGATCCCTTGCTGTGCTTGATGGAAAGACACAGAAGTCCAGGGGAAAGAAGGACTAGGGGTGACATGATAGCTGGTCTTCCAATATTTGAGGGGCTGCCACAAAGATGTGTGTGTGTGTGTGTCAAAATTATTTTTCAAAACACCAGAAGGCGTGACGAGAAACAACGGATGGAAACTGATCAAGGAGAGAAGCAACCTGGAATGAAGGAGAAACGTCCTTAACAGTGAGGACAATTAACCAGTGGAACAGCTTGCCACCAGAAGTTGTGGGGGCTCTATAACTGGAGATTTTCAAGAAGAGATTGAACAAAAACTTGTCTGAAATAGTATAGGGCAGGGGTCTTCAAACTTGGCCCTTTGATGACTTGTGGACTTCAACTCCCAGAATTCCTCAGCCAGCGGTACCTGGCGGAGGAATTCTGGGAGTTGAAGTCCACAAGTCATCAAAGGGCCAAGTTTGAAGACCCCTGATATAGACTTTAAGAGTGGACTTCAACTCCCAGAATTCCTCAGCCAGGCATGCTGGCTGAGGACTTCTGGGAGTTGAAGTCCACAAGTCATCAAAGGGCCAAGTTTGAAGACCTCTGGTTTAGCGTCTCCTGTTTGAGCAGGGGGCTGGACTAGAAGACCTCCAAGGTCCCTCTCAGCTCTGTTCTAATTCGAAGACTTTCTAGAAATGACTAATTTCATCCGATTTGTAATAACAGCTGGTCCTCGCCTTAACAATCACAATTGAACCCCCAATTTCTGCTACTCAGCAAGACATTTCTTAGCTGAGTTACTACTTTTTACGACCTTTCTCACCACGGTTGTTAAATGAGTCGCTGCAGTTGTTAAAGTGAGTGACCCGGTTGTTAAGTGAATGTGGCTTCCCCGTGGACTTTGCAGGTGGGAAGGTCGCAAAAAGGAGTCACACGAACCCCCCCCCCCCCGGGACACTGCAATGGTCATAAATGCGAGTCAAGTTGCCAAGCGTCTAAATTTTGATCCCGTAACCCCGGGGAAGCTGCAACGGTCCTAAATGTAAAACGGTTGTAAGTCCCCTTTTTCAGTGCTGCAGTAAGTTTGGACGGTCCCTAAATGAACCTGTTGTAAGTCGACAACTATCTGGAACGTGGATTCTCCAAGAGGAATCGCGAGGGGCTTGAAACGTGGGGGAGGGGGGGGGCTGAGCCACCGAACCCCTGGAATCGCGATCTCCATGGAAAAGTTCCTTATAAGGGTGACGGATGCCTGGATGGTCTCTCCAGCCTTGGGATGCGTCTTTCCGAGGATCCGCCTCGGTCACACCTGGTTGCTCCTGCCCCTGGGTGTGTTCACACACCTGCCATTTATTCCTGGAACCGGGGCTGTTTTCTCTTTTCCTGCCGCACCTTTGCACCTGGATCCATCCTTGGAGGCCGTCCTCGGAAAGGGCCTTGCTTGAGCGGTGCAGGAGATCCGTTGCAAATCCGAAAAAGGCCGCTGTTTGAGGAGGTACGTAGAGTCTTCTGGGAGCGGATGGGCCTCCACACGCCCAGGCAACGGAGTAGCTGCGATTCCCAGCTCTGCTTGGGTGGGCGGGAGGGGGGGGGTCCGAGCCCTGGATTGGGAGTGGTGTTGTGTAGCCGCCAGGGTTCAGCTGTAGGAAGTGTGAGCCACGCATTTATCACCCAGTGCAGGAAAAGAGGTGGGCAGCTGCCTTCTCGGAGGTTGATACCCTAGTCTAGGCCAGGAGTAGGAAATTACGGCCCCCCCTTTCCCGCCTGTGGACTTCAACTCCCAGGATTCCTGAGCCAGCATTCTATAAGTCCTTGGTTAGCTCCAGATGGTTCTCCTCTCTTTTACGGTGCACTAGGACTGATGATGCTACCTAGTTGGGTCATGAAACGTCTAGAAGAAAACCGCCCAGCTCAGAGAGCACCAAGGATCCCACAATCCTCCTCCTCCTTGCAAACCCCACTCCCATCTAGCACTGATGATGTTACCTAGTTGGGTGATGAAATGTCTGCAAGAAAACCCCCCAGCTCAGAGAGCAGCAAGGATCCCACAGTCTTCCTTCTCCTTCTCTTCCTTCTTCCAGCAATTTCCTTCCCTTCTAGCACTGATGATGTTACCTAGCTGGGTGATGAAACATCTGCAAGAAAACCACCCAGCTCAGAGAGCACCAAGGATCCCCACAGTTCTCCTCCTCCTCCAATCCACAGCCCCCCTCTGTTCTAGCACTGATGATGTTACCTAGTTGGGTCACGAAACGTCTGCAAGAAAACAAACAAGCTCAGAGAACACCAAGGACCCCACAATTAGCCTGTTTAGGAAAGAAAGTCATTTTAAGCCTGAATCCAGGTGATGGTAACATCGGAACCCATCCTGTCCCAGGGCGAGCAAGGCAGGAGCACCTGCTCCCCAATTCAGTTTTTCAGCATCTAATCATTTAAAAGCACCTCGTAAAGAGCCCCAAAATGCAATATTTTGCTGCAGGCCTGTCGGTTAACTTTTGTTTTGATGGCATTTCCCCCCCCCAAAAGGGGGTGGGGGGAATGCTGGGCCTACACACAGCTCTGAAGTTCTTTTTCTGAAGAACTCTGTGTGGCTCCGGAGGCCACAGCACAGGAGGAAGGTGGAAAGATTGGGGTTCAACTCTGGTTTGAGGATTCCTGCTTGAGCAGGGGGCTGGACTAGAAGACCTCCAAGGTCCCTTCCAGCTTCTATTCTATTCTATTCTATTCTATTCTATTCTATTCTATTCTATTCTATTCCATTCCTATCTTCTATTCTATTCTATTCTATTCTATTCTATTCTATTCTATTCTATTCTATTCTATTCTGTTCTGTTCTGTTCTGTTTGTTCTGTTCTTTTCTATGCTATGCTATGCTGTTCTATTCTTATTTCTACTCTACTCTATTGCATTCATTATATATATCACTGACTTCACAAGAATGCTGGCGCTTTGTAATAACCACCATGTCAGGTTAATACAACAGATCTCATGAAAGTTAAAAAAAAAAAGTATTCATCACCTCTGGTGGCCCAATGAGAGGGTATGGTTCTCCTGCTTGAGCAGGGGCTGGACTAGAAGACCTCCAAGGTCCCTTCCAGCTCTATTCTATTCTGTTCTGTTCTATTCTATATCCTTTTTTGGATTTGGGAGAACGGCACAGGAAAGGAAGGCAGACTCGCTTCTACCCAGGATCGGGGCACTCTGCCCATGCTCAGAGGCAAGGCCCAAAATTAACAAAGGCAGGCTTGCTTCTGCTCAGAATCCGAGCACTCTGGCCATGCCAGAGGCGATGCTCTTGGGAAGCGGTGACCACAGCAAAGATAATGAAGGCAGAGTCGCTTTTGCCCAGGATCGGGGCACTCTGTCCATGCTCAGAGGTGATGCCCCAAACTAACAAAGGAAGACTCGCTTCTGCCCAGGATAAGGGACTCTGCTCATGCTCAGAGGCGATGGCATTGGGGAGTTGCAACCACGGCAAAGTTGACTTGCTTCTGACCAGGATCAGGCACTCTGCCCATGCCCAGACGTGTTGCCCCAAAGTAACCAAAGGCAGTTTTGCTTCTGCCCAGGATCGGGGCACTCTGCCCATGCTCCGAGGAAATGAAATGCCCTTGGGGAGTGACCGACCCAGCAAAGCCAAGGAAAGCAAACTCCCTTCGGCCCAGGATGGAACACTCTGCCCATGCTCAGAGGACACACCCTTGGGGAGCGGGTGGCCACAGCAAAGTGGACTTGCTTCGGCCCAGGCGGTCGGGGCACTCTGCCCATGCCCAGAGGCGATCCTTCTGCCCAGCGTCGAGGCACTCTGCCCATGCCCAGAGGCGATCCTTCTGCCCAGCGTCGAGGCACTCTGCCCATGCCCAGAGGCGACCCTCGGAGCGGAAGCCTCGCGCCCGCTGGGTGGCCGAGCCGAGAGACTTTAGCCGGGCCAGGCGGGCGCTCTGCACGTCCTCAGAGACCCGCCGCCGAGCCTTTGCAACTTGCAGGAAGCGGCTGGCAGCGCCCGGAGCCGGCCCTCCTCCTGCCTTCCTGCTTGCCTGCCGCGAGGCGTGGCCGGAGGGGCCGCCTGCGAGGAGGAGCCGGTGCCGGTGGGCGGCCGAGGAGGAGGAGGAGGAGGAAGGACGGGCTGCCGTGGAGCAGGCCGCCGGTCGTCGCCAGCCCCGCCGCACAGCCGCCGCCGCCGCCGCCGCTGCCCATCGCGGAGTCCGGAGGGCTCCAGCGCCAGCCGCCCCAGCCAGCCCGCCGGCCCGCAGCCAGCCTCCTTCCCGGCCCCCGCAGGAGAGAGGTACCGCGGCGGCCCCCCCCCCGAGGGGCAAAACACGGGCAGGGGTCCTCCTCCTCCTCCTTCTCTTGGGCTGGGGAGGGGTCTCGCTTGGCACCCTTTTCCTCCTCCTTCCCCAGCGGCCCAGATCTCGGAGGGAGGGGGGCTTGTCTAGCCCCCCCGCCCGCTTCCAGCTAATTGGGGAGGGGGTTGCAGAGAACGACCCCCCCTCTTTTCCCCCTCCTCCTCCTCCTTACTGGGGAGGGGGTCTCCCTTAATGCCCCCCTCCTTCCCCACCGGCCCAGATCTCGGAGAGGGGGGGGGCTTGCTCAGCCGGAGAGGCAAAGCCCCCCAACCCGCTTCCAGCTCATTGGGGAGGGGGTTGCAGAGAACGACCCCCCTCTTTTCCCCCTCCTCCTCCTTCCTGGGGAGGGGTCTCCCTTAATCCCCCCTCCTCCTTTCCCCGCCGTCCCAGATCTCGGAGGGGGGGGCTTGCTCAGCCTGAGAGGCAAAGCCCCCCAACCCGCTTACAGCTAATTGGGGAGGGGGTTGCAGAGAACGACCCCCCCTTCTTTCCCCCTCCTCCTCCTTCCTGGGGAGGGGTCTCCCTTAATCCTCCCTCCTTCTTCCCCGCCGTCCCAGATCTCGGAGGTGGGGGGGCTTGCCCAGCCGGAGAGGCAAAGACCCCCCCCCAACCCGCTTCCAGCTAATTGGGGAGGAGGTTGCAGAGAACGACCCCCCTCTTTTTCCCTCCTCCCTCCTGGGGAGGGGTCTCCCTTCCCTCTCCCCTTCCTCCTTCCCCACCGGCCCAGATCTCGGAGGGAGGGGGCTTGCCCAGCCGGAGAGGCAAAGACCCCCTAACCCGCTTCCAGCTAATTGGGGAGGGGGTTGCAGACAACGACCCCCCTCTTTTTCCCCTCCTCCTCCTTCCTGGGGAGGGGGTCTCCCTTAATCCCCCCTCCTTCCTCGCTGTCCCAGAAATCGGAGAGCTTGCCCGGCTGGGGGCTAATTGGGGAGGGGGGGTTGCAGAGAACGACCCCCTCTTTTCCCCCTCCTCCTCTCTCCTGGGGAGGGGTCTCCCTTCCCTCTCCCCTTCCTCCTTCCCTACCGTCCCAGATCTCGGAGGGGGGGGGCTTGCCCAGCTGGAGAAGCAGACCCCCCCAACCCGCTTCCAGCTAATTGGGGAGGGGGTTGCAGAGAACGACCCCCCCTCTTTTCTCCTCCTCCCTCCTGGGGAGGGGGTCTCCCTTCACACACCCCCTCCCCGATCTCGGAGAGGGGAGCTCGCCCAGCCGGGAAAGCCAGCCCCCCCCCCAACCCGCTTCTAGCTAATCGGGGAGGGGGCTGCCTAGAAGCCCCCCCCTCTTTTTCTCGCCTTCCCTTCCCTCCTTCCTCGGCGGCTCTTTTTCCTCCGCGCCCCCCCCCCTTTTTTTTTCTCTCCCTGGCTCAGCAGATGGCCTTGTTATTGACTCTCCAGCCGCCTTCTCCAACCGGGCGCCCTCTGCGCGCCTTAGGGCCGCGACCCCGCTGGACTCGCGGCCGGCAGCCTGGCGCACCTGGAGAGCTGCCGGTTGGGGAGGATTTCCATTTGACCGAGTTTTTCAGCCCCCTCCCCTTGCTCAGATCCTGCAAAGGGATCGATAACCTGCTTGCCCGGGGCGCCTTAGCAATTCAGAGACCCTTCCCACGTATTTCAGGCAGCGGGTGGGTGGTATATTCACCCACCCAGCTCTCATTTTTAGGGATTAAAATTGAGGCGGGGGGGGGGAGTGTAGAGTCGGTAATTCAGCTGGGCTGAAGCTACCTCCCACCCACCCCCAATTTGCAGGATGTGCCTTTTGGGGTGTGCTGCTCCCCCCTGACCATCATTTTAAATTGGGGAGGGGGGGGTGAAGCAAGAATTCTAGTGATTAGTTGTTAGCAGCAGCTACCCCCTCCCCTTAATTCTGAGGTCAGCCTGGTGCAGGCAAGTGCTTCATTGAAAATACACAAGGGTTGTTGGAGGCGTGAATGTTTTGCATTGTCTCCCGCTCGGTGTGTGTGTGTGTGTGTGCAAATTTAAGAAGCAGTTGATTGCACGGAGTTACATTTGTGTGTGTGTGTGTGTGTGTGTAATTGCATCCGGCTACTTCCCCTCTGTTTTCCAAAGGGGTACCTCTTTTCTCTCACTGGCCTCAGTTTCCCAACCGTAATTACAGGATTATTTCCCCTTGCACCTGTCTGAGTGAGTTTCAGGAATGGCACCGTTCCCAGCTCTTTCCTGGAGAAGAAAAACCTATCTGATCCTTCCTATTTATGAATTGCCCCCTAATATTGATATTCCCCCCCCCCAAATGTCACGACGAAATAAAGCTGCAACAGACAGCGTGCCTCCGAGCTGTGAAATTCTGTGGGAATTTTGAAACCCAAATCAGACGAAAATACTTTTATTTTATTTTATTTTTTTATAAAACCAGGCATCCGAGAGGCATTTTGAACCGAGACTGGCCCTGGAGGCTTCAGAGGCAATTTTTTTTTTTTTAAAAAAAAGGCAATAAGCAGAATTTTTACAACTCTCTGGGGCTACGGTGGGGGTTTTCAGCTCCTGTTTCCAGGTGTATCTCAACTTGCAGCTTCCCCCCCCCCAAAAAAAGGTAGATTGAAGCCGCTCCTGGATTAACGTGTAAAATTGCTGATTGTGCTGCCTTTCCAGCCTTCCTATAAATATTTTATTTCCAGCTATGGCCATTCGGGAGATGCCGAGCACAGTGGATGCGTGGGTGGCTTCCCACATGCCCTCCCCCCACCCCTTTTTTTTTTTTTTTTGCAGTGTGGAAAGATGGATAGAAGGGAATCTGCAAACAAAGCCTTTCTCTCCTCTTTGGCTCTCCCTCCTCCCTCTCCCCTCCCTCACTTACATCAGGGGAGGGGAGGTCCTTGCTGGTTTTAGCTGCATCAGTCTGGCTGGCTTTGTGTTGAGCCAAGTGTGCTATCTGGGTCTCCTGTAGTTTTTATGTGTCAGTGGAACTGTTCCAGAAAAAGCATCTCCCTCTTTCTGCTTAAAACTGCTGATGTCCATAAAGAGCAGTTTAATTCAGTTTAAGCAGAGAGAGAGAGAGAGAAAATGGGTTGTAGAGAAAAGAAATCTATTGATATCTATCTATCTATCTATCTATCTATCTATCTATCTATCTATCTATCTATCTGTCTGTCTGTCTATCATCTATCTATCTGTCTGTCTGTCTGTCTGTCTGTCTATCATCTATCTATCTGTCTGTCTGTCTATCATCTATCTATCTACCTACCTGCCTACCTACCTATGATCTGTCTGTTTGTCTATCTATCTATCTATCTATCTATCTATCTATCTATCTATCTATCTATCTATCTATCTATCTATCTATCTATCTATCCATCCAGTGCTTATTTTCTAAAAAAAAAAAAAAAAGGTGCCGGAATTCACACACATCATACAACCCGCCTTGCCTACCCTACAAGGTTCCATCCAAAAAAGGTGCTGGAACTCCGTTCTGGGCATTCTATGAGAAAAAAAGCCCTGTATCTATCTGTCTGTCTGTCTGTCTGTCTGTCTATCAGCTGTCTGTCTGTCTGTCTCTATCTACCTACCTTCCTACCTACCTACCTGTCTATGATCTGTTTGTCTATCTGTCTATCATCTGTCTATCTATTTGTCTATCTGTCTATCATCTACCTACCTACCTACCTACCTACCTACCTACCTATCTAACTACCTACCTATCTATGATCTGTCAGCTTGTCTATCTATCTGTCTATCATCTGTCTGTCTATCTAGCTATTTGTCTGTCTGTCTATCTGTCTATCATCTACCTACCTACCTACCTATCTATCTATCATCCAGGTCATGGTTGTCCCAAAGTTGCTTTTTTTTTTCTTCCCCAAAATCAATTGGACATTCTTGATTTTTTTTCCCCTTGAAAACATTTCACTTCTCATCCAAGAACTAAATTGTTTTGGATGAGAAGCGAAATGTTCTGAAAAAAAAAAAAAAAACAAGACAGTCCAGTTGCCTTTTGGAAGAAAAAAAAAAAAAAAGCACCTCCGGGATGTTCAGGAGAAGAGTTTTTGCGAGATACATTTCTTTATGCTCAGCTCTGAAGAAGCTAAGCAAGGAGAGAAGCCACCTGGAATTAAGGAGAAACTTCCCTAACAGCGTGTTGCTAACTTAACAACTGCAGCGAAGTTCATAAACTGGGGCAAAACTCCCTTAACGGCTGTCTCCCGTAGCAGTGGAAATTTTGGGTCGTAAACTGAGGACTATCTGTAACTTCCAAAGCAATGCCGCAGAGAAATTGGCTTCAGAATCAGTGTGGGCCAGAGGGAGCCATTAAACTGTGCTGCAGTTTAAATTATGCCCTGGGTGAAGTGTGGCTGGTGATATTTATGATCTGCTAAGTGAGTTTCGGTAGATCGGCCTGACAATTGTCACAACTTGAGGACTGCCTGTATTCTAGCGATACCAACATTTATATGTTGTTTGTATGCTCAAAGCACTGTGATTGCTTGCTTGCTTTCTTTCCCCCCCCCCCGCTGAATTTTCTTTTCTACTTTTTATTTTTTTTAACTCCTGGGACAACTGTTGGCAAAGGTCATTTAGGATGGTGACCTCCTCACTATCCTGTTTTGCCCCAAATTGGACATTTTTGCCCTATTTTGACAAGTTTCTGGGCATGTGTTAGGGCTTGATGGGACTTCTTTGGTAGCCTGGGCCCTGGAGAGAAAGGCAGAGGAGAAGAGAGCCGAAACAGGAGTAGACAAAATGAGTAATTTTGATACAGGGATGGGGAACTTTCCTCTCTGGGACAGGAATGTCAACCAGAGAGGGTCAGAAAAGTCAAGATGGCCGCCGTTCGCTCAAAACAACTATGTGGGGAAAGGGGCGGGGCTTTGTTTGGCTGCCATCTTGGCTTTTGTTGATGGGGCCCTGTGGATATGCCTTTTCGCTGGGGCTGCTAAAGGCTGCCCGCCATTTTATCACAAGTGGACTTCGACTCCCAGAATACCCCTTGCTGCAAGGGGTATTCTGGGAGTCGAAATCCACCCGTCTCAAAATGGCTAAGCTTGGGAAAAACTGCTCTAAGTTTGCTGCGGAGGGAAGGTACCCCTTCAAATCAAGGGGAAAAAAATGGTCTGGTTTGTATATATTCACACATTTTCAAGTGCAAATGATAGGCTGTCCTTGACTTAGGACCACCATCCTTGAGCCCAAAATTTATGTTGCTAAGTGAAACATTTGTTAAACGAGTTTTGCCCATTTTTTTTTACCTTTCTTGCGACAGTTAATTCAATCATTGCCGTTGTTAAGTTAATAACCCGTTTGTTAAGTGAATCTGGCTTCCCCCATTGACTTCGCTTGTCAGAAATTTGCAAAAGGGGATTACTATCACGGCGACCGTCATAACTATGAGCCAGTGGCCAAGCACCTGAATTTGGATCAGATGACCATGGAGATGGATACTGCAGTGGTTGTTAAGTATGAAAATGGTCAGTGCCATTGTAACTTTGAACGGTCACTAAAGGAGCTGTTGTAATTCAAAGGCTATGTTTATTTTTCCTTCTTCTTCCTGGCCTTAAGATCATTTATTGCAGTTAGTTGCTAGGTATCCAACTCTATTCAGCCCCATTTTGAGGCTATTGAATTGACCTAGATTTGTAGATCTGGGGTTTGTTCAAGATATGAAACTGCAAGGAAAAAAACGATCAGCGTGTTTGCCTACTTTTTAAATGTCATTAAGATTTTGTTGTGTGGTAATAGCCAAGAAAGCATAATGCTAAAATGCTTTACTAAGCAGTAGGCAGAAGAATACTTCTGATTTTATCTGTTGTTTTTTTTCAACTGGAAAATACGATTTTTTTTTTAAATTTTGCCCTGTCTGTACCATTTGTTATTCTCATTGTTTTAGTCCAGACTGCTCATTTTAGGTTTTTTAAAATTACCTTAACTATTCTAATATTTCTGGGTACTTTTTTTTGCAGATTTTTTATGCTGCCCAGAGTCTTTTGGAATGGGAGGCCATATCTAATCTAACAAATTCTTTTACTTCAGTTCAACTAATTAAACCATGCATGAATTAATTAAAAGTCTGGCAACAGACAATACCCGCCTGCAAAAAATATTTGTGATTTGCCCAAGAGGATTTTTTTTTTAAAAAAATTCCCATTTGAATCTATTGTTGTTATGATAAGAGAAGAAAACAAAACTTTTTTGTTCTCAGTTCCTTCACTGCGCTGTGTAATTTTATTTTAACTTCTGCTGTCTGCAAAAGAGGAAAAAAAGTTCAAGCCCTCTTTTCTTTATTTTGTTTTGGCTGAAAGTTGTATGTTTTGCTGATGGAATGCCCCAAGGACATTTCCTGACTAATGGTGTGCCACCACAGGTTTCAATATTTTAACGGTTAATTTTAAAAGGTTAATTGGCACCATTCGTCCATCCATCCTTTGTTTGTTTGTTTTTTCTTTTCCTTTAATACAGCACCAATGTTTTAGAAATGTTGAACTGGTCAAATGGCCCATCTAATCTTTTGTGTTGGATAATGATCCATCCTTTATGTTGGGAAGTGTTTATGTTCTGGTGCATTTTTGTCTCAACCTGATACTTCACTTGAGTGAAAGAGGTTTTGGAATCCTGATTACTGAGAAGTGAGATTGAAGTTGTTTTTTTTGGAAGATCTGCATTGGACATGTCTTGGAGATACCTGCCATTGGAGTGCAAAGTGTTTCAAATTGAATTACACCTAGTCCTCAACTTACAATAGCTCATTTAGTGACTGTTCAGAGTTACAACGGCGTTCAAAAAAGTGACTTACGATTGTTTTTCACACTTGCAAACTTTGAAGCATCGCCGTGATCGTGTGATCACAATTCAGATGCTTGGCAACGGGTTCATACTTACGACCGTTGCAGTGTCCTGGGGTCACGTGATCCCCTTTTGCGATCTTCCCACAAGCAAAGTCAATGGGGAAGCCAGATTCGCTTAATAACCGTGCTGCCAACTTATCAACTGCAGTGATTCACTTAACAACTGTGGCAAGAAAGGACATAAAACAGGGTAAAACTCCCTGAACAGATGCCTCACTAAACAGAAATTTGGGGTTCCGTTGTAATCCTGAATCGAGGATTTACCTGTAAATGCAATTTGCAAAATGCTTCTGCGGCTCTGTCCACTTAAGCAGGCCTGAACGTTTATAGAATACAGAATAACAGAGTTGGAAGGGACATTGAAGGTCTTCTAGTCCAACCCCTTACACCAGAGGTAGGCAACCTTGGCTCTTTTATGACTCGTGGACTTCAACTCCCAGAATTCCTGAGCCAGCCATGCTGAGGGGAAAGAGGTTTCCAAGCTGAGCATTGCTGGCTGAGGAATTCTGGGAGTCGAAGTCCACGAGTCATAAAGCGGCCTAGGCCTAGGCCAGAGGTAGGCAACTTTGGCTCTTTTATGACTCGTGGACTTCAACTCCCAGAATTCCTGAGCCAGCCATGCTGAGGGGAAAGGGAGAGTTTTTAAGCTGAGCCATGCTAGCTCAGGAATTCTGGGAGTTGAAGTCCACGGGTCATAAAAGAGCCAAGGTTGCCTATCCCTGCCTTACACCATTATTACAAATGGGTGTCCAATCTCTTCTTAAAAACCTCCAGTGATGGAGCATCCACAACTTCTGGAGGGAAGCCTGATTAATTGTTCCCACAGTCAGAAAATTTCTCCTGAATTCTAGGTTGGTTCTCTCTTTGATGAGTTTTCATCTGTTACTTCTTGTCTTCACCTTAGGTCAGGGGTCTTCAAACTTGGCCCTTTTATGACTTGTGGACTTCAACTCCCAGAATTCCTCAGCCAGGTACACTGGCTGAGGCATTCTGGGAGTTGAAGTCCACTCCTCTTAAAAGTCTATATCAGGGGTCTTCAAACTTGGCCCTTTTATGACTGGTGGACTTCAACTCCCAGAATTCCTCAGCCAGGCACACTGGCTGAGGCATTCTGGGAGTTGAAGTCCACTCCTCTTAAAAGTCTATATCAGGGGCCTTCAAACTTGGCCCTTTTATGACTGGTGGACTTCAACTCCCAGAATTCCTCAGCCAGGCATGCTGGCTGAGGAATTCTGGGAGTAGAAGTCCACCAGTCATAAAAGGGCCGAGTTTAAAGACCTCTGCCTTAGGTGCTCTGAAGAATAGGTTGACCCCTTCTTCTTTGCGGCAGCCCCTCAAATATTGGAAGGCTGCTATCATGCCTGCCTTAGTCTTTCTCTCCTGAGCTTTTACAGAATAACAGAGTTGGAAGGGACCTTGGAGGTCTTCTAGTCCAACCCCCTGCTCAGGCAGGAAACCCTATACCGTTCCGGACAAATGGCTGTCCAGCCTCTTCTTAAACTGAACTGAACTGCTATTTTTTTCTGCTATTTATTCTGAACTGAGTTGCTATTTCTTTTTTCCTATTGCGTAAGGGAACACAAAAAGCTATTTTTTTCCCCCCAGAAAGAGACAGTGTCAACACAATTCATGTTGTCGGTTCTGAAACCTGGCACGTGAGATGCGATGACAAAGCAGAGGGGAAAACACCACTAAAATGCTAACTCAACATGAAAGAATGAAGAAGGCTGCTCAGGTTTCTCTTCTTCTTTTCACGGCTGAACCAAAACATCCAACGAGAAATGAGTTTTGGATTTTGGACCTGCCAGCTTTTCCACATCTGTGGCTTAAATTGGGTCTCCTGTGATGTTGAATGTCGAGAGATTGATTTATGAGGAGCATTTTGCTTTAAAAGCAATGTATCTGCCACCTCTTCCTCCATCTTGTAGCTGCAGGGGTGGGGAACTAGGGGCCCTTTATGATTGTGGACTTCAACTCCCAGAATTCCTGAGCCAGCATGGGGAATTATGGCCCCTTCATGACTTGTGGACTTCAACTTCCAGAATTCCTGAGCCAGCATGGGGAATTATGGCCCCTTCATGACTTGTGGACTTCAACTCCCAGAATTCCTGAGCCAGCATGGGGAATTATGGCCCCTTCATGACTTGTGGACTTCAACTCCCAGAATTCCTGAGTCAACATGGGGAATTATGGCCCCTTCATGACTTGTGGACTTCAACTCCCAGAATTCCTGAGCCAGCATGGGGGATCTATGGCCCCTTCATGACTTGTGGACTTCAAGTCCCAGAGTTCCTGAGCCAGGATTGTCCTGGGGTCGCGTGATCTCCTTTTGTGACCTTTTGACAAGCAAAGTCAATGGGGAAGCCAGATTCATTTACCAACCTGGTTACTAACTTAACAGCTGCAGTGATTCAATTAACAACTGGGGCACGAAAGGTCGTAAAATGAGGCAAAACTCAACACATTTTTCAGTTAGCAACGGACATTTTGGGCTCCACTGGGGTTGTAGGTTGAGGATTATTATTAAGCTTTCTAGGGCAACACCATTTGAGGGAAATTTCAAAGACTACTGGAAGCTGGACCAAAACAGGTCTCTTTTTGAAAGGAGGCAAAAAAGACACCTCAGGACAGAAGAGAGATTTACAGAAGGAAAAAAAACGTGGCCTATTAAAATGCAAATGCCAGACCGCCAAAAGGGAAACAACACAATTAAGGGATGGATTATATTGCCAAGTGTGATGGCTGCCGCCAAGAGTTCAGCAGCCTTTGCATTGGAGATGATTACCTAATCAGATAACAGGCAGGTTAATATCTTTGCAATCAGAAGAAAAAGCTGTTTTTCTCCAGGACATGAAAAGCTGCTCTTTCAGAAGACAAGGGCCTTCAAAGGAAAGAGTCTTTCAATCAGAATAGAGCTGGAAGGGGCCTTGGAGGTCTTCTAGTCCACCCCTCCTCCCCTGTACCAGCAGGAGAACCCTATACTATTTCAGACAAAGAGCTGTCCAGTTTTTTTTTTTTAAAAAAAAGCCTCCAGTGATGAAGCACCCACAACTTCTGGAGGCAAGTTGTTCCACTGGTTAATTGCCCTCACTGTTAGGAAGTTTCTCTTTAGTTCCCGATTGCTTCTCTCCTTGATTAGTTTCCATCCATTGTTTCTTGTCTTTGTCTTCTTGTTGCTCTGAAAGTTGACCCTCTCTTCTTTGTGGCAGCCCCTCAAATACTGGAATGCTGCTATCGTGTCCCCCATAGACTACCCATACCCAACCGTTCTTCATATGTTTTTGTCTCCAGGCCTTTTAATCATCTTAGTTGCTCTTCTCTGCTCTTTTTCCAAAGTCTCAACATCTTCTTTGTTAAGTCTGGGGTGACCAAGACTGGATGCCGTATTCCAGGTGTGGCCTTACTAGGGCTTTATAAAGCGGTGCTAATACTTCACGTGATTTGGATTCTACGCCTCTGTTTATACTACCCAGGATTGTATTAACTCTTTTGGCTGCCGTCACACACGGCTGGCTCAGGTTTAAGTGATCGTCCACTAGGACTCCAAGGTCCCTCTCACGGGGACTGTTTTCATGGGAAGGCATTAAACCAGGGGTCTTCGACCTTGGCCCTTTTATAACTTGTGGACTTCAACTCCCAGAATTCCTCAGCCAGCGTTAAGAGAGGCAGAGGGAAACTTTGCCCAGGAATTTGGAGAGGCCGGCTGCGGAATTCTGGGAGTTGAAGTCCGCAAGGTTGGGACGTGTCTGCTGTAAAGCATTCCAGACAATCCTCGCCTGAAGACCACAGTGGAGCCCAGAATTTTTGTTGCTAAGTGAGACATTTATTCCGTGACTTTTGCCCCATTTGACAACCTTGCTTGCCATAGTTGTCAAGGGAATCACTGCCGTCGATAACTTCGTAACACGTTTGTTAAGTGAATCGGGCTTTCCCCCCATTGCCTTTATTTGTCAGGTCGCAAAAGGAGATCTCTGTCTGTCTGTCTGTCTGTCTATCATCTATTTATCTACCTACCTACTTACCTATGATCTGTCTGTCTGTCTATCTTCTATCTATCTTCTCCCTCTTTTCTCATCTCTCTCTCACTCTATCTGTCTATATCTATCTACTCTCTTTCTCTCTCTCTCTTTTCCTCTCTGTCTGTCTGTCTATCTATCTTCTATCTTCTCTCTCTTTTCTCATCTCTCTCTCACTCTGTCTATATCTATCTATTCTCTTTCTCTTTTCCTCTGTTTGTCTGTCTATCTATCTTCTATCTTCTCTCTCTTTTCTCATCTCTCTCTCACTCTAGCTATCTGTCTATATCTATCTATTTCTCTCTTTTCCTGTCTGTCTGTCTGTCTGTCTGTCTGTCTGTCTATCTATCTATCTATCTATCTATCTATGTCATCTGGCTATCTCTCTCTCTCTCTCTCCTCTAGTTATCATCTATCTATCTATCTATCTATCTATCTATCTATCTATCTATCTATCTATCTATCTATCTATTTTCTCTAGTTATCATCTATATCTATTTTTTAGTTATCATCTATCTATCTATCATCTGTCTATCTATCTATCTATCTATCTATCTATCTATCTATCTATCTATCTATCTATCTATCTATCTATCTATCTCTATTTTCTCTCTAGCTTCCAATCCATCCATCTATCTATCTATCTATCTATCTATCTATCTATCTATCTATCTATCTATCTATCTATCTATCTTCTCTCTCTCTCTCCCTCTCTCCCCCCATCTGTCCCCCCCACCAGTGGGGCAGCTAAAGGTTGCTATCCTAGGCTGTCTTTGATACAATTTTAAAAAGGGGGCCATTAAGAATTAAGTAGCAGAGAGTCCCAACATTGCTGAACATGCTGGTCTTTGAAAGCAGTTTTCCCTTTCAGCTCTCAGTGGCCTTGAAAAGAGAAGGACGGCATGAAAAGAGCCGGGCTCCTTCCGATCTTTCTCTGGGTTGGTAGCTTTTCATTCTCCTGGAACAAAAAAGATTTTGCTTTGACCAAAAGAAAACCCTTCGGTGGATTGGGGTTACTTCCTTTCTCTCCCCCCCGGTTCTCCTATCCAAAGGAAGACAGGAGACTTTATTCATTTATTCATGTGCAAATGTTTCATCCTTTTTTATTTATTTTTTGATAAAGGGAATAATAGCAAACCATTCATTTGCTGCTTCTCGAGTTGGTTCATTGGTTGCTTTCACAGGTCCAGATTTTATAGACTTTGCAGCAAATTAGGAAAAGAAAGGGGAGGAAGGAAGGAAGGAAGTTAAAACAGGGAGGGAGGAAATGTAGAAGGAATGAAAACAGAAGGGAAGGGGACAGAGGGATGAAGGGGAGGAAGAAAAGGAAAGAAATTAAAACAGTAGAGAAAGGAAGGAAGGGAGGGAGGGAAAGAAGGAAGAAAAGAAGGGGAGGGGATAGAGGGATGAAGGAAGGAATGGGAAGGAAGAAAGAAGGATGTTAAAAGAGGAAAGGCAGGGAGAAAGGAAGAGAAAGGAGAATGGAAGGGGACCGATGAAGGAAAGAAAGGGAAGAAAGAAGGAAGGTAGGAAGGAAGTTAAAAGAGAAGGGAGGAAGGAAGGGAAGAAGATAGGAAAGGGACAGGGAAGAAGGAAGGAAACAGGGAAGGAAAAGGAAGTGAGTAAGGAAGTTAAAAGAGAAGGGAGGAAGAAAGGAAGGAAGGAAAAGAGAAAAGAAAGAAGACAGAAGGAAGGGCTAAGGGAAGACGAAGGAAGGAAAGAAAGAAAGATCAAGGCAGGCAGGCTAGAAGGAAGCAAGGAAGGAAAGCAGTTTATGGTCGCCAGCTTTTTCTGAAATATTTTCCTGTCCAGGGCAGCGTCTTGGACAAAACCCTCCTTCTCAGAGTTGAGAAGCTGATGTGCATAAAGAAAATGCTCAGCTTTTGTTGTTGCTGTTGTTGTTGTTGTTCTTTCTGATGTTTTGTCTGCTCTCTCCCCATCCTCTTTGAACAAGAATTTGAGGGATCCTGGATTGTTTTCCTGTAGACTTTTCCAACTCTTACTCAACTTCTGCAGTCGGATAAAAATAGAACTTGATTCTTGGCCTTGCAATAAACTAGATCTTCTTTGTTACTGGGCTGTCTTGGGTGTCTGGGGGGGGGGAAGCATTCTTATCTCCCCAGATTTGTCCTTGACTCTTTGACTGCTAGCTTTGGAGTGTGTGGGTTGAGTTTCTTGAACAACAACAAAAAAATTGCTTCCTTACTCTGGATCAGGGGTCTTCAGACTTGGCCCTTTGATGACTTGTGGACTTCAACTCCCAGAATTCCTGAGCCATGAGGAATTCTGGGAGTTGAAGTCCACGAGTCATCAAAGGGCCAAGTTGGAAGACCCCCGATATAGATTTTAAGAGGAGTGGACTTCAACTCCCAGAATTCCTCAGCCAGCATGCCTGGCTGAGGAATTCTGGGAGTTGAAGTCCACGAGTCATCAAAGGTCCAAGTTTGAAGACCCCTGATATAGACTTTAAGAGGAGTAGACTTTCAACTCCCAGAATTCCTCAGCCAGTGTGCCTGGCTGAGGAATTCTGGGAGTTGAAGTCCACGAGTCATCAAAGGGCCCAGTTTGAAGACCCCTGCTCTGGATGAACCTCTGCCCTGGTTTCCACTTCTTGAAGTGGTTCTTAGTTACCTACCAAGAACTCTCTGAAATCCTGAAGCATCCATTGAGGGCCATCTCCATATTTTCATGTAATAACGGAACAACAGAGTGGGAAGGGATCTTGGAGGTCTTCCAGTCCAACCCTCTTCTCAGGCAGGAAACCCTACCATACCCATTCCAGACAAATGGTTGCCAAGCTCTTCTTAAAAACTTCCAGTGTTGGAGCATTCACAGCTTCTGAAGGCAAGCCGTTCCACTGATTAACTGTTCCGCTGATTAATTTGTTTTCTGAGATCAGACTGTCTCCTCATCTAGAGAAAAGTAAGGTTTTTACCCTTAGCCAAGAAAAATCAAATGTATAGATGCAGATTAGGTGAAACCTGGCTCTAGTGCAGTGGTTCTCAACCTTTCTAATGCCACGACCCCATAATACAGTTTCCCATGTTGTGGTGACCCCTAACCACTTATACATCACTGGGTGCCAGGGGCGTGGCCAAAGAAAAGGGGAAAAAAATGGCGGACAGCCTTGTTTGGCGACCCCCGTGAAATGGTCGTTTGATCCCAAATGGGGTCCCGACCCACAGGTTGAGTACCACTGACCTATGGCATTAACTCTAAAAGGGATCTTGGAATCCCAGTGGATGATCCCTTAAACAGGAGCCAGCCGTGTACTGCAGCTGCCAAAAAGGCCAACACAATGCTAGGCTGCATTATCAGAGGGATAGAATCAAGATCACGCGAAGTGTTAATACCCCTTTACAAGGCCTTGGCAAGGCCACACTTGGAATACGGCATCCAGTTTTGGTCACCACGATGTAAAAAAGATGTTGAGACTCTAGAAAGAGTGCAGAGAAGAGCAACAAAGATGATCAGGGGACTGGAGGCTAAAACATATAAGGAATGGCTGCTGGAATTGGGTATGTCTAGTTTAATGAAGAGAAGGACGAGGGGGGGACAGGATAGCAGTCTTCCAGTATCTCAGGGGCTGCCCCAAAGAAGAGGGAGTCAAGCTATTGTCCAAAGTGCCTGAAGGCAGGAGAAGAAGCAACGGATGGAAACTAACCAAAGAATGAAGCAACCTGGAACTAAGGAGAAACTTCCTGACAGTTAGAACAATTCATTAGTGGAACAACCTGCCTCCAGAAGCGGTGAATGCTCCAACACTGGAAGTTTTTAAGAAGAGACTGGACAGCCGTTTGTCTGAAATGGTATAGGGTTTCCTGCCTGAGCAGGGGGTTGGACTAGATGACCTCCAAGGTCCCTTCCAACTTTATCATCATCATTATTATTACTATTGTTGAGACTCTGGAAAGAGTGCAGAGAAGAGCAAAAGAGATGATTAAGGGACTGGAGGCTAAAGCATATGAAGAACGATTGCAGGAATTGTGTGTGTCTGGTCTAGTGAAAAGAAGTACTAGGAGTAACATAATAGCAGTCTTTGAATTAGTTTGACCCCCCCCCCCCCAAAGAAGAGAGGATCAACCTATTTTCCAAAGTGCCTGAAGGCAGGACAAAAAAACAGTGGATGGAAACGAATCAAGGAGAGACCTAACATAGGGCTAAGGAGAAATTTCCTGACAGTTAGAAAAAAATTAACCAGTGGAACAACCTGCCTCCAGAAGTTGTGGGTGCTCCAACATTGGAGGTTTTCAAGAAGAGATTGAACAGCCATTCTCAAATGGTAGAGGGTCTTCTGCCTGAGAAGGGGGTTGGACTAGATGACCTCCAAGGTCCCTTCCAGCTCTGTTTATTCTGTTACAAGAGTCCAGAGGCAGAGTCTTCTCCAAAGTTCTGATTCATGCTTTTAAGTGATCGAAGCTGCTTTGGACGTGAGTGACTGCTGGCCATATGCCCATGGGCTTTGTGGGTTTTTCAAAGAGCCCTCTGCTTCCTAATAAGTTTATTAAATTATTTTGGAGAGTGGAGTGTTAAGGAATGAAAAATAACTTTGTTGTAAATCAGCTTCCCTGGCTCTGTTTTACTCCAAGGGAATGTGTAAAGTTTGGCTAAAAATATTATTTGCCACGCAAGTCTCTTTTACGGTGGGAACCTAAAGTTGTGAAGACAACTGGCAAGTCTGTTATTTGGGGAGGTTTTGAGCTTTGTTACCGTCTAAAAAGCTGCCTTCTCATCATACATTCCCAAGGTTATAAAAAGTACAGAAAAGGAGGAGGGAATAGTAATTTAACGAAATTAAAAGTATGTAATTTAAAAAAAAAAAACAGAAATAGAAATATATCTAAATTTGGGTTACACCAAGAACACTCCCAGTCTCCTGGTGATTGGCCCAAAGTCACCCAGACGGCTTTCATGCTGAAGGCGGGACTAAAACTCCCAGTCTTCTGGTGATTGGCCCAAAGTCACCCAGACGGCTTTCATGCTGAAGGCAGGACTGAAACTCCCAGTCTTCTGGTGATTGGCTCAAAGTCATCCAGCTGGCTGTCATGCTTAAGGCGGGACTAGAACTCACCATCTCCTGGTGATTGGCCCATAGTCACTCACCTGGATGTCACGCCTAAGGTGGGACTAAAACTCACTGTCTCCTGGTGATTGGCCCAAAGTCACTCATCTGGCTGTCACGCCTAAGGCCGGAGTAGAACTCACCATCTTCTGGTGATTGGCTCAAAGTCATCCAACCAGCTTTCATGCCGAAAGCGAGACTAAAACTCCCAGTCTCCTGGTGATTGGCCCAAAGTCATTCAGCTGGCTGTCATGCCTAAGGCGGAACTAGAACTCACCATCTCCTGGTGATTGGCCCATTGTCACTCACCTGGATGTCATGCCTAAGGCGGGACTAAAAGTCTCAGTCTCCTGGTGATTGGCCCAAAGTCATCCAACCAGCTTTCATGCCGAAAGCGAGACTAAAATTCCCAATCTCGAGCCAGCCATGCTGAGGGGAAAAGGAGAGGTTTCCAAGCTGAGCCATGCTGGCTCAGGAATTCTGGGAGTTGAAGTCCACGAGTCATAAAGTGGCCTAGGCCAGGGGTAGGCAACCTTGGCTCTTTTATGATTCGTGGACTTCAACTCCCAGAATTCCTGAGCCAGCCATGCTGAGAGGAAAGGGAGAGTTTCCAAGGTGAGCCATGTTGGCTCAGGAATTCTGGGAGTTGAAGTCCACAAGTCATAAAGTGGCCTAGGCCTAGGCCAGAGGTAGGCAACCTTGGCTCTTTTATGACTGGTGGACTTCAACTCCCAGAATTCCTGAGCCAGCCATGCTGAGGGGAAAGGGAGAGGTTTCCAAGCTGAGCCAGGCTGGCTGAGGAATTCTGGGAGTTGAAGTCCACCAGTCATAAAGGGGCCACAGTTCCCCATGCTGGCTCAGGAATTCTGGGAGTTGGTCCACAAGTCATAAGGGGGCCTTAGTTCCCCACACTGGCTTGGGAATTCTGGGAGTTGAAGTCCACAAAGCATAAAGGAACCATTGTTCCCCATGCTGGCTCAGGAATTCTGGGAGTTGAAGTCCACGAGTCATAAAAGAGCCAAGGTTGCCTACCCCTGGGCCTTAGCCTCCGAAGAGCAGGGATTGTTTCCACCCTGTTGCAGCTGTGGAAAAATTAGCCTCTGTATAAACACCTTACACCGTATCCTTGCAGTTGTTTTTTTCCAGCTGTGGGGGCTTGCAAAGCTCCAGCCCAGAGGAAGATCTTCCAAGGCTTTCTGGGATCTTTCCATTTCTTTCCTCCGCTGGTGAGCAAAACCGCCACGTGGCCGCAGGAAACCCGTGGCTTATCTGAAGTCAGTTTTGTCCCTTCGTACTCTAAATATTGTCGTCATCCTTCTGGCCGATACTCCGTCGGAGAGTGGCAGAAGATATTTCCCAGCCTAGGAAGTCGATCCCAAATGGCAGAGGCCCAGTTTTTCTTCTTTCTGGTTGTTTAGAAAGCTTGAGAGCCAACAGCTGGATTCAATTGCAGATGTAAAGATTTTTTGTGCATCCGGCTTGTTTGAAAATCTTTTGACATGCTGCAGGGGCTTTCGAGACCGTCAGACATCCAGGGGTCTGATTTCATGGGGATGCTGGAAAAATGTCATTTTAAGGCACTGATTAGTAGTAGTACTAGTAGTAGTAGTAGTAGTAGTAGTAGTAATAATAATAATAATAATAGAAACAACTGGAGAAGAGAACAAAATACAAAGACCTACAAATAGAAATAGAAAGACTGTGGCAAAAGCAAGCAAGGGTAGTACCAATAGTCATAGGCTCCTTGGGTGCAGTCCCAAAACAACTGGAGCACCACTTGAACACCATTGGCATTGACAAATTCGCTATTAGTCAATTGCAAAAGGCGGCCTTGCTAGGAACTGCTTCCATCCTGCGACGATACCTGTAATACCATCAAACATCCACATCTGCCTATCCCAGGTCCTGGGTAAGGACTCGATAGGTAGACAAAATGCCAAATCCAGTCTGAACATCTGGCTGACTGTGTGATGATCCATAATAATAATACAGTTGGAAGGGACCTTGGAGGTCTTCTAGTCCAACCCCCTGCTCAGGCAGGAAACCCTATACCATTTCAGACAAATGGCTGTCCAGTCTCTTATTGAAAATCTCCAGTGTTGGAGCATTCACCGCTTCTGGAGGCAGGTTGTTCCACTGGTTAATTGTTCTCACTGTCAGGAAGTTTCTCCTTAGTTCTAGGTTGCTTCTCTCCTTGATTAGTTGCCATCCGTTGCTTCCTGTCCTGCCTTCAGGCGCTTTGGAGAATAGCTTGACTCCGTCTTCTTTGGGGCCGCCCCTGAGATACTGGAACACTGCTATCATGTCCCCCCTCGTCCTTCTCTTTATTAAACTGGACATGCTAGACATGATTCATAAAGGTGTTGTCAGTGCACGCAATGTGGCGGGTGGGGGTCAATTTTCTAGGGGGGTTCTTGGCCTTTTGCACCAGTTGCCCATGGCCCGCTACTTTTTTAGACATCAGTAAAGGGGTTTCACTTGTGCCTGTTGTTAATATTGAACAAAATATGCATTAGGAGCTGCAATCCACTGTTTGCAGGCCTTTTTTCTCATGCCCTGTCATGGTTCTTGCGGCGCGGGGGGGGGGGGCTGCTAGGAAAGCGTTGTGCATTCACCCGAGAATTGTAAAATAAAGTAAAATGAGAGTGAGTTTTTCACTGGAGGAATCAGTCTTTTCTCCTTCCCAAGCTGGCTACCTTTAACTTCCTTCCTTCCTTCCATCCTTCCTTTTTTTGACCCTTCCTTCCTTCCTTCCTTCCTTCCTTTTTCCTTTGACTTCCTTTCTCTTTGTCTCCTTCCTTCCCCTTTGATGCCTTCCTTCCTTCCTTTTTTCTTTGACTTCCTTCCTTTCTCTTTGTCTCCTTCCTTCCTTCCCCTTTGATGCCTTCCTTCCTTCCTTCCTTCCTTCCTTCCTTCCTTCTTTCCTTCCTTCTTCCCATCCTTTCTTTGACTCCTTCCTTCCTTCCTTTTTCCTTTGACTTCCTTTCTTTCTCTTTGTCTCCTTCCTTCCTTCCCCTTTGATGCCTTCCTTCCTTCCTTCTTTCCTTCCTTCTTTCCTCCCATCCTTTCTTTGACTCCTTCCTTCCTTTTTCCTTTGACTTCCTGCCTTTCTTTTTGTCTCCTTCCTTCCTTTCTTTCTTCCTTCCTTCCTTTTTCCTTTGACTTCCTTCCTTTCTCTTTGTCTCCTTCCTTCCTTCCTCTTTGATGCCTTCCTTCCTTCCTTCCTTCCTTTTTCCTTTGACTTCCTTCCTTTCTCTTTGTCTCCTTCCTTCCCCTTTGATGCCTTCCTTCCTTCCATCCTCCCTCCCTCCCTTCAACCCTCCCTCCCTCCTTCCTTCCTTCCTTCCTCTCCTTCCTTCCTTCCCTCCTTCCTCTCCCTTCCGTGCTCTTCCTCTTCTCTCCCTCCCTCCCCTTCTCCCTCCACCTCCTTTTTTTTTTTTAACAAACAATCCTTGGCTTTTCCACACAGCAAACAGAGGAAAAATCCTGTCCATCAAAATAATCTCATCTCCCCCCCCCTTTGGGGGAACAATGGACATTTTGAGACCTTTGTTGTGAGCATCAACACAACATTTCCGCTACTCCAGGATGCTTCCTGCCACCCACCGACTTAATCTCACCTTTTTTGGGGGGGGAGGGAGGGGGAAAAGTCACACTTCCCCCAAAGTCACTAGATTCCCCCTAAACCCCCCCTTTTTTAATCTAAGAAGTGGGGCTAATAAAAGGGAGGCCTTGGCTGGTGATCACTTTGCCATCCAAAATGAAAAGAATTTGAAACATCCAAGGGGCATCAAAGTCTCACCCGGGAGATACTACAGATATGCTTCCACCTGCTCCATGGCAGCTGCGTAGCTGTGCTCTCCAGGGTGAACTTGTGGTGAACTCTGCAACAGTTTGTGTCTTTCTGTGTGTGTGTGTGTGTGTGTGTGCAGGGGCAGGCAGGCCTGCATACATTCCTTCCCCCCTGAATGAGCAACAAGGATGATCAGGGGACTGGAGGCTAAAGCATATAAGGAACGGTTGCTGGAATTGGGGATGTCCAGTTTAATGAAGAGAAGGACGAGGGGGGGCAGGATAGCAGTCTTTCAGTATCTCAGGGGCTGCCCCAAAGAAGAGGGAGTCAAGCTATTCTCCAAAGCCCCTGAAGGCAGGACAAGAAGCAACGGATGGAAACTCATCAAGGAGAGAAGCAACCTAGAACTAAGGAGAAACTTCCTGACAGTGAGAACAATTAACCAGTGGAACCACCTGCCTCCAGAAGTGGTGAATGCTCCAACACTGGAGGTTTTTAAGAAGAGACTGGACAGCCATTTGTCTGTAATGGTATAGGGTTTCCTGCCTGAGCAGGGGGTTGGACTAGATGACCTCCAAGGTCCTTCCAACTTTACTATTATCTATCTATCTATCTATCTATCTATCTATCTATCTATCTATCTATCTATCTATCTATCTATCTATCTATCTATCTATCATCCATCATCTATCATCTATCTATCTATCTATCTATCTATCTATCTATCTATCTATCTATCTATCCATCTATCATCTATCTATCTATCTATCTATCTATCTATCTATCTATCTATCTATCTATGTATCATCCATCCATCCATCTATCTATCATCCATCCATCCATCCATCCATCATCTATCTATCTATCTATCTATCTATCTATCTATCTATCTATCTATCTATCATCCATCTATCATCTATCTATCTATCTATCTATCTATCTATCTATCTATCTATCTATCTATGTATCATCCATCCATCTATCTATCATCCATCCATCCATCCATCCATCCATCCATCCATCCATCCATCCATCCATCCATCCATCATCTATCTATCTATCTATCTATCTATCTATCTATCTATCTATCTATCTATCTAGTATCCTGCCTTTATTACTTTTGCAGTAAGTAACTCAAGGTGATGAAACCTATCCCAACACTCCTTCCTCATCCCAGTTTTCCCATAACAATCACCCTGTGTGGTGGGTTGGCGTGAGAGCGAGGGAGATGGGGAGGGATTGGTCCAAGGTCACCCAGCTAGCTTTATAGCCTAAAATGGGACTAGAACTCCTGGTCATTGGCTCAAAGTCTCCCAGCCGGCTTCCAACGGAGAGTTTTAAACTTTCCTTAATCGCAGACGTGGTCTTAATTCTCAAGAAAATCTGCTTCCGGATTTCCCCCCCCCCCGCCGCCCCGCCCGCCTCTTTTTCTTGCCCAAACCAGCCCAAACAATAGGATTTGAAGCCACGTAGGTGGCAAGCAGCGTCCTCAGAGTTGGCTAGCTGGTTTCTCTGTTGATGAAAAGCAGGGGAGTAATTGCCAGGCTGTTGTGTTGCGCGGTGGAAATGCAATCTGGCAGAAGAACCAGTTGCCCAGAGCAGGTGGCTGGGACACGTGTCGGTTTAATCTCCTTTGCCCAGGTGTTGATCTTCCAGTGTGAATAAAAGAAAGGTTTTCTTTCTCTCTCTCTCCTCTCTCTTTCTCTCTTTTTTCTCTCTCCTTCCTCTCTTTTCTCTCTTCTCTTTTCTCTCTTTTTCTCTTCTCTCTTTCTCTTCTCTCTCTTCTCTTTTTCTCTCTCTTTTCTCTCTTTTTCTCTTTTCTTTCTCTTTCTCTCTTTTTCTCCTCTCTTTTCTCTCTGTCTATTTCTCTTTTTCTCTTTCTCTTCTCTTTTTCTCTCTCTTTTCTCTCTTTTTCTCTTTTCTTTCTCTTTCTCTCTTTTTCTCCTCTCTTTTCTCTCTCTCTATTTCTCTTTTTCTCTTTCTCTTCTCTTTTTCTTTCTCTTTTTCTCTTTCTCTTCTTTCTTTTCTCTCTTTCTCTTTTCTCTCTCTTTTCTCTCTCTTTTTCTTTCTCTCTTCCTCTCTTTTTTCTTTTCTCTCTTTTCTCTCTCTTTTCTCTCTCTCTTTCTCTTCTCTCTCTCTCCTTTCTCTTCTCCTTCTTTCTCTCTCTTTTTCTCTTTCTCTTCTCTTTCTTTTCTCTCTTTCTCTTTTCTCTCTCTTTTTCTCTTTCTCTCTTTTTCTCCTCTTTTTCTCTCTTTTCTCTCTTTTTCTCTTTCTCTCTCTCACACACACACTCTTTCCTCCCTCCCTCCCTCCCTCCCTCCCTCCCTCTCTCTCTCTTTCTTTCTTTCTTTCTTTCTTTCTTTCTTTCTTTCTTTCTTTCTTTCTTTCTTTCTTTCTTTCTTTCTTTCTTTCTTTCTTTCTTTCTTTCTTTCTGTGTGTTTTTGCAAATGGAACACCCCCCCCTTTTTTTGGAGAAAGGTAGAAAAATACAAACTGGATCTCGCCCCGCTGCAAAATATTTCTTGTTCTTCTGCGGATGCGAATGAAAGAAAAGGTGCGCACACAGGTGCAAGGAAGTGTTTCGCCCTTTGGGGAAAGGTGGGAAAGCACAGCTAGATTTGATCCGTAACCTCCCCCTCCTCCTCCCCTCAAAAATATTTCTGGTTCTTCCGTGAAAGGGAATCCAAGAAAACTTGTGTTTGCATGCGTGCAGTTTGGGGGGGGGGGAAATGTGGAAAGAACATCTGGATTTAATCCCTCCTGAGGAAAAAAAAACACGTTTTCTTGTTCTTCGGTGAATGTAAACCAAAGAAAACCACCGGGCTTGTGTTTGTGTGGGTGTAGCACACGCTTCATTGTTGTCTCCGTTCCGGGTCCAAGGAAGACTTTTGTGTCCAAAACGGTGGGTGGGAATTTGAGAACGGGCCACTTTCTGCCCCAACCCCACCCAGACAGGGAGAGAGGTGTTTGCTGCCCCCAAATTCAGGTCTTTTGTGTGGGCAAAGGCGCACGGGCTCTGGTGTGTACTTTGGCTGGTGTGCGTGTGTGTTCAGCTGCTTGAGTCCCAAAGAGAAGTGACGTCAGCTGGCCTGGATGAAGGAGTTCTCTGTCTATCTGTGGAGAGTCATCCAGATCACCCAGTTGTCCCAAAGATGCTTTTTCAAGAGGCAACTTTCCGGTTTTTCCTTTGAAGACGTTTTGCTTCTCCTCCCAGAAGCTTCTTCGGCTCTGACTGGAGGGTGGGGAATGGAAGGATTTATACTCCTGGCAGACAGCTGGTCCTTTGCCTCCTTTTAAAGATCAAGATCACATGAAGTATTAATACCACTTTACAAGGCCTTGGTAAGGCCACACTTGGAATACGGCATCCAGTTTTGGTCACCACCATGTAAAAAAGATGCTGAGACTCTAGAACAGTGGTTCTCAACCTTTTTAATGCTGCGACCCCCAACCGGTCGTAAGTCGAGGACTACTCAACCGGTCGTAAGTCGAGGACTACTCAACTGGTGCAGCACCGTTTGCAGAATGGGATTTTTGGCGGGTTCAGCAGGGCAGAGACAGCCTGGACAATTCCTATTGGCTTTTGAAAGCCAATAGAATTAGATTCTATTCAAGAGAGTCTATTCTATTGGCTTTCAAAAGCCAATAGAATAAAAGGGAGTAGCACAGCTAAGGAAAAGGGGAAAAAAATGTCGGACTGCGTTGTTTGGCGACCCCCGTGAAATGGTCGTTCGACCCCAAATGGGGTCCCGACCCACAGGTTGAGAACCACTGCTCTAGAAAGAGGGCAGAGAAGAGCAACAAAGAGGATCCGGGGAATGGAGGCTAAAACATATAAGGAACGGTGGTGGCTGGAATTGGGTACGTCTAGTTTAATGAAGAGAAGGACGAGGGGGGACAGGATAAATGAAAATAATTTGAAACATCCAAGGGGCATCAAAGTCTCACCCGGGAGATACTACAGATATGCTCCCACCTGCTCCATGGCAGCTGTGTAGCTGTGCTCTCCAGGGTGAATTTGTGGTGAACTCTGCAACAGTTTGTGTCTTTCTGTGTGTGTGTGTGTGTGTGTGTGTGTGTGTGCGCGCGCAGGGCCAGGCGGGCCTGCATACATTCCTTCCCCCCTGAATGAGCAACAAAGATGATCAGGCGACTTGAGGCTAAAACATATAAGGAATAGTTGCTGGAATTGGGTCTGCCCAGTTTAATGAAGAGAAGGATGAGGGAGGACAGGATAGCAGTCTCCCAGTATCTCAGGGGCTGCCCCAAAGAAGAGGGAGTCAAGCTATTCCCCAAAGCAGCTGAAGGCAGGACAAGAAGCAATGGATGGAAACTAATCAAGGAGAAAAGCAACCTAGAACTAAGGAGAAATTTTCTGACAGTTAGAAGAATTAACCAGTGGAACAACCTGCCTCCAGAAGCGGTGAATGCTGCAACACTGGAAGTTTTTAAGAAGAGATTGGACAGCCATTTGTCCGAAATGGTATAAGGTTTCCTCCCTGAGCAGGGGGTTGGACTAGATGACCTCCAAGGTCCCTTCCACCAGTATTATTATTATTATTATTATTATTATTATTATTATTATTATTATTATTATTAACCGTTTGAAATTACATCAGCACTGAAAAAAGCGACGGGATCATTTTTCACACTTAACAACCGTCGCAGCGTCCCCCTGGTCACGTGATCAAAATTCGGGCACTCGGCAATTGATTCCTACTTATGACGGTTGCGGTGTCCCGGCATCACGTGATCCCCTTTGGCGACCTTCTGACAAGCAAAGTCAATGGGGGAGAGCCGGATCCACTTAACAACCAGGTTACTGAATTAACAGCTGCAGTGATTCACTTAACAACTGTGGCGAGAAAGCTCATAAAAGGGGGCAAAACTCACTTAACAACTGGCTCCCTTGGCAACAGAAATTACGGTTGTATGTTGAGGACTTCCTAGATGAGAGGGTTTGCACGCTTAGATTGTATGTGCAAATTCATCGGGGTGCTGGCAGACTGCCAATTGATTTTTACCACCTAAGCTCCAAAGTTATTTTCCACGGGGGGAAAAAAACCCTCCCAATCATGTGAGGCTGGGACACTGCAACCGTCATAAATGCGAGTCTGTGGCCAAGCATCTGCATTTTGAGCCCATGAGCAGGGGGAGGCTGCAACGGTCACAAGAATGAGTAACGATCCTAAGTCACATTTTTCAATGCCTTTGCAACTTCAAACGGTCGCTAAACGAGTGGGTGTAAGTCGAGGATTACCTGTGGATCCGAGGTTCGTATCGGTGGTTTTGTTCTGCGAGGGAAGATCTGGAGGACTGGACTGATGATGTTAGCTAGTTGGGCAATGAAACGTCTGCAAGAAAACCAGCAAGTTCAGAGAGCACCAAGTCCTCCTCCTCCCCCCCTCCTCCTCTCTGCAAACCCCCCTCCCTTCTAGCACTGATGATGTTATCTAGTTGGGTAATGAAATGTCTGCAAGAAAACGAACAAGCTCAGAGAGCACCAAGGACCCCACAGTCCTCCTCCCCCTTCTCCTTCCCCTCCCCCTTCCCCCACCTCCTTCTCCTCCTCCCCCTTCCCCCACCTCTTTGTTCTCCCCCACCTCCTCCTCCTCCTCTGCTCAGCAAACCCCACCCCTTCTAGCACTGATGATGTTATCTAGTTGGGTAATGAAATGTCTGCAAGAAAACGAACAAGGTCAGAGCACCAAGGACCCCACAGTCCTCCTCCTCCTCTTCCTCCTCCTCCTCCCCCCTCCTCCTTCCCCTCCTCCTCCTCCTCCTCCCCCTCCCCCCCCCTCCTCTCAGCAAACCTTACCCCCTTCGAGCGCTGATGATGTTCGCTAGTTGGGTAACGAAACGTCTGCAAGAAGACAACAAAGCTCAGAGAGCACCAAGGACCCCTCCCCCCCGCGACTTGAAAAGTGCCTTGCAAAGCAAAGGCTGTCTGGAAAATAAACCTCAACGCTGCTAACATTTGGCGGATGACAGGAAATTACACACATGGCATTTTGGAGACACGGATGCCGTCTGCCAGGACAGGGCCTGGTTTCCTCCTGCTGTTTATGCCGTTCTTGCCAACGAGACGTAAACAAGCAGAAGCTTGCTCCCCCCCACTCACTCTCTCTCGCTCTCGCTCTTGCTCTCTTTTCTCTCCCTCTCGGATTGAAGGATTGCATTTTGAGCTGGCCTTTTCGTCTGGGATTCCAGGCGAGGCGGAGGGGACTTAAAGTTTGAGTCCCACCCCGAGAACCTAAATGTCCACGGAGACTCTTAAGTCACAGAGGTCCTGGTTGTCCCAAAGGAGCTTTTTCAGGAGGCAACTGGACTTCCTTCTTTGAAGACGTTTCGGTTCTCATCTAAGAAGCTTCTTCAGCTCTGACTGGATGGTGGGGCATGGAAGGATTTATACGCCTTGCAGTCAGCTGGTCCTTTGCCTCCGTTGAGAGAGTCGTTGAGGCCACCGGGAGGTTTATCTGAGTCCTCAAGATCAGGGCTTTTCAACCTTTTCACCCACTGTACCACTTTTAGGATAGGGCGACATCCGAGTACCACCAGTCGCCTAGCGAGGTGTCAAAAACCTGATGACCCAAAAAAAGGGAAAAAAGTGATGAAGTACAGATAGTCCTCGACTTACAACAGTTCGCTTAGTGACTGTTCGAAGTTACAATGGCACTGAAAAAAGTGCCCCCCAAGCCACAGCCGAGCAAGACACCTGCCTGCCCACCTGGCAGCGCTCTTCCTCCTGTCCGAGGTTTTCATTGTGAGCATTTCTGTTGAGGATTGTCAGTGGGGGTGGGGTGGGGGGTGTTTGGTTTTTATTCCCCCCATCTGCTGGGTGGTTGCAGCAGGTTTTGGTCACTTCACATGACCCTGGGACCCTGTGGCCGTCATAAATATGAATGAGTTGCCAAGCATCTGAATGTAAATCATAAGACCCTGGAGAGGCTGCAACATTCCAGCTGATTGGCGCTTCTTCTGGGCTCAGCAGAAGCACCAGGATCAGCGCCAAGTTCCAGCTGAAGCCTGGCACTGATCCTGGCACTTCCACTGAACCCTGACAGCCCCAAAGAAGCGCTGATCCTGGGGCTTCCGCTGAGCCCTGACAGCCCTGCAGCTCCAGCCATCTCTTGCTCAGCTTGTGCAGTGCTGCCACCATTTCAGCTCATTCTCCTCTCCCGCTACCACTTTTTTAGGATGGTCGCATACCACCTGCCAGGTGCCAATGTACCACAGGTGGTACCTGTACCACTGGTTGAAAAGCCCTGCTATAGTATACCTGAGCAGTGCAAATGGGTGGGGAGCCTTCCTGGCTGCACGAGGTTTTCTGCCCTGCCCTGGGATAAATGACCAAGCTCAAAGGGCCACATTTGGGGCACATTTTGCCGAATCCATAAAGTCTTCATACGGTACATCCAATGCTTTGTGTTGCTAGTTCTGAAGATATTCCAGGCCTCCAAATCCATAACTTTCACACAGAGGAAGCCTTGGGTCTACGGCCCACAATTCAGCCCAAAATCTCTGTTGCTAAACGAGACAGTCTTAAGTGAGTTTGGCTCCATTTGACCACCCTTCCTGCTACCGTCAATAAGCGAATCGCCACAGTTGTTATGTTAGCAATACGGCTGTTAAGCGAATCTGTCAACTTGACTGGTCAGAAGGGGATCACGTGACCCCGGGACGCTGCAAACCGTCATGAATACGAACCAGTTGCCAAAGCCTCCGAATATTTTTTTTATTGTAATATTTTATTAATTTTCCAATTTTCCGTTTGAATATTTAAAAAGCAACGTGGTGACTGGGTTAATCAATACTTCAGCAACAAAGCCTTACTGCAAATCTCAGGTCACAACATCAAATAATTCTTCTCTTTTTTCCCTTAACATTTACTGTCTCATATTCAGATTACTACGTTTCTAATTATATCAACTCAATCAGAACATCATTATTACATTTATCAATAAACTTTTAGCTTATACACATCTTAATTACATTCAATCGTCATAAACAAGCCATATCCTGTTGTTGATTTTTACTCAATTTATAATTTCTTACCAATATTCCAATTTAAATGTTTATCATTTTCAGATTTGGGGTAACCACCAAAATTTCTCTTATCTCACTTCATAACAAACTATAATATCCAAAATACACATTTTATCTATTTGACTATAACCTTGTTCTATTTCCTAAGAGTTATCTGTTTCCCACCATGTTGAATCATCTACTTAATAATACAATATCCACTTTGATAAATCAAAACCATTATATATATATATTGCCTGGGTTAATCAACAAATCAAACATATTTATAATATTTAATTTTCTTTTCCCTTTTCAGTGTAATTTTTCCAATATTAAGGCCTCTGAATTTTGAACACTACAATTTTGAATGCTGCAACGGTCTTGAAACTTCAAACAGTCATTACACGGATGGTTATAAGTCAAGGACTACCTGTGTGATCTCTAAGCGTGGTCTTCTGCTCAGAACTTTTAAAGCAGGCATCAAAAAGTTTTATCAAACCCAGATGCTTCCAGGCCAGATGCCCCCACTTCCCAAGAACCAGATAAGACCCCTGTTTGGATGCCAACATGAACACTTATTTTATTTTATTCCAGAGGACAATAGTGAGATCGTACATAGGCTATGTTGATCTTTTCCTGCCAGTTGTATAAATCAAGCCTTATCTGCAGGAGATGCCCACAAAATTCCTTCCTTAATGGTTTTAGATAGTTTTGAGGTTTGTAATGGCTTCAGATTCTTTAGAAAAAAAAAAAAGAAGAAAAAACTTGTTAAATGACAGTTTCCTAACTAAGATATTATCGCCTTTGTCAGATTAGGCCTATTTTCTCCAGAGAGCAGAGAAATCTATGGCCGAGTGTCTGTATTTGTGTATTGGTGTGTGTTTGGGCATGGGTGTGAATGCATATGTGTAAACATGCATACATCAAAATCCGGCAAGTAAGGAATTTGATGGCATTGGCCTAAAGCAGTGTTTTTCAACCTTGGCAAACTTTAAGATGGGTGGGCTGCAACTCCCAGAATTCCCCAGTCAGTGTGTGTGGACCAGCTCCCAGAATTTCTGTTCTGTTCTGTTCCGTTCCAATCCATTCCATTCCATTCTATTCTGCATTCTGTTCTATTTTATTCTATTAGGTCGATATTGTACATTTGGAGCCAGATGCAAATATGAAGTGATGTTTTAGTTTAATATATCACCATTTTCAAGCCAAAATTCCCCTTGCAGTAAATCAAAGAGTTTAAAAAAATGGTTTGCAATAAACTCATCTAAAGTATCAGTGACCTTCCATGTCTGTCTGTCTGTTCTATCTGTCTTTGTCTGTTCTGTCTGTACATCCATCCATCATTTATCCATCATCTATTCATCATCAATCTCTATTGTGTATAGACAGATGATATTCTATTCTATTCTATTCTATTCTATTCTATTCTATTCTATTCTATTCTATTCTATTCTATTCTATTCTATTCTATTCTATTCTATTCTAATTCTTTTCTATATTCCAATATCTATTCTATTCTATTCTATTCTATTCTATTCTATTCTATTCTATTCTATTCTATTCTATTCTATTCTATTCTATTCTATTCCATTCTATTCCATTCTATTCCATTCCATTCCATTCCATTCCATTCTATTCTATTCTATTCTATTCTATTCTATTCTATTCTATTCTATTCTATTCTATTCTATTCTATTCCTTTTCTATTTCTTTTCTATATTCCAATATCTATTCTATTCTATTCTATTCTATTCTATTCTATTCTATTCTATTCTATTCTATTCTATTCTATTCTAATTCTTTTCTATATTCCAATATCTATTCTATTCTATTCTATTCTATTCTATTCTATTCTATTCTATTCTATTCTATTCTATTCTATTCTATTCTATTCTATTCTAATTATTTTCCATTTTCCAATATCTATTCTATTCTATTCTATTCTATTCTATTCTATTCTATTCTATTCTATTCTATTCTATTCTATTCTAAACCCTCCTTTTTCACTACAATTCTCTATTGTACTATTTAGTGCAGCGTTATCGTACTCCTTCTCCTGACCTCTTTTGTCAATTTTGGGGTGGGGCCAGCTTTCTCGTGGCTCTGCAGCCAGCCTTCTAGAGGGTCTCCCAACCCCTCCACTTCAAAGACTCAGTGGGGTGCTTGACTCCCCCAAAGTGGGCAGCTTGTATCTTCTAACGTGTCGCTGTGGGTCTCAAGAAGCAAAACCAGCTGACGTGCTCAGCTGCAGCCACGGGGCAGCGTCTGGTTTGACCACAAAATTGCCCCTCCGGTAGATCGGGCCCGTCTATAAAAAGAAACACCCGGTCTTAAAAATGGGTGCAGGCTCTAAAAATGCTGCTTTTGATCACTGGGTAGTTTCTGAAGCTGTTCATCCTCCAAATCAGAGGCATTTTTTTTTTAAATTCCAGGCTGGGTCTTCATTGCTTCTTGCTGCAGGATTTTAGGGCAGTTTATCCTGCAGCTCAGATGATTCTCCAAAGTCTCGGGGGCCGAACAGGATCTTAAAGGACAGGAGGGAGAACCTGGCCACGGTGGATCCACTGAAGGGTTGGAGGTTTATTTATATTTTTTGGGTTTATTTTTTTAAATTTTTTTTATTTGGATCTCTTGGCAGGTTCTTTAGGAAGAGAGTTTGGACGGCATGCAAAGTGGTGATACATCGGAAGAGAGTACGGATGACCCCCTTAGTAGTAGGCCACGAGGAGCACGACAGCCGCGAATAGTAGTGATCGGGGCGGGCCTTGCTGGCCTCTCGGCAGCCAAAACTCTCCTAGCAAACGGCTTCACGGATGTGACGGTCCTCGAAGCGTCGGATCGAATCGGAGGCAGAGTCCAAAGCGTGAGACTCGGTAAGGGCGACGGCATTGACATGGCGTAGAGTTTCCTTCCTGAGCAGGGGGTTGGACTAGATGACCTCCAAGGTCCCTTCCAGCTCTGTTATTCTGTTATTCAGTTATTAAATGGCATAGGGTTTCCTGTCTGAGCAGGGGGTTGGACTAGATGACCTACAAGGTCCCTTCCAGCTCTGTTATTCAGTTATAAAATGGCGTGGGGTGTCCTGCCTGAGCAGGGGGTTGGACTAGATGATCTCCAAGGTCCCTTCCCTTCCAGCTCTGTTATTCTGTTATTCAGTTATAAAATGGCGTGGGGTGTCCTGCCTGAGCAGGGGGTTGGACTAGATGATCTCCAAGGTCCCTTCCCTTCCAGCTCTGTTATTCTGTTATTCAGTTATAAAATGGCGTGGGGTGTCCTGCCTGAGCAGGGGGTTGGACTAGATGACCTCCAAGGTCCTTTCCAGCTCTGTTATTCTGTTATTCAGTTATAAAATGGCGTGGGGTGTCCTGCCTGAGCAGGGGGTTGGACTAGTTGACCTCCAAGGTCCCTTCCAGCTCTGTTATTCTGTTATTCAGTTATAAAATGGCATGGGGTTTCCTGCTTGAGCAGGGGGTTGGACTGGATGACCTCAAAGGTCCTTTCCAGCTCTGTTATTCTCAAGGATGGAGATGGGATGCTGAAGTTGCAGAGGGACCCCCAGCATACCGGTTCTGGTCTCAGAGTATGCAGGATTGATGTTTTAAAGATTTATTAATTTATTAAATTTGTATCCTGCCTTTATTACTTTATAAAGTAACCCAAGTTGGTGACCGTATTTAATACTCTTTCCTCTTCTTACTTTCCTCACAACAACCCTGTGAAGTGGGTTGGGCTGAGAGAGAATGACTGGCCCAAAGTCACCCAGCTGGCTTTCATGCCTAAGGCGGGACTAGAACTCACAGCTTCCTGGTGATTAGTCCAAAGTCACCCAGTTGACTTTCATGACCAAGGCAGGACTAGAACTCACCGTCTCGTGGTGATTGGCCCAAAGTCACCCAGTCAGCTTTCATGTCTAAGGCAGGATTAGAACTCACAGTCTACTAGTGACTGGCCCAAAGTCACCCAGTGGGCTTCCATGCCTAAGGTGGGACTACAATTCACAATCGCCTGGCGATTGGCCCAAAGTCACCCAATGGGCTTTCATGCCTAAGGGGGGACTAGAACTCGCCGTCTCCTGGTGATTGGCTCATGCTTAAGGCAGAACTAGAACTCGCCGTCTCCTGATTTCTAGGCCAGTGCCTTTCCCATTGGCTCTTTTGTATGTGTGTGTGTGTATGTGTATATGTGCACGTGCGCAAATTGGAGAAATGGGTACGTGGTAGAGAACTCCTAGTATCCTTAAAGTCGATCGTAATTTTTTCAGGGCGTGGGAATCAAAGGGTGAAATAGACGCCTTAGGGCAGTGGTTCTCAACCTTTTAATGCCGTGACCCCAATGGGTCGTAAGTTGAGGACTACTCAACGGGTCGTAAGTCGAGGACTACTCAACTGGTGCAGCACCGTTTGCAAAATGGGACTTTTGGCAGGCTCAGCAAGGCAGAGACAGCCTGGACAATTCCTATTGGCTTTTGAAAGCCAATAGAATTAGACTCTATTCAAGAGAGTCTATTCTATTGGCTTTCAAAAGCCAATAGAATAAAAGGGAGCAGCACAGCTAAGGAAAAGGGGGAAAAAAATGGCAGACTGCGTTGTTTGGCGACCCCCGTGAAATGGTCGTTCGACCCCAAAATGGGGTCCCGACCCACAGGTTGAGAACCACTGCCTTAGGGCCATATACATTCAAATTCGCACTCAAATTCTCTGAAAAGACCCGAATCTGGGTTCTCCCTTGACTCTGACCGTCGGAAAGTGGCAAAAACCGGGGTCACGTGACCCCAGGACACCACAACCCTCATATAAATATCACCAAGCGTCCCGAATTTGGATGACGTGACCGTGAGGACACTGCAAACGGTCGTGGGTGTGAAAAACAGTCACTAGGACCCTCCTTTTCTCTGCCGTTGTAACTTTGAAACCGTCACTAAACAAATAATTGTAAGTCCGGGACTATCTCTACTTGCGATTTCTGCTCTGAGCTTCTGTTGGCCTGGAAAATTCCTGGCCGAAGTCTCCTCTTTCAAACTGGTAAATGGGAAAAGCCGATGTTAAAAAAAGCTGCCGTTTTCCACCCGTTCTGTCCCTGGGCCAGCCTTGCCTCAGTTTACCCTTCCTCTGATTTTTCGGGTCACAATTCTGCTACTGTTTCCTGGGGTCCAAAGGTCCTTCCGCTTTCGCAGTGAATGTTGAGTGACAAGTTTTTTTTTTTCTCCCGGCCTTTCATCGGCCTCGGATACACGCCGGGTCTGCCGGTCCGCATTATAAATACCTTGTCTTCCGCCTTCGGGGTGCCTATAAATAGCACACACACACACACACACACACACACACACACACACACACACGTGGAGCATTTTTGGCAAAAACAAAACAAATCCTTGCCGACAAACAGAGCAATTAATTGTGTCTTACATCCTGGACGCGTTTCTTCCTGGGATCCTGTCCTCGGTTGACACATGCTTCCTTTCGTGAATGCCATTATAGAAGTTTTTATTAAAAAAAAAAAAAGAAAAAGTGAAAAATAATCAGGGCCAAAAGCCACAAACCCACATGAGTGGTGTGTCAACAGCATCGGAACTGGCCGGCCTTTCTTTCTTCAATGAGAACTTTTGCTGCTTCCCCCCCCCCCATTGTTCTTCATCTAAGAGTTTATATATTTGTTGATGGATTTAGTTATGGCACAACATATATGGGCTTGCGATGTATGTTAACATTATGCCTAGATTAGAAAAAACAATACAATAAAATATGTGTTAAAAAGATCAATTAATCAGTGGAACAACCTGCCTCCAGAAGCTGTGAATGCTCCAACACTGGAGATTTTTAAGAAGAGACTGGACAGCCATTTGTCTGAAATGCTATAGGGTTTCCTGCCTGAGCAGGGGGTTCGACTAGATGACCTCCAAGGTCCCTTCCAACTATTTCTATTCTATTCTATTCTATTCTATTCTATTCTATTCTATTCTATTCTATTCTATTCTATTCTATTCTATTCTATTTCTATTTCTATTTCTATTTCTATTTCTATTTCTATTCTCTATACATTTTTCCACATTAAGCAAATACAATTCTTATTGTTATTAACAGATATACAGTGGAATATCAGCATTTATTACAGTTTTCTAATAGTTTCAATGATATCAGTTTAATATAGCTTTCCTAAGCAAAACATATCTTAATTTGCATTTGCACTCAATATCCACTTACTCAGTCAGTATCCCATTTTCACTCCCCCCCCTCCAGTTTTAATTTCCCATCCATATTCAAAACATCCCAATCATTTATAGTTTCCAAACAAGTTATATTTGGGCAACCAAAAGCTTCCCTTGTCCAAACTTCTTAGCTGTTTCTCATTTCCCTTTTCATGGCAAAATAAGATTACTAATCTTACCTATCTAGTTACAATAATACTTCTATTTCCAGCAATCTATTCTTAACCATATTCAAACATCTAATTGGTAATATAACATCCCCTCTAATAAGTCAAAGCTTCTGTTTCCTTCAGTCTTACTCTAGCTTTCTTCCTTTGCCAACTAACTTTCCAAGTTGGTGGCTTTGGATCATCAAAGAATTCTTCCTCTATTTTTGTGCCTATTATTTGGAGCAAAAGAAATAATTTAGTTGAAGTATTTTTGGAAGCGCTAGCCCACTCTCATTAAACACCCTCCCTGCTTCTCCTATTTATGATGGTCGCGGTGCCCCCCGTGGTGGCGTGATTCCCCTTTCCCTGAACGGCCATGTTACTAATTTAAGCATGCAGTGATTCCTTGAACAGTTGTGGCGAGGAAGGTCGTAAAATGGCGGCACGGTTCATTTAACAACGGCCTTGCTTAGTGAACGGAAATTTGGGGCTCCACTGCGGCCTTGCGCTGAGGACTACTTGCTTGAATCAAATCCTTTCCGGTGCTGCATTTAATAACCCGGCTTGGTTTTTTTTAATATATATGTGTGTGTGTGTGTGTGTGTGTGTATGTGTGTGTGTGTGTGTGTAGGTCTTTGGTTATTCGGGTTTTCTCCCGCGTAAAATTGGAAGTGTCTTGGCGACGTTTCGACGAAGTCCCATTCGTCATCTTCAGGCTGGTGTTTTCGGCTTCGTGCTTCGAGGAGCTCCTCGAAGAACATAAGAACTCAGTCAAAAAAGAGGAACCAACATCTTCCCTGGTCCAACACCTTAAAGCCACAGGACATGAAATTGACTTTAAAAATACCAGAACCATTGCCCAAAGTGAACATTTTAATAACAGAATAATCAGAGAAGCCATCGAGATAGAAAAACGCCCACACAGCATGAACAAGCGAGATGATACCTCCCTCCTACCAGCCATTTGGAAACCCGCCCTTATTGACAAACGACTCCCTAACACAAAAAATGATACCAGACCCACACTCACAAAAACCACACAGGATATCACCACCACACATCTATGCAAAAAGCAAACCCAAAGCCACACCGATGATGAGGCACGACCACAAACCAGAAACCAGACCACAGCTGCATCATTAGCCACTTTAAACCCCTCCAATCTATATGTGAAGCAAACTGACACCCTCCATGAAGATGAGGCACGACCACGAACGCGAAGCCAAAAAATAGCAAGGCAGCCCAAAATCTTAAACCCCCCTTCAATTCAGACTAACCTGAGCACAACCAAACAGAACACTCCCCCAGCCAATCAGAGCACAGCCAAACCCCAGCCAATCAGAGCACAGCCAAGCCCCCAGCCAATCAGAGCACAGCCAAGCCCCTAACCAATCAGAACACACCTCCACCCAATCAGAACACAGCCAAGCTCCCACCCAATCAGTTCATACCCCCATTGGCAGTTAAAAGGAAGAAACAGCTAAGACCACACATTGCTGCTCGAAGCACGAAGCTGAAAACACCAGCCTGAAGATGACGAATGGGACTTCGTCGAAATGTCGCCAAGACACTTCCAATTTTATGCGGGAGAAAACCCGAACAACCAAAGACCTACATACAAACACCCGCGAAAACCTAATTTTCCAATTTTCCATTTGAATATTTAAAAAGCAACGTGGTGACTGGGTTAATCAATAGCTCAATAACAAAATCTTTAGTGCAAATCTCAGGCTACTACATCAGATATTTCTTCTCTTTTTTCCCTTAACAATTAACTGTCTCACGTTCAGGTTGCTACATTTCTAATTATATCAATTCAATAAGGACATCGTTATTACATTTATCAATAATTTTTTAGCTGATACATCTCTTAATTGCATTCAATCTTCATAAACAATCCATATCCTGTTAGTGATTTTTAGTCAATTTTTAGTTTCTTATCAATATTCCAATTTAACTGTTGATATTTATAATTTGTAGATTTGGGGTAACCACCCAAATTTCCCTTATCTCACTTCATAATAAACTATAATATCCAAAAGACACATTTGATCTATTTAAATATAATCTTGTTCTATTGCCTAAGAGTTCTCTATTTCCCACCGTATTAAGTCATCTGCTTAACGACACAATATCCCCTTTAATAAATCAAGAACCATTAGATATATATTGCCTGGGTTAATCAATAAGTCAAACGTATTCATAGTATTTAATTTTCTTTTCCCTTTTGGATCTAATTTTTTTAATACTGAACCGATTAAACCCTTGTTTTCGACTGATTTCCAAATATTTTAAATCTGATAATCGGAATTCTCCTTGTCTCAACATCTCCCTAAAGAGCTTGTATTTATTAACTGGGAGAATTGTAGCGTAATCTTCCTTTTCTCTGACCTCACACCCTTCCGTTGGGTTGATCAACACCCAGTAGTAAATTAAACCAGGAGGCATCTGAAGAGCTTCTGGGAGGGAAGCAGACCAGAAAGGAAACTCAACGAGTCCAACATCCACCTTTTCAGCCGAGAACTATGAGCGTCGTGCGGCCCTTGGCCACAAATCTGGAAGGGGAAGTGGAGTCCTCGGCTGCCAAAAAGGCCGGGGTCCCAAAATAATCCCCGGTCTGGGCGTTCTGCCAGACAGGACGGAAGTCCTTCACCGTCCCAACTCCTTAGAGGACCATCGCTTCTGTCAACACACCTGTGCGATGTTTCCTGGTTTTGACTCTGGGGGAGGGACTTTGCCGGGACGTCAGTGGAGCTGGCAGGGATGAGGCTTGAGAAATGGCACGATCCGTCCAGCTTTCTCACGAGAAGGACGGGTCCCGTTCACCCGCCAGGGTGTGATTCGAAAAATTAGGGGGCAAGTCAACCTACTGTAGCTTGCACCCAGCACCGGCAGAGGCAGGGCTGTTCCTGCTCCGGGCTTCCATCAACCCAACACTGGAAGTTTTCAAGAGGAGACTGGACAGCCATATTTGTCTGAAATGGTTTAGGGTTTCCTGCCTGAGCAGGTGTTTCGACTAGATGACCTCTAAGGTCCCTTCCAACTCTATTATTCTATTCCATTCCATTGTCTTATTCTATTCTATTCTATTCTATTCTATTCTATTCTATTCTATTCTATTCTATTCTATTCTATTCTATTCTATTCTATTCTATTCTATTCTTCTTATTTAATCCTATCCTATCCTATGCTATCCTATCCTGCCTTGTCCTGTCCTGTCCTGTCCTGTCCTATTTCTATTCTATTCTATTCTATTCTATTCTATTCTATTCTATTCTATTCTATTCTATTCTATTCTATTCTATTCTATTCTATTCTATTCTATTCTATTCTATCCTATTATCATTATTCTATTCTATCCTATTCTGTTCATCAATGAGAATAGAGCTGGAAGGGACCTTGAAGGTCTTCTAGTCCAGCCCCCCACTCAGCAGGAGAACCTATACCATTTCAGACCAGTGACTGTCTAGCCTCGTCTTAAAAACCTCCAGTGATGAAGCGCCCTCAACTTCTGGTGGCAAGCTGTTCCACTGGTTAATTGTCCTCACTGTCGGGAAGTTTCTCCTTAATTCCAGGTTGCTTCTCTCCCATTGTTTCTTGTCCTGCCTTCTGGGGCTTTGGAAAATAAGTTGACCCCCTCCTCTTCTTTGGGGCAGCCCCTCAAATACTGGAATTCTGCTCTCATGGACCCCGTGCCCAATTCCTGCAGCCGTTCTTCATATATTTCCATTTCCAGTGAGCCCCGGGGGACACTGTGACTGGTCATAAATATGAGTCAGTTGCCAAGCATCTGGATTATGATCACGTGACCAGGGGGAGGCTGCAATGGTCATAAGTGTGAAAAATGGTCATAAGTCCCTTTTTTCGGTGCTGTTGGACTGAAGTACTATACTGTACTTTGAATCGTCACTAAACAAACGGTTGTAAGTCAAGGACTGTCTGTATTGATGAAGAGAGCATTGTGACACATTTGCTTGTCCCCCAAATTATTGGCAGGACACGTCTTTCCACGAGGTCCTTTAATCTGCTTCCCCTTTATGCTTCTTGCATAAATTAAGGGTTGATTCAGTGAGTGCAGAGACTCTTCTCCTGTCCTTCATAAGGAGCCAGTTGGCCTACTGGTTAAAGCAGTGGTTCTCAACCTTTTTAATGCCGCGACCCCCAACCGGTCGTAAGTCAAGAACTACTCAACCGGTCGTAAGTTGAGGACTACTCAACTGGTGCAGCACCGTTTGCAGAGTGGGACTTTTGGCGGGCTCAGCAGGGCAGAGACAGCCTGGACAATTCCTATTGGCTTTTGAAAGCCAATAGAATTAGACTCTATTCAAGAGAGTCTATTCTATTGGCTTTCAAAAGCCAATAGAATAAAAAGGAGTAGCACAGCTAAGGAAAAGGGGAAAAAAAATGGTGGACTGCGTTGTTTGGCGACCCCTGTGAAATGGTCGTTCGACCCCAAATGGGGTCCTGACCCACAGGTTGAGAACCACTGGGTTAAAGGAATCAGGCTAGAAAGCACGAGGCCATGAGTTCAAGTCTTACCTTAGCTGGGCAACTTTACGCCAGTCACTGGGAGACGGTGAGTTTAGTCCCGCCTTAGGCATCGAAGCCAGTTGAGTGACTTTGGGCCAATCAACCAGGAGACGGTGAGTTCTAGACCCGCCTTAGGCATCAATGCCAGCTGAGTGACTTTGGGCCAATCAAGAGTACTAATCCCGCCTTAGGCATCGAAGTCAGCTGAGTGACTTTGGGCCAATCAACCAGGAGACGGTGAGTTTAGTCCCGCCTTAGGCATCAAAGTCAGCTGGGTGACTTTGGGCCAATCGACCAGGAGACGGTGAGTCTAGTCCCGCCTTAGGCATCGAAGTCAGCTGGGTGACTTTGGGCCAATCGACCAGGAGACAGTGAGTTCTAGACCCGCCTTAGGCATCAATGCCAGCTGAGTGACTTTGGGCCAATCAAGAGTACTAATCCCGCCTTAGGCATCGAAGTCAGCTGAGTGACTTTGGGCCAATCAACCAGGAGACGGTGAGTTTAGTCCCGCCTTAGGCATCGAAGTCAGTTGGGTGACTTTGGGCCAATCAACCAGGAGACGGTGAGTCTAGTCCCGCCTTAGGCATCGAAGTCAGCTGGGTGACTTTGGGCCAATCGACCAGGAGACGGTGAGTTCTAGTCCCGCCTTAGGCATCGAAGTCAGCTGGGTGACTTTGGGCCAATCGACCAGGAGACGGTGAGTCTAGTCCCGCCTTAGGCATCGAAGTCAGCTGGGTGACTTTGGGCCAATCGACCAGGAGACGGTGAGTCTAGTCCCGCCTTAGGCATCGAAATCAGCTGGGTGACTTTGGGCCAATCGACCAGGAGACGGTGAGTCTAGTCCCGCCTTAGGCATCAAAGTCATCTGGGTGACTTTGGGCCAATCAACCAGAAGACAGTGAGTTCTAGTCCCACCTTAGGCATCGAAGGCAGCTGGGTGACTTTGGGCCAGTCCCTCTCTCTCAACCCAACTCACCTCACAGGGTTGTTGTGAGGAAAATAGGAGGAGGAGGAAGTTGTGTTGGATTTGTTTTTTGCCTTGAGTTATTTATAAAAAAAAAACCAATAAAGGTGGGATGGATGGATGGATGGATATAGATAGATACAGATAGATAGATGATAGATAGATAGATAGATAGATAGACAGACAGAGATAGATAGATAGATAGATAGATAGATAGATAGATAGATAGATAGATAGATAGATAGATAGGTAGATAGATAGATAATAAATAATCATTCAGACAATTCCTCTGATTGAGGGTGGTCAGTAGCCCTCCATATTGGCCCTAGCGTTATAGATTCCTGGATCTGATGATCTGGCTTCGATTCTCCATTGGTTTGGATGAGGCAGATCTCTTTCTCGGATCCAACTTGGTTTCCCCCTCTAACCCTCCCTCCCCCCCCCCTTCCCGTCGCAGCGAACGCAACTTTTGAACTGGGAGCGACGTGGATCCACGGTTCGAATGGAAATCCCGTCTATCATCTAGCAGAAGATAATGGCTTACTCGAAGAGACGACCGACGATGAGCGGAGCGTGGGTCGCATCAGCCTCTACTCCAGGAATGGGGTGGCCTATCACCTCACCAGCAGCGGGCAGAGGATCCCGAAAGACGTGGTTGAAGAATTCAGTGATTTATACAACGAGGTTTGTAGATCGAGGCTCTGGGAAAGCCCTTGCTGATCTCTGAAGGTCCTTTCTCCTTCCTTCCTTCCTTCCTTCCTTCCTTCCTTCCTTCCTTCCTTCCTTCCTTCCTTCCTTCCTTCCTTCCTTCCTTCCTTCCTTCCTTCCTTCCTTTCTTTCTTTCTTTCTCTTTCTCTCTTTTTCTTTTTGTCTTCCTTCCTCCCCCTCTCTCTCCTTCTTTCCTTCCTTCCTTTCTTTCTTTTTTCTTTCTTTCTCTTTCTCTCTTTTTCTTTTTGTCTTCCTTCCTCCCCCTCTCTCTCCTTCCTTCCTTCCTTCCTCTTTCTTTCTTTCTTTCTTTCTTTCTTTCTTTCTTTCTTTCTTTCTTTCTTTCTTTCTTTCTTTGTATCTTTCTCTCTTTCTCTTTTTCTCTTTCTCCTTTCTTTCTTTCTTTCTTTCTTTCTTTCTTTCTTTCTTTTTTTCTTTCTTTCTTCCCCTCCTGCCTCCCTCCCTCCTCCTTCTCTCTCTCTCTCTCTCTCTCTCTTTCTTTCTTTCTTTCTTTCTTTCTTTCTTTCTTTCTTTCTTTCTTTCTTTCTTTCTTTCTTTCTTTCTTTCTTTCTTTCTTTCTTTCTTTTCTTTCTTTCTTCTGTCTCTATTTTTCTCCCTCCCTCTCTCCCTCTCATTCTCTCTTTCTCTTTCTGTCTCCTTCCCTCCCTTTCTGAAGAAACCAAGTTTTCCTTCTCTGACAGATCTAGACCAGTCTTTAAGGTTAAATTTAGGAAAGGAGAAAAAAAACCAAACAAACCCAACTTCCTTATGTAACGTCATCCAGTTGTTTTACTTATTTTATTTCAATTTCATTTATTGCCGACGAATGGGAAAAATAACCACTTTAGATAGCTTTGCAAGAAGGCTGGATCAGTTATCTGGCCTGGATTATCTGTGGCTCCCAGTAACAATGACCATTTATCGTGGCTGGAGTGATAGAACCATTTCTTAAAGTCTGGCTTTGGGGAAGGAGCAATCGTTGCCCAGTTAATAAGATTGGTGACCTCTTTGTTGCCATATAGAAGATTACATGGGCCTCCTTATGTTTGGGAGTAAATCACATGCAACTTTTTTTTTTTGCTCCTAAGGACCTTCATGGGGGATTCCCAGACTCCTTAGAGACTGTCAGCATTGTGTTGGCTTGTTCGTTAGCGAGCTACATTCATTAATATCCTCTTACTTAGAGCATTCCTAGCATTATTTAAAATGCTGGGAATTAGGATCAAGGTATTAATCAACGGTCTACAGTCCCTTCTCTGCTTTTGGGACGCTATGCCCGCCCTTTCAGATCGATGTTTGAAAATCAGGGCTTTTGGTTTGCTCCAGACACTGGAAACCCAAAGGAAGTAAAACACCGGATTTATTTTATTTTGCTTGTCTTGCAAAAGTGGGATCTGCTTTCTTTCGGCAAGCTGCTTAGGAAGGCTTAAGCAACCTGGTGCTGAACAGAAGATTATATCAGATTTTTGCCATAATCAAAAGAGTGACTATTATTTTACAGGGAGAGAGTCTCAAGGCTGGCAGGTGGGCAGGTAGTCCTCGACTTAACAATAGTAATAGTAGTAATAGTAATAATAGTGGACGTGGCAGTGCCTGGAGACAGCAGAATAGACAAGAAAGAACTGGAGAAGATCACAAAATACAAAGACCCACAAATAGAAATAGAAAGACTGTGGCAAAAGCAAGCAAGGGTAGTACCAATAGTGATAGGCTCCTTGGGTGCAATCCCAAAACAACGGGAGCACCACTTGAACACCATTGGCATTGACAAATTCGCTATTAGTCAATTGCAAAAGGCGGCCTTACTAGGAACTGCTTCCATCCTGCGACGATACCTGTAATACCATCAAACATCCACATCTGCCTATCCCAGGTCCTGGGTAAGGACTCGATAGGTAGACAAAATACCAAATCCAGTCTGAACATCCGGCTGACTGTGCGATGATCCATAATAATAATAATAATAAAAAAAGTTGGAAGGGATCTTGGAGGTCATCTAGTCCAACCCCCTACTAAGGCAAGAAACTCTATACCATTTCAGACAAATGGCTGTCCAGTCTCTTCTTAAAAACTTCCAGTGTTGGAGCATTCACCACTTCTGGAGGCAGGTTGTTCCATTGGTTAATTGTTCTCACCGTCAGGTTCATTTAGTTCCTTTAGTGTCCGTTCAAAGTCACAACGGCCCTGGAAAAAAAAAAGCGACTTAGGGCCATTTTTTACACAACTGTGGCGGCGTTCCCACGGTCGCGTGATCGAACTTAGCGAATGGCAGACGTTTATGAGGATTGTTGTGCCTCAGGTTCACGTGATCACCAGCAAAATCAACAGGGAAGACAGATCCACGTCACAATTGTGTGACCCACTTCACAGCTGCAGGGATTCATTTTAAGAATGAATAAGATGGCTGCAAACTCAGCACCCCAACTTTCAGTCACAATCCCAAAGGTGCTTTTTTTCCCCCCCAGGGGACAACTGGACTTCTTTGTTTTTCTTTGAAGATGTTTCGCTTCTCAGCCAAGAAGCTTCTTCAGCTCTGACTGGATGGTGGGGTCCTGCTCTCAGGTGCTCTGGAGAATAGGTTGACCCTGAGCTAAAGTACTGGAAGATGCTACAATATCACCCCTAGTCCTTCTCTTTGTTAGACTAGACCAGGGGTCTTCAAACTTGGCCCCTTTATGATTTGTGGACTTCAATTCCCAGAATTCCTCAGCCAGGCACGCTGGCTGAGGAATTTTGGGAGTTGAAGTCCGCACATCATGAAGGGGCCATAGTTCCCCCACGTTGGCTGAGGAATTCTGGGAGTTGAAGTCCGCATGTCATGAAGGGGCCACAGTTCCCCCATGCTGGCTGAGGAATTCTGGGAGTTGAAGTCCACAAGTCATAAAAGGGCCAAGTTTGAAGACCCCTGGACTAGACCTACCGTTCAATTGTTCCTCCGGTGGTTTAGCCTCTAGACCCCTGATCTTCTTTGTTGCTTTTCTCTGCCCTCTTTCCAGAGACTTGGGTTCTTGCGCTTCTCTGTTCTATGCACCTTCTCTCCGTCTCAAAACAGGTCTACAACCTGGTGGAGAATGAATAAGATTGGCTTGAGATGGCAAAATGGCTCTCTTCTTCAGTCTGGTCCCTTCTAGATTGGTTGAGGTGAAAACCAACTGGAAGATCAAGAGACCAGACTGAGGAAGTCGGCAGTCAGGGTAAACCACTAAATAAATCAGTGGTCTTCAAACTTGCCCCTTTTATGAATGGTGGACTTCAACTCCCAGAATTCCTCAGCCAGGCACGCTGGCTGAGGAATTCTGGAAGTTGAAGTCCACCAGTCATCAAAGGGCCACGTTTGAAGACCCCTGCACTAAATACATCAAGAGGATGTAACGTATGTGAAAGATAAGAGTGTCCTCTAACGTTCTCTAACCTTCACCGCTTCCAGATATGTAGACTTCAACTCCCAGAATTCCCCAGCTAGTAGACCCACAGCTGAGAATTCTGGGAACTGGCCTCAACATTTGGAAGTTGAATTTATGGGGTCAATATGGGCCTAATATATACCGGACGATTGTCAGGTTGGGAAGGAACGGCTTCCATCCGTGTTCTCCCATCAGGAGAAGAACGTCCTAAATGAAATCTTGTCTTCTGATTCTTCTGGAGCAGGTGGCAAGTGGTGAGAGCTGCTTGGGTTCTTGACGCTCTCTGCTCTGATGCACCTTCTCTCCCTCTCGAAACAGGTCTATAACCTGACTCAGGAGTTTTTCCAGAATGGTAAACCAGTCAATGCCGACAGCCAAAATAGCGTGGGGATCTTCACGCGAGATGTCGTGCGCAAACGCATCAAGGCCGATCCAGACGAGTCGGAGACGGTCAAGAAGCTGAAGCTTGCCATGATCCAACAATACCTGAAAGTAAGGAGGGGATGGGAGCCAGTGGGGTTTTGCGGTTGAGGCACCTGGCTGAAAACAGAATGACACAAGTTGGAAGGGACCTTGGAGGTCTTCTAGTCCAACCCCCTGCTCAAGCAGGAGACCCGATACCAGGGGTCTTCAAACTTGGCTCTTTTATGACTTGTGGACTTCAACTCCCAGAATTCCTCAGCCAGGCACGCTAGCTGAGGAATTCTGGGAGTTGAAGTCCACAAGTCACAAAAGGGCCGAGTTTGAAGACCGCTGCCTATACTGTTTCAGACAGGTTTTTGCCCAATCTCTTCTTGAACATCTCCAGTTATAGAGCAACCACAACTTCTGGAGGCAAGCTGTTCCACTGGTTAATTGTTCTCCTTATTTCTAGGTTGCTTCTTCTCCTTGATTAATTTCCATCCGTTGCTTCTTGTCCTGCCTTCAGGTGCTTTGGAGAATAGCTTGACTTCCCTCTTCTTTGTGGAAGCCCCTGAGATATTGGGACACTGCTATCACGACACCCGCTAGTCCTTCTTTTCACTAAACTAGACATTCCCTGAAACCGATGCGACTACAGCTCCCAGAATTCCCTCATATTTTATGATTGACAGCAGTTGTCTTGAGAGGGGTGCAGTTTGCAGTCCAAACTTAAGTTCTCACATTGGTGAATGCTGTAGTATATATGATGTGGAGCTCAAAACTTGGTGGCCCGCCGTACATTCCTCATGCTTCAGGTTAGAAATGTGGGCCATAACATCTCATAGAGGCATTGTGTCTGATGCCAACCTCTGGGCAGATGGTCAACTGTATTAGGTTGTTAAGAGGTAGTCTGGAATAGTGAATAAAGGCATGGAATCAGAAGTTGGGAGATGGTGAGGTCTAGTCTTGTTTCCACCGTGAAGCCAGCTGGGGGGCCTTGGACCCTATCTCAACCCTACAAGAAGAAGACCACGGAAAACCATTTCCAAATATGCTTCCAACAAAATGCAAGACTTGTCCAGGCAGTCACCAAGAATCCAAACTGACCTGAAGCCATCACCACCCCAAAAAAAATACGGTTCTGGTGGAGAATGAATAGGATTGGCTTAAAATTTCGATCTTCTTCAATCTGGTCCCTTCTAGATCTATTGAGATGAAAACCAGCTGGAAACTCGAGAGATCAGACTGAGGAGGGTCTGTGGTCAGGGTAAACCACTAAGTACATCAACAGGACGTAACGTATGTGAAAGATAAGAGTGTCCTCTAACGTTCTCTAACCTTCACAGCTGCCAGATGTGTGGACTTCAACTCCCAGAATTCCCCAGCTAGCAGACTCACAGCTGAGAATTCTGGGAACTGGCCTCAACATTTGGAAGTTGAACTTGTAGGGTTAACATTGGCCTAATATATACCGGACGATTGTCAGGTTGGGAAGGAACGGCTTCCATCCGTGTTCTCCCATCAGGAGAAGAACGTCCTAACGGAAATCTTGTCTTCTGATTCTTCTGGAGCAGGTGGAAAGTTGTGAGAGTAGTTCTCACAGCATGGATGAAGTCTCTCTCAGTGAATTTGGGGAGTGGACCGAGATCCCCGGAGCCCACCACATCATCCCTTGCGGCTTTATGAAAATCGTGGAGATCCTGTCCCGGTCTATCCCGGAGTCGGTTATCCATCTGAACAAGCCGGTCAAGTGTATCCACTGGAACCAGTCCATCAGCAAGGAGATCGAGCAAGTGGCCGACCACAACGAAGACCACCTGGAAGACAACGCAGGGTACAGCGTCCTGCTGGAGTGCGAAGACTGCGAGTTCATCTTGGCCGACCACGTCATCGTGACGGTGTCTTTGGGGGTCCTGAAAAAGCGCCACGAAGACATGTTCTACCCGCCGTTGCCCGACGAGAAGGTGCTGGCTATTCAGAAGCTGGGCATCAGCACCACCGATAAGATCTTCCTGGAATTTGAGGCGCCCTTCTGGAGCCCGGAATGCAACAGCTTTCAGTTCGTCTGGGAAGACGAAGACGAAGCCGAGAGCCTCACCTACCCGGAGGAACTCTGGTACAAGAAGATCTGCAGCTTTGACGTCCTCTACCCGCCAGAGCGTTACGGCCACGTCCTGAGCGGCTGGATCTGTGGTGAGGAGGCCCTCATCATGGAGAAGTACGACGATGAAACCGTCGCGGAGATCTGCACCGAGATGCTTCGCAAGTTTACAGGTCTGCGCTTCTTCCCGTTGGGGTGGAGAAGGTGGGAAGGACCAGGTGGTGGGGTGGAGAGCAATGCAGGGATGGGTTCTGCAGGTCCCCGTTGTGGCTCTCCCTGAACTTAATCACGGTGCGGAGCCGTGATTAGTCATGGGGCCAAGGTTTAGCTAGGTAGTTCCAAGGAGTCCCATGAGGAACTTCATCATTGTGGAGGAGCCACATCCCATTTATGGTGGGAGCAAGGCAGAGGTAGGTGCTTCCAAGGAGACTCATAAGGAACATCATTGTGGGAGGAGCCACATCCCATTTATGGTGGGACCAAGGCAGATGTAGATGCTTCCAAGAAATCCCATGAGGAACTTCCTCATTGTGGGAGGAGCCATGTCCTATTTATGGTGGGACCAAGGCAGATGTAGATGTTTCCAAGGAGTCCCATGAGGAACTTCCTCATTGTAGGAGGAGCCATGTCCCATTGATGGACCAAGGCAGATGTAGATGCTTCCACCTACATCTTCCTTGGTCAAGGAATGGGATGTACTTCTACCTACATTGGCCTACATCAGGGGTCCTCAAACCTGGCCACTTTATGACTTGTGGACTTCAACTCCCAGAATTCCCAAGCCAGCCAAGCTGGGAGTTGAAGTCCACAAGTCTTAAAGTGGCCAAGTCTGAGGACCCCTGGCCTACATCTCATGCTGGACTTTATTAGAGAAGGAACACTGAAGGGGACACTTCCTTCGAATTAAGCTTGAATTTTTGTAACTAGATGGAAAAATCAAGGACCTTTTCTTGGAATCACTATGGAAGGGATTGGTGATCCCTGTCACCTTCCGTTGTGTTGCTTGAACTTTGTAGTCTACTGAACAACTAGATTTTTGATGAAAGTTTGGTCTACACCAGGGGTAGGCAATCTTGGCTCTTTTATGACTGGTGGACTTCAACTCCCAGAATTCCTGAGCCAGCCATACTGAGGGGAAAGGGAGAGGTTTCCAAGCTGAGCCATGCTGGCTCAGGAATTCTGGGAGTTGAAGTCCACGAGTCATAAAGCGGCCTAGGCCTAGGCCAGAGGTAGGCAACCTTGGCTCTTTTATGACTCGTGGACTTCAACTCCCAGAATTCCTGAGCCAGCCATGCTGAGGGGAAATGGAGAGGTTTCCAAGCCGAGCCAGGCTGGCTCAGGAATTCTGGGAGTTGAAGTCCACAAGTCATGAAGGGGCCATAATTCCCTCATGCTGGCTCAGGAATTCTGATAGTTGAAGTCCACGAGTCATAAAAGAGTCAAGGTTGCCTACCCCTGCCCTATACCAGCAGTAGGCAACCTTGGCTCTTTTATGACTTGTGGGCTTCAACTCCCAGAATTCCTGAGCCAGCCATGCTGAGGGGAAAGGGAGAGGTTTCCAAGCTGAGCTATGCTGGCTCAGGAATTCTGGGAGTTGAAGTCCACGAATCATAAAGCGGCCTAGGCCTAGGCCAGAGGTAGGCAACCTTGGCTCTTTTATGACTTGTGGGCTTCAACTCCCAGAATTCCTGAGCCAGCCATGCTGAGGGGAAAGGGAGAGGTTTCCAAGCTGAGCCATGCTGGCTCAGGAATTCTGGGAGTTGAAGTCCACGAGTCATAAAAGAGTCAAGGTTGCCTACCCCTGCCCTATACCAGCAGTAGGCAACCTTGGCTCTTTTATGACTTGTGGGCTTCAACTCCCAGATTTCCTGAGCCAGCCATGCTGAGGGGAAAGGGAGAGGTTTCCAAGCTGAGCTATGCTGGCTCAGGAATTCTGGGAGTTGAAGTCCACGAGTCTTAAAAGAGCTAAGGTGGCCTTCCTCTGGTCTACACATTTCAAAAGAAATCAAAAATGTACTCCTTGGTCATCTGTCCCACTCTCATCTCCTCCTCCAGTCATTTCTTAACGTGGTTTGAGGATGTCCAAACCACGTGAAGCTTTCAAGTTATTTACCAAAATTACAGACGATACGTGGCTTTGCAGATTAGAAATATGGGCGAATCATATGTTACACCTCAGTCATTACACCTCAGTCGTGTTGCTGAGGTGTATTTTCTGCTGATCCGTCTGTTTGCTTTTTAATTTGAAGATGCTGCCAGCAACTTTTCCCAAAGCAGAAAAACCAGTTTTAAGGAGAATTGTTTTGACTGGTTTCAGCTTGTGGTTTTTTTTTTTTTTTTTTTCATTCTTCCACCTGGGCCTGACCGTAAATAAATGGTCAGGTAACTCTGCAACCATCATCAGAACGAGCCGGATGCAAACTTTTTAATAATATTTATTTAACGGTGGACCCCAAATTCCCCTTGATTTTTTTTTTAAACTCCTGTCTGTTAAACCGGCTCTCCACAACCAAAACGTCATACTTGCTAGAATAATCTCTTTTTAATCAATACAGATAGTCCTCGGCTTAACGGCCGCACTTGAGCCCCAAATTTCTGTTGTTAAGTGAGGCATTTGTTTTGCCCCACTTTACAACCTTTCCTGCCATGGTTGTTAAATGAATCGCTGCAGTTGTTAAGTCAGTAACCTGGTTGTTAAGTGAATCTGGCTTCCCCATGGGCTTGGCTGGTCGGAAGGGCGCAAAACGGGGATCACGTGACTCTGGGACGCTACGACTGTCGTAAATGCGAGTCATTTGCCAAGCCTTTAAATTAGGGTCACGTGACCACAATCTCCTTTTTTTTTTTCACTTTAGGGAATCCAGACATTCCGAAACCTCGGCGGATCCTTCGATCCTCTTGGGGCAGCAACCCCTATATCCGCGGCTCTTACTCCTACACGCAGGTAGGGTCGAGCGGAGCAGATGTGGAGAAACTTGCGAAACCCTTGCCTTACACAGAGAGTTCCAAAACAGTGGTAGGTATTAGCCCTGCTAGCACTGATGACGTTAGCTAGTTGGGTCATGAAACGTCCGCAGGAAAAGTACAAGCTCAGAGAGCACCAAGGACCCCACAGTCGTCGTCGCCCTCCTCCTCCTCCTCCTCCTCCTCCTCCTCCTCCTCCTCCTCCTCTTCCTCCTCCTCCCAGCAAACCTTACTCTTCTAGCACTGATGCTATTAGCTAGTTAGGTAATGAAATGTCTGCAAGACATTTGGGTAAGGGTAAACATACAAGTATAAACATAAAAATATTAACAAAACAATAACATAGCTGAATATATCAGACGCTATATAGAATATCATAGTTTTTATATATCTGTTTATTTATATCCTGTGTTTATTATTTTATACATAATTCAAGGCAGCAAACATACCTACGGTAATACTACTTCCCCTATTTTCCTCACCACAACAACAACAACCCTGGGAGGTAGTTTGGGCTGCAAGAATAGCCCAAAGTCACCCAGCCGGCTTTTATGCCTAAGGTGGGACTAGAACTCACCATCTCCTGGTGATTGGCCCAAAGTCATCCTGCTGTCTTTCGTGACTAAGGCGGGACTAGAACTCACCGTCTCCTGGTGATTGGCCTAAAGTCACCCGGCTGGCTTTCGTGCCTAAGGCGGGACTAGAACTCACAGTCTCCTGGTGACTGGCCCAAAGTCATCCTGCTGTCTTTCGTGACTAAGGCGGGACTAGAACTCACCGTCTCCTGGTGATTGGCCTAAAGTCACCCGGCTGGCTTTCGTGCCTAAGGCGGGACTAGAACTCACAGTCTCCTGGTGATTGGCCCAAAGTCACCCAGCCGGTTTTCATGCCTAAGCCGGGACTAGAACTCACTGTCTCCTGGTGATTGGCCCAAAGTCATCTGGCTGTCTTTCGTGACTAAGGCGGGACTAGAACTCACCATCTCCTGGTGATTGGCCCAAAGTCATCTGGCTGTCTTTCGTGACTAAGGCGGGACTAGAACTCACCGTCTCCTGGTAATTGGCCCAGCCAGTCCACCCAGCCAGCTTTTATGCCTAAGGCAGCACTAGAACTCACAGCCTCCTGGTTTCCATCCTGTTGCCTTCACTGGTAAACCAGACTAGATCTTCCGACATCTCTTTTGACTCTGGAGGAATCTAGAATGTGTAAATATTTTCTGAAGTTATTCCTGGTGTCCTCTTGGTTCCTGAAAAGCCGTGTGATAGAATTGCTTTGCGATGTGAAGTAATGTGATAGGAGGCAGGTAGTCCTCGGCTTACGACCACAACGGACCCCAAAATTTCTACGGCTTAGTGAGACACTTGTTAAGTGAGTCCTGCCCCATTTTACGACCTCCCTCGCCACCGTTGTTAAGCCCTGCAGTTGTGAAGTTAGTAAAATGATTGTTAAGTGGCGTTGTCCGAAGGTCGCAAAAGCGGACCGCCTGACTCCAGGATATTGCGACCGTCGTAAGTGTGAGTCAGTCGCCAAGCCTCTGAATTTGGATCCCGCGGCCACGGGGAGGCTGCCACGGTCTTGAGTGTGAAAAAGGGTCCTAAGTTTCCCTTTTTTTCAGTGCCTTTAAATCAGACATGTCAAACACAAGGCCCGGGGGCCGGATGCAGCCCGCGAAGTGGTTTCATGTGGCCCGCGAAGCCATCCTGGAAACAGTGAGGGAACGGCCCCCGCTGCTTTGGCCCTGGCCCAGGCTGGCCGGGAGCCAATGTACAATTTTGTGGTGGCCATCCATGCTGAAACGCATTCAGTCTTAGCTCCACAAGGCCATCTGGAAACAGTGAGGAACCAGCCCCTGCCGCGTCGCCCGTGCACCCTGGGTGCATGCTGGGGAGGGGTCACCTTTTGTGGGGAATGAAGAAATGCACCATCGCCTGGAAGTGGCCAGCAAATGGCTCTCGCCTGCTTCACCTATCCGGCTTGGTGGGCTCTGCCCTGGTCCCCCCCCCTTCTGCCAGAGACCCTCAGATCTGTCCCACTCCTGCCCAGGCCCCCACAGGCCCCCTTGACGTGAACCATGTAGAGCTGGTCACGCCCACCCAGTAGGCCACACCCACTCCATCCACACCCACCCAATAGGCCACACCCACCTTGGCCACCCCCCCCCCCCAGGGCAACCGCAATGCTGATGCGGCCCTCAGTGAAATTGAGTTGGACACCCTTGCTTTAAATGGACCGTCGTAATTCGATCTGTAGGGTTGTTAATTTGTGAAAAACGTTTCTTAAGTTCCTTCCCTCTTTCTTCTTTCTCCTCCGGCGGTCTCCCTCACCTGGGTCTCCAGCCTCTGCAGGTGATGTTTTCGGGCGAGGCGACGCACAGGAAGTACTACTCCACTACCCATGGTGCTTTGCTGTCAGGCCAGAGAGAGGCGACCCGTCTGACCGAAATGTATCAAGATCTTCTCTCCTGCAAGAATTGAGACGGTCGGGGGACTGGCAGAAGACCTTTTCCACTCTGAATTCTTTTTTACTGTTGGGCATCTTAAACCAAAACTTTTTTTCTTTCTTTCTTTCTTTCTTTCTTTCTTTCTTTCTTTCTTTCTTTCTTTCTTTCTTTCTTTCTTTCTTTCTTTCTTTCTTTCTTTCTTTCTTTCTTTCTTTCTTTCTTTCTTTCTTTCTTTCTTTCTTTCTTTCCTTTTTTAAAAAAAAAAACAACACGCTGATCCTAGAAACATTTTTATCTTTTTTATATTAAAAAAAAAATAGTCTTCGCGATTTTAATCCCTAGTGGGTGGACTGTAAAGTTTCTTTTCACCTTTCTTGTATCGTTAACAGGAAAGGGCGTGCCCCCTTCTGCCTGGGCAAACGTCGAATTCCTCGTGTCCGAGCTTTTTCTGACTTTATTTCTGGAGAGATTCTTCTCCTTCCTTCCTTCCTTCCTTCCTTCCTTCCTTCCTTCCTTCCTTCCTTCCTTCCTTCCTTCCTTCCTTCCTTCCTTCCTTCCTTCCTTCTTTCTTTCTTTCTTTCTTTCTTTCCTTCTTTCCTTCCTTTTTTCCTTCCTTCCTTATTTCCTTCCTTCCTTCCCTCTCCCCTCCCCCTCTCTCTCCCAGTATTGTAAGTGCCTTCTATAGTTCAATAAATGTTGCAATGGTTACCCTTTTCTGGTGTGTGGGCAGCGTTCATTGCCAGAAGCATGGTGACATTTCCTCCTCCTCCTCCTCCTCCTTCTCCTCCTCTTCCTCCTCCTCCTCCTCCTCTTCCTCTTCCTTCTTTTTCTATTTCCTCTTCCTCCTTCCCCATCCCACCTTCTTCTTCTTCTCCTCTATCTCTTCTCCCTTCCATTTTCCTCCTCCTCCTTTTTCTATTTTCTCTTCCTCCTTCCTCATCCCACCTTCTTCTTCTCCTCACTGTCTCCTGGTGATTAGCCCAAATGTTCTTCCCTAAAGCAGGACTAGAACTCACCACCTCCTGGTGATTGGCTCAAAGGTTCTTGCCTAAAGCAGGACTAGAATTCACCATCTCCTATGATTGGCCCAAAGTTACTCATCCAGCTTTCCTGCCTAAGACAGGACTAGAACTTACCCACTCCTGGTGATTGGCCTAAATGCTCTTCCCTAAAGCAGGACTAGAACTCACCACTTGGTGATTGGCCAAAACATTCTTGCCTAAAGCAGGACTAGAACTCACCATCTCCTGGTGATTGGCCCAAAGTTACCCATCCAGCTTTCCTGCCTAAGACAGGACTAGAACTCACCCACTCCTGGTGCCTGGCCTAAACGCTCTTCCCTAAAGCAGGACTAGAACTCACCACCTCCGGGTGATTGGCCGAAACTTTCTTGCCTAAAGCAGCATTAGGATTCACCGTCTCCTGATGATTGGGCCAAAGTCACCCATCCAGCTTTCCTGCCTAAGACAGGACTAGAACTCACCGTCTCCTGGTGATTGGCCCTAAGTTACCCAGTGGGCTGTCATGGCTGAGGTGTGGGACTAGAAATTGCTAGAAACTACAGAGTTTTGTTAGTTTGATAGTGGAGCATTTGTTTAGTCTGGGTTGTTTTTCTGTAGATGTGTTTCTAATTTTCCGTCATTTCCTCGGCTGTGGAGGATATCCAGGAAGGGTGGTGTGGTGTTGTTTTCTTCTTCCCTTGTGAATTTTATTCCTTTGAAGATGTTGTTGGTTTTGTCATGTGTCTTCCTTAGTTGTTTTTTTCTTTTTTTTAATCATGACAAAGGTCAGAGCTGGGGAAACTGAGGCCCTTTTATGACTTGTGGACTTCAACTCCCAGAATTCCTGAGCCGCATGGCTGGCTGAGGAATTCTGGGAGTTGAAGTCCACAAGTCATAAAGGGGTCTTAGTTCCCCATGCTGGCTCAGGAATTCTGGGAATTGAAGTCCACAAGTCATAAGGGGGTCTTAGTTCCCCATGCTGGCTGAGGAATTCTGGGAGTTGAAGTCCACACAAGTCATAAGGGGGCCTTAGTTCCCCATGCTGGCTGAGGAATTCTGGGAGTTGGTCCAGAAGTCATAAGGAGGCCTTAGTTCCCCATGCTGGCTGAGGAATTCTGGGAGTTGAAGTCCACACGTTATAAAGGGGTCTTAGTTCCCCATGCTGGCTGAGGAATTCTGGGAGTTGAAGTCCAGAAGTCATAAAGGGGTCTTAGTTCCCCATGCTGGCTGAGGAATTCTGGGAGTTGAAGTCCACACAAGTCATAAGGGGGCCTTAGTTCCCCATGCTGGCTGAGGAATTCTGGGAGTTGGTCCAGAAGTCATAAGGAGGCCTTAGTTCCCCATGCTGGCTGAGGAATTCTGGGAGTTGAAGTCCACACGTTATAAAGGGGTCTTAGTTCCCCATGCTGGCTGAGGAATTCTGGGAGTTGAAGTCCAGAAGTCATAAAAGGGCCTTAGTTCCCCATGCTGGCTGAGGAATTCTGGGAATTGAAGTCCATAAATCATAAAAAGGCTATAGTTCCCCACCCCTGGTCTATGTATATACCGGATCCCGTGCTTTGGGTCATCTACGTGGGAGTGCTATGATTTGTAGACACTGCTTTACTCTACAGTTTGTGCTATGAGTCCTGACACTGGTGGCCACGCAATATAATTGCTAGTCTCAAAACACTTGGAGAAGGAAAAAAAATAAGGGTTCTCCTTGCACCCCTTAATTTGGGCATCCACCTGCTTCACTTAGTCTAGTTTTTGTCTCCCAGATATAACATTATCTGACCTGTAGGTTCACTATGGGACAATCTGCCCTTCATGATGGGGTGTGGATTTCTCCTGCTGCCCTAAATTTAGCCATTGTTTACAGCCGGATCATTTAAAATTAGACCTGTTTGGAAGTCGTGGGAGGAAGGGCTGCCATTTGAAATAAATCCAGGATGGAAGAAATGCTTTCATAACTTTATCTTGTCAATCAGATGACCTGGAAACTAGAGCAGTTGTACAGCAACCACGCTGGGTGGTAGCATCAAACCCTTTATATGAAGATATCTCGGAAGCTAAGCAGCACCAGACTTGCGGTTTCTTTGGATGGGGCACCACCTGGAGAGTGGGACAAGAACTCACCATCTCCTGGTGATTGCCCCAAAGTCACCCAGTTGGCTTTCGTGCCTAAGGTGGGACTAGCACTCACTGTCTCCTGGTGATTGGCCCAAAGTCACCCAGCTGTCTTTCATGCCTAAGGCGGGACTAGAATTCACTGTTTCCTGATTAATTGGCCCATAGTCACCCAGCTGCCTTCGATGACTAAGGTGGGACTAGAACTCACTGTCTCCTGGTGATTGGCCCAAAGTCACCCAGCCGGCTTTCATGCCTAAAGCAGGACTGGAACTCACCATCTCCGTGTTTCTAGCCTGATGCATTCACCGCTAGACCAAACTGGTCTTCAATATTTGGCCATGATAACATTGTTTTGCCTGTTATGTCTTGCTCTATGTCAGGATATCTTGCTGATTTTAGTTATTTCATTGAGTTTAATTAAATAGAATAGAATAGAAAAGAAAATATGCAATACAATGGAATAGAATAGAATAGAAAATATTTAATAGAATAGAATAGAACAAAAGAATAGAATGGGATAGAATAGAATAGAATTGAAAATATTCAATGGAATAGAATAGAATAGAATAGAACAGAACAGAACAGAATAGAATAGACAAACCTTTGCAGCATTTGAGGAATATTCAAGAATGTTTAGTCTTCTTGCACTATAATAAATCGGTTATATTTTTGAAGTCTTTTCACACAGAATTTTTTTGTATTCAAAAATGGGTAACTGCTGCCCTCTGGTGTTCACATCTATAACCGAAAAATCAGTATGTTCATTTATGGATGATTTTTTTTTTTTTTTTAAAAAAACACACGTTCTCGACTCCAGAGCGATTAGAATCTGAGCTGCAAATATAGATCGTCCTCACCTTACTCCCTCAATAGAGGCCAAAACCTCTGTCGCTAAGTGAGTCAATTGATAAGTGAGTTCTGCCCCATTTTCTGACATTCTTTGGCCACGGTTGGTAAGTGCATCACTGTGGTTGTGAAGTGAGTAACACGATTGTGAAGTGAATCGGGCTTCCCCGTTGACTTTGCCTGTCAGAAGATCACAAGACGTCATGACGTGACCCCGGGACATTGCAGCCGTCATAAATATGAGTCAGTTGCCAAGCGTCTTGAATTTTGATCACGTGACCCTGGGGAGGCTGCAATGGCTGCAAGTGTGAAAAGCAGTCGTCACTTTTTTTCAGTGCTGTTCTCACTTTGAACGGTCACTAAATGACCTGTTGTAAACGGAGGACTTATCCCTACTCAGAAAGCAATGAAGACAAATGGAAAACTTGAACACTTTAACCTTGCGCCCTCTAGTGGCCCTGTGGATGTTTGCAGCCAGATCTGCTAGCTGCCTCATTTTTCACACCAGGCTTAATGATTATTTATCATTAAGTTGGCGTCAGATTTTAATGGCCATCTGGAGAGAATAGCTTGACTCCCTCTTCTTTGGGGCAGCCCCTGAGATACTGGAAGACTGCTATCCTGTCCCCCCTCGTCCTTCTCTTCATTAAACTAGACACACCCAATTCCAGCCACCGTTCCTTATATGTTTTAGCCTCCAGTCCTCTAATCATCTTTGTTGCTCTTCTCTGCGCTCTTTCTAGAGTCTCAACATCTTTTTTTACATCGTGGTTACCAAAACGGGATGCCGGATTCCCCGTGTGGCCTTAATAAACAAGGGGAAGGCTATGTAACTCTGGCCCTTGTTTGGAAGGCTGCACCTCAAAATTGTTGCACCGGAAAGTTTTAAATCAGCATTTTTCACAGACGTGCTGAGTGCAAGTTTGCTGGTACAAGAGAGTCCTCGACTTAACAACTGTTTGTTTAATGACCATTTGAAGTTACAACAGCATTGTGAAAAAGTGACGTAGGACCCTTTTTCACACTGAGGACCATTGCAGCATCCCCCCCCCCGATCAAGGAATCAAAATTCACATGAACATTTTTCACACGGCCCTTGCAGCATCCTCCTTCCGGTCACGTGATCAACATTCAGACGCTTGGCAACTGACTCCTATTTATAATAATAATAATAAAGTTGGAAGGGACCTTGGAGGTCATCTAGTCCAACCCCCTGCTCAGGCAGGAAACCCTATGCCATTTTGGACAAATGACTGTCCAGTCTCTTCTTAAAAACTTCCAATGTTGGAGCAGTCACCGCTTCTGGAGGCAGGTTGTTTATGATGGTAGCATGTCTTGGGATCAAGTGATCCCCTTTTTACGACTTCCTGACAAGCCAATTCCACCGGGAAGCCAGATTCGTTTAAGAACCATCTCGCTAACTTCATAGCTGACGTGATTTGCTTAACAAATTGTGTCAAGAAAAGTCGTAAAATGGGGCAAAAACTCACTTAACCGCCGTGTCGCTTAGCCACAGAAATTTCGGGCTCCACTACGGTCGTTAAGCCGAGGACCCCCCCCCCCCGTGTTGAGGTAAACTACACATTTCTGTTTTGCGGGTTAAGTAGGAGAAGCCCAGAGCCATCCACAAAGGAAAAACCGACACCGTGTCAGAAAACAATGCACCGAACGAAGAATTGTGCATGTATTTGGTACAAAGAAACAATATATAATGTACATTTTTGTGTGGGAAAGCTGACAGGAAATCGACCCATCGGTTTTCCTCAGCGAATAAATACACTTGCAGTTTTTTTTAAGGAGGAAGGGGCTGAAGAATCAGGCGTAGAATATCCAAAGGTCCGCTCAATGAAATGTACACCTATGTACACAGTTGTAAACAATAAAATAGAAAGGTTATAAAACATTGGCCCGACAGAAATGCAGAGGACGGCTTTGCTCTTCGGTCCAGATTTTAGAATTCCGCATTATATTTCTGAGGATCGGGTGTCCGTTTCTTATTTAACATAATATCGCCTTTCTCCAGCTCTGTCACGTCTGCATTTTTCGCCTGTAACTGAAGATAAAATCTCTACTTGGCCTGTTTTTCCCTTTTCCCCCCCAGAGGGGTGGAGAAATTCCTAGTGTCAAAGAGGCGAGTTTTTTGAACATGGGGAAACAACAACAAAAAAAGCTCGCCTCTTCACCAGTGCAAATTGCAGCATCTAGAGGATTTTGCAACACACATGTGAATTTAAGCCTTCTTTGCATTAGGACTTCATCCAGGCAGCCACAGATCCTTTTGCACACCAACCCGTAAATGTACAAATCAGCTGTTCATTCCTTAGATTCAGGATGCTTCAAAAATCATTCCTTAGATTCAGGATTCTTCACTTTACTTGTCATGTGGAGATTCTCCGTCACCCTGGTCATGGTTGTCCCAAAAATGCGTTTTCAGGAGGCAACTGGACTTTCTTGTTTTTCTCTGAAGATATTTCGCTTCTCATCCCAGAAGCTTCTTCAGTTCTGATTGGATGGTGGAGAATGGAAGGATTTATACTCCTTGCCGACCGCTGGTCATTTGCAATTCTTTCAGAGAGACGTTGAGACCACTTGGAGGTTTATCTGTGTTGGAGAGATACAAAATTATCTATCTCCTGTCTACAACACAATCCTTTCAGCAGTTCCAAGATGGCTCCACACCCATTTGCACCACTCAAGTGACCCTGAGGACACAGGTAAACCTCCCAGTGGCCTCAACGGCTCTCTAAAAGAATGCAAATGAGTATAAATCTGTCTGCAAGGAGTATAAATCTTTCCATTCCCCACCATCCAGTCAGAGCTGAAGAAGCTTCTGGGATAAGGAGTGAAATGTCTTCAAAGAAATACAAGCAAGTCCAGTCGTGAAAAAGCATCTTTGGGATTCAATTCACTTTTTTTCACCATAGCCTGACTGCATCAATTCACATTGCTGTGGTTTGTTGACAATGCTGCTCATACATATATCAGGGGACAAATTTTTCAACATGAGCTCAACACTCCCGCATCACACCCCCAACAAATATGCACAATTGGGGGTCCTGCAGCTGCTTGCAAAGTGCGAAACCCCTTCAAATAACTCTAACCAAACATGCCCTAGGTTGACATTTTCAGGATAACAGAACAAGGAAACGAACAATTACAGGAAGAATATGCGTTATCCATAGAACTGAATCCATGATAATTCACTTTTACATTAATTGCGGTTTGGCACTAGGCCAGGGGTCTTCAAACTTGGCCCTTTTATGACTCGTGGACTTCAACTCCCAGAATTCCTGAGCCAGCCATGCTGAGGGGAAAGGGAGAGGTTTCCAAGCTGAGCCATGCTGGCTCAGGAATTCTGGGAGTTGAAGTCCACGAGTCATAAAGCAGCCTAGGCCTAGGCCAGAGATAGGCAACCTTGGCTTTTATGACTGGTGGACTTCAACTCCCAAAATTCCTGAGCCAGCATGGGGGAACTATGGCCCTTTCATGACTCGTGGACTTCAACTCCCAGAATTCCTAAGCCAGCACGGCTCAGCTTGGAAACCTCTCCCTTTCCCCTCAGCATGGCTGGCTCGGGAATTCTGGGAGTTGAAATCCACGAGTCATAAAAGAGCCAAGGTTGCCTACCCCTGGCCTAGGGCTACCCACTCTTCCTCTAGGCCAGGAGTCTTCAAATTTGGCCCTTTTATGACTTGCGGACTTCAACTCCCAGCCTGGCTGAGGAATTCTGGGAGTTGAAGTCCACAAGTCATAAAAGGGTCAAGTTTGAAGGCCCTGGTCTAGGCCAAGGGTTCTCCAAATATGGCAACTTTTAAGACTGGTGGACTTCAACCACCTACAATTCCAAAATCGAAGACTGGTGGATTTCCACTCCCAGAATTCACGGCTGGCTGAGGAATTCTGGGCGTTGAAGTCCACAAGTTTTAAAGTTGCCAAGTTTACTAGAGATGGGAGGCCTGGAAAAAAAAATGGAAAAATTGGGGGAAAAAAGAGGTTTTTTTCCTGATTTTTTTCAAAATTGTTTTTTTTCCTCAGAAATTTTTTTTTTTAAAAAAGGAGCGTGGAAGATGTTCTTTTCCAATTATTAATAATACATCTGTGACATAAGGGTATTCAAAATATATAATGTGAAGGCCTTAAGGACAGATTTCTTAAAAGTCTTAAATGATTGCAAGTTCTCTCAGCTGCAGACAAGCCAATCCTGGAATACAATTCAAGTTAACACTGTGTTTCTCAATGCAGTTCTCAAACAAGACAAATATGCATTTGTGACACTACTGGACACTGCAGTTTAGTCTGCTTGTGTACCTCTTAACTATTGAGGTCTCCAGCATCCCATTCAAAGGTGACACCATGTCTCTTGGGCTCAAAAAAGTTAAAATCACTGCGCGGTCAGTGGATTTAACAAACCCAAACACGCTCATTTTATTTTTCACCTGAGCAATTACAATCACCCCCTGGTTCCTGCCGTTTGATGTCCTAACCCCAAAAGGAAATGTTGAGACAGATGGTTGATTTAAGAAATACCGGATTTAAGGAAAAAACTGTCCACCAAGCTGAGTTTAAGTGCAATGAAATATATTTTTCTTTTCTTTCTTTCTTCTTTCTATGAGAACGAAACCTGACACTTCATGGCCCCAGATGCTGGTTCTAGGGAAATTGGAATAAGGGCTGCAGGGAAAATGGGAGGGATTATATTTGGCTCTCTCTTTTATTTGAAAATTCTAAAGTTGCACAAAGCAGCATGGAGGGGAATAGTGCATTTGGAACAATGGGGGATTCTGGCTAGGGAATTCTGGGAGTTGAAGTCCACCCGTTTTAAAGTTGCCAAAATTGGGGGAAACCCCCACCCCCCGATTTAGAAGATTGCAGAAGGGCTTTTCTTAAAAGTGCTTCACAACATTTGACCGAGTTATAATTAAGTCTTTGTGTCAATGTTATTGTCCCTTTTCTCAAGGTTAGACAGTCAGGTAGCCTGTTAGACAGTCAAGTAGCCAAGTTCGGCCCCTGATTTGGAGTCTCGTGCCGGGCCTGAAAACAGATACCCAATTTATTATAAGTCGTTGAATTCTGAATTGTGGATTTTGTCCAGAATGATAGAGGATCCCCTGTCTGAGCAAGGGGTTGGACTAGAAGACCTCCAAGGTCCCTTTGATTCTATTATTCTGCATTTATTTTTTATTATATGGGATAGTTAGGAATCCTTGTGCCAAATCACTTGGCAAAGTACAATGTCCATAGATTTGAGTGAGTTCCTGTTCTAGTACAAGTGGAATATTTTTGGGGACAATTATTTTGGGCTAACTTAGAGCTGACGGTTCCAGGACATCTAGTACTTTAAATAAAGTACAAATAATTACTTCAATCAGTTATTAACTTGGCTTCCCCCATCCGTGGCTGTACTGCAGATTCTGGCTTACTGTTTTGTCTGTTTTTTTTTAAATTAACTTAATGCATTGATGAAGTCAGTTGTGACCTAGGAAGTCACACCAAAGAGGAACTGTTTTATAGTTGATTTTCCTTCCCCTAATGCAGTGATTTTCAACCGTGAAGATCTGTGGACTTCAACTCCCAGAAGTTCTCAGCCAGCATTCTGGACAAGCAAAGTTGACGTAACAACCACGTTATTAATTTAACAAGGGCAGTGATTTACTGAACAATGGGAGCGAGGAAAGTAGTAAAATGGGGCAAAATTCCCTTCACAACTGCCTCGCTGAGCAATCGAAATTTGGGCCTCAACTGTCGTAAGTTGAAGACTATCTGTACTTATCCTTCTCAACATTGTGGCCAACTGGCCTTCTTTAGATAACTGCGACTCCATTTGCAACCAGGGTTATGATAGACTGCTCTTTACTCTTTGGAGACCAGGGTATGTATACCCACAGAAGAGAACATTTCGTAGTTCAGGGTTGAACTATGGGGGTCCTTGGTGCTCTCTGAACGGAGTGCTTTTCTTGCAGACCTCTCATGACCCAACTAGGTAAAATCATCAGTGCTAGTAAGGAGAACAGGAGAAACCTAACCCCCTTCTAGCACTGATGATGTTACCTAGTTGGTTCATGAAATGTCTGCAACAAATCCACCCAGCTCAGACAGCACCAAGGACCCCACGGTCCTCCTCCTCCTCCTCCTCCCCCCCAAACCCCACACCCATCTAGCACTGATGATGTTACCTACTTGGATCATGAAACGTCTGCAAGAGAACCACCCAGCTCAAAGAGCACCAGGGACCCCACAGTCCGCCTCTTCCTCCTTCCAGCAAATTCCCTCCCTTCTAGCACTGATGATGTTACCTAGTTGGGTCATGAAACGTCTGCAAGAAAACCACCCAGCTCAGAGAGCATCAAGCTCCCCAAAAAGTTATGCGGTGTCTTCTGAATGCAAAGCAACGGGGGTATAACTACCTTGGTTAGTCTACTTGTCTCACTCATGGAGTGCATCCACCTTTGTCAACCAACCACTTATAAGATGGACACCAACCAAACTGAATTCCGAAAAACTCGAGCGGTCCCCCTTAGTGTCAAATATCCGTCTCTTTGAGCCCACAAGACTCCGAGTCCGTCAGATCGTCGTACATTTGGTAGTCAATGCATTCCAAGAACTCATTGGGGATGCTGATGGACACCGACTCCACCTCTGTTTTGAAGGAGGCCGTCATGCCGCCTCTGAGGGAGCTGCCGCGCATTTTGTGGGAGAGACTGTTCATTTTCTCTTTCAGCTGGACGGTGGGCTTGTGGAATGGAGAGAATATCCTCCACCTCTTCAAGTTCAGAGTTCTCCTGCTCGATTGTTCCAAGCTGCTGGAGTTCAATATGAAGGAGCCGTTGAGGGTGGAGATCTTGGAACGGGGCTCCCTCTCCGAATCTTGGCTACAGCCGTTGACGGAGGCCCCTCGCCAAGGGTTGTCATAAACCCTCCAGATGGGCCTCCTCCGACGACACTGGCACTTCAGCAGGCGGATGAACGCTCTTTTGAACTCTTTGCTGGAGCAGGGGTAGATGATGGGGTTCACGCAGCTGTTGAAGTAGCCCAGCCAGAAGATAATCTTGAAGGCCATTCCTGAGGGCTTCAGGGAAGGGAAGAAGGAACCTGAAAACAAGATGGAAGAAGACTTGAGAAAGGGTCTTGCTAGGACAAAGCAGGAGCTCCATACCTTTCATGAACGGGAGCTGGGGTTGAGCTGTGGGAAGTTTTGTATCAAAATATAGTTTATTCTTTATGTTCTCTCCATCTCCCCTTAAACGTTAACAGAATCCACCATAGATTGAGAACGAGCATCTCTGCTAGATAATTGACAACTGAGCTGAAACTGTTAATCAAGTAAAAATAGCCAACGGGAGAAATCTTTTACTTAAACTTCCTTAAGCCTCCAAATAAGTTACTCAGATGTAATCCACATATCAAAGGAGAAGGTCGGTAAACAGAAATAGAGTTAATTAAACAGAGCTGCTTGTTCACAAGAGAATAAGCATCATAGATGACATGTATCTACACACACCCATGCCCCTCAAATATTACTCTAGAGCAGGGGTACTCAATCATGGCAACTTTAAGTCTGGCTGAGGAATTCTGGGAGTTGAAGTCCACAGGTCTTAAAGTTGCCAAGGTTGGGGACCCCTGCTCTAGAGGTAGGCAACCTCGGTTCTTTTATGACTCGTGGACTTCAACTCCCAGAATTCCTGAGTCAGAATGGCTAAGCATGGAAACCTCTCCCTTTCCTCTCAGCATGGCTGGCTCAGGAATTCTGGGAATTGAAGTCCACGAGTCATAAAAGAGCCAAGGTGGCCTATCTCTGGCCTAGCCCTAGGCCGCTTTCTGACTGGTGGACTTTAACTCCCAGAATTCCTGAGTCAGAATGGCTAAGCATGGAAACCTCTCCCTTTCCTCTCAGCATGGCTGGCTCAGGAATTCTGGGAATTGAAGTCCACGAGTCATAAAAGAGCCAAGGTGGCCTATCTCTGGCCTAGGCCTAGGCCGCTTTCTGACTGGTGGACTTCAACTCCCAGAATTCCTGAGTCAGAATGGCTAAGCATGGAAACCTCTCTCTTTCCCTTCAGCATGGCTGGCTCAGGAATTCTGGGAGTTGAAGTTCACAAGTCATAAAGGAGCCGTAGTTCCCCATGTTGGTTCAGGAATTCTGGGAGTTGAAGTCCACGAGTCATAAAAGAGTCAAGGTTGCCTACCCCTGCGGCCTAGAATCACCACGTGTACATTTCCACAATCAGGACAAGCTCCCCTATAAAACAGTGTCCCTGTACCCCATTTTCTCTGTAGCTGCCCTCAAGGCAAACCTCTTTGCTTTTGGGAATAAATAATTTTCCTTTCCTCAAAGCTGTCTGATTTCATTTGTATTTATTGTTGGGCGATCCTGGTTTGAGTTGGACCCCCAAATTGGACCCCCAGATTATTCTGACAATACACAACTGCAACAGTAGTGAATTTTGCTGGTCAGAAGGCTGCAAAATTGACCACATGGTCCTGGGACATCGCAACCGTCTTAAAAAAAAAAAAGAAAAAGAAGAAAGTCCAGTTGTCTCTTGAAAAAAGCACCTTTGGGGTTGTTACTGAAAGTTTGGGATGCTGAGTTTGGACCCCTTTTGCAATATTTCACGCGACGGTTCTTAAGTGAATCCCTGCAGCTGTTAAATTTGCTTCACTCCTTGCAGACAGCTGGTCATCTGCCTTCTTTTAGAGAGTTGTTGAGGCCATTTGGAGGATTACCTGTGTCCTCAGGGTCACCTGAGCGGTGCAAAATTATTTTATAAGCCAGTGGTTCTCAACCTGTGGGTCGGGACCCCATTTGGGGTCAAACAACCATTTCACGGGGGTCGCCAAACAACGCAGTGCACCATTTTTTTCCCCTTTTCCTTAGCTGTGCTACTCCCTTTTATTCTATTGGCTTTTGAAAGCCAATAGAATAGACTCTCTTGAATAGAGTCTAATTCTATTGGCTTTCAAAAGCCAATAGGAATTGTCCAGGCTGTCTCTGCCCTGCCGCCAAAAGTCCCATTCTGCAAACGGTGCTGCACCAGTTGAGTAGTCCTCAACTTACGACCGGTTGAGTAGTCCTCGACTTACGACCGGTTGGGAGTCCCGGCATTAAAAAGGTTGAGAACCACTGTTATAAGCCATTCCAGATTTCTATCTAAAAATGATCCAAAGTGTAATGCTGCTCTCTTCCAGCAGGGGGCTCCCTTGCCCTCTTCCAAGCTGCAGGACTATTGCCCTGAGGAATTCTAAGAATAACTTTCTGAGTCAGCCTGAATGCCTTTTAATTTTAGATGAATCATGACTCTTGCGTGACTGTATTATTAATTCATATAATGGGTATAAAGCCGGTGCTAGCGAGGTATCGGAGCTAAATCCGAGTGTCAAAGAGGCTTGAAAGGGATCGGTTTTTATTAGAGGCCCCAAAGCTTCCAAAGCAAGAAGGGAAAACAGGTGGTCATCCCTATAATACTTTTATTATTTTTATTATTTCATGTTAAAGCTCTAGAACGCAGTACAGGGAGTTGAAATCTATCCATCTGAAAGAAGCCAAGATTGAGAAACATTGATTTAGGGATGCAACTGGCTTATAAGCTTCATCAATAGAATAGAATAGAATAGAATAGAATAGAATAGAATAGAATAGAGAATAAGAAATAATTAGAATAGGAAATAATGAATAATGAATAAAGAACAGAACAGAATAGAATAGAATGAAATGGAATGGAATGGAATAGAATAGAACAGAACAGAATACAGGATATAGAATAGAATGCAGAATAGAATAGAATACAGAGTAGAGTATAGAATATAGAGATAATATAG